>JAGPOW010000261.1:162590303-162609011 GCA_030014935.1 Caiman crocodilus | reverse complement strand
CAGTGCCTTCAGCACCCTCGGATGGAGCTCATCCGGGCCTGCCCACTTAAAGGCATCCAGTTCTTCCAAGTGACTCTGCACCATCTCAGGGTCTACGCACGGCGGTCTGGCGCCTTGCTGCTGCCTCGCTACAACCCCAGTGAGAGACTTGTCCTGCCCCTCGCTTAGGAACACTGAGGCAAAGAGCTCATTGAGGAGCTCAGCCTTGTTCCCCCTGTCTGTCACGCATCTGGTTCTGTGTGCACACGTCTGGTTCTGGATGTGTGTGTGCATGTGTCTGTTCTGGGTGTGTTCTGGTTCTCGGTGTTTGCTCACATATAGTTCTGTGTGTTTGTAAATGTGTCTGGTTCACTCTCTGCTCTCCTTTATCTTTTGCTCTTTTTGTCCTCTTTTTTCTTTCTCTTTCCTTGTTTCTCTCTCTCTCTCTTTCCCTGATTTCTCTTTTTTTCTCTCTTTCTCACTGCAGCATGTGGGTAGGGAAGTAGTACGGTGGAGGGAGCGGCACAACAAGGAGCCCAACCCTTGTTTCTTCCCAAGGAACACAACAACAAAAGCAACATTTATGATTATTAAATAAACTAAAATGCAGTGCGCCCTGCCATGTACCCTTCCCCCCCATTTTGTTTTTCTGGCATGCTGGCACTCCGGCACCTTCCAAGGTAGACATTGTGGTTTATTCGGCAATCTGGCCAAAATACGTTGCTAACCCCTGCTATAGGGGTTGCTATTTCACATGCCAGTTCATTCACTATTTTGGAGAGTGATAACCCATGTACTCTGATATCATCATAGATAAGCAATCTGAGGTTTGCTTCCATCACAGATGTGGTAATTTTCATCACCAAAGTCTCATTCCCATTTGGTATTCACTCTTATTCTTATATACATACTCAACCTTGATGCCTTACTGAAAACTGAGACACAGTATTTATTCAGCACTCAGGCCATACTTAAATTACCCTTGTTTTTCTCCCTGTCTTCATGGTATCTAGGCCTCATGTTTTTCCTCAGATTTGTTTTTCATTCCAATAAAAAAACAATTCAGTTTATTTTGATTGTCTTTGCAGGTTCCAACCCCACTAAAATTTGACCATTTTCACTTTATTTCTGTACTTGCTGACTCCTGAAAATATTTTTCTGCACTGGTCAATGTCTTTTGTTCCATTTTTCCCTTTTTGTAAATTCTCCGCTTGCTCATTATGTCTTGTTTAAAATATTCTTTCCTCCAGATAGGTTTGTAGTACTCCCTTACCAATTTCCTATTCTAGTTTGGGATACAAGCACCAGATAATGATTGTGTTTTGCCTTAAAGTCATTTCTGTTGCATTTAAATCCATGAGCTCCATAATCTTGTTGATTTCTAATTTCTAATTTCCTTAGTTTCTCAGTTTTCCTTCATTAAGTCAAAAAGCTAGCTATTGAGCTATTTTTGACTGAGTTCATAACAGTTCTTGATCATTTAAAGATTATTTTTCCAGCTAGTTCTTCTGTAATATTTTTGCTGCTTTCAAGGAACAAATCTAAAATATCATTGCCTCTGATGCATTCAGTGAGCGTTTGAGAGAAATCTACCAGCTATCTCATCATGAAATATCATGTCATACCATTATTAATTGCATCATCTATCTATCTATCTATCTATCTATCTATCTATCTATCTATCTATCTATCCATCCCTTCCCAGCTTCCATTTTCATTGTCAGTTCAATCCAGATGCTCTTCCAGATGGTATTGGTACATTCAGTACTATCTACCTTATATTTAGATAGCAAAATGAGTCTTGCCTCATTGTGTGAACTCAGATTTGACTCCTGGTGTTGGGTTGTTTTCTTTAAACTGGTCATGAGTTACAGTTCTCATCTAAATTATGGCTAGCACATTAAAAAAGCCTCATACACTTGCTTTTTCTCAAACTCCATGAGAAGAGAAACTTTGTGTTAAAAAAAACATGCTTTAGAATATGCAATGTTGAATGTTATGCAGAATGTAGAGTAGGGTTTTGTTTTGTTTAAAAAATAACTTTAAAAAAAAAGGCTTACAGCCTATAAGTCTTTTGATGTCCAGATATATACTGGAGCAAATCATCAAGTGACTTATTTATAAGCTCTGAAGCAGAATTCCAGTTCATTTTATGCACCCAGATAGCAGTTTTTTAGCTATAAGTGACATTCTTAGCACATAGGTTTAGCTTGTCATTCTTTTATCTGTACAGCATGGTTATATACGCATCCATATAGCTGCTGAGCACATGCAGTAGACTACACACTGACCTGGTTGGCAGGTACTCATCTACTTTTGTGACTCTGCTGGACATATATAAGCCCAACATATATAGTCCAGGACCCCTAGGGAGGGCCCTGCTATGTTTTAGGCAAAGTAGCTAAGTAGTTAGGGTACTTGCTCAGGAAGTAAGAAACCCAGATGCTAAACTATTCTTCCCCAGAGTAGGGTTTCAGCCTTCATCTTATCACTTCCTAAAGTACTCTAGCCACCAGACAACATGTTAAGGATTATTCAGTCTCCTCTCCAGGCTTCCTTTTGAAATTGGCCTGCTGAGCAGACAAGAGAGAAAAATGTTTGGGCTCAGAAGGAAAAGCTAGAAGGTGTGTGATTTGGTGAGATGGAGGCTTCTCCAGAAGTGACCAGGACCTTTATTCTAGCCTTGGGCCTTGTTTTCAATGGGGGAAAAACGTTCTGTACTGTGCTGCACTTCTCTCTATCCATTTTATCCAATGACATTAAATGCAAGGGACAGTGCCTCAACTTTAAAAGGTGTGCCACCAAACATCCTGGATAATGCCTGACCTATGGCCTGATGGCCTTTGCCTTGTGCTAAGAAGTTAGAGAGAGGTAGGTTTAACAATTCTCTGTTGAAAGGGTCCTTGAAACCAGGCCTCTGAATTCATGGGAAAGTGCCTGAACCCCACAGCTATTTGGGCTAAAATGTGGGAGGGCTGCCCTCCTGTTTCTTTCAAGATTTACACTCAGGTACATCTGCCTGGCCAGTGTGTTGCCTACTGCACATGTTCAGTAGCTATGTGGACACTTACATATCCACACTACATGAGTAACAGAATCATGAATCATGATTAAGTGACAACAATGCCACTTAGAGCCAGACACTTAGAGCCAGATGATCTGGGTACATAAAGTGAAATAGAATTCTGCCCCTAAAGTATAACGAGGTATTAAATAGCAGCCAATATTGGTTTGTCAAAAACAAATTGCATGTGACCTGATTTCCTGCTATGACAAGGTGATAGGTTTTGTGGATGGGGGGGAGCAGTGAATGTGATGTACCTTATTTTTATCAAGGTTTTCAGTGCTTTCTCTCCTGACTGTCACATAAGCAAGCTAAGGAGGTACAGTCGGATTAATTTCTTGTAAGGTAAGGCACGAGTGGTTGCACTGTCACCCTCGAAGAGTAATCATCAACAGTTCAATGTGAAACTCGGAGGAAGTGTCAAGTGAGGTTTCCTAGGAGGTCTGTTTTGAGTCTAGTACTGTTCAGTATGGATAGATGATGGACATAAGTGTATACTTAGTAAACTGGAGCTGCTACCAAGCTCAGTGGGATAGGATGAAAAAAGGAGGAAAATAAATATGGGCAAGTGCAAAAATACAAATACTATAATACAAAATGGGGAATGACTAGCTAGGCTGCAGCACTGCAGGAAAGAGTAATAATGGAACACAAGTTGAATATGAGTCAGCAGGGAATTATATATGTAAAACAGCTAATAGCACACTGAAATGTGTCAACAGGGATGTCACATGCGAGTCACAAGAAGTGATTCATCTACTCTCATCATAATCAGCACTGGTGAGCCCTCACCTGGAATAGTGTTTCCATTTTAAAGCATAGTACCTTCAAGAAAGATGTAGACCAGGGGTGCTAAACCTCCAGCCTGTGGGCCAAGCCATTGCATCTGGCCCATGGGGCTCCTCATGGATCAGGAAATTTGGTGGTGGGGGAGCAGTGGTCAGGAATATGGCCACCCTCCCTCCTGCCAAATTCCCAAACCTGAAGCCCTGTGTGGCAAGCTGGGTCCAGGCCATGACTCCTTCTCACCCTCCCAGCCCTGCAGTTGGATCAGGGCTGGACCACATGTTCTTCCCACAGCTGGATAGGGTTTAGGCCACACCCCTTTTCCCCCATGGCTGGACCCTGCCCTCTCCCCCTGCAGGGCTGGGTTGGGCCTGGCCACAACCCCTCCCCTCAGTGGAGCTGAGGTGGGGCCAGATCAAGCTCCCTTCCCCCATGGGGCCAAGCTGCCCTCCTCTCCCTTCCCCCTCCCCCAGCTATGCAGCTGGATGAGTCCCACCACACCTGGATCAGGACCACCAGCCAGATCCAGCCTGCAGACAGGCCAGGCACTGCCTATCCAGCCCACTGTCCAAAAGGCTGAGTACCACTGACACAGGCAAATTTGAAAGCATCCAGCAGAGCAGCAAGAAAAGATAGAGAGCTAGAAGACATAATAGGTTATATTTGAGGGTGTGCGGTATGCCAGAAAATAAGATACTCACCTTGTTTTTGCAACACAAAATGAAGAGGAAAAGATTTTTCCAGAGTCATGTCTGAATTATAACTGTAGGAGATCCTGACTTTCTTGGATGAATCCTGACCAGCACTACTCTAGCAAAAGCTAAATAAAGTGTTAATCTTCTCACAGCCGTGGGTAAATTGGCTGGAGCTGTCGGCTGCTCTGCCCAAAGCTACTGCCAATTCTGAAGTATCTGTGAAAGGGTTAGCACTGTAGCTCTGACCCTGACAGCGCAGCTTGCGTGCTGCAGGTAGTGTATGCCCCAAGTGTGCTGTGTTCACAGCGAGCCCTGGGGCAGCCCTCAAGTTCCTGCCCAGCTACCGCACCTTTGCTCCCCAACTGCATTAGCAACCAGTCTTCAGACTTCTCTCCTCCAATTGCCATTTTCTGCCCCTATCCCATGGGGCAGGGCAGTGCAGGCACCTAAGGGTGAGGCTGGGAAGGCACACTGCAATGGGCACAGACACAGAGAAGTGGTATGGGGGTGTCTGCAGTCTGGGGGGGGCATGCCTCACCCTGGTGCAGCCCTCATGGCATGCAGCCCCTCCTGGTGCAGCACATGGGGCATAAAGTCCCTAGCTACTTAGATGTTGGACAGCCCTGCCTTACACCATCAACAATATTTTGCAGTCATTTATCTGTAAAGGTTAAAAAGTAATGTTGCTTGTCATTGCAACTGCAATGTTATTATAAAATCTTAATATCAGTATCTCTGGGCTTTAAATTTTGCTCATGAATGTGTACAGAGAGCAACCCTACCCCTTCTGTTACCTAATCTGTTTTCTTGGAAGTTTATAGCTAGGCTCACATGGCCCATTAATTTATATTTCACCACATTTCCAAAATGCCAGTTATGTCTACTCCGTCTTGACAAGCTATAATATTCCAGGTCTCTCCTTAAAATAAGGAAATACACATATCAGTATGAACAAGTGACTCTCAGTCAATGTGCCATACCACACCAAGGTGCTGAGACAACCTTTTAAGGGTTACATGCAATATTAACATTGCTAGGTGTTCAAATTCACAAAATAAACTCAAAGATTGCAAATAGGAATCCACAGTGTCAAAAACATACTGACCTGTTGTCTTTCTGAGTGTTTTTCAGGACAAGAATTGCACTCTTCCTTTCCTATAATCAAAAAATGAGCAAAAGCCAAGAGCTAGCATTTTCTGAAGTCTGCATTGCATCTAACTAAGGGTGTCTTGAATCTAACTAGGGGTGTCTTGAGTCTAAAACTTTGAGAACCATTGTCATAAATACTTGTGAAACTGATCTGATTCCTTTCCTGAAACATTTCACAAGTTGCATTGTTTGTGGGCCTCCCTCTCTTAGATGACAGAAATTTTCCACTTAAAATAAATGTGGGGTCCTGGATCCAAACTCCTCCCTAGTGTGCTAGTGCCAGACGTGTTTGCTGGTTCAGCTTTGACTCACCTTGCTCTGTGTAGAACTGAATGGATTGTGTCCTCTGAGCTTCTATGTTCCGCAATGGTCCTTGAGGACCTGTGAAGTAACACTGACACTGAGTCAGAGGGGAAAGCATGAGAACATGACATTTGGGGAGAGAAGAGGAAGCGTGGATGGGAGAACAGTGACCAGACATACATACATACATCATTTTTGTGTACACTGAAAACCAACATTTGCAGGACTAACTGCTTCCTTAAAAGTTTTCCCTGCTCAAAAGCACTTGGTGTGTAAATGTTTGCCTGTGACAGACAGTTAGAGCCAACATTTTCCCTGTAAAATGCATGTCCATATGAAAAATCCCTGATCTGAAGAATTTAATCCATAAGCTTCCATGTGCAAAAAGCTGAGACATAGAAAAACATGACAACAAAATCATTATCCATAACTACTTTGTTTCCGTTGGCTACAGAGTAGGACATTTATACCTGCTATTTTTAAAGAACATTATATTTTTATTTCCTTTTCTTGAAAACTTAGCATGTATACAAAACTTTGATAGAAACTGTTTGCTAAGTACATGCTTCTGCAGCTCCTCACATTGAGTAGTGCTTTCTTATTCAAATAAGCTCTTTTTAGTTACTTGCTAGATATGTGTAAATATAAATCATTGGTGAGCTATGAAATATGTTTGGCAAAGGGTATAGTTTGATTAAACTAAGTACAATTAGTAATTGTGATTCTTAGAAATACCAGCAAAAGGAAATAGGCGTGAAAAGGAGTCCACTTTAGCTGACTGTGTTTTCCAGTAATAATCTTCAATAGGCATTGGTATGGCAGAAAGTCAGGGGTAAGCGTACCATGTGGAGGGGCTTTAAATATCTAGTTATTCCGAGCACCAGAGTATGACCCCTCCCGATACAGGATGCAAAAACATCATCATGCTGTTAAACAAAAGTATTCTGGATAAACTGAAAACAGCCAGATGACCCTGGAAATTTAGTACCCAAATTGCGTGACTTGAAAATCTGGTCAAAACAAACATGGCTGCAGGCCTTAAGTGTTGTACTTTAGTAACCATAGCAGTGTGGTCCCTGGAGGTCACAATGCGAGTGAATTTTCCTTTACTTCAAGGAAGCGTAATAAAAAATGTGGCTTGGAACTGTCCTTTTTTTCTTATTTTTACTATGCCATGACCTTGACCAAAATATCTTTGAAGTGTTTGCTGGCAGATTTTCTGCTGTGGGATCAGAAAAATATCAGGATATATAAAGGATGTTACCAAAGGAAGTCCTATCTTCCTCAAAATATTTGTCTTCATTCCCAGAGAGAACCTCTTTATTAATAAATATTTCTAAAACCTCTTAATGGAGAAGACAGATAACTTTCATCTCACAGCTACTGTAGACAGCAGTGTAATAGTGAATTGGCTTTGAACTGACAGTTCAATTGTTTATTTTTTTGAGTAGCAGGTGCAGCGTTTCGTGAGTACATAATTGGATATAAACGTTCTGAATAAAGACCAGAGCCCAAAACCTTATGCCAAGGCCTTTTTCCATGTAGAAAAACAGTGATTTCATTTTTCATGTACAATGTAAGAAACTCATGGAAGTGTTTTTTTTTTTTAAAGAAGGCCAAACACAAACAAACAAATGTTCACAATGCATGTTTAAATCTGCCTCACATGTTTCAACTTTTATCCTGGATTAGAAATTCCATTTGTCATTGAATCCATATGGTTTAACCAAATGGTATTTTATAATAATTTGGTTTTCAGATTAAGAGCTAAGGTTGTTCTTAGTTGTTATTGCCTTAATGGCCACTATAACTTCTTTAAAAAGGTAATATACTCAAGGTTTGAAAATTGCTTTGGTAGTTACTTGGAGCCAAATTCTGTATCACGTATTGGGCATCTAAAAGAATTATGTGCCTACATGTAATTCTGTTCCACGCAGCTCAAGTCCTGAAAATTCATTAATGCATCTACACACGCAGTCACACACACTGTCTTCAGATCCTTCAGTGACAAAACAGCTTCACGGAGGAGAAAGACCTACCTATCTTTTGCATTAACAGTATTTCATAGACTCAAACTGTGAGCAGTGGAATTATACTTGGATACCTAAGTCTGGTTGCACATCTAATAGATGAAATAGGATCTAGCCCTATAAGTATACAGAAAGCACAACTTGCACACATGCTTGCAGAATTAAACTGTTTAAACATGTCTTTGTTTTTGAAAATCTTAGAATGCTAGTCTTTTTTGAACTTCCCTGCATGGGAGTAGGTTGTTGTAACATGCTGTTTCTCTCCTATGCACACTCCCCATTCCATAAGTAACAGCATGAGAGCTACTACATTCCCTTCCCTGCACATTTGGGTGGGTGCAGGTACAGAACAGCAGGAAATGGATGTCAGTTCATCTACTGAATTAAGTATAGGGTGCAGAGAATTTCACTCTACCTCCCACCCCTAGAGCAAGGGGTTAATAGGGACAAATTCCTGACATTCAAGGATGGGGGAGGAAGGAACAGTATAGTAATGTATTGCACTGTATACTAAATCTGTAGGAAAGCCTAAAATGTTCATTTAAAAATTGGAGTTGAGAACAGTTCCATTGGTGAAAGGTATGATAATGTAAACCTGTGCCTAACTGTTCTGTTAACCCTGCATCCAGAAAATCTGAAATGATAATATCAAGACAGATGTGGTAGGCACATAGTCTTGTTGTAGCTGTGATGCTTCAGGGAATATGGGAGAAATGAGGTTTGTTTGGTAATATCTAACCAACTATACTGTACTATATAGCTAAGAGAGGTGTTAGACAAGCTTTCAGGCATAAAATGCCATTCTGGGAAGGGTCTGAAAAAGAAGTAGGTGTGGCCTAAGCTAACAGTGAGGTAAAACTCCATTATGTAAATGATAATAGTCACTTAAAAGAGGGCAAGAGGGCAGCAAAGAAGACTTATCAAAAGTAGCTATAAAGCAAGTGAAGGGCTGCTGGAATATATACACCTAATAATGTAAAACATAAGACTATTCAAAAGGGAAGAGAGTTACTATTACCTGTGGAGCACAGACAGTTTAGCAAAGAGCAGGTAAACTGTAATAAGACAGAAAAATCATTGTTTGTGTTTAGTTCATGATTTTCAGTGTCTAATAAAGTTACAAACTTCTGTTCCCAGGCCTGTCTTCTGAAGGTATTTCATTTCCCATCAGGACTTTGAGATCGTTGATGGAGTGACTTTTCTCTGAAAAATGTTCTCCCACTGGTGGTTAGATGTTTCTGTCCTTTTCTCATTCTTCTGTGAGAGTTCATTTGGAGTGCAGTGATTGTTTAGTTTCACCTTTATAATTTCCACGAGGGCATTTGGGGTGACCGTTTATTGTTTCCTGGTCATCTGAGTGGCTACTTTTGTTCACATAGAATCATAGAAAGTTAGGGTTGGAAGGGACCTCAGGAGGTCATGTAGTCCAACCCCCAGCTCAAATCAGGACCATCCCCAACTAGATCATCCCAGCTAAGACTTTGGGCACCTATATACAATCAGCAAGGCTGCTCCAGTGTGCTGTAATTACAGTGCATTGGAGCAGACTTGATTAATCAAGTCTGCTGCTGCAGCATAGTAATTACTGCACTGCAGCAGCCTCCAGCATCTCATGTATCAATGTCCCCGCGCTTCAGAATAGTGGGGTAACTTTATCTAAAACTTGTTCAACAAGCTTTAGATAAAGCACTCCCACTGCCATTTTGAATCGTGGGGTCACTGATGCATGAGATGCACCAGACGCTTTAATTCCAGCGGCTCTCAGCACTGCTTAATTAAAGCAATGCTCCTCCCCAATCTGGAACACGTGTGTAATACCCTTTGTCTAGCTGGGTCTTAAAAACCTCCAAGGATGGAGATTTCACCACCTCTTTGGGTAACCTGTTCCGGTGTTTTATTACCATTCTTGCCAGAGAGTTTTTCCTAATATCTAACTCAATCTTCCCTTGCTTCAACTTGAAACCATTGCTCCTCGCTCTGTCATCTGCCACCACTGGGAATAGTTTAGCTCCATCCTCTTTCGAACCCTGCTTCAGAAAGTTGAAAGCTGCTATTAAGTCCCCTCTCAGTTTTCTCTTCTCCATACTAAATAAACCCAGTTCCCTCAGCCTCTCTCATACTTCAGATGCCCTATCCCCCTAACCATTTTTGCTGCCCTCCACTGGAGTCTCACCAATTTGTCCACATCCTTTCTGTAGTGGTAAGTCCAAAACTGGATGCAGTACTCCAGAGGTGGCCTCACCAATGCTGAATAGAGAGCAATAATCAGTTCCCTCTATCTGCTGGAAACACTCCTCCTAATGCAGCCCAGTATGCCATTAACTTTCTTTGCAACAAGGCACACTGTTGGCTCATATTCAGGTTATTGTCCACTGTAACCCCTGATACTTTTTTGCAGAGCCACTTTTTAGCCAGTCGCTCCCCTGCCTGTACAGGTTTCCCTTGCTTTATGCTGCACATGCGTTCCTGGAAAATGGTGCAAAACTCAAATGTGCATAAAGGTAATCCACTTTGCAATGTAATAAATAGGGATGCATTCCAAGGTTTTGACTGTACTGGCCCTAGACCCATTTCTATCACTTTTATAAGACAATTTTGGTACTCACCAACAGCAGACAATACACACAAGCACAGGACATGATCATAATGGGGATGGCAACTACACAAACACGTGTTACGGACAACAAGCAAGGAGCACAGATCCACAAAGGAGACTATATTTTGGTGCACATCACTCCCACAATGCACCACACAAAGCGGCTGAGTGCAGGCTTCCACCATACCCATTGCATAAGAGTGAATTTACCTCTCATACAGCAAATTTTTGGTATAAAAACGGTCTCTGCATAAGAGTGAATTTGCACATACAGAACCTGCATAAAGCGAGAGAAACCTGTACTGGTGCACGGGATTCTTCTATCCTAAGTGTAGGACTTTACACTTGTTTTTATTGAACCTCATGAGATTTCTTTTGCTCCAGTCCTTCAATTTGTCAAGGTCTTTCTGAATCCTAGCCCGATGCTCTACTGTATGCACTACTCTCCCTGGCTTGGTGTCATCTTCAGACTTGCTGAGGATACACTCTGTCCCATCTTCTAAGTTGTTGATAAAGACATTGAACAAAACTGGCCCCAGGACTGACCCCTGGGGCCCTGCACTTGATACTGACTGCTAACTAGACGTTGAGCCAGTGATTGCTAGCCTCTGAGCCTGACAATCCAGCCAATTTTCTATCCACCTTACAGTCCCTTCATTCAAACCATACTTCCTTAGCTTGTTTGCAAGAATGTTGTGGGGGGTGTATCAAAAGCACTGCTAAAGTCAAGGTATGTCATATTCACTACTCTCTCCTTATCCACAGAATACCAACTTGGCTTAGCAGGGAACTCTTCCGTGAGCTAAAACACAAAAAGGAAGCTTACAAGAAGTGGAAACCTGAACAAATGACTTGGAAGGATTATAAGAATAGAGAATGTATTTGCCATGTATAGTATCTCATTTTGGAGGGTTTTCTTAATTTAATTTCTCCCCACTACTGCAGCAAGGCAAGCAGTGTCAGGGAGCAGGCAGCATGGGTACCAGTGGCCACAGAAGAGTCAAGCAGCTGAGAGTTGATTCAGGTTTTACATTGGTATTTAAGCAGGGTTTTATTCCATTTGGTGTTTGTTGATCATCAGGGAGTTTGCTTCTGATGATGAATTGAATGAGGCTGGGAAGTTCTTCAGAAGGCAGGAGCAGAGGAGGGTTGGGAATATCTTCTTCAAATAGAGCCAGTCACTCTTTGATGATCTTTCTGGCAGATTTTAGTGTGAGTTGGTATGTGATGATAAAGGGCTTGCTTTCTTTATTATAGTAGGCTTGCGCAGGGTACTTGGGTGGATTGTTCAAAGATGCAATCTCTGCTGGAGTGTCCTTGCTGGGTAAAAGATGTTTTCAGGTTGATGACATGGCTGTTATGGGTATTCTCCTCCAAATTAAATTAAAAAAAAACACATTTTTTTTCACCTGGTATTTAGTTTAGGCTGTGTCTGCTTCATTTCTAGACTTGAGGAAACACATCATGTGCATGGAAACTTGTCTAACATTTCATCCTGTGAACATTCATCATGATAGAATAACTTCTAAAACTAACTGTCCTGGCCACTGTACCTGTGTGTTCAAGGAAATTCAGGGGAAGCACCTTACTGCCCCCACTAATAAAACTCTTATGAACTTGATCAGAAACATGGAAGCTCTCTGCCTAGAATGAAAATTTTGTAGAAAATAATGAATACCCCATAGGAAAAGCGAGGAGAACTGGACTGGTTTAAGAAGCCAAATGTTGTCCTTTGCCCAGTAAGTTTATTAACTTAATTGTTGTTGCTTTCTTCTTGTCCCTAAATCTGGCAGATCCCACTCTGCTTTATCCCAGCTGTGGCAAATAAAAGAGGAAGACTATGTCTATCATGCTAGCTATAATATCCTGCGTACTCTTTGCAATAGATAATTATCGGGCCTCCCATTAAGTTTTGAAACAACATTAATAAATACAGAAAACCGTAAGGTCAAGGCCAAGAAATGTTAGTGTTGAGGTTTTGTTCTCTATCCAGCTCTACTTCTCTGTATCTAGCTTGTTTTACCTAACAGAATTTCCCATCAAAGCCAGCTAACTACCACCCAGAATTGCTGAACAGCTTCCACCTTTGTAGAAGCCAAGGAGTGCTGGATATTAGGGATGGTCATCAGCCTGCAGTGTCCAATTTTATGATGATTTCATGTGCTTTTAAGATATCACCTGTGTGTTCCCAGATGTGGGTTGGTTTATCCATTTGTTTTTCTTATGACACATTCTGTTTTTCATTGCCTCAGCTAATGTGTAGGGGAAAGCTGTAGGCTCTCTTGAACACACGTGAAGAGCATAAAGGAAGTCACATGCTCCTCGGTTAGTTTCTGTGGAGAGTTCCAGTCCATCCCAATTAAAAGACTGACATCTGTTTAAAATTTAAGAAAATTCCTAGCATCATATCATTGTTGGTTTTATTGCTGCAAAAAAGAGTCCAAAAAGACAAGATGCCAAAAATGCTTTCTTGTCCATATGTTGAAATATTTTATTTGATATTGTTAATGGATAAGACAGACACCAACCATAGAGATTCCTCTCAGCATGGTGAAAGGCATAGATGGAAAGAAGTAAACCTCCTGGTACTCTGGGGTTTTTTTATTTCATGTGATAGTGGTGGAGGACCATCTATGGCCATGTTTACACTTAAAAAACTACATTTCAGCAATTGGTTTTGCTGGAAGAGCAAATAAGGGAAACTAATTATTAGCACAATTTCATCTAGTGAAGATTGACATCTGTTAGCAGAGCCATTGCCAGTATGGGAAACTAGTGCCAATCATAGTTTGCCCTTCTCTTCCTTACAGAAAACCCATGAGCAGCAGCAGTTCAGCTAAACCAGTTGCATAAACTAGGGGTAGCCCACCTGCCACCTGGGTGCTACAAGTGGCATTGGCAACCTCTATGTATGGTGTGCAGCAGATTGAGGAAGGGAAAGGGAGAACAGAAGGCAAATAGGGAAGCAGAAGGCAGAGCAGCATATTGGGCAAGGGGCAAAGGACTGGGAGCAGAAAACAGAGCAACAGATCAGGCAGGGGAAGAGGATTGGAGTGGCACTTGGGGAGATCATGGAGGTAATTTGTGGCACACCTGCCAAAAAGGTTGGCCCTCATTGGCATAAACAATGAGAATTTCTAATGCTGGCAGGTCCTTGAAGTCTTTCTTATGGGCCTTTCTGGTCTTCTACTTCACATTCCATGGGGCAAAGCACACCCTGTGGTGTCTGAGCACACAGAGCCATACTTTCAAAGGTGCTCAGTTCCTATAACAGGGCAGATTCCTGCCTTCTGTCTGACTTTGTACTAACACAGCTAACTACCTCTTTGTATAAGGAAGGAGGAATTCAATTTGCAATTGTCAGCTCTTGTTTCATTGTCACGTAAGTGGCACTTTCATAGCTGTAAACACAGTTTCAGGGACTTGTGCACATTTAGAGATTCAATGTAGCTACACTTGCACTATGCTTCTTTCCTTCACTTGTCAAGTAGGCATATGCATGTGGAGATGTGTGGAAGGAATAGGATTGTCAGGCAAGTTTTGAAATTGTGCATAAGTTCCAGTTACACAGCTACAGACCTGATGCTTAGGTATGTGAAAAGGAAATAAAATTTAATCCAATATATAGGAGAAGCTAAATCAACGTGCTGTAGATCGTGCTTCATATCTTCAGGGCAATAGCACTCTATTTTAGAAGATCTAAATAATATAAATATCTGTTCAGGAAAGCAATTTATGTTCCAGCTTCCTACTGTGTAGTTATTCCATATAGGACAGCTAGGAAAGAACAGATTAGAAAATGTGATACTAAATTTTACTTCTTGTATGGAAGCAAAATAGTTTTTTGCTAATTTTTTTAATTCTTTATCTCCCTTCTCTAGTCACTGAATGGTTTTGCACTGGTGGTGAGTGCAGATGGAATGATATTTTATGCATCATCAACTATTGTGGATTATCTAGGCTTTCATCAGGTAAACATATACAAATATTTAGACTGCTAGAGGTCATACTATCTTACAGTTTTCCTTGCACTCATTCCTTGTGGTAACCTATCATGTACTATACTGTTTTGCTACGTGTCTTTACAGTTGACTAAGAGTAAACTGTAACTTAATTTTCTTTTTACAATGCAACTTCAGACTAGGATCTTTACTAGAGTTTTCCTATTTTGTGAGAAATCGTGTGAACATGTGTTCTTGTTCTTGTTCATGTTTGTTTTAGAAGAAGTTTTGGCTACTCTGTCCTCCTGAAGCTTTGGTTAATGAAGACATGAATTGCTACTAATGTAGAATTTATTGCAGTTTATCCCTTCAGTTTCATAGTCAAAACCTGCAATTCAAGTCTGGGAAGCTGTTAGTACTAAATGCACAAAAAACTGTACTAGAAAAACATTTTGGCTGATATTTTACACGTACGCAGAATCAGGAAATTAAGAGTTAATGCTAAAAAGTAGTTTAAATCAAAAAAAGTAAATATGTGAAAGTCAGGAAATCCAGAAGTATCACTCCTCATGCAGCCTTAGCTCTGACTCCACATCTCCAGCAACCAGACTTCTAATAGGGACTCTGGGATAATGGGAACCCCTGACTGAGTATGCTTACAATTTAAATATTTCTTATTGTAATAATTTCAGACAGATGTAATGCACCAAAACATATATGACTACATCCATGTGGATGATCGCCAAGATTTCTGTAGACAACTGCATTGGGCCATGAATCCTCCACAGGTGGAGTCTGGGCAACATTTACCAACTGAAACAGGTGAGCGTACATAATGTTCACTGGAGATACAGGAATTGTTCTACTGCTTCAGAACAATGGTCCTCCTAGTCTGGTGGACCTTGGTTAGAGCCAGATCCTTGAAAGAAAAGTGCAGAAAAGCTTGTGGTAGACCTGTACAATGTAATCAGCTCTTCAGATCATAAGAGAGTTGTTTTCCTAACTCTGGACCACTAGAAGCTGGCTTGTGCTTGAAGCATGAGAGTTTCTACTTCTTTCCTATCTAATGTAGCTAGGGATGTTCTTAGCATCCATATAAACAGTTACTTATGCTTAGCTCTTGTTTTCATTAAGCAAGATATCAGTATTTATCTCAATACATTCAAAAAATATCTTGTGTAAAATGTTCAGAACAGTACCACCTCAGCAATATCTCTGTTGCTGTCATCCAGTTTGCTTTCCCATGAGAAGTTAGGACAGGACACTTTTGGAGGGTAAGGGTTTTTCTACATCACATAGTTGATAGTTTTGGGGGATTGATGCTTGTGAGCATGCTCCACCTACCCACTCCCACCTGCCAAACCCAGAAATGTAGTGGCAAAGCTGCTCCAAGGGAGCCCTCTGGAGGTCTCTGTCTTCAATGCATTTGAGAGCAGCTGCAGGGGTTGCCACTGAAGTGGCTTCACTGCCGGGACTCCCATGTTTGGCACCTGTGAACACAAACAGATGAGCAGGGTGTGCTGAAGGCAGTCCTTCCTACGTTTGCCAGGGATGTGGCGTAGATGTATTCTACGTGGGCACAGTAGCCCATTCATTCTCAGAGACATGACTACCGCAGCATGATGTGAAAACACCCTGTACTTTTTATCAGATGAGGGATAAAACAGAAATCATGACTGCTTCGGGACATTAAAGTTCCCTGATTCATTCTGTAAGAAGAATACAAGAGTGATGTAGATATTCCCCCCCCACACCCCAGAATACTTGCCTCTTGCAAGGTCCTGGCTGTTAGATACTTTTAAGGGAGCATGCACAATGAGGAAGCACCCACAGTGGAAGCACCCACAATGAGGTGAAATGACATTTGGAAATCTAACTTGTGGGTCCTTCCTAAAAGTGACCTAGTGATAAGTCTTGTAGGGTTATTTGTTGTTTGAAACATATGTTGTCAGCTTCTTTTAGCCTGCTATAGTACAGATAAAATGTATTAGGTGCATTACACCTTTGTTAACTTTATAAATAACTGGAATCTGATAAATCACATGTAGGTAGGTAGAAAGAATCTGGCCAGTAACACTAGTCAAGTGGCAGGTCTTGCATGCCCTTTCAAATTCCCCAGAAATTTTAAAAATGTGAATTCAGTTGGTCTTTTAGGAAGCAGGGAAGAAATAAATATTTTTTTAATGAGACTCAATGAAGTGATATTTCCTGAACTCAGAAGACTACATGTTGTTTGGATATTTGCAAAGGTATGAACATTTTGAAATTTTGTTCTTGGTTTGTACGAGAGAGAATTTAATTAAATCTCAGAGTTCAGCACTCTGGAGAAATAGTTGCTCTTTAAAAATGCATACAGCAAAAATGGAGCATTTTTGCTTCATAACTGATATATGGTTTATTAAAGAACTGAGGAGACACTGATTGAAATTTGACTGGCACCTATTAGTCTTTCATTTGCATTTCCTCCTCATTTTCTTCCTTTTTAGTCATTTTTCAAAGGCAAAAAGCTTTGTTATTCAAGATTGATTTTTTATGGCTAAAAATCACTAGAAGTTAAGAAAGTTAAAGTTCACCCAGGACAGCTAGTTTAATTGAACAAGCTACATTAGGCAATTACTATAAATAGCTTTGAATATTTACATTGAATATTCTATACAATACATTTTTTTTAGTAATTTCACTTACTGTGTGTGGTCAAATCAGTATATAACATTTTCATTCTCAGTTAAAAATATGCCCTGACATATATTGGCACATTGTTGTTTGTAGGAGAAGATCATATGCTCAGGAAATTGTTTAAAGCACAAGAATCTGATGGTGTGACAACAGACTACTCTTCTTTTTTAACTCGCTGTTTCATCTGTCGAGTTCGCTGCCTGTTGGACAGTACTTCTGGCTTTCTTGTAAGTATAATTTTGTGACAAGAACTATGATTGAGTAATACTGATTGAAATGACTAAAATGAACCCAACTGCAAGTTTTATGCATTAGGGTGAGAGACAATTTTAGGAGGATCTCTGAGTGACACCATTGGTTTTATTAGTAGTAGTATTAGTAACAGTAAAAGTAATAGTTAACAGATTATGATGACAACATTATTATATATAATAATAGTAGAAGTAGTAGTGGACACATCTACACGTGCTTTAATGCACACTAGCCTATTTTAACCCACATTAAAGTGTCACAAAAAACTGCTTTTTCACAAATGCACATTAAAATAGGCTAATGCGCATTTTTCTACTGCCTCACAATGGAGGTACTAGATTTAGTGCACATTACCTAAAGCGCATTAATGAACATGTAGACATGCCCTGCAGTAGTAATGCCATTACTAAATGGAACGCTGGAACTGTCCTGAATGACAGTCCTGTTACTGGCACAGAAGTAGCGTTCCTAAAGTTAAAGACCCATATTACTAATGTTGCATCTTCTATTTTAGGGCATTGTAAATGCTCAGTGAAAACATATAAAATACTTAAAAGACAAGAATATACTGGAAAGTTATGTGATTGTAAGACATAAATAAATCCATAGGGTATTTGCATACGAATATATACTGTTACTCTAAAGTTACTATTTTAATTTATAGTCAGTTTAAAAGTCTTTTCTTTGTACATCCTTTCTTTCCCCATCCAAAAAAAGAAATATCATTATCAAGGATACCATGATGATGACTCTTCCAAATAGAAAGTAGAGAAGAAAAATGATTGTCTTGCTCAATATTTTTGGTACCTCAGCCTGGAACCAAATGAGTCCATGCACTAGTTCTTTGCTATACCATTTCATCTTTCACATGGAGGGACAGATAAGATAAAAAAAAAGAAAAAATATGTTAATGTGATAAGAGCTGTGGAGAGAGTGTGGTTTGAGACTTCTGAAGTCTCAGAGCTCACAGTCTCAAAATGGAAAGCATAATCCTATTTGTTAGCACTTCTTTACAAGTCCCCTTGCTCTGAGCCACGAGAACAAAATCTTTCCCAGGAAAGGCATCACAAAAGTGGCCTCTGATCTAGGGAGACTGACATGAATAAAGTGTATGTGTTGATATAGGACAGGAAGAATAATTCTCTCTGTTGACTATATAGGTAGCTGAAATAAGCAGTAAGCGGACTTGCATATAACCCTCTCCCCTCTACGCTTGACAGCCTCAATGAATACATGT
>JAGPOW010000261.1:162578634-162589885 GCA_030014935.1 Caiman crocodilus | reverse complement strand
GGAATGGTAGATTTTTTAGGATGAGGCATCTTTTAGTTTTTTATTTGTTAGTTCTTTGCTGCCATTACATTAACAGAATTAGGTTCTAGTTTTGTCATCAATGACTTGGTTCCATTTGTTCTACATCAGACAAATAACTTTTTAAAAATATATATTTTTTAAAAGCATTAACATATTCAATTCATATAAAACATAAATAAAAAAATTAAATTCAAATGCTCGGCTCAGTTTTAGATAGTTTTTGGGGAAGGACCTGTCATCTACTATATGTTTGTATACTGTCCGGTTTTAGCTTTTAGCTACTACTGTAATATAAATATTAAGTAAAATCAACATGATCATCTCTCACAGATTTGTCAAATGGAAAAATCTTTTGGAATTCTCCTAAAAGACTGTAAATATCTATGGTCTGCATTCAGGTCTCCTGGGTTGCTTCTCAAACCTTAGGAACAGCATTGTTCTCTGCTTAGTGCCCCACTCCAGGATGAAACAGTATGGAAGAAGGCACACCCAGAAAGAAGCTCCCATCTTGTCTAAATCCCTGCAGTCAGACTGTGTGTAGGGCTTGAGGGCTTCATACATGGTCTGAAGACCCCTCTGAGTCATACACACTATCTTGACACATTGAGTTTATATACCATTTTTCCCAGTGCCTAGACTTTATCCTATTGGTGTTTTTTTGCAGAGGAAAGACATGTTTTAGCACAGTAATTATTAGTAGGAAAAGAAAACAAGCATAGAGCATTAAGAAGAAGGAAAACTAAGGCATCTTCATATTGGACAGATTAGAGCATGGAAAAATAATTCCAACTCCAGCTCCAGGCTAAATGATACAGGAAATAGCTACATATGGTGTCATCAGCTGCTTGTCTGGGCTAACAATGGAGAACTGCTCTGGTCACACAGGGGGATAAAAGGCAGCTTTAAAAGTCTCACTCTATCATTAATGTTACATCCAGTGACCTTGTTTGGGTTGATTTTTCTGCCAACCACATTTTAAACAGTGTGAAGATAGCAAAAAATTGAGGTCTCTGTCTGAGAATTGACATAACATGAATACGCTCATTATTATTTGAGAATTGCAGTCTGTAGAACAAAGTATCAAATAAAATGTTTTATATGCGGAATACTGACGGGTCTTTTCTTGTGTTTGCTTATATAACAGACAATGCAGTTTCAAGGCAAACTTAAGTTTCTTTCTGGACAAAAAAAGAAGTCCCCTTCAGGAGCAATATTACCACCTAAGCTGTCCTTATTCTGCATAGTGGTGCCACTTCTGCTTCCTTCTGTCATGGAGATGAAGATGAAAAGTCTGCTCATGAAAACAAAACAGAAAGCTGAAGAGGCATCCCCAATAGACACAAAGTATTTTTAAATTAACATCTTAATATGTGTCATTACTGGAACTTTATGGTTAAAAAAAACTTGTTAAAAACACAGATTATTCTAAATCGTGGTGGCCAGCCTATGACATGTGCCAGAAGTGGCACAGGCAACTGTTGCTTGTGACATATGAGCCCTCAGTAATGGGAGGTTGAAGAATGGAGGCAGGAGACTTCAGATTCAGCAGAGCAGGGGAAGGATGCTGCTCAAAGGAGATGTCAGGTGTCACCATCAAGAGTCAAGTTAACCCTTCCCATGCCCTGCATTCAGGGGCTTTGAATACTCACTCGCCATATAAAATTGGTGGTTGCAGGGTATAGCAGGAGGCTATAAGCCTGCTCCTGCTGCTTTAAGAGAAGACAGACTAAAGATAGAGCCGTCTGCAGGTGCTGCAGGAGGCAATCGGGAATCATTTGACCCCAGCAGGGCTGGGCTTAAAGGATATAAGCCCAGAGCCTAAGCTGATACAATAGTTTGATCCTAGTAGCTAAGAACTCCTGAACAACAGGGCTGCAGCCTGGCTTCTTGTAAGCACCTAAGCTGGGGTATGCAGGCAGATAGTTGTGGGAGCAAGAAGGGTCAGGAACCTGTAGCCTGAAAGGGGTGAGAGGCACAGTCAGCGACTCATAGCTAAGGCGGAGTGAGTAGGGTCAGGGAGCCCAGAGGTCTCAACTGGCCTAGGAGCAGGGTCAGAGCCCAGGAGGAGCCAAAGGTCAAGGAGGGACCACAGCCACAAACTGCTGGGGCCAGGGAGCCTGGAGATCTCAACTGGCCTAGGAGCAGGGCCAAGGCCCTGGAGAGGTCAAAGGTCCAAAAGAGGCCACTGCGGGAAACCAACAGGGTCATGGACCTGTAGCCCCGAGAAGGGCAGAATCAGGCGCAGGGGCCCAGTGCCTCATGAGAAGTGAGATTAGGGTCAGAGATCCAGGGCCTCACCCAGGAGTAGCCAAGATGAGCAGAGTGCCCAGATATGGGGAGAGAGAAACAGCTTGATAGCAAATGAGAAAAGCTATGAGCCATAGTGCGAAGGACAGTTGGAGCCATGTGATTAGTCCTTAAGGTGCAGAGTGGAGGCACCCAAGTTCAAGAGTGTGAGATCTGACTTGGGAAACCCTGGGTCAGCCTCCCTTTCTCTAAAAGACAAATATATCAAGGCACAGCAGGTGGGTAGAAGTAGAGATTCTCTCTGTTGACTATATAGGTAGCTGAAATGGAATGGTAGATTTTTTAGGATGAGGCATCTTTTAGTTTTTTATTTGTTAGTTCTTTGCTGCCATTACATTAACAGAATTAGGTTCTAGTTTTGTCATCTCTCCAGAAGAGAGCAAAGTTGATGAGGGCTGAGGAGACTCCAGGGGCATCACAGACACCCCTGGAGCAGGATCCTGTTACACAGCACCATAATAGAGTTAACTTGGGAAGGATTCTGAGCGCCTTTGAGGATGGGAGCACATTTCACAAGGATCTTAACAGATTGGAAGCCTGGGCTGGTGTTAGCAGGAATAAGTTTAGTGATGACAAATACAAAATGCTGCACCTCAAGAAGAAGAATAAAAAATTACACAGACAAAATGAGTGACACCTGGCTGAATGGCAGCACTATGGAGAGGGATCTAAGAGTCCTGGTGGATCCCAGATCCAGCATGAGACTGCAGTGTGATTTAGCTGCACAAAAGACAAATGTGGTTTGGGAGTGCATCAAGAGGAAGATTAGGAGCAAGACATGGAAGGTGATAGTCCTATTTAGTCAGCACTTCTTAGGCCCCATCTGGAGTAGTGTGTTCAGTTTTGGGCTCCACATTTAAAGAAGGACATGGAGAAGGTAAAGAGGGTCCAGAGTTAAGCGACAAAAATAATGAAGGACTTGAAATACAAGCCATACAAGAAGAGGTTTAAGGCAATAGGTATGTTTTAACTTGTGGAAAAGATGCTTAAGTGGGGACATGTTAGTAGTCTGAAAATATCTGAAGGGCTGCCATAAAAAGAGAGAACACCTTTTTTTTTCCATTGCTTCAGAAAGCTGGACACAGACCAATTACTTGAAGTTGCAGAAAAGTAGGTTTAGAATAGATACCAGGAAAAATGTCTTAGAACCATGAGGTAGATGATAGACTACCTAGAAAGCTGTGGAATCTCCATCTTTGGAGGTGTTTAAGAAGAGGATGGAAAAGCATTGGTCAGGGAGGATATAGAAGCAGCTATGCTTATTATCTACTATGCATATTTCCCATGCTTTTAAGCTTTGCTGGTTACTACATGGGACTAGGAAGGAATTATTTTCCCCTTCCTGTTGCTATATACATCTGGGGTAGAGGGGGAAGGAAGGGGTTCACCTTCCTCAGATTCATTGTTTGTTGGCTGCAGCCCAAGCTTGGGCTTATGACTGGGGTGTGCTAGTACTCCAGATGCGTATTTGTGCAATCCTTGCAGCTGCAAGATACTGGCTGCCATTGTTCCCCTGCATTACCTGTGGCAGGTTAGGGTGCTGTGCCTTGTGGTTTTATGACAAGGTTGATTGTATAGTTTTAGAAATGTGTTAGACAATATTTGTATGGTATGGCTTGGATAGGGATGATCCTGTCTCAGGCAGGAGGGTTGACTAGTTGACCTTCAGAAGTCCCTTCCAGCTCTACTACTTTGATTCTCTTCACTTGGCTCTTGGCAGTGACATGTCTCTCAAACCTGTGTTCTACCCCCACTCTACTCTGCATGGCTGGAGGATTAGAATCATAGAAAATTAGGGCTGGAAGGGACCTCAGGAGGTCATCTAGTCCAAAGCAGGACCATCCCCAACTAGATCATTCCAGCCAGGGCTTTGTTGAGCCAGACCTTAAAAACCTCCAAGGATGGAGATTGTACCACTTTTCTACATAACCTGTTCCAGTGCCTCACCACCCTTCTCATGAAAAGGTTTTCCTATTATCCAACACAAATCGCCCTTGCTGCAACATGAGACCATTGCTCCTTGTTCTGTTATCTGTCGCAGCTGAAAGCAATCTAGCTCCATCCTCTTTGGAACCTCCCTTTAGGTAGTTGAAGGCTGTGCTTCAGGTAGTTAAAGGCTGTTTGGCAGTGCCTCTTTGAGTGCCTTCCATTTTAAGGGCTGGAGGCAGGTGGCTGGCAGGTGCTTGATTGAAGGGCCCATTTTCAAACTTAGGCAAGCCAGGCAGAGACAGCAATCTGCTGCCGGCTGCCGAGGCAGTAATATCAGCCAGCTGAGCTATTGCTCCTGAAACGTCTTGGAGTTAGGGGCAGGAATTATGGGGATCGTTGGAGACTCCTGGTCCTGGGCATGACCTAAAACTGCACTCTGCCAGGGAAGCGGGGTCTGGCAGGGCTGTTGGTGGCAGGACAGCCCCTAAGAAATACCAAACCAGGTACCCTCCTTGGGTAAAGGTGGGTAGGGGCGCCTTAACCCTGGCCCCCACCATGTGGTGGCTCGTGGTGAGAGTAGCAGGAGCAGTGTGGGCCAGGCATGCTAATAATGAGGCACCTGAGCCCAACAGGGGTCTGAGATCCCAGAGGGGTAGCTTGTCATGGGTAGTTTGAGGGCCCACACAGAGTAGGGTGTAATTGGGGCACCTGAAAGACTGTGATAGTTAGGTGCAGAGTAGGGCTGCACAAGGCAGCTTGACTGCATCTGGGGTATACTGCATCAGGGGTGTACTGAGTAGGACTGTGTGGGTGTCCTGAAGGGTAGTAAATGGGTCAACCCCAAGTGTATGTGCATAAAACCAGTTGCCCAGTAGGGGGGCTTGGGGTAACAGCAGTCTAGTGTCAGCACAAGGCAACGTCATGCAGAGTAGGTGAACTCACGAGATCCAAAGTTGCTGCGTGGTAGTGCCAGAGAGGGAGTAGTCGAGCCCAAAGGCCCAAAAGGGTTGCTCAAGGGGAGCAAAGGCAGTAGAGAGTGGCCCAGTAATGGTTGGTATGTTAGAGGCCCCTGCAAGAGGGGGCAGCATGAGTGAATGTGGGTGAATGAGACCAACAAAGGACTGAGTTTGCTCCGGCCTTAGACTAGAGGGCAACAGTAATAATGTGGTTGCCACCTGCAAGGCATAGGCCATGGTACAGGGAAGGTTCGGAGCTGTGCATAGCACCCCCTGGCATCGGGGTAGTGAATGGGCAGCCTCCTGCTTAATATATCAGAATAGCATTCAAGTCATGGCAGGAGAGTCAGGGCAGACTGCCCTAGGCAAGTGGGCGGGCTAACTTGTGATTTAGCCCTGGGAAGGCCCCCTGTCACAGGCCGCTATCAAATACCCCCTAAGTTCTCTCCCACAGACTAAATCAGCCCAGTTCCCTCAGCTTCTCCTCAGAAGTCATGTGCTCCAGCCCCCTAATAATTTTCATTGCTTTCCATTGGACTGTCTCCAATTTGTCCACATCCTTTCTATAGTGGGGAGCCCAAAACTGAATACAGTATGCCAGATGTGGCCTCACCAGTGCAGAATAAAGGGAAATACTTACTTCCCTCAATCTGCTGGCATTGCTTCTACTAATCCAGCCCAGTATGCTGTTAGCCTTCTTGGCAACAAGGACACACTGGTGACTCATATCTAGCTTATCATCCAGTGTAACCCCCAGGTCCTTTTCTGCAGAGCTGCTGCTTAACTAGTTGGTCCGAAGTCTGTAGTGGAGCATTTTTCAGTCCACTTGTTCTTGCTGAACCTCATGAGATTTCTTTTGCCCAGTCTTTCAATTTGTCTAGGTCACTCTGAATCCTAGTCCTACCTTCTGGTGTATCTTCTACACCCTGCAGCTTGGTGTCAATCACAAACTTGCTTAGAGTGCAATCCATCCCATCTTCCAGGTTGTTGATGAAGATACTAAACAAAACTGGCCCCCAGGACTGACCCCTGGGGCACTCCATTTAATATCAGTTACCAATTAGACCTTGATCCCTGCCTTTTGAGGCCAATGATCCAGTCAGCTTTCTGTCCATCTTACAGTCCATTCATCCAATTCTTCCCTGTTTGTGAGCAGAAGATCAAGAAGAGCATGGCCCCTAGTTCGTCTCTCCAACTCTTGCACCAAGAATTTGTCTCCAACGCTCTCCAAAAACTTCCTGGATTGCCTGTGCACTACTGTATCGCCCTCCCAGCAGGTATCACGGTGATTTAAATCCCTCCGTGAGAACCAGGGCCTGTGATCTGGAATCTTCCACTAGTTGTCTGAAGAAAGCCTCATCTACCTCATCATCCTCTTGGTCTAGTGGTCTATAGTAGATGCCCACAGCATCGCCCTTGTTGCTTGCCCTCCTAACCTTAACCCAGAGATTTTTGACAGGCCTATCTCCAGTTTCATACTGGAACTCTGAGCAATCATACAGCTCTTTTAGATACAACACAATTCCTCCTCTTTTCTCCCCTGCCTGTCCTGCCTGAATAGTTTGTACCCATTCACCCATTCATGACAGTGCTCCAGTCATGCAAGCTATCCCACCAAGTCTCTGTTATTGCAATATCATAGTTGGTTAACTGTGCAAGGACTTCCAACTCTTCATGCTTGTTTCCCAGGCTCTGTGCATTCATGTAAAGACACCTGAGATGACTAGCTGATTATCCTAGTTTCTCAGGAAGAATGAGGCCTCCTTCCCTTTTGCCCCTTCCTGCTTCTGCTTCCTCCAGGTTCCCCACTTACCTCAGGGCTTCACTCTATATCCCCCTGCAAACCTAGTTTAAAGCTCTGCTCATTATGCAAGTGAGCCTATGTGCAAAAATGCACTTCTCTGTCTTCGTCAGGTGGATCCCGTCTCTTCCTAGCAATCCTTCCTGGAATGACATCCCTGGATCCTGAAAGGTTCCCTTTTCTCTACAAACCTCTTTTGTCTCAGCAAGCTTACAGTGAAGGAATATGAAAGAGTTTCCAAGCAAACTCCCTAGCAAACTTCCCCCTGCTCTGGACTCTAGTTAAACACAGGGTTTAAGTCTTGGCTTAGCTGTTGAGTTGTAGCTGCTTAAAATAAGACTATGTCAGTTAGTTTTAATTACATATAAAAAAAAAGAATCTTATCTTACAGCCTCCCCTTTAAAGAGAGGGATGGCAAACTGACTTTCAAATTGCTTGCAAGCTGTCCTGTTTGCTTCTCCCTGTTTGCTGCTCCCCTGGTCACTTGGACTGTCTCCTTAGCTGAGTCCCCTTATCTCTATTCTGGCATCCCAGGAAGAAAACTCTAGCAGGTATGACTCTGGTGGGCAGGGATCAGAGCAGCACTCTGGGAAGGGACAGGGCTTAACTTGTGTCATGCATGTCAAAAAGGTTGGCCACTGTTCTTAAATGCATCACTGCTTAAACTTTCTTTCCTAGCAAAATTGCTGGCTTTTTTGGCTATTTCTTTATTTATTTATTTTGTAGAGATCTCAAAATACTAGTTAGCATGATTAGATAACAGAGTAGAAACTAGAAGCATGAACATTCAGTTGGTGGTGTTCTGAATTGAAACAAATTGTATCACAGGTACAATTTAAAGAGCAGGCAAACTCTGGTAGGAAACACAGAATGGGTGGCTTTTGGGCATTAATCCTGTGAGTGTGTTTGACTGTGCAAATGAGAGACATGCTCTACTCATCAGTGATGGGTCCTGGGCGAGGATCGCCTAACCATACCCCTCCTGTCAAAGTCTGCTGACATGCCCCAGATGTCTTTCAAATAAACAGATTCATCCCTGAAGCTCCTTCATACTCATGCCCAGTGCCTGCTCTCAGAACTTTGGGACACTGCACTCTTAAAAACAGACACTAGACAAGTCTGAAACAGCCTTTTGGATCATGTTCCAGCTCTGTAACATGTCAATGTACTGGTATAGATGGTGCATGTTCAATCTTGTGCTTCCTGAAATGCATCGACATAGTGTACACCAGTTAGTTTTTACTGAGTCACAGTGGTCCATCATTAGGATGGTTGAGTTTGGCCAAAGGCATTCAGTGCTCATTCCTCCTTAACTTATTATTGTAATCTTTTAGTGATGAAAACTCATATTTAGTGTTTTAATGCCAGGAGTGCAGTTACCCCTACCTTACACTATGGACATTTTCCATACTGCCAAAGGGACTGCTTTTGGAGCAAGGCACTGGTGTGAGCATATGCAACTTACTTCCAACATACTGACTTGGCATTTTGTGTGTTTGTACTGTGTATGTATGTGATATGTTTTGTAGCAAGTTAACCATTTCATGTTATTTTGACAAGAAGGTGGAATTGCTTAAGGAGCTGAGCTTTATCATGTAATGTGGCATCTCTGATCAGTCTCATCAGTTCATCAGTCTCAATACAGCCCAGGTCACAGATGATCAAAAGACATGAACAATCACTAGCTTTTTAGCGGCAAATCTGAAATGACTTAGTAATCTCAGATCATTTCCTGGCTATACTTTAAAAAGCATTACTGAGAACGTGGGAACAAACCATCCCAATGTGAAGGAAGGCTAGCAGGTATAGTAGAAGACCAGCTTGGCTTAGCAGGGAACTCTTCAGTAAACTGTCACAAAAAGGAAGCTTGTAAGAAGTGGAAATATGGACATATAAATAGGGAAGAGTATAAGAGCATTGCTTGGGCATGCAGGGATGAAGTCAGGAAGGCCAAAGCGCAACTGGAGTTGCAGCTAGCAAGGGGTGTGAAGGGTAACAAGAAGCGTGTCTATAAGTATGTCAGTAGCAGGAGGAGGATCAGGGAACGTGTGGGTCCCTTACTGAATGGGGGAGGCAACCTTGTATTGGAGGATGCAGAAAAGGCTGTAGTACTCAATGCCTTCTTCACCTCAGTCTTCACAGGCTGATTACTACACCAGGCATAACAGTGGTGAAAGAACAGGTTAGGGACTAGTTAGAAAAGCTGGACATATACAAGTCCATAGGACTGGACAGGATGCCCCCAAGGGTGCTCAGGGTATTGGCTAATGAAATCCAGAGCTACTGGCCATCATCTTTGAAAACTCATGGTGATCAGGAGAGGTCCTGGATGATTGGAAAAGGGAAAATATAGTATCCATATTTAAGAAAGGGAAAGGGCCATTCCTGATCGACCTGATTGCCTTCTATGATGAGGTGACTGGCTCTGTGGATGTGGGGAGACCATTGAATTCACTGATTTTAGCAAGGCTTTTGATATGGTCTCCCACAACATTTTCGCAAGCAAGCTAAGGAAGTACAGGCTGCATGAATGGATTGTAAGGTAGATAGAAAACTGGCTGGAGCATTGGGCTCAGAGAGTAGTAATCAAATGGCTCAATGTCTAGTAGGCAGCTGGTATCAGGTAGAGTGCCCCAAGGGTCAGTCCTGGGGCTAGCTTTGTTCTATGTCTTCATCAGTGACCTGGAAGATGGCATAGAGTGCACCCTCCAAAGGTTGCAGATGACACCAAGCTGGGGGGAGTCATAGATATTTTGGAGGGTAGGGCTAGGATTCAGAGTGACATTGGAGGATTGGGCCAAAAGACATCTCTTGAGGTTCAATAAGGACAAGTGCAAAGTTCTGCACTTAGGACAGACAAATCCCATGCACGTTGCGGGTTGATTGGCTGGGCAGCAGCTCTGCAGAAAAGGACCTGGGGGTTACAGTAGACACAGTTTGGCTGATTATGAGCTAGCAGTACACCCTTGTTCCTAATGGTATACTGGGCTGCATTGGTAGGAGTGTTATCAGTAGGTCAAGGGACATGATTATTCCCCTCTATTCAGCACTGATGAGGCCACATCTGGAATACTGTGTTCAGTTTTGGACCCCCACTACAGAAAGCACATGGACCAATTGGAGAGGGTCCAGTGGAGGGAAACAAAAATGGTGAGGGGCCTGGGGCACATGACTTATGAGGAGAGGCTGAGGGAACTGGGCTTATTTAGTCTAGAGAAGAGGGGATGGAGAGTGGATTTAATAGTAGCCTTCAAGTAACTGAAGGGGCCTTCACAAGAGGATGGAGCGAAACTATTCTCAGCAATGGTAGATGACAGAACAAGGAACAATGGTATCAAGTTGCAGCAAGGGAAGTTAAGGTTAGATATTAGGAAGAATTTTCTTACTAGGAGGATAGTAAAACACCAGAACAGGTTACCCAGAGAGGTAGTGGACTCTCCATCCCTGGAGGTTTTTAAGACCCAGCTAGACAATGCTTTGGCTTGGATGATCTAGTTGGAGATGGTCCTGCCTTGAGCATGGGGTTGGGCTAGATGACCTCCTGAGGTCCCTTCCAACTCTAATTTTCTATGATTTTATAAGAAAAGGTTGTTAGGGCACAAACTTCATTGGCATGTACAGTAGAGGGGCCAAAGATTAACTGGATATAGAGACTGGGCTATTCTTAGCTCAGGAGGTCCTTCCAATTCAAGGTTGAAGCACACTGGCTGGGCAGTTTACTCACCCACTACCCATACCCTATCTTTTCTGCAAGTAAAATAGAAATTTAGAGTCCAGTGTTTTGTGTTTAGTCCATTATATGCACCCTAAAATGTATTTAGAAATAAATCCTGGGATTGTTTATAAATCAAAATGTTCTTATTACATATTGAAGTTAGTTTGCTTTCCATTATTTTTAATGCTAACCTAATACACTGGTGATAGGTATGATACAAGAACATAAATGGAATGGAACAGAATGTAAATAATATTAGTATGTTTCAATCCATCCTTAATGTTATTATCCTAGAAACGGATAAGTGCTCCTCTTTCTTTCCTTCATAATGTGGGTATCTACACATGCATTAAGGTGCTTTTCCTAATGCACATTAAATGTAGTACCTCCATTATGAGGTACTAAATAAGTGCACATTAGGCTGTGCTGATGCGCAGTAGAGCAAGCACATACTTTTTAGGTGACATTTAATGTGCAGTAGCCTATTCTACTGTGCATTAGTGTATTAGCACAATTTTTACA
>JAGPOW010000261.1:162518637-162566576 GCA_030014935.1 Caiman crocodilus | reverse complement strand
GCCACCTGTGGTTGTGTCTCACTCCTTGCCCAGGTGCCATGCACCACCTGGCTGGGCAACACCTTCAGGCCCAGTCCCTGCCCCTCTTCCTCCTTCAGTGTGGGGGCCTTGATCTGCTTCCCCCCACCCTTACCTCCAGGCAGCTGGGGAAGCTGCTTTCCACCACTGCCTGGGGCTCTATTTCTGGCCATGTGCATGTGTACACATGCACACGGTGCCCCCTGTGTCCTGCTCCCTGCAGCCACATTCCAGGCTGGAACTCTGCCAGCCTGCAAGGGGAAACCTGCAATTTCCCATGTTCTTCTGTGGTGAACAGAAAACTTGGATCTCTTCACGATATTCTGCATCTAGGACAAATGCTGTCCTAGAGTCATGCAGCCTGGGACAGAGACTTGATGTTCCCATTTCAGGACTGTCCTGTCCAATAAGGGATGGGTGGTCACCCTACTCTCTCCCGGGGGGCGGGCCTTACACAGTTGGCACCTATGCCCACCTCTGCCTGGGTAGCTCAGTGTTAATGTTCTATTAATTACAGTCCCAAGCTCACTGCTTTATTTCAAAGGGGAAAACTTCATCCATGTAGAGACTTATTGAAATCAGGGGTGGTCTACAGGACCTTTGGGGGTCTGTCCACATGTAATTTATTCACAGGACTATGATTACCATCTCATTTTAGACTCCCTTAGATTGGCTTGTTTGCACTGTTCTACACTACACCTTCTGTGGTAATTTACTGCTATATAAAGCAAGGGTAAAACACCACCATTCCCATCTGGAAGCTACTTTTAATTAATTTAGAACTAAACCAGTTCTGTTGGAGACGCAGCTTATAGTGGCAAAAAGGTTCTTTGCTGTATTGAGTGGCTTACTCAAGTAAAGTAAGCTATTCTAACTGCATCTCCACAAAGGCTTCTATTGGTATGGCTGTTTGGATTAGAAAGTGCGATTCCTCTCCCCTCTCCAGAGCCCCCCAACCATGACAGTATAACTTTACTGCTATTTATATACTGCTATGACAGTGTAACTTTTTAAGTGTAGACCAAGCCTGGTATAAGGAATTTAAACCAATCTAATTTATCTGCAAAAAAGCCAGGAAGATAGCTGGCTAATGGGGGAGTGTCTGACTATATACATTTAAATAGCTATAATTTTTGGCTTTTCTTTGACCTAAAGGAGGATGAATCCAAGTTAAATCCACGCATCTCTTGATTTTGCTGCACTGTCTTTGCTGCTAAACTATTAGCAGGTATCTCACAGATTGAAATGGTGTTTATCTTGGAATCCTTTCTAATCTCAGTTTTCACACACGTCGAACAATCTTTTAATAAATTGAGTCTAGGAAGAGATTGACTTCTCATACGCACCATGGGCAATGATAAACAAACAGCTAGCAAGCCAAGATCCTGTAAATTCACCAACATCTGGTGTGCAGCACCATTTGCAAATGATGGGGGCAAATAGTGAAAACTAATTAAAATCCACCAGTTGGGTGTACATTTGATTTTAATGTAGGAACATGATTCCCAGCATATTGAGTAAGTTACACTGAAACCCAGCTGTAGGTCCTTAGCAGATAACTGGGTCTGGCTAGAAGGTTAGGATCCAGCTGTAACTGATGACTTGTAAATGAGAGCTCCAGGAACATAGAGCAAGAGGGAATAGAAAGGATAGGTTATAGTGCTGGGTAGGAGCTCAGAGCTAGAGACTTTTCTCCCTTGCCTATGGCCTAAAGGAAAGGAGTAGGGTTCAGGGTTATTTGCTTGTGCACCCTGACTTGTGCTGATTTGCTTATTGTTATTGGGAAGCATCTCTGAAAGAAATAAAAATAGTTTGTAGAGCCTAAACTTAAAGCTGGCCAGCCTAGATAAGGAAGCTGGGTGAGTAACCTGCTTACACATGCATATTCATCAAATGCAGAATTGTCCTTCCAAGGGGGTTGTCTTCTGACACTATGCTTTTCTCTTATTGAGCTACTGCACTTTATTAAAAAAATAAATAAATTAGAAGCTTAAAAATTCTATGATTTAATTACACCTTTGATTAGGAAACAGCATGGAAGGCAGAGCAATCATGGCTTATCTTTAAACAACGCTTTTTATGCAGCAGTTTTAAACTATGCTGTTTTTTTCTGTTAGTCATGACTTACCTTAGTTCAATCACTGAGGAAGCAATATTTCTGGCAAGTGCGCACTGATGTTTAGAGGATGAAGGTTAAGGTGTTTCCTGTCAAATGAGTTTATCTTTGATCCATAGTGAGTTCATAATGTGCACAGAAGGTTCCTTTTGTATTTATTATGAGGGTAGTCAAAAAAGTTATTAAATAGGAAGGAAGAGAGCCTATTCCACCTATGAGGTAAAGGTGGTACTCCCATGTTTAATTGTAGTTTTATTCTATCCAGCCTGAGTGCCTGAAAAGGTTTTGATGCAGAAAGTGGGTGAGTCCTCTTCATTGCTTTTGTGACAACATCTCAAAGGTAATATGGAAGGTACATTACAAAAGTAAATGCCTAGATATTCTTTTCCAGGGACTCAAGGGGAAAATAAGATCACAGTTGATAGGTGTAATAAGATCTGATCTGAAACGGCTAGGAAAATATTGACTGACATAATTAGATTATGAACTTTGGCTAATAGATCTCTTCTTTTACCAACTGTGTATGTGATCCTGTCTATCTTGTCTTTGTCTGATGTTAGTTCCTGAACTCCATTAGTCAAAACCTATCCAGAGCAGCTAGAGGCAAAGGAATTACCTTCTGCAGTTTTGAGTTTTCTGGGTCTGGAAGGTATAAAGAGCCAGAATGGTCTGGAGGTGTGTCTGTAGCTAAGCAGAATCTCCTATTATATAAGAGTGCTTCTGATTCAGTCCTTATCTTCGGTGGGCACGTCTACATGAGATGTTTACTGTGCAGTAGACTAATTAGCTGCACAGTAAGCATCTCTGCCTCTACACACCTGGCTACACATATGGCTCCTATTAGGCTGGAGTAGACCAATTTACTCCACAGGAGGATAGTACTATCCTGCTGCAAGGTTAAAAGCAAAACAACTCTACAAACATGCACATGTAAATGCAGCCCTAACTGGCTAGGACACAAAGATGATTCAGTGCAGGAGCTGTCTGCCGGCTAGCCATGCACTGAAGCTCCCTTATGCCCCAGCTGGCCAATCTGCAGCATGCTGAGTGAAAGGGAGCAGCCTGAGGTTGGCAAGCTGCCCCCTGCCCCCTCCCCCACCACCATCTGGGGCTGTTCAAACCCAGCTCCATGTTCTGTGCATAAATAAACTGCAGAATTTATTGCTCTGGAGTTAATTGCTCCTAAGTACATGTTTAAAGGCACACCCAGGAGCAATAAACTGTGGAACAATAAGCTCCACAGTTCATTCATGTAAAGTAATAGCACTTGTAGACATGCCCAGTGAGCATTTAAGCCTTAGTTTCAGTCACTGATGGCTAGGTCCAAAATAGCTGCATTTCTGCAAACCTGTGATCCAGAGAAGATAAATCAGTGTAAGCCACATTTAAAAAGCTGCTTTGGTACAAAGCATGAAGTGCCAATGCAAACTTGTCTACTGCAAATAGTAACTGCCTATTTACATTAGGGGTCCACACAGATGCAAATGATTGAAATTGAGGAGGATCTCTGCTGTAGACAAAATCACAAATACATCTCTTCATTGTACTTTCTCTGAACATGCGGTCTAACAATCTGAGTAAAAGTAGCGCTACATCTGTTAACTGACTTCTCAGCATTCATATAGAAGATCAAAGGATAGGACCCACGCTCTTATGGGAGAGGTTGACTTCTTGAAACTTAGTAACAGAAGGCAGGCCTGTACTTCACACACCGAACAGAAGAATACAATAATAATAAAAATGGAAACTTGAGGTTTTAGCAGAATGAGAAGCAGGCTTCAGGATATGGGCCTCATGGTGGCTTTATGATCAACTTTCACTCTGTCTACCTTACACATGGATTATATCATCTCCAAATTGAAAAAAATTCCTTGTCAAGGACTGTGATTATAAATATTGGTTCTCATATGGGGAAGGAAGTATTTCGGGAGTCAAAATGGCATGGAACAGAAAGGAAACTAACAAACAAAATGATAGTGGATCCTTTCACATGTAGATAATGCTGTGGCTGTAAACTTTACATTGACTATACTTATAAAGGGCACCTTCAGTGGCTTTCTTCACACTATGTATTTATTAAGTAAAGGTCCTTGTCAGCTCAGCTTCTTTTAGCTAAATATCAGAAGGAATAACTTCCTCAGGGAAAGAAGAGCATCCTTAACCTCACTGCTCTCAGTGTTTGCTGTTCCAGTCTTCTATGTCTTCTACACTTCCCCAAAATTGGCATCATCCTCTACTCGGAGCTCTCCTATTTCACCTGTTTTCCACAAATCTGCACATCACTGTCTTTGGAACAGCATCCGTCTAAACTTTCTACTGAAATTCTGCTCTGTGCCATAAATATTTCACAACTTTTACTGCAACTTTTCTTTATCCACAGATTCCATCAGGTGTAACATTTTGCGAGCTGCCATTTCACATGTTAAAAATACACAGCAGATTAATTCACACCTCAAACAACTGCAGTGGCCTTCTTTATCTCAGTTCCTTCAAAACTGCTATGCTAGTTTCCCTCCAGGATATGTTACAGCATTACTTATGACCTCTTCTTCAGATACTACTTCCTCCTCTATTCCACCCACATGCCTAAAACTGGTTATTTTTCTATACCGTCACATAATCCTAGTTAGTGTTTGATACATGTGCCTTCTGTAACAGCCACTATCTGAACCTGCCTCTTTATAACTCTCACTTAATTGGCTCTGGCCTGATCTATACCTGCAATTATGTATTTGTACAATTTTACTGTCCAGGGGACCTAATCAGGGGCAAGGACTTCATTTATATAAAGTTTTATTGGTTTAATTTTATTAAGGGATGCCATACCCCCACCCCTGATCAATATAGTTATGTCATTAAAAACTGGATCCACACTAAGTTATACCAGTCATAAAGTCATTTTGAAGTGTATTCTGTTGAAGGTACTACTTATTATCAAGAAAAAGCTCATATAAGCTGTTTCCCTTGGAGCTATACCAGCAAACTCTTCTTCAGTAAAGCAACACCAACAAGCTCACTGAAGTATAGACAAAACCTGTATTTTTAAGTATTCAGTCTCTTGCTTCCGTGTAATATCGTTCTTGTTACAACTATTTTTTTTACTATGTAACTGCATTATTTGATTATATAAAGCTTTTTAAAGGACTGCACATGGATGACCAGCGTCCATTATTTTTTTTTATTTGTGCCATCCTAAAGAAACATAAGCCATTTAAATACACCTACATATATATCTTGGTTGAGTAATGAAAGATTTTGCTCAGGCCCTGAACAGATCAGCGCATAAAAGTAGCACACTGACACACACCATTGAAGGCAGGGTAACTTCACCCAAGCAGGTACAGAATAACCCCTGAAAGAATTGAGGGTAAAAGTCAGTTGGTGCGAGTTTTTGCTATTTAGGTTTCATCTGTCCATATCCATATCAGGGTTGCTCTTTAGCAAAAGGAAAAACAGCTGTTACCTGCAAGAAGGCACAGTACATTTCTAACCCTGTGATCTGTCCGTGGATAGCTGAACATCTGTTACTCTCCATCAGAGTTGCCCAACCCTCTGGGATTGCCCTGGAGTCTCCAGGAATTAGATGGAAATCTCCAGGAGACTGCTGAGTCACCCGGGAGATAATGAATGTCCTATCATTTATCTCCCAAGTGACATTATTATGCTGAATCTGATTTATACAGTAGTCCAGTGGATTTTTTTAAAATGGAATAGTAATGTGCATTTGCTTTCCTGACGTAAAGTCCACGCACTGTAATCCGTAACAGATATATGCAAGCATGAGGGCACGTTTATGTCGCGTGTTGCAGGCACATTGGCAGTCCGGAAACCTCCTGGAATAGATTCAAACAGAGTTGGTAACCCTACTCTCCATGGGTCCAGAAACTTATTGGTGGGAGACCAGGGGCAAATCTCCCCTGTCGCCAAATCTTCAGATTCATGGGGCACCCTAGGCTCTGCATGCTGGATCTGGTACCCAACTGCAGCCTGCAGAGCTGGTTGGAGGCAGCTCCAAGGCCCCATCCCTGTGCAGGAGGCTGGGAGGAGGTGGCTTTGGGGCCCCATCCCAGCATGTGGGCGGGCGGCTCTGAGTCCCTAGGACCAAACCCTGGCACACAAGGGGTAGGAGGGCATAGTGCCACGTGCAGCCCACAGATGGGCCCTGTGCTCACAAGGCCAAAAGGCTGATCATTTCTGCTCTAGAACAGTGCTTCCCAACCTTTTCTAGCCCAAAACTTGCTTACATTTAATAATTTTCCATGGCACACCTGTTAAGGCATCCCTCATCCCTACGCCTATTGTAGCTCATTGCCATGGCAAAATTCTGCAGCACGTTGGTTCATTTCTGACTGCATGCTTTTGTGCCGCAGCACATTGGTTGGCACACTGGCCCTAGAGCCTCAAGTGTACGACTAAAACAAATCAAACCCTGCCCCAGATCAGTAGGGAAAAATAAAACAAAGGGAGGGGGCATCATTTGCTAAACGTGATACTACTACCATGGGCCCAGATCACACTCAACCAGGGTCCATTACCTCCAGCTCTTCTTAAAGTTGAAATGATCCTACTTGAACCTCAACATTATTGTATTTGTATTATTGTATCCAACCTACTAATGCAAAAATGGTCATTGTCTTATTTTATACGGCTCATTGTATGGCACCGGGGCATGAAGTCAGCCAAGTTGAAGCATTTTCTTTACTTGGAGGCCAGCCTGCACCAGGAAGGGCTGACCGGACCCAAAAGCCGGTTCAGACTCTCTGAGAGCAACTCAGGTTTTGCACGTGCTGCATTAGTGAGCTGCCTCAAGTATTATTATTATTATTATTGTGTGTGTGTATGGCACAGCGTGTATCATCGTATTCTCGCTCACTATCAATGAGGCTGACGCAGCCCAAACTACAACCCCTCATGGAACCTAACGCCTGCGAGCGCCGAGCCCGTAAGTCGGAACGGTATCACCTCCCCCTCCCTGCGAGTGCGCACGCAGCTACTCCCTTCTTCCCTCCCACCCCAGCAGAGCTCTTCCTTCCGCCCACTGGCATTGGGGCTTGGCGGGGATGTGAGAGCGGAAGTGACGCGTGGGGTCGGGTGCCCGGAAGTAGAGGTGTCTGCGGACGAGCGGTGGCGGTTGGAGTAGCGGTGAGCTGTGCGGGCGCCTCTTACTGCCCCCTTCTCCCCCCGCCCACCCCCGGCGGGCGCTGTGTCGAGAAGCCGGGCTCAGGCGGAGTGCAGGGTCAGTGCAGGCATGCCGTGCCGGGCCGTTGTTCCTCAGCCGGCCTGCCCCGGGGTTGCAGGGAGGCGGGGGGATGACACGGTTGTGCCTGCGAGTGTGGCCGCACAGCCTGGGTCCTCAGTGAGGGTCCCTTGCGCGCTTGCAGCATGTGAAGCGCGGATCAAGCCGCCCTGAGCGGAGTGGTACTCTTTCGCTAATAGCGGGCAGCTGTTAAATGAGCATGGTAAGCAAACGATGCGTTTTTCATTTCTTAAAGTGCTGTGAACCGCTTTCACAAGATGAGCACCACTAAGGAAGGGGATGCAAAACCTGAGGATGCTGAACCCGAGTCTGAGAAAAAGATCTTCTATTGCGAAGTGAGTGTGTTTCTTGATGGGTTTTTAAACTATTCATAATATAACACAGGATCTACTGGACTTCACCATCTCACAGTGAAATATGATTTTATTTGCTGTCATCCTTTAGCAGCCCAAGTAACTTTTCACTGCTGTGAATAGGGCTGGCAGCCTATGGAAGTCATAAGGTAAGCATAAGGGTAGCTATGACACAGAAGTAATGATATGTTTGTCCCCCTTCAGTGCTTATTTTTTCTAAGTTAAAGGTTTAAAAATTTGGCTTTAGACTTGAAATCTAAAAAAAACTAAGACATTAGTACTTGTACACTGCTGCATATTATGGACCTGCTCTTTAGACCAAACTGAACTAGCTGGTAATCGGTGACAACAGTTCTCCCAGGCCATAAACAGACATTACACTTGTGTCAGGAGGTAACCTTTTTCCTGACACAAGAAACTGTTTCTTCCTCAAGAAGCAAGATTGAATACTATGAGGAACACTTATTTTCTCCTGATCTAACTTGAGCAGCAGCGTGCTTCTTCAGGATGTGGAGGACACCTGATATCCCACAGTTCTCTGCTCTCCTTCCCTCCAGGACAGGGAGAGCACTGGCTCCCTAATAGTCTGGGTAGACTGTCAGGGACCCCCTGTGGGGACCCTGGCCTGAAAACTTCCACCCCTTCCCTGCCCACCACTCAGCTGATGTTTGGGGGCAATTTGTTTCTGGAGGGGAAACACTTTAAAGACAGGTTCTCCCACCAGGAGGATGGGCCCCCTCTGCTGCCAGACAGCTGACTGGTAGGAGGGGACATTCTTGTGCAGCAACAGAATGTCCCTGTCTGACCCCTGCATGGCTCTGGGTTAGACCAGAGCAGAATGTCATAGAAATTCTTGTCTGTGGAAATGAACGTGTGTCTGTCTGTGGCCTATGCAGATGCTTCTAAAGCAGGGATGTCAAACTCACCAGGCCCCATAGGCTGGATGAGTGACATGGACTAGCCTTCAGGTCACATTGCTCCCTCACTACCCCCACAATGCAGCTCCAATCCTGGAGTAGTTGAACCAGGTGCTGCATACAGTGCAGTCCACATAGCAGCAGTCAAGCTTTAGACAGTGGCCACTGCAGCAGCTCTGGGTCTGTAATTAAATGTATTGCTTGTTCCAACCACTCTGCACTGCTTGGGGTGCACTGAATGCTGTGTTGACAGGCACATCCCAGAGCAAGTGCTGTATGTCCTGCCAGGTCATCCGTGTCATGCAGCGCTGGTTCTGTTCTAGCCAGACTGCACTGCATGTAATACCCGCTCCAACAGCTACACCACATGCAATGTATGTCTCAGACCAACTCGAATGGCCATTGAGTCAGATATGGGTAAGGGAGAGGGAAAGGGGTTTTGTGAGCCAGATCTGGCCTGGAGTGTCCATACTGGTCAACCAAGGGTTTGTACCAGGGGCCAGATGATGGGACTGTGCAGGCCAGATGTGCCCTTTCAGCTGTATGTTTGACACCCCTGCCATAAAGCATCCAGATAAGTATAGTAAGGACCAAATTTTAAAAGGACACTTTAGTAATTTACCTACTTGGAACTTGCATTTAAATTCAGTTGAGTGATTTGGAAAAACCTAGCTTCAGTCCTTAGGAACAAGAGAAGTACCATCTGTTCCAAGTTTCTGAGAACTAATTTATGTACTTTAAAGTATAGATATTTTCCACAGGAAGGACATAGATGTATCTCCACCCAAACAATTTGAACTCACAAACATTGGGTACGTGTGCTACAAATGAGCTGTTCTATTGTCCATATTTTTTGTGTATTATCAAAAACAGTTTATCTCAAAGACCACAGTTTGTTTTGTGGTGCCTTTATTGCAGTAAAACAGTTATCTTGAACTGTTTGTATTCTGTGTCTTATGCACATCAGTAATGCAGTGGATTAGCAAACCTTTTGGTTACAGCTCCTCAATACCCTTTTTGCATGGTGTGACCAGCTGCTTCTACAGACCATTAATAATCTGTAGGGAAGACTGCAAATGTAACAATCTGGAAACAGGCAGAGTTGAAAAAACTGTTACTAAAAACATAGTTCACATAAAACTTATACTTTTTTTTAAACTTTACTTCCCAGATGTCTGAGCAGGCTTGTTTACAACTTCCTTATGTAATGCTTTTTGTCATCTTGGGGTGTTTCACTTAATTTCACACATCTTATACTTTAATCAGTAGATACTATATTGTCTCGCATATAACCCACATTGCCTTTCTCCTCCCTCCCTGCCAAAACCAGCAGGGGAAAATTTAAGGGAGCACATTATGCAAGAAAAAGTGCTTCCCGCAGGTTTGGGAATTTGGTGATGAAGGTAGTAGTAAAGTGGTAGCAGTATTAATTTCTGTGGCTCTGGTTGCCACAGCAATTAGCACTGCCACTGGTCATCTTCCCTCCCTCACCCTCGTAGCCAAATCTCTGGACCCATAGGGAGCTCCCCTCCCCAGCCATGTGCCAGATTCAGCCAGCACATAGGTTTGCTCCATGGCTGGGTCTCTGGGTCCAACCCGGCACATGGCCCACAGCCACATACTGGTTTGGACTCAGTGTGCTGAGGCCTGCAAGAAATTTCAGGCCTCAGTTACTTTCTTGAGGCCTTCCAAAAATAGGCATGTGTTTATATTTTGGGGCATGTGAGAAAATGTGATTTTCTTGCAATGCTCACACGGCAGTGTTCTTATAGTTCTGTTGGCTGTAACATAAATTTCAAACAAAGTTTTCAATTATCTTTTTAGATCTGTAAAGTTCCATGCATGAGTTCTATAAGCCTGCAGTCGCATTATCGTGGAGTAAAGCATAAGAAGGTAATGTAATATGCTTTTTATTATTGTGCATACAGACTTTGGTTCTAAAATTTGTGCATGTAGTGTAAGTAACTTAATTCTTCCACCTTTTAAAAATTTCAAGAATTGGATTTATTTCACTCAGCGAAGACAAAACAGGAATGAAGGTAGACTTGATTAAACCATCAAATACAAAAAAGGTTGCTAATGAACTATCTTTTGACAGAAGACTGGACTGGAAGTAATGTCCCTAACTTAAATCTTCCTTGTTGCAAGTTAGATATTACAAAGGATTCTTACTAGGAGTGATTTAAGCACTAAGACAGCTTCAAGTTTTTTGGGGGCGGGGTTGTTTGTTTTAAGTTGAAGTTAGACAAACATTTGTCTGAGATAGTTTAGGCAGGGATGTTCCTGCCTTGAGGCAGTTGGATGAGATGATTTTGTGAAGTCACTTCCAGTCCTATTTTTCTAAATTTGATTACACGAGCATTTCAAAGAATCATAATTTTTTCATGATCTTGTTGAAAAATTGAATCTTCAGAAAAATTCAAGAGTGCACTAATCTTTGTGCTAGGATTCTGTTTTTCAAAGATTGTTAAAGCACAAAATAATGCAGCAAGTTCAATCATAATTTAACACTAAGTGTGAAAAATGTATTGCGAAATGTGCTTTTAAAGTAGCCTGACCTGCAAAGTCCTGTTTTGAGTGCAGTTTAAAATCTAGTTTAACTTCCCAGTAGACATCTACTTAAATCATGCTGAGGCAAAGAAAAAATTGTGGGCTGCTTGCAGCACCCAGCACCATTTTTGTAGCTTTTGTGTTTTTTGTTTTGTTTTGTTTTGTTTCATTTGTTTTTACAGCAAGCCTCTTCCTGCCCACCAGTAAGTGTCTGAGGGGCCCCCCCTTCACTGCTGATTGGCAGAAAGGCTTGCCTTTCATATGACCCTATCCCTTGCTGCTAATTTGGTAGAGGGGTAGGACCACATGAAAGGCAGCCCTTTGGGCCTATCAGTGGTGGACGGAAGGGGGTGTGGCCACCATTTTGGCTGCTGTCCTTTGTGCCAGTGGCTTCTGGCCATCCCCAGCAGGCTGTGAGGCTCGGCTGCACTGGCTCCCATTAGGGAGCCAGCCAGCATTTTATTTTTCAGTAAGATTTTCCTCCCCATAGTGATTCCAGGCAAAATTACAAAAACTGCCATTTTTCACAGTGTTTTCAGAAACTGCCATTTATTGCGATTTGAGGAGGTCCCTACTTCCCAGGTCTTTACATTTGGTGGAATTTTTTTATGAATAAGTTTTGAATACATCTGAATGTATGTCATGAGGAAAACTTTTGAGGATGATATACGTTTAGAAATGGCAAGTTTTTAGTTAAGATAGACCTAGTAAAATCTTTAAATGTAAATAGAAGAATAAATAAGATAAGCTGCTTTCTATAATAATTGAATCAAATTTGATGGCTTCCTCATAGACTTGTTGCTTCCTCATGGGCCAGAAAAAAAATCCAGTTAAAAAGTCAGTTTTTTTTATATCATGTCTCAAGGTGCAAGCATAGCTCTTACTGTTTTCTTAACAGCTAGCCTGTCTTAATATTAGTTGTGATCTCCTAACCTTGTGTATTGATTGGATGAGTCAGTTGTTCATTGCTAATGTCTAACATGGTGGTTCTCAACCATTTTAGATTGAGGACACCCTTTTAGAACTTTTTAATTTGATTGAAGATCTGTTTCAGAATCAGTGTTGTGCTGCTATGGCTTAACCTGGTGGTTATTGACCAGACTGATGTCACCATTGCCACCAGCAGATGAAACTGCCCCATGTGTCTACCTATGTACAGTCAGGACAGGCAGGAGTACATGCTCTTGTTGCAGCCATTGCTTTCTAACCTGCCCTCATCACCCATGCTTCTCCTAGAAAGAGGCACACAGGACAGTTCCACATGCCTTGTACATTTCTGTTTCCAGGAGTTTGGGGCATTGCTGAGGTGGGAAGGACAGGGACAGACCAGGAAGTGGTGTAACAGGATTGACCATTTCAGCTTGCTTTGAATTTATCTCTCTGTGCATGAGGCATGGAGGACAGTTCCCTCTACACTTCATGGCCCAGCACCTGTGCCATGGCACCTCTGATATGGTTTTGCATTTTTTTTTTCTGATGAGGAAAAGGATTAAATACAAGCATGATCATTCATTAGGCTTTCAAATTTGTTAGAGTGTTGCTGTGCCTGTGATGGTCCAAGAACTATGTAATGCTTTTCCACAAAGTGCTCAAAAGCTTATCTAATCTCTCCTGACAAGTAGCTGGTTCAGTAAAAGATATTAATCCATTAAAACATCCATTTGTCTTTAGAGAGACCTTAAAAATAATTAACAGCTAAAGGAATAGTGAATGGACAGCATTTTTCTAGAGTAATTGTGTGGAGAGATTGGACTCAAACTGTTAATTAACAATACTCCTAGGTCTTAGCTGTATGTGTCTGTCCAAGTCTGTGAGAGAAGCTCAATAGATTTGTGAGGTTAGTGGTGGGGGTTGGTTTTTAACAAGACTGGGGGCTGTGACGTTTTATAGTCGCTATTCAAAATACTGTACCCAGCTTTCTTGATCCATTTTGTACTATGAAAACAAATTCATAGTTTTCCATGTCTAGAATCTAGTTTATTGGAGGGTTTTCTTAGATATGGGTAAATATGGTATATGGAAAGGAATAAAGTTTCTTTAAAGATGCAAGTCCTTAAAGTTTTTCAGTGTTCAAAAGTTAACTTGAGTTAAAGTATGGTGTGCATTTAAAGATCTTTAGCTGCTCCTGAAGAAATGCATGTATAATCTAGTCCAGCAGTGTTCTACCTCTGGCCCTTTGCCCAAATGCAGTTTGCGGAGTCTGGGAATCTGGCCTGCAGGGCTGCACAAGGGTCAGGAAATTTGATAACAAGGGATCAGTGGCAATTAATACTGCTACTCCTCCCCGCTGTCAAAATCCCAGGACCAACAAGGCAGGTCAGAATTAAGCAATTTCCCCTTCTTTCCCATGCGCGTCTGCCCCTCCCTCCCCACAAACAATGCTGTGGGTCCACACCATGCACCCTTCCCTATATCTGGTCAGGCTGGGGCTGGGCCATGTCCCCTTTCCTCCATTCTGACCAGGTTTGGGGCCAGGCCACACCCCCTTTCTTCCACAGGGTTGAGTTACACTTGCTTCTCCCCTTGGGTTGGTTTGTTCTGGGTCATTCCCCCTACCACAGGACCGGGTTAGTGCTGGGCCAAATCCCTTTTCACAACTCTCCTCCGCGCAACTGGATGGGGCCCTGCTGTGCCTGCTCAGGTCATTGGATTGGGTCCACTGATCCATGGAGGGATTGGATGCTGCGCATTCAGCTTAGTGGAGAAAAAAGTTTGAGCACCACTGATCTAGTCCTAAAATATCGCTGGCTTATAGTCTCACTCCTTTGTTCAGCCAGTAGTCATTAATTTGCCTACTATTGAGGCTGCAAATTCTTAGAAATAGATCAGAGAGGATTTCAGGTAAAACGGTTTTCTGGCTCTTGTTTTACAGTTCTGTTACATGGAGGAAACAAATTCCAAGTCAGTTGTCTGCCAGCTGACGGTTGTTTCCTAGAGAACACTTTCTAGAATCTTGTCAGTCACAGTTGTAACTTCCTAGGAAGAGATGCTTCTGCCACTTCGCTTTTGGAGAATATTCTTTGGGGAAAATAGATTTTATTCCCTAGAAGTCTTTACTAGAAAAATTCCCTTAACTGGGATTCTCTGTTCTTACTTGTCTACCATCCCTAATGACTGCCATTTTGTTTCTTTTAGTCAAGAATCTTTGTTTTACCTGCCGTCTTCTCTGTTCTAATCTTGAGACTTGCTATCCTCAGTCGACTCTTAATGAGTTTACTGTGTGTATGTGTGTGCCTGGTATACTATAATTTTGTTATATCAAATTATAAATATTTTTGGTTACAGTTCTCTGAACTCACTTGACTTTAGGAAATGAAGCAATGTAAAATGACCAGGCAGGGGTTTAGTCATGCTGAGTCACAAAAAAGTGTCCTCTGAGAACAAAAATCTTTGAGGCAAAGTGTTTTGAGTCCGATCAAGTCACCTGGATGCCTGTAGGAATCTCAGTAGGATCAAAAATTCTTTCCTGCTACGTTAATTTCTTGTCTTCCGGAGAGGACAGACAAAACAATTGTACCTACTATTAAAGGGAAAATATCTGAAGTTCAAGACTTATATTTGGAATTTCCTGATTTATGAGGGCAGTTGTTACCTATGGGGAAAAGAGAAAGCTGGGGGAGAAATCTTGTTGATAATCATTTAGACTTCAGAACATATTGATTACAAATATTTAATAGTCAAAAATTTCTATCCTTTGGTATGGCCTTCTGAATAAAATCAATACACTGGATAAATGCATCAGTTGGATACATTTAAGAACAAGGTTGGCAGTAAAAGAGTTGATAAATACCCACTTTTAAATTTAATTTAATTCTTAATTGAAATATAACAGGAGTGCGAATTTCCTGTTTGATGTTATGTTTTTGTTTTTATTGATTTAGTTTAGCTTATTCTGAGTTCTATCTTTCACAACAGAAAGTGCCTAAACTGTTTTCAGCTTTTATTCCAATAAAATTTGGGGTTACTATTGGTGAGACATTAAATAATTAGAATTGGTAGAGCTTTTATATAAGGACTTTTGGTATTTCACTGAGGTCAATTAAAATATACATATTTAGTGAGATTTAAATATGGTGATATTCAGAGTATTCCTGGTTGAAACAAGATGTTTTGCGAATTAATATGCAAATTCTTAGTTTTGTGAGAACTAGCCTATGTGCTAACGCAGGTGTGTGGAAGGTTTGAACTCTGAAAAGTAGCAGCAGTTTCTGACTTACAGTTTTTTAAAGTTAGACACTTTGTTAAAAGTCACACTACCTTTTCCCAGCCTTAACTGAAAAACAGCTGGGCATTTTGCCTCCACTTTTCTGTAAGAAACTTAATCTTGGGCCTGAGACCAAAGCATAGGAATTTTCAGTCCTAGCCTAGCTCTTCTCTTTGAAGAAACCTTTAAAAGGGACAGAATTTAGAATGGCTTTTCTCTGTGAACAATGGAGTCACTACCCTGATGTTATTGGAAGCAATAGTGAAGCAGAAACAAGGTTGTAAGTTAACTATCTAAAAAATTCTGGAGCAAGTTCCCCTGAGTTCAGCAGTGGGCAGTGTATATGTCTGTCGTCCTTTTGAAAAATCAGATGCTAGCTATTGATTGATGCAAGATTTCATGTTAGAATGGCAAATGATTTTATCTATAATGGGAATTCTTTTGTCTGTATAATAAACTGGGAAACTTATTTGTAACGCCCAGATCCCAAGTTGAAATTACATCGCACCATAAGTTTGTACTGGTGCTGTGGTGATGCAAGAATTGAAGCAATTGCTTCTCTCATGGTCTCTCTTAGCTGCTATCTTAGCTTCTCTACTGCATAACTTTGTGCTGTTTAGGAAATCTTGTATTGCATTATCAGAAAAATGCAGCACTTGCTCTGTGGCACTGCTTATTTCAGATGTGCCATTCAACTACTGCTTCTTTTGGAGTGCTCTGAACAAACAACTCTACCATTGACATAAAGATGGTTTTACTTCATAAAGATGAATTACTTCATTTTTTTTCTAATAGTGAGTTGTTTTTGTTTTCTTTAAATCAGGAAAGACCTAGAAACAGGTCAGTCTTATCCATGTCTTGATATGGAAATTTTCTTTCCATCTACTTCCAAAAAATGACCTGTGATGGATTCAGTTGATGGGAAAACTATTATGCCTCTTCTTCATGTTATGCTCATAACTTTAAAAGATACAGCTGGCCACAGGAATTTTCCAGATCAGCCCAAAATATTGATTTTTTTTTTTAAACTGCAGCTCTTAAATTTAAAAAAATTAAGGTTTTTAATTTCTTAAAATTTCATGAGCTGCAGAAATACAAAAATCAAGGTTTTGCATGGTATCCCTGAGACCAGTGTATCAAGCTTTAATTGTCTTTATGAAGTGCTTCATCTCCTTCATGTAATATTGGGATTGTCTTACCTTAATACCATAAGGTTAAATTTATGATATTGCTTTGTCAACACTTCCATGTTTGCAGACGATCATGAAGGATGTACCATTTTTTAAATTTAACGATGGAAATGTTGACCTACATTAGAATTAGTTCACGAAAGGTTCATTTGGAAAATACACTTCTTTGAATGATGTAGCACGTTAATATTTTTTTTCTTATTTTATTTTGGGAATGACTTGCATCTTCATAATTTAAAGAGAGAGAGAGCCATGAATCCCTATCGTAAGTATAAAATTTTTCTTCTTTCTTCCGACCTTCCAGGGAGTGTTTGGGGGGATTTTAAATGATTAAACTGCTTTCTTCAGGATTTTGGCTGCTCAATGCATTTACTGAATTCCTCAGTAATGAACCATATTACAGTTCTTGTGCAAAAGTAAATTGGTACCTGCTTTAAAATGTAGCTGGACATCTCCAGATGCAAATATTTGAGGATGTTGCTTATGGTATGGCATCTGGGTCAAAGAATAAGCATGGAGGTTATTATGTTTTAAAGCAATTTTTCTATCTATATGCTTGAGGGTATTCTAAACTTTGCATGTTTAACACAAAGCTAAGACCTATGTGATATCCTTAGAACAGGGCCATGCTGGAAACAGTTATGCCAGTTTGGTTATGGGAAGGGCTGTCCATTTTGCCCACACATAGGTTAAGCTAACTGTAATGAAGACAGACTGTTTGGCCTTACCAAGAGTGTCTTTTTTCCCTCATGAACTATGGATTAAGAATGTAAATCCAAGTCTGTTGTCAGTTTGGTAAAAATTTAGATGGCTGAAAATGCCAAAACACCACTCTTCTGGCTAAAATCTGAAATTTATTATACAGATGTAGATATATGACATTAACAGTCTTCAGGAATCTAAGGAATTAGACAGATTTTGCTGAAATCCATGCAGTTTCCCCCTAAATAACATTTTTTGTTAAGTTTTTGGAAGAAGTTACAACACGAACCTATTTACTATTAGAAGCTCAGTGCTTCACTAACCACGAAGGCTTACACTTTTAGGACATATGCTCTGTATAGATAATGAACATGTTCACAAGTTCCCTGGATATGTCTTTTCTGACACATGTGAAGAGGTGAGAAGCCCCAGTTGTTCACAAAGGACAAAGCTTCTAATTTTGATAGAAAAGAATCTTACTAGTATAAAACTTTCAACAAAAGGCGCACAACTTTCAAAAAAATGAGCTCAAGCCAGCCAGCAATGAATAGATAATTCTGAGAAGAAATCACAGAGAAATGTAGTGTCCTGTAATCTTTCTGTTTTAAGAGCTGCAAGGAAAGCCTTGGAGCTACTTCAGGCTTCATTGAAAGTATTGAATATGTCTTCCTGAATATTCCTGTGGGTGCATATAAAAAATATATATATGCATGCACAAATACGTATTTATCTCTTATGTCAATAATGTATATGACATAAGATATCAATATTAATATTTATTCCATGCCGCTAAAATGCACTGTTCTTTAGTGCTGGACTTCCTGTGAAAAAATTTGCTGAATGGTCTTCCCCCTAGTAGCACACGTGCACACACCCCCCCCTTTGTTTAAAAGACTGAGAGTCTGCTTCCACTTTTTTTTCCAGCTTTCAAAAATTAATTTTACAAACAGAATGTAATCCAGAATCCAGTTTACTTTCAGCAAATAGAAGTACTCAAGGTCTTGATGCTTCATAAATTCATTCTAATATTCCTTAGAGAAATTTCACTTTTGTCAATTCAAGTTACCCTGTACGTATAAGAATGGCAACCCAAATTCTAGCTACAGCCATTAACAAAATAAGCCTCAAATTCAGTCCTTTTCCTGAACGTGTAAAAAAAAATTAGTTGTTTACGTCAGTTCTTTAAGAACTTTGATCATTTTAGTTCATCCTATTTATCTAGTTATCTGGAGTACCAAGAAAATACAATAAAACTTTCTGCACTTTTCGCAATGAATGAGATGACTTAGATTCAGAATTCATTTCTAAACTCAATTTGAGTGTTTGATGAAGCCAGGTTTGTATAGAAAAAGGTTAATTTTCTTCACTCTTCAAATGACATATGAGGACAGACCAGAATTAGGAAGTTTGTTCTTCCTAATTTACCATTCAGCAAAAAAATGGGGAAAGGATGGAAACACTTGAGGGCCTCTACGATTTTCCTCCTTATGCCATGTGATGCTATAGCAACAGAACCAAGAACAGGTTCAGATGAATTTTACATAAGTTGTTGAGGATAAGTAGTCCATCCAAAGGTCCTAACATGTTTTGGCAACTCTATAGGAATCTAGACAGTTACTTTTCTAAATTTTCAAATAGTTTATTACTCAGTAATCTTTCTCAGAGGCTTAATGGGGAAAAAGCTTGTTCTTCACAAGTTGGTCAACATGATGTTTCATAGTACTGGAAGGGTCCTGCACAACTGAAGGATGCAGACTTTCTGTTCTGTCCCAGACAAATAGCTACCTAGCCTCTCCTTGAAAACCTCCAGCATGGGAGATTTTCTGTAACTTTTCTGACCGGCTTTTTCCAGTGGTCAGCAGAGCTACCAGTAAATACATTGTCCTGTGCTGCCTAACCCCCTTCCTGCCCCAATTTAGTTCAAACCTGCTTTGTTGAAGTTTAAACCCACGGTTTTGTGTCCTGAACTTTGCAGCAAGAGAGAATAGTTGTTCTTCTCCTCCGTTATGGCAGCCTTTTACATATTTGAAAACTGCTATCATGACCTACCTGAGTTTTTCTTTTTCCCAAACTAGACATACTTAGTTGTCTCGACATTTCCTCATGGCTTGCACTCCAACCTCTCAATTGCTGTTATTGCTCACTTGGGATTCGCTCCAGTTTTTCCAGGTCCTTATGAATTGAGGAATCAGAACTGTACACAATACACTTACTCTGGCCTGTCCAACTCATGGCCCACATGACATTAATTTGCAGACCCTTGACTCCCACCCAGCTGCTGCTGCTCCTCCCCTCACTGGCTATAGCAGCAGCCAGGATCTTTGCCGCTCCTCCCCCGGCTTTCACTTGCTCTAGGGGGCAGTGAGACACAGCACAGCCCATTCGTACTAAGGGTGTCTTCAGCTAGGGCACGCACATAGCACAGTGCATCAGGGTAGCCCATGGCTAGGGAGCTGAGGTTGGGTGCTGGGACACCAGTGTACTGCAGTGAGAAGCTTGTAGCCCATGTGGCATGTAGTACCTGGCCATTAGAAATTGGACAGCTTTGCCCTAGCTGAAGCCTAACCGGTGTTGAGTCGAGTGCTACTAGCTCCCCCTGTGTTTTGAATATATACTTTTGGTAATGCAGCTCAGAATTGCATTTGCTGCTGTTTTTGTTATTGTAGTTTAGTTTGCCATCTGCTAAAATGCCCAGATCCTTCTCAATAATGTTCCTGGCTAACCAGTCATTGCCCATTCTGTATTTGTGCACTTGAGGTTTTTTGCCTAGTTATACTGCATTTGTCTATGGATCTTGTTCTCTTGTCTTGTACCCAGTTTTCCAATCTGCACAGATTCTACTGAATTCTAATTTTTTGGTCCTCCCAATTTACAAGCACTCCCCAGTTTGTTTTTGTAGGCTTGGTCAGAAAATTCTGTCTCTTGGCTTCCATGTCAGTAGTAAAAATGTTAAAGTAACTCGGGACTCAAAACAAACTTCTTTGAAACCGACACTTGGAATCTCTTGCTAACCGGATATTGATTCATCTATAGTTACCTCTCTGCTTGTGGTTATTCAGCCAATTGCATATCTAGCCTACATTTCTCCAGTTCACTTATGAGAATATTTTGTGGGAATGTATCCAAAGCCTTACTAAAGTCCAAGTCTAGTGCATTTCCCTCATCCACCCAAGTAGTTATTCTAGGAAAAAAGAATATCGAGTTGTTTTGGCATGATTTGTTCTTAACAAATCCATGTTAACCCCTTGTGATAACTGCTTCCTCATCCAGACGCTTTTGAATGAACTTTTTAAAAAATAATTTTCTCCAATAACTTTGCAGGTGTTGAAGTCTAGACTTACTGGTCTGTATTTCCCCAGGTTGTTGTCTTTTGGAGATCACTGAACTCTTTTCTCCATAAAATATCAATGGAGTTCTGTATTTCAAATGATGTTGGTTGATGTTCAGTGAAAAAGACAAGGTTGAGATACAGTACTTTCCCTTTCTTAATCTGTTTTTAGTTCTACTATAATTTGATGTTTTGGATTTGTTTGGGAGTTGGCTTGGCATATTTAGCTCTAGAGCAATGATTGCCAAGTTTGACATCCATTCCATATGGGAGATGGGTTAGGGGTATAACCTCTGAAGATTGTTGGATGTGATTATTCTAAAAAAAATCAGATTAAACATTTTTTATTTTCTTCTCGACATTTCATTACTTTAGTGTATGGAAACTGGAAACAAGTTTTAACAACTTTGATAGTGAACTCAGCCTGTGCCTTAACTACTTACCTGGTACAGAAACCAATAATACTGTAGGTGGTAGGCTTTCCTTGCGTTAGCAGGTATGAAGGCATTTGAAAAGTTGAAAGACAGGCACCTGCTTTGGGTAATTAAACTTTGAGCAAGTTTTTGCGACAAAGTAATTTTTGTTTGTTTTTTGGTATATTGAACTTCTCAAGATGTTCTCTTTTGGGATTTTCTTAGTATGTGCTATGATAGTTCTATATGAGAGCTGTAGAGCTATATAAGAAAGCTGGAGCCGTGGGGAGAGGTAGTAGAAGTAGGGAAGTTATAAGTATGAAAGTAGCACTGTGCATAAAAATACTTGGAAAAACCACTGTAAAACTCTCAGGTGGTAATTGGATCTGTATGAGTAGATTTGAAAGTCTGTATTGGACTCTCCAGGAATGCAGGATGGGGGATAGATTTTAAAATTTAATTTTCTTTGGGCTTAAATGACCATATGGTAAGCTCTCTGAAATAGAGACTTTTTCTGTGTGTTCAGCATGTAGCAGATTTGGGCCATGATCCCAATTATGGCTTCTCAGTGCTATTTTAATAGGGGTGCATTAAAGATCTTTTTGGCCAATAGCGATGGCATGATTATTAAGCAGTCCTATCGGCCAAGTCTGATAACCGATATGCAGCCTGGGAACTTGGAGAAGTGTCTGGCTGGTAGGTTGGGGTGGGGCATGGGGGGCAGATCAAGGTTCCCCCAGTGAGGTAGGGAATGGGGCAGGGTGTGAGATGGACCTGCGGGGGCAGCTTATCAGTGGTGGGGTGGAGTGAAACAGCTTCCTGCTGCTGTTCTCACGTGCATGCCCCTGGGGGGCATGTACCTCACCCCAACCTCCCCAGATTTGTGTGCAGGACGAAGGCAGGCTGCCTGCTGTGGGCTTGGGGCCAGAAGCTGCACTGGCCTTTTCTCAGTGAGTGGGCTGGGCTGGGCTGGGGCTGCACACAGGGGTGGGATGGGCAGCGACAGCGCTGGGAGGAGTGGCTACAGGGTAAATTTTGGGGTGGCCATAGCCCTCTGTGTAGCCCCTCTTCCAGTGCTGTCACCTGCTCAACTCCCACCCACCCTGAGCACAGCCCCAGACCAGTCCCCCTGCCAGGAAGAGGCTGGTCCAGGCCTTGATCCTGAGCCTTCAGCGGACAGCTCACTCTTGCCCTGCACACAAATCTGGAGGGTACATGCCTCCCATGCCACCCCTGGGATGTGCACAGTGTCCCCCCCTATTCCCCACACCCCCTGGACAAGCCACGTGTGGCTCTGTCTTTCACCCCACCTTGCCCTGGCTGGGCAGCACCTGCCCTTGCCCTTACCCCATTCCCTCCCTTACTGTGAGGGCCTCAATCTGCCTTGCCCTCCTCTCCCTCCCCAACTATATCAGATGGACACTCTTCTTCCAGCTGTCTGGCTGCATTCCTGGCCACATGCATACTGTGTCTGCGCACACGCACGCAACATATATTGGTGACATGGGTTACATCAGCTGATTGCCGATAACATCAATTTTCCTTTTATCGGTGCTGATCCTGTATGGACCAATTATATTGGTGCACCTCTACTTGTTAATTTAAAATAACTAAACCCTGGATAAAAATAACCTGAATGGGCATATTTGGTAATGCAAACTAATGAACATTTTTAGTTAGACTTTCAAATTAACATTTAATAGTGAGTACTTCTGTGATTTATGCTAGTCTGCCTGATGTATTGCAGGGTTTGGTAAACAGTGATTTTTATTTTATTTTTTAAAAATCAAGACTTGTTAAGAATATTTTAATTAAAAATTCTAATATTAGCAAAGGTTACAGAAATAAAATGTTGAGTACTAAGATGAAATTTAATTATTAGTGAAGTTAAAATGCCAAAATTAAAAGGAGATAAGGTTGCATTAACATAATTAACATATTCTTTGTGTCCTGTTACTATTTCTATGAGATAATGTTATGGAAAAAGACAAATAATTATCAAAATATCTTCTTAGGTGCTCCAGCTCCGGTGATTCATGAAACAGCAAGACCAGGTAAGAACACTGCATATAAATTGTTGATTTAATGAGTTTTATTTTAAAAAGAGATTGTCTTTGTGTCCTAACCAATCTGTTTTTCAGAGAGTCGCTAATTTCTTTATTCTAGAAATTTAGGAAAAGTGTAATTAGCAGGGTTTTTTAAGATGTTTTCAAATGGGATATTCTTGTAAACATTATGGTTTTTTTTTCTAGCAGGTGTTTTTTCAATCCTCCTGTACAGATGCAAGTTCTGGAGAGCTTTCTGTTATGTGAGCCTAGCGTTTTTGATGCTTTTGGCACTGAAAAGTGTTGATCATAATGGAGTGTAGGCCAAAAACCAAACCTCTGTCTTTGAGTATTCTAAATGCTATTATGCTCTAGCATACTTGAACAATAGAATGCAGTAAACCACCATTACCGTAATATTGTTACTCTAACTTCATTACTGAGATTTTGGAGGAGAGTTCCTTTTTATCAATCAGCTATCTTAAGTTAATTGTAAATTGTTGCAGTCTTAACTCCAAGTGACAAATGTTACAGAAGTTGACTGGATTTTGTGTGAAGTGATCAAAGTAGGGGCAGCAGATTCTGGGACAGAGCCCTAGACCAGGGTTCTCAATCCCCGGGGTGTGGCCCAGTGCCAGTCCATACCATGGTCAGCTGCTGGACTGGAAATGGCTGTGGACTGGCAAACTGCAGGCCCCTAGAGCCAGGAAGAGAGGCTGCAGCTTCTTCTGCAGGGCCCGTGGCAGTGCAGAGTTTGGCCCACCCCCCTGACTGAGGGGTGGGGGGGATCCTTACCTGTCTTCTGACCAGAAATTCTGGCTGCAGTTTGCCAGGCTGCAGCATAAAAACTTTGGGAACCCCTGCCCTAGATGCTTTGTGAACTTCTTGATCTGGAAGTAGAATGCATCACATTCCATTCTAGCATCGAGGTCTTAATGTAGTGCTACATGCCAGCTGTTTTAACTGTGCTGAGAAAGTAGCATGAAATAACCTAGAAATTACCATTCAGACTAATTCTCCCTGCCTTTCATCAGTGCGCACTAACACTTCCTGGTTTCGTGCAAGTATTCTGAGGTAGGAATTCTCATTTGGGGGAAAAGTCCTTCTTTAAAGGACTGTAGTCCCAGAATTTCAGATTGTCATAATTTAGGAAGGTTAGGCACTTGAATTTTGTGTCAGTGTTGAAAGAATCTAACAAGGGAAACTGCCTCTTTTAATGCACATCCCTTTACCAGCAAAAAAAACAAGTAGTGAAATGTTGTGATATGCATTTTAATGTTGTAGCCTTCAAATGCAGTTAAAATAAATATAAAATTCTAATATTATAAAAGACTTAGTCTGTAATGTTTTATTTGCTCTTTGGTTATCTGAAACAACTAACCAAAGTGCTCCAACAGTGTTCCAGACAGGCTGCGGCAATGCAGTGATGGACCGCCATGATGGAGGGAGCCCAGACCTGAAGTGGGGTGGGAAGAACAGGCTCAGGCCTGCAATGGCAGGGGTGGGGAGTGGGCCCAGCCCCAAAGTGGTGGGGGGTGCAGTTTGCTAGTGTAATATCAAATGAGGAGAGAATCTTAATCTCAGTGCAGTACTGCGTATTTGTTTTGAGAAGGTGTAATTTAAATTCTGAGTTTAGTATTAATCCAGCTAGATCCAGCTGTAAGCATTGTCATCCAGCTCACAGGGCTTGCCATGGGAATGGAAATTTGGAGGCAGGAAAGCAATGCTACTGCTCCCAGTCTTCTGGACCCATGGGGATCCCCAGTATACAACCCTGCATACTGGATTGGGTATCTGATCCTGGTTTACAGGGTTAGATGAGCGCAGTGCAGGCCACTGGGGCCCAATCGTGACCTGCGGGACTATTCAGGAGTGTGGACCACAGTCCTAGCATATGAGGCTTGATCTGGCCTGTGGATTGGCCCTGTACCACTCATCTGGCCCAGGGGGCCAAAATCTTGAGTACCAGAGGATTACAGAAACATTGCTTTTGGTCAAGTAGTGTTACACTGTATGTTTCTGTGAACTGCATATGTCCAAGGAGAACATCTTCGAAAAGGGGTGGGCATGTTGTTATTATTAAGTCTGCTTGAGAATATTTTCTTAGGCCATCAGGCTAGACAGGCCTTCCTATTATGCTGTTTTGGGTCCTTCCTTAAGCGTTCTATAAATCCTGTGTAAAGTTTGTGTGTGGTGGAAAACTGAGTTCTTTGCTTGAGGTACAGATTGTCAAGCTCTAAAATCCTACCTTGGTAGATCCTATATAGAACCTCTGACAATGCTGAAGTATTTTTAAAATTTTAGAACTTCATTCAGTTTTGTTTATAAATCAGTAACTTGGAGGTATAATTACTTTTACTGAATTCTGTTTCCCCAGCTACAAATGAGCTGCCCAAAATAAGAATGAACCACTGATAACCAAGCATGTTTGCTATGAGGAGAAATCTTTTTTGTTTTCTGTTTCCTAATTAAAATCCACTCTGAGCCTATTAAATTTCTTCTAGAAGTTATGTATAATCTTGTACTTCATGGTGAATGTGGTCTGCAACATCTTTTGTATTTTTGTTTCCATTAGTAAAGCGAAAACTTACAAAGGACATAACCTGTCTAAAAGATTTTATGCAGGATCCCAAAAGAGAAGAGCCTCTAATTGGTATGTGTTTTGTTTTATTCAAATTAGCTTTCCTTTGCTTTTAAACTTTAATTTCCAATAGCGCATTTTATTTTATTGCTTGTTTTCAGTCTGAGCCATCACTCTCTAAAGATGGGACCTGCTATTGTTAGGCAACTTGTTTCTCTGATAATTATCCTTTAGCATATTTAACTCTACCTACTGCATTTATTTCTGCTGTCTTGCAGGAGATGGATGTGCACCAAATTTAGCATGATGATCCATATAGGTATTATCTAATGATGTTTTGGCAGATATCTGATCTACTGAGATGTTAATTAATTCTTCTCTACTTTAATGGTTTTCTTTAGCAGTCATAGCACTACTTTTTATCCTTTGCTTTTATCCTTAAAATACATTCTCAATAATACTACAGACTAGATTAGATAGTAATCAGCAGGTTCCTCTGTTTCAGATATTACTGCTTCCTAAAAAAATCTAACTAACTTAGAAACAGTAGCAGAAACTTACTAGTGGCTAGCTGCTAGTTTGTAGTACTGGAGCACAATTCAGTGAACAGGGTTAAAATAAGCTTATCCTGTAAAGTGTGAAATTGGGCAGTTATAGGTACCATGACAGTTTACACCAACAGCATGTAGTATTATTATTATTAGAAACTGTTGTTGTAAGTGGAGCTGGAACTACTGTCTGTTTAAGGTTGCTGAACCCTTCAAGTGTTGGTACCTTATTTTCAATCACTTATAACTTGGACAAACCTTAATTGTTCCTAGTGAAGTTTCCCTGCAAGGTATCTGCTTCAGGCTGGATATTTTCCTGGAAAGTAGTTTCATAAAGTTTTTTAGCCACTTCTGAGAGTGCATTGTTTGCCCTTAAATTTTGCTTCTGTTTTATAGAGAAGACTCTGGTGTATTCATAAAATTCATAGAAATCATAGAGTTTATATGGGGGGGGGGTTGTGTTGGGGATATGTTTTTTGCTGCTGTCTTGGTAAATGTTACCCAAATCTGACCAAGGTCAATTTTGAAAAGTGTGGATAGCACCGGCTAATAGATTAGCCTCAAAACTGTCGGATTCTGTCAGTACTAGGGATGCTTAGCCTAAAAGTGAAGAGGAAAAGCAAAGCTTCTCCCAGCTACTTGGATAGCAGGTCTGGTAGTACATAAACTTGTCCACATACCATCCAGTGTCTATGGGGAGAGTTGCTGCTCTCCTAGTAGAAACCAAATGTACAGACATTCAGGATTTTTTCTTTTTCTCTTCCCTAAGCAAAAATGACTGCTCCAGGTGAAAAATAACCTAAGAAGAACCAGGGTTAAATGGCTCCTCACACAGTTTCTCCCATAAGGTCACGTTTTCTCAGAAGATGCATGTAGAGAAGCCACAGTACAGTCCTCTGGCTTCCTGGCTTCCTTTGCTCCCATAGGTCCAGGGACAGTGCCATTTGGGCTGCACTCTATTGCTGCATTTGAACATGGAGTCCCTTTACCATCCCTACCCTGTGCTGCAGGGAGACGCTGGCTGACCCAGACTGCATCACAGGCTATCAGGGCTGCCCTGCGCACTGCTGTCATTTGTTGCCAGGCAGCCTAGGGAGCCTGCAGAGCAGGGTGAGATATGTGCTTAGGGGTCCCCTAGTTTCGCAGCAGTTCTGCATACGAATGCCTTTTCAGGGGTCCCCAGATAGAACCCCTCCCCAACTTATCGGGAAAACCAAACTAGGGAGAATTCTCTCATGTCGTTTGAGCATGTGTATATAGCCCGTATCTCTGCTCTCTGCATCTGTCCCGTGCCATGTGTTAATTCTCAGGCAACACAGAAGAGGAATTCACCGACTGGAATGAAGGGCAGACAAGAGGTGCACATTAATTAAGAGAGCGAGCAAACTGGAGCAGGGAGCCTGGGGCAGGTAGAAAAGATTGAAATTGGAAGTGACTGGGGACAGGAAACTGGCAGGATGGAAAGGTTAAAACTGTATGAAAAAAATATATATATATTTCTGTATCATGCTGTATTGTATGTCAAGACCATAGCTCCCATTTGGTTTCTGCCACAATTATCTCCCCATCACTTCTGCAGATTGGAATCTAGGATTTTGAGTTGGGCACCCAGAAAATGAGGGAAGTATAATCGGTGATTTGTCTAAGAAAAGTTGAGTTTTAAGGGACTTCCTCAGTGTTTCATAGAAACACTTTGACAAAAGCAGGTATGATATCCAGTTCTCCAAAGACTCTTTACACTTCTTTAGCCATGTGAGATTCTTTCTCTTCCTGCAATCCATGGCCCCTTTCATTACATACAGTCTGAAATGAGAAAAACAGGCAGTAGACCTATGGCCAGGAACACTACACAACCTTGATTTGTACTCAGAGCATGGTCTGTCCTGTGCACTGAATAAGATGGTGGGCCTATGGAAAAATGGCATGTGCCTATCATAATACAGAAAGAACTTTTACTTTCTTTTAATATAGGCTTTTATGTAATAGTTCTTACCTTTCCATTCGCAATTTATTTTTTACTTGTCACTTTGGTATAGATGATTAAAATTAGGCTGCACTGAGGAGGAGGAACAAAAAATAAAAAATAGCTTACTAGAATTGCTGCAGTTCTTTTACTACTTTGATGGCTATCTTCCTGGTGCTTTGCTTTTCTTTTTTCTGCATCAGATGCTTCATGAACCTAAATATCTGTAAGTATAGTGATCCTACCAAAGTAAGCAATTTACCAGACAGGTCTGTTTCTTAAAGTTTGCCTCTTGCCAAGAGTTTTCTCTAACAGAAAAAACCCCAACTCTTATCAGGTAATTCCAAGGAAATGTTGAAATGTCTAAAATACAACAATCTCTTTAGTATTAAGTTTTATCATATTGTCATTGAACAGTTTAAGAATATAATTTGCAATTAACTTTGCTTTCACAGGTTTAGAGCATGTGGTTGAAATCAGATTTGCAGGGAGAAGAGAGCCGCATTATGAATGTAAATTGTGTGATTTTAATACACAGATGGCACCCATGATAGAACATCTTAGTGGCTATAAACATAGAAGAGCATATGTTGTAAGTAGTGTCATACATTTGACTAAGTATCTTTTTTTAAAATGTTATTTTCATTATTTAGTGGGTTTTTTTTCATAAATGGTTGGTTTATTACAGCAATGTTTTAAAGACTCCAGCTCTGAGTTAATAACAAGTATACAGAGAGTGCTACAGAACACGAATAAAGATACGGTAGCATTTCTACTTTAATTTGGTAGCAACTGGGATTTTGTTCAGGAGATTAGTAATGAGATAAGGAATGTTTTAAGTCCAGGTAGACTACTTGTGACAAAAAGGCATTGCCCTCCAAGAGTGACTGAAGTGACCAGTTGGTCGTCTTCAGAGTTACTAAGAGAGGTGATTGGGGAGCTCCAGTTATACCTGGGTTTGTGGTTTCCTGGATGCTGTCAGTTGCCGTTTGGTGTATTATGGTGTGTGTTACTATATGAGCAATTTGCCATTGATTAAAAGAGTGCAAGACTTTACTAAGCTTCCAGTAACAGTTCACTTACATATTGTTACTTCATGGTAAATGGAAGTAAAACTACTAGTTTGGACCTTCATGAAAGAGGAGCAGGTTACTGCAGTTTAGCTTCTAGTTAATGATGAAAGAGCATGTGCATATGGGTAAATAATGTAAAGCTATTTGATGCATGATAGCCTCATTATCTTTTACTCTATGGTAAGTTACTTTTATCTAAGTTCTCTCTGCTCTATAGTGGTTTATAGATTGTATATGTGTTTGATCTTTAAATGATGTAGCATTCAGCTACCTCTTCCAAAATCCACATTTTCTCTCTTGCCTGATCTACATTTTTGTTCTAAGTATAAGTCTTCAGGCAGCAGTGGTGCTTTTTACAGCAGTTATGATCAACTCCTGGCTCTCAGGCCAGATCTAGCCTGTGGACACAACAGTGTTTTCTGGCTGTAGAAAGATTCTGGCCCCAGGGGTGGACATGATGCCCCCTGGTGACCCAGTGACTCCTGCCCAACTCTGGCTCCTTGGGGTACCCTCCCTCCAACTTTCCTGCTACACCTTGATGTTTCTTATCTATAGGGAAGCTGCCCCAGGGTCCCAAACTGAGACTGGCTGGTCAAGGACCTAGGGCTCAGTTTTGCCCCATATGTCTGGATCCAGCTTATAGGCATGTGTGGTTTGTGGCAACACAAACCTCTTTGCACTGCTGCAGCCCACATAAATTGCATACTAATCTGTGCACAGTGCTGCTGATTTGCAGCGCCAGGGCAAAAGTTGCTACTGAGATTTCAGGGCAAGACTTGCTACAGGAGAGGGGGCTGAAAAAGAAAAGTGGCACAAGCCATGCCAAAGTGGCATTCCCCAAAACAAACACAGCAATGGGGGAGCAGGCAGCCCTGCTGCAGTAGGGTTTCTGTTTACCATGGGCTGCTTGCTCCCCTGTCTCTCTGCACTGTGGTGCCCCCATGCTGAGGCACCCTGTTCCCCAACCAGCCACTTCCCAGCTGGCTGTGCCTCAGTGCAGGGGCTCTTTCATCGCCTCTCTCCCTTGAGCTCTACTCTGTGCAGTATGCAGGGCCCCAGTGCCTGCCTTGCGCCCTGGGTTTATATGCCTCAAAGCCCCACCCCCTTTGGTTATGTGGTTCCCCAGCCACACAGATGGCTAGCCTGTGCTCATCTGCTGCTACCCCACACACGGTTTCCAACCTTCCAGGATTGTCCTGGCATCTCCAGGAACTGGGTATATTCAATTCCCAATTGAATTGGGGAATTGGGACTCCAGGAGAGTCACCCGGGAGATGAATAAGGCATTGATTAAAATAGATACTAAACGTTGAATCAAATTTATACAGTAGTCTGGTGAGCTTTAAAAATGTAATAGTAATGTGCATTTGCCTTCCTGATGTAAAGTTTACTTGCTGTAATCCGTAACAGGTATATTCAAGTATGTGGGCACATTTGCGTTGTGTGTCACGGTCACTTTGGCATTCTGGAAACCTCCCAGAATAGATTCAAACCAAGTTTGCAACACTACTTATGCAGCAGGTTTGGCCTGCTGCAGTCTTTACTTAAAAGTGACGGGCTTCTGGTTCACTGGCCCACAGGGCTCTCCACAAGTCCATAGATTTGGCGATGATGTAGCTATAGCAGCATTAATTGCCCTCCCCAGCGCCAAATTTCTGCCCATATAGGGAGCCCTACAGATAGATAGCATGGCCCTATGTCCTAGTTAAGACGCACAGGACTGAGGCAGTGAGGTGCTTGATCTGGGATCCAAGTATAGTGATTGGCCCAGTGCTGAAAATCACTGCTTTACAGCATTGCACAAGGCATTTTCATTTCATACAGTATCCAAATTTAATTATAATAAACACTTGAATAGTTTTCACATTAAGTGACCATTAGTTATGTAATAGTACAGTAGTTGATGTAGAACTGTAATAGCCAAGATTTTACACATCTTTCTCTTCAGAAAAAGTATAATATAGGATATTTTTAATCAGATGTTTAAATGATATAGATTTGAACCAATATACATTTTTTTTTTATTGACAGGCTAAAGAATATCCTGATAAAATAAAGAAAAACATGCCAGCTATGAAAGAAGACAAAGTTTCTTTTTTCAGACGAATAGCAAGAGAGATAGAGAAGACTGAAGGCTTAAAAATGTTTAAGGTGAATTGGATAAAGTGAAGGTGTTCCTTTTTTGGTTTTCAGCTGTGTAACCGGGTTCTGGAAAATGTAGATATTTGGACCTATTTAATATTACTTTTAGAATACACAAAGTTCAGTTTTACAAAGCAGTCTGAGAAAGTATACATCTTGTCATCTTCATTTGAAGTTGGTCAAAATCAAAGGAAAAAACTTCTCAAAATTTTGTCATAAACTTCTTGACAAGATTAGTTTCAGTCAAGAATTCATATATTATTTTGAGGATGAAATTGCTTTAAAGATAAAATGAAAGGATGACACTTTAGAATGCTCATACTTCTGTTTTAGACTAAATTCTAATTTGTAATATTGATCATAAATTTTTCATTATTGTAAAAACTATGGGTTTCCAATAGGTCCTGGCAGATAGAGTAGTGAGTATAACCACTTTCTAATGGGCCACAGCAGAAACAATTTGAGCTGTAGGAAATAACTAATCATAACTAGTATCATTATAATCCAAGCAAAGAAGTCTAACCTAAACAAATTTGTTTTGTTTCCTAGACTGAAGGTTATACAAGACCCAGTACCTCTTGTAAGTTTATTCAATTATATTCATATATTTGATGTTATTGAACTTTAATATGTAAATGTGTTAAACTGTTCTTGATTAGCAGTTTTTACACTTATTTTAACTAATATTAACTTGCTCATCGTGAAGTTTTTTCTCCAGTGTGCTAATAACTGTGTATATAAATGATCATGTTGTCAGTCTTTTTTTTCTGTTCCTCAAACGTTTTGCAATCACATAGCATATGTTATCTGGCTATATTTAGTACTTTAAGCCAACTGAAAAGTTAACTTCATTATATCAGTATTTCAAAGTTTGATGTAGTTTTTTTTCTCTTGCTGACTGACCTGGGAAGTTGAAGATATACAGCTGAGCCTTATTTTAAGTTCTTTAGAGAACTTTGCTGCCTCCCAGTGGAGCTGGCAATGGAATGCAAGCTGTCTTGACACCATATAAGGGTATCTGACTACTGCAAATGCTACATTTATTTATAAAATGAGCTAGTTCAGTAGAAGTAGGAAGGTAAGTATCTGACATATATTATAAAGTACATATTAATGCAACACAAACTAAAAGATAGTTGTATAAAATGGTACTTTAGTACATTTATTTCTAATAGTGGGATCAGTGGGGAGGGTAGATTTAGCTATTAGTAATTAACTAGGATCCTGGTTTTCTCTGTTTAAAAATTGCAAATTCTCTTATTAAAAATTAACCACATTCTCTGATTTTTAAAAAACCCAAAGTCCGCATTTAAAATGAAATGCTGCATTGTTTATTGATATATTTACAGTTTTAAAGCAATTTGGAAGCCTATAAACTTTGTTATTAGATTTTGGGTTTTTTAATCACAGAAAATCAGAGCTCCCCTTGCCCCCTTTGCTCACCAGGATGCAAGTGCAAGCCCCTCTCTCCCAAGCCACAGCCCCCCGTCAATGCTGGTGGCTCTCAGTTCCCACTCACAGCTCCCCCAGCCTTGCTGGTGCCCCTCACTCCCTACCCACAGACCTCTCTGCCGCTCCCCCCACCCCCTGCCAGAGGGGGCTCATAGCTGTCAAGGTTACAGGGCCAGGGACCTGGGTCCACAGCCCACTGCAGCAGCACTCAAGCCCTGGTTGCCACCCACAGGAGCTGGCTTCTGCTGCAGTGGAGCAGAGTGCACAGCTAGGCTCCTCCTTCCCAATGGGCAGTACAGCCAGAGCGGGGCAAATGTGGGCTGCCTACTGTGGGTTGGGCTCTCTACCCTGCAGCCCTCCCCTGGGGCCTCCGTGGTGAAGCAGGCAGGACCTAGTGTGGTGGGTTTACTCCACTGCAAGCCCCATGCTGCCCTGGTGAGGCACCCCCTGTCTTCCCAGGAGTCTGGGGGGGCACAGCCAGCCCCACTGCTGCCAGGCAGGCAGAGGGCACCTTGCAAAGGCAGCACAGGGCTTGCAATGACAAGGAGCTTCCCCAGTCAGCCCCACTCTGCCCTGTTGGCTGGGTCCCACCCACTGGGCCTCAAGGGGCAAGTAGCATGGCAGGGAGCCCAAGGCCACAGTGGGCAGCCTGCCTCTGCTATGCACACAGATCTGGGGGGAATGGGACCCCCCCCAGGAGTGCATGCAGTAGAGGGAAGCCAGTGTGGCCCCCAAGACCAGCTGCCCATGGCTCCATCCCACTCCCTGCTGGGGCCCTGTGGCCATGCATTCTGGCCCCAGGCCCCAAACTCCACATACTGTTTGGGCTGGGCAGCAGCCCCAGCTCTGCTTAACTCCCTCCCTCCATCCATGTTTGGGACCTGAATCTCCCTCGCCTCCACCAGACTTACCTGCGGGGAGCTGCTCTCCAGGCATCGTGCATATGCTTGTTTACATGCGCATGGTGCCCAATGCTTGACTGTCCTCCTGTTCCCCCAGTCCCTTGAGAGAGCTCATTGCAAAAGTGGAAAACCTGCTTTTTTTTCTCTCTCTTAAAACTGAAAAGCTGTATTTTTTGCAGTCAAAAAAGAAAATTCATGTTTTTTCCATTTTTCCATGGGAAACAGAAAACTTGGATCCAGGGTGGATTTGATTTTAAATCATTGGTCAGGAAGCCTCAATTTAATCATTGTTTTCTACAAAAAGTGCATTCTTTTCCTTTTGATATAACCTTAATACATATTATTCACAACTCAGAGATAGATGTAAGTTTCATTTTTAGAAGGTACACACAATACTTTTTAAAACAGTGATTTATTTTGATATTTTTTTCAGCTCATAATTCAGTAGCTGCAGAATTGATTTGGTCATTTTATTTATCAAAGCTAATTGAAGCAGATTCTTATGAAGTAATTGGAAGGTGAACTATCTCCAATTCACAAGATTAATTATATATACTTGGAGGTGTTTTTGCCATGCTGTAGTAAAAGGACATCAAATGAGTGCTGCAACTATACGTTATTAGCTTGGGGCTTATCTCTAGATTTCTTCTGTCCTTTGGCCTGGAAAGCCTGCTGCCATGATAGGTTTTCCCTTCTACCATACCAGTCCCTCACTGGATCTTAAATCAGTGGAAAGGCCATACTCAAAATCCTGTCCCTCAAGACTTCTGGAATATTCTGCTCAAAATATTTCCCTTTTGTTTCTGCTGCTTCTCCCTTGCATTTATACAGACTCTTCCTCCTTGCCCAGATTTACTCCACTCCCAACGGTCCTCTGTTCAATTATTTAACTTCTTGATACTTTGAACTTTTATGGAGAGGCAAGGGTTTGACTTTGTATACACAAACTTGCAGAGAGACAATAGGGAGGATGGCTAGGTAATCAGGTCTGTTATCTCCAGGGATCCTGGTTTTCCTTGATTAAAAATAAATAAATTGCAAATTCTCTGATGACTCTCTCCTCACAAAATCTTTGATTTTTTTTTTTTTTTTTTAAACCCCCCAAATTAGTGATTAAAATGAAAGGCCCCTAACTGCCCCCAGCTGCCAGGGCAGTGGGGCCAGGGACATGGGTCCACAGCCCTTTGCCCTCAGCAGGAGGCGGTAGCTGCTGCAGCAAATGGTACATAAAGCCTGGCTCCCTACCTGCTGCCTTTGTGCTGCAAGCTTGGGCAGGGGCAGGGACCAGTTCCCTGCCATGGCATGAACTCCTGGGACCCCAAGGACTTTTTGTGGAGTGGGCACAGGCTGCCTGCTGTGGGCTCAGGCTCCTGCCCTGCTGCCCTCCCCCCAGGGTCTCTGCAGCCCAGTGGGTGTGACCTTATGACATCCCCTGCACGCCCATCAGCAGGAAGGGATACAACCCCGCATGCTGACCCTGCTGCTGCCATTTGAACAGGGGACCCACTGTCACAGCATCGCAGAGCTTGCAGCAACGAGGAGATCCCTGCATGACCTCACTGTTTCCTGCAGCGCTGAGTCGCACCTGCTGGGATGTGGTGGCCCCAGGGGAGGGCAATGCGTTGGGAGCTCAGGCCTGCAACAGGCAGCCCATGCCCACCCCTACCCCATGCACAGATCTGGGCGGTACAGATCCCCCCTGACCCCTGGGAGTGAGTGCAGTGGCAGGAAGCTGGCTCCACCCCCATCCCACTCTGTGCTGGGGCCTTGTGGCGGTGCATTGTAGCTTAGGACCCCAAGCAGTCCCAGCCCTGCCCAGCTCCCTCCCTTCTATGAGAGCTGCAATTCCACCCCCTTGCAGAGCATCTCTTAAGGTTGGAATGCATTTTTCATTTTCTGTTACATAGTTGGCAGTCCTTTCCCTACTAGAGTTAAGGCACAGCCCTACAAATTGAGCAAAATCCCCCTTTAGGAACGTTGTCTTTGGCACTTAAGGCACTTAAGTAATAGCCCACTGTGTATTACAGCCTCTTGAAGGCTCAGATCAAGTGTTGCACTTGAGAGAACCAAAGGATAAGATATTACATTCAGAGAGCACCACTTTCAGCTGTATTACTCAGTGAAAGTAATCGTCTCCTGTCATGAGGGGGAGGGGAGATGGGCAGGAAAGGAAAAGAATGCCACTTGCCATTGGGATTCATACCAAGGCACACTCAAGAGAATGCTTATCTTGCAGTGTCTGTTCTTGTAGGTACTGTAGTCAGTGTGGGTCCCATGACTGTCCTGCTTTTTCATGTCTCAGCGATTTGGGTTATGAATTGTAATGGAACTTAGAAGAGGTCTCTAGCTATTCCATCCTCCATGTTCTAATACTGCAGGCTAAAGAGAAACGGTGCATGTGCAGTTTTGATATCACTGTAAAAAACAAAAAACACTGGTCATATTTTGCTAATTGCTGTTTTCTCTAAACTTCTTTAGCATCATCAAAGAAGAAAGCAAGGTAGGGAATAAATTACATCAGCAATCCATTTAAAGATTATAAAAGGTATAGTGATATACAAGTAGTAGATCTGCTTTAATTCTTATTTTCTATCTCTAAATTTACTATTTGTTGGTAAAGGGAAATTCTACACTTTAATAGTTGTCTGCACCATTTTTTTTCTTGTGTAAATTTCTCTTTGCCCTCTCTCACCATATAGATTCAAATATGATTTGTTGTTTCCTTTTTGTGCCTATATGTCTTTCTGAAATATCATGCTAGTTAAATACTTTTTAACAGTAGGATGATGCACTTGGGTATAGAGAAACTGCAGTTCAAATCTCAGTGTGAACCTCATTCCAAGTTAGCTGAAGAATATTGTAGTATTGCTCCAATAGGAGAAAAAATGCCTTCATTTTTGGCCTTTTCCTTTGGCTGACCTGTAAAGGTCAGCCAATATAATCCATCTCAGTAAGGGAAAATGTTTCTGGATTCCCTTGTTCCTCGTTTTGGCCCTAAATCCTAGAGCTCTTTGGTACTTCTGATGCAGCATACCTTACGGAAGCAAGTCAGGTCAACTTGTGACTTAACCTTTGTGCTAGATGCTATAAATTAAACTTCAGTGTCTACCCTGCTGCTTAGTAATTGTAAATGTTCTTTTTATTTAAGGTGGGAAAACAGTTACAAGCCTGAGGTATGTTTTGATAATCCTGCAAGTGTGTTTATGCTATAGAACTAAAAGTGCTTGCTTATTTGCTAAATGTCTATATATAGTTTTGGATTCAGTTCTCATTTTATTATCACTGTATATATAATCACCATTTTATTAGAATTTTATTTTATTGTCATTATTTTATTTGTAAGAAACCAGCTAATCTGCAGTAACAGTAGACAATAGCTAATGTCTTTCAAGAAGAGAAAAAAATATTTTGTAGAAGGGGAATGTAATTGCAGATGTTCCTTGTTTTGGCATCTCTCTCAAGTTAAGGGTGATCCAGAGACCTCTCCAGATCAATCTTGTGCAAGTGAATTTGTTCTTGGAACCCAGGCGAAAGGGGAGTCATTCTAAAGGCCTTCTGTACTGAATCCTTTTGGTCTTGGAATAGAAGAAAGATCAAAAAGCAAGTTCTTTCTCGACGCCAAACCCTGAATGCTCTGAAAAGCACTTGCAGCCAACAGCTTCTTTTGCCTTTTTTTAATTCTCTTGATGTCATTTTGATGCACAGTCAAGATGTACTGACTATCCTGTAGTCAGTGTAGTACACTCTTTTAAACCAGGAGACCTTGGACCAGCCAAACATGAACAGTTAAGAGACCTAATACACATGTAGTTGGTTAATTTTTTTTAAGGGCCTCTAAGGTAATGATATCAAACATATGCCTATGGAGATGGATCATCCAGCCAGCTTTCTTCTCTTCGGAACAGAAAGCAGGAACGGGAACAGGAATCTCAACCACTTGTAGGAATTGCATACCCTTGTTTGCTGCATGGGTAGGTGCTAACATGGCACCTACTGCAGGCACTACCACATTTTAACGTTCTCCATTGCCAGTGACTGCAGATATTAGCAGCACTTGGCACTGCGGGTGAGTTGCAGCAGGGGCAGTGTGGATATCTCTCCATTTTGCAGCAGGAGCTCTGGCTGTGCTGGTGATCCTTTTTGTTGGAGTTGCTAGAGCCCTTGCAAGAGCCAGACAGAGTCCACCACAGCCAGAGCATATGGCCTGCAGGCATCTGCATAACAGGAAGTATGGCCCACAAAACAATTCTGAGTCTGATGCTGTCTCTCTAAGGATGTTGCTATGGGTTGTTGTTCCACAGAAAGAGCACAGTGCTGGGGTGAGCAGTCATTTCCTGGAGACATTATTTGCCTTTATTTGGAATTTTGTAGCTAGGTGGTACCAAGACAGGATGGGGTTAAGCAAGACCTGGCAAGAAGGCTGTCACTAACGGAGTTAATTCACCACAAGATTTGGAGTGGCAGTTGCCAGGGGTTGCAGCGAGGTTGAAAGTCTGCAGTGTCACTCCTGCAAGGGAACATAGCAAACCAGGAATCAACACTTTTACACATCCCTTTCCCAGAGCATTATTTATGAAGCTTGACATGATGCATGATCTCAGGCTAACTAATTACCTTGCTGTGTTTGGTTCCTTATCATTCTAACGTAATCATTATATTATCCGTACCAATGAAATTAAATGTCTAAAACTGAAAACCAAAGGTTTTCAGTCGTAGATGGTCAGATGCTACTTACGTATGCCTAATAGATGAAACGAGTGTTTTTATTAAATGCCCATGAGGTCAGATGGCACCCTGTGAGCATAACCCAGGAATCCTAGTGTAGCCTTCTGGCTTTGTATAAGCCTTAAATTCAGCCTTACTGTGCTCGGTTATAAGAGCAGTTTGACCAGTTTTTAAGGCATCCGTGCATTTCAGTGCTTTGTCTTCAGATGAAGTACTGTTTAGTGTTTCACTTTTTAAAAAATTGGTGTTAACTTTTAAACGGTTGTTTAACCTTTTATTTAAAATTTATAATATTTAACAGTTAAAAACACCCTTGCTTCTTTGTGGCCAGTATAAGCTTGAAAAGGTAACTACTAAAAGGGAGGGTTTTTTAGATAAAAATTTACGCATTAATATCTTTTAAATTTAGGGGGGAAAAATTAAAACATTTTAATATTGCAGAAATGTATATCAAGTATTGTAGTAGTCAACCCTTGATGTGCTGGGTGTTTTTCTGTCACAGAATGATCCGGTTTGGAAAGAGAGAGCCCTACAATTCTTGGTATGTATACAGAGTGCACTTTGTCAAGATTTGGAAGGCTTTACACTGTTGAGAAACTAAAGGTAAAATGCATGAATGTGGCAGGGGGGACACTACAAAGAGTACAAATTAATTTGATCAGTTATTACTTTGCAAATCAGCACTTCTTCAGATTTGTATTTGATCCATTGTTTGAAGAGCAAAGGGTTGCTACAGAATGAGTTGTTTCTCTTTCCTATTGCCTGTAATGTTGCGCATTACTTAATTTACATTTGGGATTGCCAGAGTTCAACTAAACAGAGCTTCACCTCTGCTTCTTATTTCAGAGTTCTAACTTTAGCTGTTAAATAGTTGTTTTTCTTGCAGAGTATTTTAGATAAGACCCTGGATGAAACAGTTAAATCTTAAGCCCTTCACAGTAGCGCTAGTTAGATATCTATTAGGGGTGTGCGAAGCGGGCCCTATTCAATTTGGATTTGGCTCAAATCGGGGACAGTGATTCAGTTTGTTGATTTGGATCACTGTCCCTGATTCAGTTCAGCCTAATCTGAAGATTCGATTCTGATTCAGAGAATCGGTGATTGAGCCACAGACACAGCTTTAAATGTTTTTTCTACATACCTTGAGGCACCAGGCATGACTTGCGATCGCTGCAATGCTGGAGTGGGTGGAACATCATCCCACAGGAGTATGGAGGGCCCTTATATATATTTTTGCTTGGGTTTTTCAGTTGGTCCCATTTGCTTCCACTTCTCATAACATGATCATCTTGGGGAGGCCATGTGATGCTATTTGTAAAGGGCCAAAAGTGTTTTCACTTACCATTTGTAAATTAATTTAAAAAAAAAAACTTGCTAAATTTCAAGACTATTTTGTGATATTAAACAAGAAGTTCTAAAGACTTCTTTCACGAAGGCTGTCTAAAGCCTTTTCACTATGGAGGCTGCCAAGATGGATAAAACCAAGTGATAATAGCCAGCTATTGACCTACACATGTTTCCATTACCTGTGGGACTGAGATCTTACATTCTGTGGGGGAATACTAAACTATCTACAGTTTTGCCAACGTGTAAGATTGGCACTTGGATTTCAATGCGTGTCTGTTATTAATCATTATTCTCTACTTGGCAGCTTCTGCAAATCCACATTGGTGTATCCTGTTGGAATTTGCAGTAGTTTGACTTTCTTTTTTTTTCTGGAGCTTGAAAACTGACGAATGAGGGAAATGAGGCTTCTATACACCAAGTTCCAAAAAACTACCAAAGCCCTTGACTTTTTTCCTTACTACTGGGCTTAATTTATTTCATAGAATGACTTGATTTTTTTTCTGTTTCATGAATGTCTCTGTGGTTAAGGCAGGGGTGCGCAATTATTTTGGACAGAAGGCAGTTGAAGGAGTTTTGGTGAGCTGTTGCAGGCCTGGTCAGCAGCACTTCTCCCCAGCCCACAACAGCTCACCAAAACTCCCTAAGTGGCCCTTGTGCTCCACCAGCTGGATGGGATGGGACCACAGGCGGGCTGGGAGCAGGTGGCTGGGCTGCAATCAGGATTGTAGCATTTTGACAGCATGGGGCTGGGGGGAACTGCCATCTGCTCCCTGCACGTCCCTGTGATGGGCACCAGTTCCGTGGGCAGGGGCTTGCAGAGAGTAAATTGTGTGTCTCTGCATTGGGCCCTGACCCTGCACTGTCACTGCCCAGCAGTCCTGGGGTCTCCATGCAGACAAGTGGGACTCGTGCAGCAGAACTGACCTGAGCAGGGTGCGGAGCCTGGGGCATATCTGCCCATGTGGGGCCCCGGACCCGAAGAAGTTGCCACTGCCATTGGCGGCAGGGGTAGCAAGTGGCTGGACATGGAGCTGCCGCTCTACCTAGCTCTGCCACTGCTCTGTGGGGCCCAGGGCAGTTGGCCCAATTCACCACTCCCCTCCATCCTACTCTCCCCATGATAGCCCTGCACACAGGCAGGGCCTGCTGCCAGGTGGGTGGGATGGGGCCACAGGCAGGAAGTGGTATCCAGGAACAAGGACATGCTGGTGGGGCCAGAGATCAGGATCACAGGGTGGTGATAACATGGGGCCAGGACCTTGGGCAGAATCATGATCCATTCCCCAGGCACCCCTGCCTCTGGAACCTGATCCTGATTCCTGACCTCACCCACCCATCCTGCTCCCAGATGTTGTTGTTCCCCACCCATCCACAGCCTCATCTTATCCGTCTGGCCATGTATCCTGCCCAGGTGGGTCCTGGCTGGTCTCTGTGGAGACGCTGCCCACCTGCTCTGTTGGCTACCCCTGGTAGTAGGTGTGGGGTGGACAGGCTGGGGTGCCTGGGCAGCAGGGCCAGGTCCAGAAGGAGCTGGTACTGCAGGGACTGCTGGGAAATGGAGTCCTGTTGATGTGCCATGCCATGCCACTCCAGCTCTGCTGTATGCCCAGCCATGTGCCACAACCCAGGCTGCCCTCCATGCCTACGTGCCTTGAGGGCAAGGGCTGTCTTCAGGCTGGACAAAATGCATTGGCGGCCTGGATCTAGCCCACCAGCCATATTTTGCCCATTCCTGGGCTAAGGTATAAACTTAACACTATCCACTACCATTCACAACAGAACATCTATGTATCTATCTGAAGTATGTAAGGTAATAGAAGATTAAGGGTAATTCTTTTATATAGTAAACTTTTATTCTTCTCTATTTGTGGCCACTTTGTGGATGGTGGTCTGTTCTGAGTATATAGCTTCATTTATTGAGTTCAATGAATGGCATGGGTCCATAAACAGGAAGTTATTAATCCTTAGTTAAACTTCAGTAAACACTCTCTATGTAAAATAATTTTAAAAAGTGACTTGTGCTAAAAGGGAAGGATATACCAGTGATGATGTAAAAATAATTTTTATAAAAATTTGCTTTAGTCTTCCTAATGTTTGAGATTTCTTTGAAGGGGATTGTAGGATTAAAAAAAAAAGTTGAGCATGAAAATTAGTCTATAGAATTGCATTAGCCTGGCATTTAGGAGTAAAAAGTGTTAACATAAGCCGTTTTGCATTTCTGTAAAGAAAAAGTTAAGATGACTTTTAAGCTTATTGAGCGTATGATTTTTTTAACTTTTGACAGGAAACTTTTCGGATCACCTCCGACTCAGAAGCAACTCAAGTAGTTAGTATTACACAGAATCTGACAGAAGCTTTAAAAGCTTTTTGTGAAAAGAAAGCAGCTGTAAGTAATATAATACTGTCTTGGTGGCCAGTTTTATATTCTGTTGTTCTGTTGTAGGGACTTTCCACTGCCTTTTTTTTTAACCTGTACCTTCCATTCACAGCAATTCTGACAGAATTTTAAATAAAAAGGCATGCATTTGTAATTTAGTTATAATTTGAAGGGTTTTTAATTAATTGCCTTGTAGAATGAGCATGACTCTCTTTTTCCTGTTTTTTGTTGTTTTTTTTTCCCCTTTCCATTCCATCTGTTCTGTTTTTCTCCCTGCATTTGCCTTTCTGTTGTAACCTGGCCAGTTTGGCTTCATAATATATTATGGAGAGTCTTGAGAATGGAAGAAAAATGGGAGATGAAGAAAAAAACTGTAAGATTTGGGAGGGAAGTTGGGACTGCCAAAACCAGAATGAATTATTGCTGACTGAAGTGATTGTTATGGTTATTTTCATCTTCCTGACACTTGGCACATTTTGACAAGCAGGTATATGGTCAACAGCTACTTAAGTTTGGTTAAATATTATAATAAGAAATGCCAAATGATCTAAAATTAAAACTTGCTTGCATCCATTCTTTCACTGGAGATGTGTGTTCCTATATGTGCCACTCTATTACATCTGACGTGACTGTGTCAAGGGGCACAGAAACTAGTCTCTTGGAATTTGGAGATTTATTCTCTTTTCTTCATTCCATCATTTTTTGGTTAAATGAGGCTCAACATATTACAAGAAGCAAATTTGTTTTTTGGTGCTCTTTTATTGTAGCAACTACATAGTTCAGAGAGGTGATAGACATGCTAAAGATGGTCACACGTAAGCAAACCTGAACAACTTTTTTTTGGCCTTTCAGATTCTCTAGTTTTGCAGTAGACAAAGCAAGAAAGCTCGTATCTCCTCCGCTTCCCAAATTTGCTGTGCAGAGGTCAACATAGTGCATGCATCCACACTTTTTGCTAGGAGAGGAGCATACATTTTCCAATCTGTTGAGCTGTTCTAAACTTTATAGGTATGCTGACTTGGTTTGCTTTTCCCAGAGATTGGCTTAGACATCATAGGCAAACCAGGAAAAGAACTTATCCTGTTGTCTTGAAACAGCTTTGTGTTCTAAAAATATATGGGTGGGGTTTTTTCCCCCTTATGTCTCTGGGCTTGTGAGCCTAACATCTGGATGTGTTGGTTAATTTGCTCTCACCTAAAAATAATATTGCTAATGAAAATTTGGCATTTTACCAAGACAATAATAATTGCTATTTTTGAAACATTAAGTCAAAATTTTAGAACAGACTCTTAAGGTTTTTTGCCTTTTTACTCTTTCAGATCAATTATGTTAGCAGCCTGAGGCCCTTGATGTCAATATCCTATGATCAGCTTGTAGCAGGAAAAGGCAGCCAAAAACAGAAGCCATATGGAAATTACCAAGGCAACTCAGGTACTTTGCAGAGTGTCTTTTGGTGAAAAATACTTTTAAGCAGATTTGAAGTCACAGTGTAGGTTATTTAATACCAAATCATGGGGTACTTCTCTGCTAGAATGCTGTATTTCTGGAGGTCCTCTCTAATATGGACTTGCTTCCAGTTTGTCTTATGGTTTGGCATAGAGTATTTGTATTTGATCTCTTAAAGCCTTCATGATATAAATTCTGACATCTGAATACCTCTATGTGCTATTAGTATGCCACAACAGTTTCTTTGCCTCTGTTTTCTTGAACAGGGATTGGGATAGGTAGGTACAATCTTGGGGATAGCTCTGTCAGGCCTTCAGTCTGTACAGATGTAGTTGAGGATCTTCTGGAAGGGTTAAACATTTTTAAATCTGCAAGTTCAGATGCCTTCTACCCAAGTGTTGACGGAGCTGGCAGGGGTTATCAGTGTTCATGATCATCTGGCCAGGTGCCAGGAGATTGGAAACTGGCTAATGTCCCAATTTTCAAGAAAGGGAGGAAGGAGGACCCAAGTAACTAATAGGCCTGTAAGCCTCACCTCGGTGCTCAGGAAGATCTTGGAGAGAATCATCAAGGAGCACATCTGTGGGGGGCCTGCAGAGGAGATCATGCTCAGAGGCAATCAGCATGGTGTGACGCCTGGCTAGGATTTTTTAGTGAAGCAGCTAGGCACAAGGTCGTGTGCAGCTCAGCTTCATTACCCACGTACCCAGTTGACAGTAAAATAAGTGTAATGGTTGCAGTTACTTACTCAGAGCTCTGCTGTGTAGTGAAGCAGGTTACATTCATTAAAGTTACGATGGTTGCAACGTGGGAGAGTCGTTAGGAGGGTGTAATCTGAGGAGAGTGGTTTGAGGAGGCGGCAGGTTACAAAGGGTTGTGGAGTGCTATAAATCGTACAGCGGCCCTTGAGCAGCTGGGTTGAGATGGAAGTGGCTAGCTTGCCACTCAAAAAAAAAAAAAAAAAAAAAAAAAAGCCTCTTCCCATTTGTTTGTGCTGCTGCCTCAGGCAGAAGTTTGTTGCTCTTTTATGCCTTTGGCACACTTGGGGCCAATTAAATCATTTGTTTGTTTTCACTTCCATATAAGGAAAACTTTGTCTGGGCCATGAGCATTTGTGTTACATGGTCATTAGATGGCACTAAGTCCACACACATGGGTTCATCAAAGGCAGGTCCTGCCTGATTGCCTGTTACGACCAAGTAACTAAGTCCTTAGATGGTGGTGTCACTGTAGATGTAGTCTTTCTAGGCTTTAAGAAGGCCTTTGACACTGTCTCTCACCCTATCCTCATCAGTAAATCAAGCGACTGGCATTGATGCCTACATAGTGGATGGCTAAAAAATTGGCTGATGTGCCGCACCCAGAAAGTAGTGGTGGACAGGTCATACTCAACCTGGTGAGATGTGAGCAGTGGGATACCCCAGGGCTCAGTCCTCAGGCCCACACTGTTTAACATCTTCATCAGCAACTTGGATGAGGGGGTGGAAAGCATGTTGTCCAAGTTTGCTGATGACACTAAGATATGAAGCGAGGTGGACACACTTGAAGGGAGAGAGAAGCTGCAAATAGATTTAGACAGACTACAAAAGTGGGTGGATGAGAATAGGATGGGGTTCAATGTAGACAAATGCAGGGGGCTGCACCTTGGGAGAAGGAATCCACAGCATACATACAGGCTGAGGCATTCCCTTCTTGAAAGCAGAGAGGCAGAAAGGGATCTCAAAGTCAGTACTGGCTCCAAGATGAACAGCCTATTTCACAGGTGTTTGATTTTGAGGTTAGTTGGTTGTTTCTTAATTTATTGCATGCCAAGTTATCTTATTAGGGAAAGCACTATCATTGTTCACCCAGGAATAAAAAGCCCCCTTGCCCAACTGAAACAGTTGCATCACAAAAGTGCGATAGGTGCAGGTACATAACTAAATAAAGTTTCAAAGAGCTGAACAAGTGCTCATCTTGCTTGTATGTAGCTAGCGTGCATGCAGTTCAAATTATTGTAGTGATTTGATTTGATTTGGTTTGAGTCAGTTTTATTCACCCACTTTTCTTGCTTTATTCTTTAATTTTAACTGCCTTGTCAAAACATGAAAAGGCAACAGTTGGTAAACATTGCTTAACGTTTTATCTACCTAGTAAGTACACTTTCAGCACCTGATAGCAAGACAGAAAATAAGGAGCTTGTTATGAGTTTTAAAAGCCGCTATGAAAAAATGCATATTCCCTTTGTATTTTAGTAAATAAAATGTTAAACTACTGAATTGCTTTGAAGATGATAGTGTGAGGTGCTGCGTTAACAGTTGCAATAATACCCTGGTCTACAACAAGCACTCTGTTCTATGTAGGTACAGAATAGAGATCTGTAGCCACTTGAGAGCCAAGAGTCAGGGTTTAGAAGAGGAGTTTTGAAGGTAGAAAATAGAAAGAAAAAAAGCTTTTCACTTCAAGAAAGCTGGTTCTTCCATAATGGATTTACTTTATGGTCACTTTCTAATGGTGTCTTCATAGTTCATCTATGGTCCTTACCTTTTCAGGAAATGTCAACTGGAACCGAGGCTTTTCACCTCAAAGATCTGAACAGGCAAAGTTTACATCACAATATTCTGCAAACACTTCACTGACACCTTCCAGTTCATACAGTTACAAAACAAGTGGTGGATCATCTGCTTATGGACAAAGAGCTAATGATTCTGCAAGCATGTCTGCATTCAGTAACTCTCTTGCCCTAAAAACTGGAGGCTTTGCTACTGGAATCAGTGAATGGATGAAGAAGGTAGATCAATCTGTTTTCCCATCCACTTCAGCTGGAGGCACCCCTTCCAACAACTCCATGTATTCAATGAGTGCTTATTCAAGAGAATGCTACTGTAATGATGCCGAAGGAAATGAATCACAACTACCTGACAGAATGACCTTTGATGCTGAAAGTACAAACTGGAGGAATCGAGAAACATTCAGGAATATAAGGAATTTTCCTGATCAGGGATCATCATATTCCAATTCCTCTGTGATGTACCCATCATCACCACCTAGAGGATCTTCAGAGAACTGTGCTGTAAAAGATTTTTTCCCTTACTACAGCCATGCTTCAACAAATTCTGCTTTTTCTTTAGGAGGTGGTTCTAGCTGGTCACAAGAATCCAGTTACCAGAAATCCAGATATCAGCAGTCACACTTCAGGACTAACTCAAGCTCATGTGATTACTCCTTTTCTAGGAGTGACTTGTACAGGGATTATCAGCCAAGTAGAGAGTCAGAACTAAACTTTGATGGAGATAGTTCCAGTCTTTCTCCCAACATTGTGGATAGATCTCGGAGAGAAGACATGCCTACAGTGACCAGTGTGTTTAAGCGGCTGACTCCATATTATCCAGTACTTCAAAGTAAGATATTCGGCACTAGTAAAGTTCTGGTTCCCTACACAAGCAGATCAGGGGAGTGGCACTAAATATTACTCTAAAGAAATTGTCTTGAGCACTTGCTATACCTGTGGTTGAGTGACTCTCGATGAAATGGGAAAATACCTTACCTAAGGTAAACAGGAAGACTTGTACTGGGTCAGGTTGCCGTTGATGTTGTAAATTTCATAATCCAGCCAACATGCTTGGGTTCACGGAGGTTGTATCACCAGGATGGCTGGTAGAGCACTGATGTCCTGACACACTTATTAAAAACATGGAGTTGTACAATCCTCTACACACAAGATGGTGATAAGTGACAATTCAAATGTGTGAAAAATACATAAAAGAGTAATAGAACTTAAAAGAATTCCGTACTACTAAAAATGAAAAAATGGCGGTTGCTGTTTTGAGATTCTTTTGATAAATGTACAATATTTGAATTGGTATTTTTCATAGGAAAAAGTGTGTGTATATCTTGGAGTGGTTTAAGTAGCAGAAAAATATTCTTTCATGAAACGCTTTCCTAAAATAATTTCAAGAATAACTGAATGCACATCACTATTGTATCACCATTGTTTTGATTTATAATGCAAACAATTTGACTGCTAAAATTAGCTGTTACTTTAAAGCTTCAATTTTTAACATGCTTTCAGTTAATTTTACACATTTTTATAACAGAAAATGAGCTAATGACCTAAGTTGTTTTGGTTTTTTTTCCCCTCCCTCACTAAAAATCAGTATTGAAACCTTAGTCAATATGCTGGCTGAAACTAGAAACATCAATTAAGAAGACACCACATCAGTTGATTTAGAAAGATGAAAAGAGCATTCAGGATTCTTTGTATCTGAGGCTTTTTTGTTTTGTCTTTGTTCAGTTTTAAAAAAAAAAAAA
>JAGPOW010000261.1:162449509-162507910 GCA_030014935.1 Caiman crocodilus | reverse complement strand
GGTGAAGTGGTACAGGCTCCTAGCCTGGGGATTTTTAAGAGGAAGTTAGATGAGCACCTTGCCGGGGTCATCTGACCCGGTGCTCTTTCCTGCCAAGGCGGGGGGTCGGACTAGATGATCTGCCCAGGTCCCTTCCGACTCTAGACACTATGATACCCTGAATGGGACAACAAAGTCATTTAGTCCTCAACCATGATGGGCTGAATGAAAAACTAAAATCAGCCCTCCAAAATTGGGGTACATATCTTCAGTGGGGAATCTGACTGTAATCTGAGGAAACAGAAGTGGGGTGGGATTACAGCAGGCCGATAACGTTACTCCTGGCCCCAAAATGACTGACACTTCTCCCCAAAGCTACAGAGAGTAGGGCCAGAGTCCAGTGTCAGCCGTCTCAGCCACTGGACTGAAGAGCCTTTGAGCTAACTGCGAGTACAAGCTGCTGTATACTGTTTGTGGTATCTTGATGCAGCCTGTGATGTGGAAACAACTCCTTATTACTTATATGAACTTATATAGATAGCTGTTTACAGTAAAGAATTAGCAATCCCACTACCACCCACAAAAGGGTCTGGGGTGACGCTCCTGCAGACGTCACCTTTGTTCCAACATAACATTTATGGCAGCACAAAGGCAAAGAAAACGGATGTCCTTGCCTTTTGTCACACCACAAAACCCCAACGTTTGTGGCTACGGCGGTATCAATTTGTGCCCGTATGTAGCGAGGGATGTCTGTTTGCTTTAAGGCATGAGAGTGCGGGCAGCCTGGAGCACACTGTGGTCTCCAGCTACTCTAGAAATTCCCAGGCAGAATCGGGCCCCTGAAGCACCAGGAGCTCCTGCCCAGCTTTCCTGGGCTCAGAGAGGTGGCAATTCAACACCCCAATGTGATTCCATTGAGCACTGGGGGGACATCTCCAGTCGCAGGTAACACATGGCTCACTGCCCTGCATGATCAACGGGTACTGTGCATTTGGTCCAATGAAGAGGGTCAGCTGTGAGGGCACATACTGCTGCAGCTGATCTGCTTCATTTGGCAAGTCGGTTTCTAGTCCCAGCTCCTGTCCTGCTGCAATAGTAGACGCAGAGTTTCCAGGAGGACTTAACTCCTTGTCACACAGCCAGCCATGACTGGAAAAATCCTTTTTTCCTCCATTCTACCTTCCAAAAAAACACAAGGAAAGTGTTTTATTTGAAAGTGCGTAATGCACAAGAAAAGACTGCTTTGATCCAGCTCCTACAGGTTCTGATGTAAAAACTTACCAAGTTTGGCAAGCAGCATCTACTGTAGGCCAAAACAAATGGGAGAACATAGATTTCATAGACATTTGGGCTGGAAGGGACCCTGGAGGATCACTGAGCCCCCTGCCCAGGGGCAGGAAGTCAGAATGATTTAGACCTCAACTATAATGGGTTGAATGACAAACTGGAACCTAAGTCTGAACTGTGCTGGGGAGCCCATGCTGCTCCAGTAAAACCCTAGAGAGTCTAGTGCTTCTGAGATCTGCCATTATAAATAAAGATCAAGTCACCATGGGAGTGCACAGCACTTGTGGCAGATGCATCAAAGATACAGCTGAGGCAATTAATATTCCCATTGCTTTTCTGCCACCAAATGTCTGGTCCAGTGGGCTGGATCCAGAATATGAAGCTGTGTTCTCTGGCCTAGGGGGCTGCCCGTGGGGCTGGAAATGTGGCAGTGAGAGGAACAAAGGCTTCTGTGGCTCTGCTGACACTGCCCCAGTGCTGTGTCAGGCTGTGCTGCACCACACCACCTGGCCTTGACACAGGCACAGGTGAAGCCTCTGGCTCCCAGAACATCCCTGAAGTGCCCCAGCTAGGACAGCCACATGCTGCTAGCCCCTGGCCTTATGGGTTCAAAGCTGGCCTGACTGATGAGAATAACCTCAGAGAAGAAAACTGGAAAGGTCCTGCAAAACCTCTGCACTAAGAATACACTAGCAGCACAAAGGCAATACAGGCAATGAGGCAGTGGCCCAGTTGGGAGTCACTGAGGACTGGAGAGGCTGAGGAAGGGAACAGGAGAGCTGCACATACAGATAAGATGGTCACATACAATGCGACTGGAAGCTTCAGTAAGAGCAAGTAGGAAAAAAAAAACTTTACAGGTTTACACATCACTGAACAGAATCAAAGCAACAGAGTGGAGGAACTCAAGCTCCTAGTACAAGAGACTGAACCAGACATTGTAGGAATAATGGAGATGCATAGGAATAGTATCTATTACTGGACTGCAGTTTTTAAAGGATACAAACAACTTAGGATCATTAGAAATAAAATAAAGGTGGTGGGTGGCACCCTACAATGAAATGGTAGACTGTCAGGAAATAAGATGCAATGACAAAGATAAAACGGAACCCCTCCCAAGCCTAGGACTGCGGCTGAGCAGATAAGCCCTGCCCACGCGCTCCACCTTTGAAACTAGCTCCAGACCTCATCCCGTGTAGAGGCCTATGCAATGATCCCAAGCACGGTCCACAGCTCTATATTCAAGGGTAGCTCTAAACACGTCCCAAGGATGGTCAGGCTTCCTGGGCCATCTACTCAAAGATTCTCCAAAACCACAACTTCAACATACAACACGCTATATGTAAAAGCAGTGGAGACTGCCAATACCCTGCTCCTGAAATGTCAGAGAAGTCATTCGTTAATTAATATATGCTCAGAGGATCCTAGGAAGAGGACCCTAACCCCATGCTACAGAGTAGGCCTATACTGCAGGTGTTTTGCCCTTTCTGAACAAGAGTAAACATTTTTTCCTGAGCCCATGTAAGGGGATCCTCTAGCCAAAAACATGAGTTAAACATGAGTTTTAAAGTCCCAGCAGAAATATCAGTGCACTACAGACAAAAAGCCTACAGCTTTAGCTGCACCAGGTGAACCAAGACCAAAGAATCTGAGCAGTGCTAGGATGTGTGCTCAGCAACTCTTTGCTGCCTAAGCATGGGTGTGCTGGAGAGGGAGAGGACAGACTACAGATACTCAGCAGCAGTCCTAGGTTCAACAGGGAGACTGAAACTGAGCCCTAAGACTCTGCCTGTATATACAGTCTAATTTTTGCTCTGGGAAGGCAAGACATACAAAACCCCCATGGAATCCAAGGAGTCTACTGCCCTAAACAAATTGTGTTAGTAGTTACCCAAGTGTAATACCCACATCCCCCCTGCCTCAGTTGGAACCAGAAGAGTCTCTGCTCAAATTTCACCTGCCTTCTATGTTACATTCCCAATATTCCAAATATCCTCAGTCCTCTAGCAAAAAAGGGCGTAGGGTCAGATAGTCATACAAAGCAACAAGCAAGCAAAGACTTTAGTCACCTTGAGTTTCTTTTCCATCTCTGAACCCTAATCACAAGTGCTTTCCTTCTACAGTCTCAAAAGAGAATAAGTCTAATTACACTTACAAATTGCACTGGGGGAGGGGAGGTAGAAAATCAATCAGCCACAGATCCAAGAATACAGTTCAAGGTCCAAACATTCTCTTTTTCATAAGAAAGAATACTGGAGAAGCAACTGTTTTCTCCCTACATCAATCTATCCCCAATTTAGTTTTAGGCATGTCCTTGCTCTTTTTTTAAAGAGACTTCCTTTTGTGTGTCAAACTCATGCTGCTCACCTGGTCCAACTCAAAGCTTATGCTCATCCAGAACAAGGGCTCCTAACACATTAGTTTTAGCCTGTTCCAGCATCAGGGCTACAGCAATGCCAATAGCTCAGCCAAGAATTTTACTGAATAGGCCTGCTGCAACAGGGGAAAAAGACTAACATGGACACTGCAAAATGATAAATCTTGCCACTTCCAGTAGCCACCAGAAGTGCTGTGCAGTAGCTTGTTAGTATCAGCTTCTTATTACAGAGAAGTATGTAATATTTGTAAGGTGTTTTTCAACAAAGGCGGGGAGGGTGTCTATGTACCACTTGCAGAGACCTCCCTGGAGAGAAAAGCCCAAGCCATTCTTTTCATAGAGTTTATGTTTTCACTGAAAACTTCTTTCTGTTTTAATTATTAGCTTCTACAATATGCTCAGCTATAAAGATAACTTTCCAAATGTGAACCAAACCTACCCTAACTCTGCTCGTCATTGCTGTTCAAGCAGCAAAGGTTGTAAAGTCACTCTAATGTATTCACATGAACACAGCATACATTCAAATATTAGATATTGGAAACATTAGGATACATAATTAAGAATCATTAAAAAAAATAAAAAGGATGCGGTGACAACATGTAGGTTCTTGTCACACATATTACTGTCAAGTTAAACAAAGGCACAAGCACACATCTAGATACTTAGAAGGGAGTGGATAAAACCATTGGTGACTAAAGCAATTCATTTTGTGCATGCAGAACCAACTGCCATTTAATACCACGGGAAGATGGGGGGAGAATATAGTGAACTATAATGGAGCATGGTTTGTTCGAATCTTCTAGAGGATGAACACAGCATCTGAAAAGTGTGTTTATAGAGCTGATTAGCTTATCTGTTTTCTAAGTTTTCTTACTGTTGTTTAGATAGGGGTGCTCTCATTAAATTATAATCAAGAGTGAAAGCTGCTGAGTATGGCAAAAAAACAAGAGAAACAGTTGCACAGAATTTAAGCTGGGAAGGGTAACATCACCACTGAAGTAGACTATGAGGAAAATAAAACTAATTGAAGGACTGATGAAGAGAGGGGGCCCAGAATCCTTGTAAAGAACAATTTAAGGTCTGAATGAAGGTAGATTCATTCACCTGCTTTTGTTAAAATGTTGTTCTGTCCTTTCTAGCAGTTTATTCTGGTGATGAAGTTAGGAGCAAAGGGGAGCATCTATCCACTGTAATCAGAAATGGATCCAGAATTTTACAAAGGGGAATGAGGTGACCGGTGCTGCAGGGACAGCTACACCCCCCACCTCCTCTGCCATCTCCCCGACAGGGGGGCAGGGCAGGCAGAAGACACTGTAGGAGCAGCAGTAGAGGATTTAAACCTTGGGGACGGTAAGCTTTTTTCCTCCTCCCTTCCCCTCTGTGCTCAGAGGCATGTCCCCTTCCCTCCCCTCCCCCCCTGCCACTGCTGGTGTCCTTGCTGTTCTGGGGGCAATGGGAGCTCTTGTCCCACTCCAGCCAAGCTGTGCTCACCTAAGACTGTGGCAGTAGCAGGCAGGCACATTCCCCCCTCCCTGTGCCTGCTCCTAGGCTATCAGGGTACCTTACAGGCAAGGGAGGGGAATGTGCCTGCTGGATACCTCGGTCCCCACTGAGCTTAGTTACTGCCTACCCCCCCCCCACAGACCAGCTGGAGTGGGCAGGAGCTTCCCTTGCCTTGGGGACAGCACAGACCTAGCAGCAGCAGGAAGGAGAAGGGTTATGCCTTTGAGCATGGATGGAAAGGGAGAGGGCAAAATTCTTATTTTCTGTGAAACTTAAGTCCCGAAATGGTGCTCCTGTAGCACGGTCAGAAAGGGGTTAAGGCCACACCAAATCATCCCCTCTGGAATCACCCTCAATTGTAATCACCTATCATGCAAAATATAAAACTGAATTCTTTCAAAAACAATAAATACAGGTTATAATGGCACCAGATTTGTAATGGTAAAACCCACTGCCTGGATATATTCCTAAACAGAGGATGACTATTAAAAATAATGTTTTACTGCTCTTAGCACTGCAACCCAAAACATCACTCAGACTCGACTCACCTTCCTCACACACAGGTTGAGCAGAAGGGATGACAGAATTAAACTTTGCAGGGACCTCACATGAAAGGAACTTGGTAAGCAATGAGGAGCTACCCAAACTCAGTCTCTGTGATTTTTCAGAAAAAAAGTAAATTACTAAAGAACAACCAGGTCCACTCTCATAGCATTACGTGATCAGTGAACTGCAACAAAAGTTAATAAAACAAAAATGTTTAACAAGGATACCTGAACTTCACCTTCAGATCACTGATCATCTTATTATAATCCTTACCAATGCCTCAACACAAGTGATTTCATGGTGGCTAGGAAGTCCTAATAATAGGGAACTGTTGAACAAATGGCTTCTGGAAGCACCGATTACACTTTTCCACCTTCCTCTCTACACAGACATTTGTGTGTGTATCCAGTAAGAAATTAATCAGCCAGGACTCTTCAACTGATAGCCCACATCCAGCTTGCAAGGGGTTAATGAGCAGCATACAGGCTACTGGGTGCTGGGGCTGACAGCATAATGAGAGGGGGCTCAGTCAGCTCATTACTCACATGCGTTGAAGGGAGCTTGATGGCTGTGCTGCCTATCTGGTGGTGAAACTTTATGCTTCAGGGGTCCTGGGAGCCCATGCAGTGTTCAACTCCCATGGCAAGCGGCCTAAGGCCTGTGACCAGTGCAGTGTGCCACCCCTAGTTAGGGCTGTCCAACTTCGGAACAGCTATCATAGACCCTCAGTCTTCTTACCATGCTCACTGCCTGCATCATGATGTGCCACAGATTACCTATTCAGTAAAACCAGTTGGAGGTACTCCTGCAAAATGTCCCTGGGCTACAGACTGATTAAGAAAAGGGAAGGGCATGTTCAGAGATATAAGTAAATATTTTGTATGAAAACACAAAGCTGCTGGGAGGCTATATTAACATGCTTTTCCTCTCGTATAACGCAATCTGATTCCCAGAAACTGGGCTTGTTACACTGCTACCACTTAAGTACATAAAATGACTAATAAAGAATCTTTAAAAAGAAAATGAAACAAATCCAACTTCCTTCTTAAGAGTTAAATCTATGTGTATGAGCATGCAGGGTCAGCAAGTTACAAGTTCTCTACCTGATAATCTCTTATGTTCTTTTCAGTCCTTCCTGAGAGGATTGCCCTTACTCCTTTATTCGGATCATCAGTTTCTTTCATACAGTAAAAGCCCTGTTATCCAGTATTCGACTAGCCAGAACACTCTACTAACCAGAATTTCTGGCCAGTCAGCTAGCTGCGAGGGGTGGGCGAGGGAAGCTTGCAGGGAGCCACTGCCACCCTATGCTGTTGCTACTCCATTGTGGCCATTGCCACCCGCTGCCCCCACTTTGCGTCCAGCTGGAAAACCCTGTGCCTCAAGTAACCCCCATGTTCAGATTCCCGGCACCCCCCACTCTCAACTTATGCTGGATACCAGAACTTTAACTGCCCATAGAAAATAACATTTATATTATATAATCCAAAAAACCAAATGAGATATTGTACTCAACTTTCAATAAAGTACTTTTGGATGGAGCTATACTTACCATTGGATAATGCCTGCTGAAGTTCCATGTCAGATATTATTCCACTCCTGTCTTTATCAACCCTGCAAAAAGAATTTTAAATGTGTCCGTGTCAAATTAACAAATTCCACTCTAGAACCTGAAACGTTCAAGAAATTCTCTCAAAGAAAAATGTTCTTTTAATAACAATGTTAAAAGAGCAAAAATTCAATGAAGCACAAAAGCCCTGATCTTGCACACTGAATGCCTGCATCTAATTTGAAGTCACAGTTACCATGGTTGTAGCAAAACTACTTCCAAATGGAAATATTTGCAAGACCGGGACCTCACAGTTTCAATATACAGGATAAGGAAAGGAAAAATTCAAAAAAAAAATCTGGTATTTTAGGTACAAAAATACAGTAAGTATCTTAAGGTTACCATAAACCTAAGGCTTCTGCTGCACCATGGATCAAAAGACAACACAAACAGAAGTAAATAATTATCACTGTAAATAAGTGGTCATGGAGACCTCATCACATGACTGTCTTCCGCAGACCACACCTAATGAATTCAGTATAATGAAGAGACCATTTAATCATAAACATACAAGAGATAAGAATTGCCAAGAAAAAGGAGAAAGATTATTAGAGTAAACCAGGCTGAGCATTAATGAACACAGAGAATAACCTTTACAGAGGTATTTTCCTTTAAATTAAAAAAAAAAATTAATTATACGATAGTCACAGATTTTGGTATAAGATTCTTAGGAAATAATTGGGCATCTTTAGAAAAGCAGAACATGTTGTGCTTGTTAAAGACTACAACCACAAACAAGCCTGGACAGTGAACTAACACCTAAATGTGAGGCACCAGATGCCAGACTGGAAGCCACAGAAAGGAGTTCGGCACAGAGCCTTCCTATAAAATGGTCTGTAAAGGACGAGGCATCAGGCCAGAGTCCACAGCATCCAATGCAACAGAAGGTGTCACAACACTTGCAACAACGTAGGTGCCACTGGCCGTACTGACTCTATTAGAAGGCAATGTTTCTCCCCCCATCCCCCATTTAACATGGGGGAAGAAAGCCCCTCACCCTACAGCCGAGCATAAGGTGGCAGAGGTCAGGACCAGAGCCAGAGCTGCCTCTGCACACCCAGCCACTCCTACCCTGCAGCCCCTAGTCCTGCCCCCCTCCTCTGCTGGGCTCCCTCCTTGCTGCAGCCTGGGGCACGGAGCATGTGCACAGCCCAGCCCCTAGCAGCACTGCGCCCACACTCCTGCTGCAACAGGAACCGAGCCTGCCAGCAGGAAGCAAAGGGGGGCGGGGAGGAGGCGCCGGCGGCAGGGCAGGCAAGGAAGGCGGACAAGGGCCGGAGACCACAGGGGAAGGAGCAGCGCGGGGAGCGGAGCCAGGGGCAGCCCGAGGCTGCAGCGGGGGCAGGCACAGTGGGGAGGCACCCAGTGGCAAGCTGCCTACCCCATTACTGCGGGCGGCGCTGAAATCTCCCTACAGCTTTGCCCCAGGCGCAGGGTGGCGGCAGCGGCAGCCCCGGGCACCGAGTGCCGCTGGGGGCGGAAAAGGGCGGGGCGGCCCCCCGGCAGCCGCTTCCCGCCGGCCCCGGGAGCCCCGACAGCTCTGACGTCACGCGGACGAGGCCTTTAGCCGGGGAGTTGCGGGAAAGGGGTGCTCACCGCTGGAACACGCTCCACAAGAAGTTGGCGTCCGGCAGTCCCGGCGCGCCCGGCCGGTACTGCTGCCCCATCGCCGCCATGGCCCCGCGCTGCCCGCCTACTTCCGGCCGCGAGCGAGCCACGGGGCGAAGGCGCGGCGGCACTTCCGGGACGCCTCGCCCCTCCCCTTCCACCTCCTTCAGCCGGGGGCGGGGCTTGGTGATGCCCGGCTCGTGATGTGCGTGGGGCGCGGTCTGACTCATGCCCCCGCCTTCGCCGCTGGTGTCTTTGTCGCTGTCTCGGGCCGCCGCGCTGGAGCCCGCGCTCCACGAGGGGCCTGGGAGACAGCGGCTCGTGCCGTTCTCACCCGGGAGCAGGGTCCTGCGGGGGCGCCTCCCGGGGGGACGGGGCAAGGGACAACCCCTGGCGGGGTCGTGCTGCTCCGTGGTGCGGAGCCATCCTGAGAAACGCCCGCCTCTCCTTGTCCCTCCTCCCGACCCTGTCCGCCCCCCAGCCACGGCCCGCGGGATTACACGGGGTGGAGGTGTCACAGCCTGCCCCCGCTCCCTCTGTCCCACCGGGTGACCCTAGGAGCAGCACCCCGGGATGAGCCGTAGCAGCTGTGGCACGTCAGGAAGGGGTTGTTTCCTGGGTGCAGACTACGAGTCTCGAGGGAGCCGAAACCTGGCTGCGCCTTGCTTTGGTTTGTCCTCATTTCAGCTTCTTGCAGCAACGGGCCCGAGCTAGAGACCTCGCTCAGGTGCGGTTCCCTGAGGGCAGTGGCGCTTGGGGAAGCAAGCCCTTCGTTTCTTGCACGGGGGCTGCCCCGGCGGTGGTGCAAGCTGCTGCTCCCTCAGCACAAGTGAGCACGGGCTGCTGGGGCGGCAGCAGTGCAGGTTCCTGGGGCCTGCCATTTTGGTGCCGCTGGGAATCGGCTCCCAGGGCTGGTGTCTCGTTCATTCCCCTGCCCGTTTCCCCCGTCGCATGACTATATTCTCGCCAAAGTGTTTTCCTACCTAAGCTTGCTCTTGCAGTGTTGAGAGCTTTACAGGATATCATTGCTGCTGACAGATTTGGGCCCCTGAGGAGGCTGGCTTTGCTATAATGAAATGCACTTCAGCCCTCAACAGAGAACCCTCCTCTGGCTGATTGCCTGTCCCGCTAGCCTGCCTTCTGGGATACCTTGGCCAGCTGGGGCACCTCAGGGGGAAGCAGCTCTCCCTCCCTGCCCTAATGAAAACCTAACTTGCCTTGCATGCAAGGATGATGGAGAACGCTGGTTCAGACCACTCCACTCCCCCATCTTCTCCCCTCCCATGAGCCCTGGGTCAGGTAGGCTCATTCATGCTAAACGAGACCTGAGGAGGAGTATGGGGGCATTCAGTGGAGCCCCTTCCCAGCCTGGGGAAGGATGGGAAACACTCCTGAAACGAGAAGCTCAGGGGGAACAGCAGAGACCAGAAACTGGACTCACTGCAACAGGGCTCAGCAGCTCAGCTCATGGCTTGCACTTGAACAGGGTTTCTCAACGCATGGGTTGTGACCCAAAAATGGGTCATAAGAATATATGAAAGGGTCATGAACAAACTTTAAAAGTGGATTCTCCTTTAAAGGAGCAAACTGGGGGAAAACATCTTTTTCTTTGCAGGCTGGCAAAGCTCCAGGCTGTGAGGGGCTGCTTGGATGCCTCCCTCCCTGCCCCCCAGCCCCATTCGCACCCCTCCATCCCACACACCCACAGTGCGGGGCTGAGGCTTGGGGGAGAGGGGCAGCAGGTCAGGAGTGAGAGGCACTGGGTTGGGAATGGCCACTGAAGCTTACAAACGGCCCCTGGTACAAGAAAGGTGGAGTACCACTGGCCTAGAACATCCTTGTGGAGAAACAGTGTCCTTGGGCTGCGCTGGGAGCTGGCAGCCTGGGAACTGTCCCCAGTTATGGAGTGGGGATTTCAAAAAGCAAAAGGTTAATGAAATCATAATACTGAAGAAATGTTCATGATTTGGGAGCCGGGTGTAACCTGGTGGGCCTCTGTACCCTAAGCTTTGAATTTTGGGGGTGAGTAGCTGTGAATTTGACAGCATCCCTTTCCCCAGGACCTGAGTAACTCCAGCCCTTGTGGGAAAGCAGCACATATTAGAGATGGGTCAGAGATGATTCAGGCCCTCATAGCAGGGAGTCCCAAGCTTCCCCTGGTGACACTGAGGTCCCTAAAGGGAGCAGAGATCAGGGCATCACCACTGTTCCTTTCAGCCCTCCCTACTGCCTGGCCAAGACAGACTGGTCCTCAGTACTGGATGTTTCCTCCCTGCACGCAGCTCTCCCATGCTGCTCTTCTGCTCGGGCAGTTTGGTCAAACCCTAGCCGCTGTATCTAATGACTCAGAAAATTGTTTTATCTGCTGGCTCTGATAACTATGTCTCAGTTCCAGCGTGCTTCCAATTCCCCTCTGATTCCAGCTGGAGAAGGTTGCCATCCCCAGATGGCATTGTCTGCTGGCTTGAATGCTCCACCCTTGCTAGGAGGCACCTCCAAGTTCTCTCAACATGTTCTTTGGCCCTTTGTGGCAATATTTACTGGTTGACCTCCCTCTTTAACTCCCCTCCAGTGTCATGGTGACCTGTTTAGGGTTCACCTTAGCTCCTGAATAATGCATCCTCAAAGGTATGCTCCTGAATAATGCAGCCTCTCTCCACCTTATAGAGTTGACCCTCTGTCTCTGCCTCCTCTGTCCTCTCTGTTGAGTTTAGCTACATGGGAATTCAGTTGCAAGTAATCACAAAATAGAAATGGCAGCCTCCACCAGTCCACTTGTTTTCCTAAAACTATTTATATTTTTCCTATTTTTTCCTAAACCAATTTAGCATGTGTGTATTGTCTCTGGCGTAACTTTTTGAAACTTTGTGGCACATTAGGCAAGCCGAGAGAAAAGAGAATGCTCTGGGCAGAGCGTGTGGTATCTTCTTAAAAAATGAAGATTGTTTTCTTGGAACGCTGGCAGCTGCTGCTGTGGAGAAAAGAGAACTGTCTTATAATACAGAAGAATAAATCAACAGTCTCAAAAGGTCCTTTAGTCCAACCTTCCTCAAGAGACAAGGCCCTCCTGTGGACAGGATTTGATTCTGTACAGAGAAATGCGTTTGGATTTCCAGTCCAGTCGTGTAACCACTTGGGCATTGCAGATACCCAAAATGTACTCTACGATCAGAGTGAATAAGTTGTGTGTTTGGGGAAGGTGTGTGCTAAGGTGGGGTACTGATATCCAACGTGGCTGGATCCTCTACTGTGACCCAGCTCTGTAGAATTTAGTGTTAGAGCAGCAATGATGGTCTCTGGGTAGGTCAATGAATGGAAATTCAGGAGGCCTAGTGTCAGTCCCGGGCTTGGCCACAGATTTGCTGTGTGACCATGGGTACAGCACCTAACTTACCCATGGTGTCACTTCCCCATACATACCTGTATCAATTCCTGCTTCCACTGGTAAGAAGGGATCTTTCACTTCACCATCTTCTGAGGCTGATTCCACCTGTACCCTGGGAAGAGTAAAAAGAGTCAGGTCAGATTCTGTTTGATCTGTGCTCCTCAGGATTACACAGCCACAGAATGAGGGGCAGGCAGCAGTGGTGGGGGCTCTCCCCCAGCCACAGTTCCTGGTGATGCCATGAATGACCAAGTGAAACGTGGGTCAGTGGATGGACTGAGGCCCCCTTCTGTCCTACATTCTGAAGTCAGGCATGCTACAGTCCTTTGTACAGAAGCCTCAGCGCAGCCCCTTCCCTGCCTCCACTACTTTTCCTCTTCATAACGTTTCCACAGTTTCTCTGTGCCTCCCCCTCGCTTGGGCTGTGTAAGTATCTTTCCTGCCCACTTCTGCACTTCCTAACACCTGCAAACTCCTCATAGAGCTAGAGAAAGTACAAGGAAAGGCCATCTAAAGGGTGCAAGGAAGGAAAGGAGAGGAAGCACTAAGTCTCAAATGTACAAAGGGCTTCATAGATTAGAAGGGTAGAGAGAGACCAGAGCGATCGGTTAGTTTGATCCACAGTGAAACAGCCTGCAAAACTTCAGCAAGTGCTATCAGAATCAACCCAAATAATTCCCTGTGATGCTCCAGCCTGTCTTTTAGAAATTTAATTTCAGACAAGGGACAATTTATCAGACCCCTGGGTAATTTGTTCCTGTAGTTAATAACTTGTTGCATAACAAGAAAATAGCATGCACCTTGTTCCTAAAACTAATCTGTCCAGTTACATCTTCTAGCCACTGCATTCTCTTCTGCCTCTGTCTGGAAGACTTAAGAGCCTTTACCAATTGGAAACTTTCCCTAAATAGAGATGCTTTCAGCCCACGATCAAATTGCTGATAAACCTCTTTTGTAAGTTGAATAAATAAAGTTTTTTTAGTCTCTCACACTGAGAAAGGTTTTCTAGACCTACATACCTTCTTGTAACTTTTGTGAACCCTTTTTAGTGTATCAACATTCAGTTAAGCGTGAACATGAGAACTGGATACAGCATCCAATAAGGAGCTCATTAATACCATAGACAATGGTAATAATGCCTTCATACTTGTGACCTACATTCCCTTTCAATGCATCCAAAGATTTCAATACCCTTCTTAAGTAACAATTCCTAAAGTAATGTATTACTTTATGTGATGTCCATGATTTTATGCACAGGCTTAAGTCTGCAAGATGTGGGCCTAGGAAGGTTATATGCATCGCAGGTAACAACTAGGGTGTTCTCTGGGTATAACTAGGGCATTATAGACATTTTGTGGAAGAGAGTGGGGTGGGGGGTGCTTAAATTAGCACGTCTCTGAGAGCATCAGTGTAACAGTGTCCAGAACTTTGTGCGTGGGTGCCATTTTTCAGCACAGGGACCCTGATATATGTGACACTGGAATCTGCTGGAGTGCAGTAATTAACAGACTCCAGCAGATTCAATTAATCGAGCCTGCTCCAAGATGCTATAATTACAGCACGTTGGAGTGGCCTCCCTTCATATATATAGATTCCACTAGTTTTTAAGACATAATACGTATGATGGACTAGAGTAAAGAAAGAATAATTAGGGTAGAGGTTAGAAAAAAGCACTCGGTCCTACTCCAATTGAAGCCAGTGGAAAAATACCCCTTGATTTCAAGGATAGTAAGATTGGAGCCAGAGATCTCAACAGCTAGAGCAACTGGGCTGGGGAATGGATTCCACTGTGTGGGAAGGAATTGCGGGGGGTGATTAACCCCTGGATCCGAGCAGGCCGGGGACGGAAGGGTTCTGGAACGCTATTTACCCTGCTTCTATTTTTCCATCCAAAAAGAGTCCAAGGATAATATAAGAAATAAATGCTTTACTTACAAACTGGAACACAGTGTAGGCACGCTCTGTAGTTTCACCGCGAAGCACTTAAATGCTTTGTATACACGTCCGTGCCAGCAGTTCCCCTTACAATAATCTCCAACAACCAAAACCGTAAGGAACTGGAGAGCTCTTCAGGCATTTATCTGATTCAATTATCCGATGAGGGCGTCCGAGGGGAAAGGGAGCCGTGGACGCAGGACCTCCGGTGAGGGTGATCAGGCCTCGCCAATGTCATGTAGGTCCTGCCTTCCCTTTTTCTGGGCTTTGTTTTTATACTGCCCCAACAGCCAATTAGGTCGGGTCTTTCTTTCGCGTGCTTTTCAAGCTGCATGAGCCGAGGATTTTGCTGCATGCATGCTTCGTGCGGCTAATTGGGCTGTACCCGCTGTTTCTCCACGCAGCGAGCACAGTTTGCTAGCTTTTAGTCACTTTTATCTATTACATGCCCCCTTGACCAAATGCTAAACTTGGATAAGCTCGAGCTCGAGAATTTCCCTATTTACACTTAAGTTTCATATAACCAAACATGTAAAACAACATTATTAAAAATCTATCAAAAGTGCAGTTAAATGCATAAAAGATTAGCAATTCCAATGGTATCAAGTCTGTCTGCTCCAGTTGAGGTCTGTCGCAGATAGGTTCATTCATGGCGGCGAGTGTCAATGCTTCACACCACGTCATGCGCTGGCAGCTTCGTACCATCGCAGGCTAGAAAACAAACTTAAGATTCATTAACAACTGTGCTACGTCAGCTTATCCAATTATGGTTAGCTAAAACAGTGCGTGCGGGTGAGACTGCTTTGAGAGAAACTAAATAGGTAATTTGGATACTTGCCAGGTTCGAGCATGACACCAGGAACTGGACTTGGATGCTTACTAGCAGCTGTGGGAACAGCTAGCCATATTGCTTCCTGCGCCAAGTAACATGGCTTCCAAGGCGGGCGTGGTACCGGGGCACGCTCATCCCACAAGGCCTTGATAGTGTTCATGGCGATTAGTACATCATTATTGTATTTGGTCCAGTTCTTAAATGATCCATTTTCTTTCAGTCTCAATTGTTCTTTATACAGTCCTATCTGTCGCTCCACAATGCCGTTAGACTGTAGATGATAAGGCAAATGATGATGCCACTGAACGTTATGTCCTGCTTCAAACCATTCTAAATCTTTAGAATTAAAAGGTGGTCCTCCAGCAGAGTGTATGATGTGGGGGACTTGCCAATGAGCGAAAGCGAGCTGTAGGCATCCCTGAATCACGGAGGTGGTAGTTTTCCTCGTGGGAAGGATGAGGATCTGACAGGTTCCTAGATCCACAGTCACCAGTCCTTTGTTGGATGGCTTTGCCCCTGGGAGTGGCCCGAGTAGGACCACTTGCCACACTTTTCCTGGGGCGTAGTGCTCTGGGTCATAAGCGCCGCTTTGGTGCCTATGATGCACCGGTTTTTCTTGCACGCAGGCAGAACAAGCTTGAATTATTTTTGTCCGCTGTTCCATACTTGGCTCTTTGTTACCTTGTTCTCTCCAGCGGGCCTGTGCTCTCTGTGCTCCAGGGTGTCCCCAGTGTTCATGGAGCCAGTTTAGGAAAGGGTTGGTGTCGATAATGTCAATGACATGCGACAGGCATGTCCTCTTGGTCCATGGGTCCTTGATGGGCTAGCAACTGATCCACGATGGCATGCACGGGGTCTGTGTCAGGTCGATGGGATCAAGTGTGCTTGATCAAGGGACGGATGGAGAATTTTATTAAGATTGCCTTAACATCGTCCCAAAGGGCCGTATGCTCTCGTACCTGTGCCATTCCAGTGACAACTCTGTATATATATTCTGAGTCTATGACTATGATGGGCACTGGGAGGGTTCTGTCATGGTGCTGATAAGCGTGTTTGAGAGCTAACTGAAAGCCTCGTAGTTCAGATGCTTGGACCAAATCTCCTGGATAAGCTGCTTGGAGTTTATAGTTGTGGCAAGGGTCACAATAATATCTGTACCCTCCACTGCCACAGGATGTGCCATCTGAGACTATCCACGCAGGAGATGTAGTTCCATACAACCATGGTACAGCAAGGTTGCCCTCCTCGATGGTTGAGGTCATTTCTCCATCGGCAACCTGCCATGCTGACCAGTGATACTGATGATGGAGGACTAGGGCGCTCCAAGTTTTCGTTGTGCCCTGATACTCCGGATGAATTTTGCCAGGATCAAGTAATTTCAGTATGGTCCCACCAGGTGCGATAAGCACACCTGGATTCACTGCGAGGTGGTCTCTCAGCTGAGCCGTGAGCATGACTTTTCCTAGGCAGCTGTACCAGTGCTGATAGTTCTGGAGCATGCGGTGACCAGTGTACGCAAGGTTTCCTGTTTCAGCATCACTAGCCATGAGCCAGATATGCTCCGTAGTGTAGCCTACATGAATTGTTAGGAGGTTACCGGCAGGAGGTGCAGTCAAGCGTATCTCTTTAACCTCTGTCATAACCTTTTCTAATTCAGCTTGATCATGTTCGCTCCATGGGGTTCTGCATTGCGTCTTTTTGCAAATCTGATGTTGTAACCTTTGGAGGACTTTTAAGTGTGGTGGCGTCATGAAATGATGAAACCAGTTCAGCTGGCCCAGCAGGCCTTGGAAATTTGTCTGTGTAGTTGGCCAAGGTAGGGATGACTCGGGGTTGGCGTTGTGTGCTGTCCCCAACCACCACCATCCCGTGAATCATGTCCCCAAAAATTTGATGCCCGAGGATGGCTCGCTCATGGACTTGGTCAGACTCACCGTCCATCCTTGGTCACTCAGGTGGTCCTTTAGGTTTGCAGTAACGGCACAAACTACAGCATCATCATGTCCTATAATAACAATGTCGTCGACATAGGCCCAGATGCAAACATTTACAGTCTCCAGGTGGAGACAAATGAAACTCTCGATTGCCTCATTCATCGCCACGGTTGCCAATGCCAGTGCATTGCGGTAATCCTGTGGGCAAACCTTCCAAGAAAACATTTGTCCACCCACACACATATTAAGAATCCTGTGAGGATCATGTATAGGGATCGAATAGAACATGTCCTTCAGGTCCAGAGCGGTAGCAAACCATTCTCCGCCCCTTTGCATCTCAGTTATGCTATCAAGAATGTCCAAGACAGTCTGTGCAGCGGGCATTTGGAGTGGTTTACAGTGCTGATTTGCCTTTCAGTAGTCCACTACTAGACGTGCTTCCGCTGGTTTCCCTGGTTTTGGAATGCCCCATCCAGCCGATAGGTAGGTGGAGGATTTTACGGGCTGGATACATTCTCGCTTGCACAAATCAGCCAAGAGGTTTCGAATCTGAGGCTACAGGTTGGCGCACATCAGGATTGGTTGATATAGCCAGGGCACAGGCGATATCAACTAGCACTGGCTGATGTTTTTCACTTGGTGTAACAGTCAATGGGAGTGCTAAGTATATGATGTCTTTCAAGGCCAATGCTATAATTGCGGGGATACCTAAAATGTTTATGCCCCCTAAGACTCCATGCAGGGCCTTTTTATTAATCCAAAACTTGACTACGGGTGTGGATGTCGTAGCATTTAGCCCTTGTACAAAAATGACTCTAGATGTTTTGACATGGGGTGTCTCAGGTCTCAATACGTTTACTTGGGCCCCCATGTCTAACAAAAAGTGTGTAGGTGTAGGGGTGGAATCTGCAGTTGCACTCACATCGTAAGTTATGTATGGGCGTTCATCATCAATAGGCTGGCCGTCGTTGCCCGCATCAACGGCCACTACTCGTTTTTTTTGTTGTCTGTTTCTTGTCCCCCAGGCCTAAAACCTAGAATCTGTGCCAGTCTCTTTTGTCCTTCGTCTCCTAACCTGCGAAGCTGGCTCCTCGTCAGACCGCTTCTGCTTGTAGAAACGCGAACGTGGCGCGCTCTTCAAACGTACAGTCTGGTTATCGTCCACGCGGCAAGCAATCAGTCTGAGGTTTATCAGGCGTTGTCTTCCATGCTCCGACTGCTTGCACTGCCGCTGGCGGGGTGAGCTTGGGTTCCATTTTCTGCACTGTGGTTAGCTTTCCCCGACTACTTGAGACATTCCCTATTGGTCCCCCTGTCAGTGGGTGTAACAACAAACAGAATATAGGTGTGTTAATATCTCCATAAATTTCAACACAAGCCTCCATCGCTGCTGCGGACACAAGGACCTTGCTGGGATCGTTGCACCAGTGGTGCGGCCAAACACTGCTCACCTGTTGTACAGTTAGACCCAGTGGGTAATGTCCTGTATCCCGGGTTAGATAACTGGCTTCTGCTATTGCATACAAAAGCTGTGCAGGTGATGCATCACTAGGTGGATCTGCATGCCAGGCATGGGTCCAGGTCTGCAGCGCTGGAACCACAGCAGCACACAAGGGAATTGGCCAGATCCTGTTACGCAGTACTTAAGTTGTATTATTACATGCCCTTCGGCACATCAACATGGTACACTCTTCAGGGTCCACTAAATCTGACCCGTGCTCTAATATTAGCCGTCCCAGCCATATTACTAGTGTTTCACCCAGTGTCAATCGAGTATCCTTTGCCAGTTCCTGGAGCTCCCCCCTAGTACGTGTATGGAGGGTAGTAAGAGTGCAGGTTCCCATGCCATCAGTGACTCTTTACTAATGCCACAGGGTTCGCATGCAGGACGGGCACGTCCGCATCAACAGGAACGGAGTATGGCCCTGGAGGGATGCCATAAGGGGGTGGTTCCTCAGGCGGGGCCAATGGGGCTTCGCTGATGTCAGAGCTTCCTCCCCAAGGCTTCTCGGTCACACCCCTTTCTTCTCCCGTGACGCCATCTTTGAACGGTAGTTTGGTCTGCAAAACACTCTGCTGCGCAGCTGCCTGAGTTAACGCATCTGTCACATTGGCTTGGGTTGCCACGTGCCGCAGTAAAGTAGTTACCGAGTGGAACAGGACATTAATCATTTTCCCTTTATTCCATTTTTGCCCTGTCCACCCCATCACGTCCCGTCCATCGGCCTCGACACTCTCACGGAGTGCCATTAAGATTTCGCTCTTGGTGCCTCCTAGCTCGAGATCAGGGCATCTAAATTTGTCGGGAGAAATCTCGCAACTGGTCCCCTCCTTTAAGTACTGAACACACCTGTCGTACTCTTTCTCAAGGTTGTACTCATCTGTACCCTTAGGCTCAATGCAGCTAAGCAATGCCTCTGATTTTACATCGGGCGAATGATAAAGAACCGCGGGGCTAGAGAGAAGACATCCCAGAGCTGCGGGGCTGAGGCCAGATACAACCCACTCTTTAAGCGGCTCCTCGCTGTCCTCAGTTGGGCGAATGGAAACATAGCCTCCCATCTTCCCGCCTTGCCCTTCTTGATGATATGCTATGTGAGCCCACAGAGTACTGGCATCTGTGGTTGGGGGCCAACGATGATTCCCCCATGGGCAGTGCTTAACTAATTTGTCAGGGTCTCCCTCGTTCCCCCTTTGCCCCGAGGATCCTGTTCGTGACGCCATGTGGGAAGGAATTGCGGGGGGTGATTAACCCCTGGATCCGAGCAGGCCGGGGACGGAAGGGTTCTGGAACGCTTTTACCCTGCTTCTATTTTTCCATCCAAAAAGAGTCCAAGGACAATATAAGAAACAAATGCTTTACTTACAGACTGGAACACAGTGTAGGCACGCTCTGTACAGTTTCACCATGAAGCACTTGAATGTTTTGTATGCATGTCCGCGCCAGCAGTTCCCCTTACAATAATCTCCAACAATCAAAACCGTAGGGAACTGGAGAGCTCTTCAGGCATCTATCTGATGCAATTATCTGATGGGGGCGTCTGGGGGGAAAGGGAGCCGTGGACGCAGGACCTCCGGTGAGGGTGATCAGGCCTTGCCAATGTCGTGTAGGTCCTGCCTTCCCTTTTTCCGGGCTTTGTTTTTATACTGCCCCAACAGCCAATTAGGTCGGGTCTTTCTTTCGCGTGCTTTTCAAGCTGCATGAGCCGGGGATTTTGTTGCATGCATGGTTCGTGCGGCTAATTGGGCTGTACCCGCTGTTTCCCCTCGCAGCGAGCACAGTTTGCTGGCGTTTGGTCACCTTTATCAACTACACACTGCACTGCTAGAGACAAGATCTGTGTAGAGGTTATAGAGCCAATGTTAGAACTGAATGAAATAGTGAAGAGCCTGCAAAATGCAAGGACTCAGCTGGGGGAGCCAAGAGACTTTCTGTGGCCCAACTTCCTGGGATTACCAAGGATTGTACAAGATATTGACCTCAGACATGTCAAAAGAATCTTCTGTATCCCACGCCTGGTGTACGGCAGCACGAATCTCTGTAAACAAAAACACATCCAATCAGTTCAACTGGGACTGGTTTCTAGTTTTACGTCTAATGTTTTCAGATGTTGTTTTAGCTTCGCTGCAGAACAGTGTCCTGCAAGCTTGTGTTCTAACGGGCCTGTCTAGGCTGCATTGTATCCCAGCAGGGAGTGCTGCAGTGAGATGCACCATGCCTGCTTCTGTGAATGCCACCTTCCCAAACGATGCAATGTAACCACCCCCTGGTGTGTGGTACTGGCTGCATCCAGGTCTAACTCTTGGGTGAGCCTACTTTTTCTCTCTTTATACTGTCTTATAGCTGGGTATATGATGCTGGTTACCTCGTTCACAGACCACATCATTATATCTGTCATTTTATCATTCATTTCTTTGGCCTTGTTTCTCTGTAGCAGGAACAAATGAGAGAGGACAATAAATGTGTTTATTAATTCCTCTATTCTCCCTTCTTTACATGGCAACAGCTGTCTACTGAGTATGAATCAAACATTTAGCATGAACAATAACAGTCACCCGTGAAAAACACTCTGTGTATGACCAGAGCCTTCTGGACAGGGTGGGATATAAATCTAATTAAATATAAAGATATCAATAAATAACCAGTTCAGGAAAGGTCACTGAATGTCAAATTAGGATAAGCCCTGCATGCCCCTGAACACATTTCTGGAGGGCCAATGTGCAGTCTGGCCTCCTTTAGCTTTGAAGACTACGGGAGAAAATTCTGACTACTTTGAAGGCCAAGGGAGATTTTTCAAGAAGTTTGTCACCGACTTCACCAGGGCCAGCATTCCCCATCTTGAGCCTAGAGGTGACCTAGTTTTGCTGGTTTACCCTGTGGCAGAAAGCCACCTTTGTTTCCCTCCCAAAAACTCAGCTCTGTGGCAATTTTAATTAGGATGGACCCAGCCGAGAGACACATCCTTACCTTATCTCTTTAGGTAACCTGAGCTGGGTTCATTCCTGAGGGAGGGGGGAAACCTGCTCCCTCTGCCTAGGTGACTAGTATCGCATACCTGGGGGAGGGGCTCCCCTCCTGGCGGGCTGGAGTCTGCCCGGAAACTAGTGATGTATTTCAAATTGGTGCTGGCCTCCATTGGACCAGGTAAATGAGGTCACAGAGGCTATATAAGTTAAGGACCGCCTGGGGGGGGGGGGCAGCAGCCATGAGGGATACTTGGGAACAAAGAAGAGCTGTATCATCTAAAACTGGCTCTCTCTCTCAAAATTCATGATCAAAGAACTGCTTGCCTCCAGAGGGACTCTCCAACAGCCTCTGGGTGACACTTGTGAGTAAGCTACCTGAGATCCACCTAGATCTATAGCTTGAAGTAACTCAGATGCAAGATCAAAGGCTACCCCAGCCACAGGAGTTTGCTCTATGGGATTTCTCTGATATTGCTCTACCCCGTACCCTATTCTGACCCTACCCTCTGTAACCAATAAAGTTCTCTTTGGACCTAGTGTGGGAGACTGATTGGGAGTGGGTGTAGATTATGCCTTGGGGTCCCCTTGGCTCGGCTGACTAAGGGAGACCACTACTTGTGCTTCTGGCTGAGGGAAGCATCCCAACTTCCGGAAGTGAATCAAGTCCCCTTGAGGGCTACTAAGCCTGTGTTTCCCAGTGTGCGCAGAGCCCAAATTAAGTCCAGAGCTCTGGGAGGTGGCAGTGGAAACTCCAGGCTAGCGGGTATGCTCCAGGAAGGGGTCGGCCAGGCGTGAGGCGCCCCTAGGGAGGCACTCGGAGCCTGGAAGGTGGTCGGGCGTACGGAGGTAGGTGGCTCAATGCAGGAGCGCCCCTATTACAGGTGTCAGGCAGGCTAGGATTTGGATGTACCTCTGGACACACCCTGTGGAGTGGACCTTGTGTGCCACTTGCTGAGCAGGAGATTACAGCACATCTCACTTCCATGTTCCATATTTGACCAGGTGCTAAGGCCTGCTGTTGGGACTGTCTCTAAACACCCCCTGAGAAAGCACTTGTCAACCTGCTCATTTCTCCACAGGGAAGAAAATCAATTCACTTGCAGACCTTTTCTCCATCTCATACCAAATCTCCAAGGCTCTCTGCTCTTCCAGGGCACGAGGCATCTGAACGCTCTACGTGCTCCGGAGCTTTTACGGTTTTCAACAACAGCACGGGAATTTGCTGATTAATACCCCCAGCCCCTAGTGCAGGAGGTAAACAGTTCTGCCTCAATCTTCCAGATAGCAGAACAGGTTCAAAGCTATTACCTAGTAATGCTGAGTGGCATTACTAAGAACACCTGTCTATTTTGACCCCCATCTTCTTTCTTCCATGACATGTAGTTTTTAAAATAGTTACTGACTGTACCTTCTTAGTTTTCTTCCCTCCTGCTTTTCCTCTGTCATTCTTCGATTCCTTGGGAGTATCTTCTCCTATTTTCATCCAAAGTGATGTATCCTTTTTTCTTTAATACCTAAGGATCACAAATGTGTCATGTTTTACCCAAAAGGAATAAATTGTGTGTTTTCCTATGTAAGACAGGTATGACAATTTTTCTGCTGCTTTCTTCTTTCCTGTTGGATACCGCTCCCCTTTATGCACATTGAGCTAAATCCCTCTCTTTGTAGCACCCACACTATTGTTTTCCCAACTTATTCAGCCCCTACCCCTCTCCGGTTTTACTAGTTAGCAGAAAGACCGCTGGCTATGGGCTGTGATGAGGGAAACATGACAGCATTCAACAGCCTGTCTCTTCCTGCTCCCAGCAGCCTGCTCAGAATCACCGACTGCAAAGCACCACCTCCTGACACCTATGCCACAGAGCCCTGTTAGCTCCACTTTTTGTGAGCCATGGATTTGGGGGTTCAGTTTCTCAGCCAGGCCATGGCTCACTCTTCTTGCAGGTACAATTCTGCATCCTGAAATTATCCTCTTGCATCTGGTTTGTTCCTACAAAGAGCCACTGGCACAGATCTAGGCTGCTGATTACCTGACACAATGAACAGTACATTTTAAAATAGACCTAAATGTTGGGTGTAAACTACTTGCTGGCCTGGGGGTCATGTCCTGGACTTTGCTACAAGAACAACCATGCATAAAATGCTTTGCCCTCTGATTGTCTGTGTCTATCTTATTTGAATAAAAGCCATAGCCTTCCCTGCAGTAGGGTTTGGGTATTGTAGTCATAATGGTCCAAGCCATATTCAAGACTTGAGATGATTTTAGTGACATCTTCTCTTGGATCAACTGTGTAGTTGGGAAAGAATTCCCCACTTCAAATTTGTACTTTTTCTGTTGTGTTTTTCTCTCAGCCATGGTCTTTTTGCCCAATTAGCGAAGTTTCTGAGCACCAGGTACCCTTCTTCAGTGCCCTTGTCTAATGTCTCCCCCAAATTTTATACCTGATCCAATAAATGACAACCCACAAATTCACCCTTGCTTCTTGCTTGCACTGCCTTTATCAGGCACGGAGACATGACATCCTGATTCTTATCTTCCTGAAACCCCTCCTCCTGCCTCACCTTCCCCTTCCTGACCCTGCATCTCCGCCACCCACCTGAGCCCTCCCTGGAAGGAACCTGATGAAAATCTCAGTCCTTTGCTGGCTCCCTTCAGGCACAGCTCAGCTGCCCTGTAGAAACAGGGAAACGGTGGGAGGAAGAGGCAGGAAAGGCCCCTGTGGAATCAGAAGAGTGGTGGGAGGAGCTCTCGTTGGGTCTGCAGCAGTCTGTGCTTGCTCCCCGTGGCTGAGACCTGGAGCAGCACCTTTGTTTTCGGTGCAGAAGCACCCAAGCCAGAGTGACAGACAGCTCGGCAGACAGAAAGAGCTTCAAGGGGATGTGGGGAACAGAGTACCCCCCAAAGGGGTACAACTGGGTATTTTGTCTTGAGCCCAGACATTTCAGGGGGGCTGAACTGGCTGAGATTTTGCAGAGCTCACAACTGGCTTTTTAACATCAAAGTTACTACTGTGGTGTTGCATGCTAGAGCTCGTGAGCCAGGTGTGAATTACAGACTGTAATTGAGAAGGTCCACAACCCTGAACTCATTAATCATGAGGAAGGGTGATAGGGGCCAGGCAGAGGGGAGCCCAACTGCAACACTTGCCTGAAACCCGAGTTTCTGGGGGTGGCACCTATGGGGCAGGCAAGGAGGGATGGACAGATCAGAGGTGGCCCTGGGACCACAAATAAGAATCAGATTCTCTCTCACCTGTATCAGCCTCAGCCACAGGGACCTGCAATCATGAAGGTCTGTTCAGGTCTGAGCCTCTGGCCTGTGGTGCTGGAGCTTGCCCCTACAGGCTGATGTCAGCCCTTAGTGAGGTCACTATCCCTCTGCCCAGTGCCTGCCAAAGCATCTCTATGAGCTCTCTTCCTGCCCCACCCTCCCAACTTAGCCAAGCTCATCCCCTACCCCACTGTAGCCCCTTCGCTGTATAGTCCAGTGTATCTCACATCCCACCCCAACAGCACCCACTGCCAGAGGCTGGAGGGTACACAAGAATCCCACCATGGACAGTGGGGACCCAACTGGGCCAGAGGGGACAGTTCTGCCACAGTCCATACATACAGTAAATGTCAGCTGCCCAGGATTTCAAAGACTAAAACCAGAAAGGCATAGATGCCACCCACCCCGCCCCAAGAGTGAGACATAACCTTGAGAGGAGCCTGCACTTCCCACTGCAGGATGTTGGCTTCAAACCATAGCAAAAATGATTCCTCCCCCTACAATCCCATCCTTACATCCTTACAGTGTCTGCAGCTGTGGCTACTCAAGCTTGTGCACATAACAGGAGCTGCCTGACTCATGACCTCTTACTGGCTCGTACATGATGGGCCTGGCAGCAGATGGCTAGGTCTCTTCCCAAGCTTCCTGGTGTCCCTTGGCAGCGTTGGTAGTTGGTCACTGGGAGAGGTCTTGCAGCATCCCCATGTGCCACGAGGCCAGGCTTGGAAATGGGAGCCCACCTGGCAAGGAGCTGTTTGGGGAGTCCCACACCACTGCTGCCCAAACAACTCCTAATTTTGCTTCCTAACCAGAGTTCCTCTTCAAACCTCCCTGTGGTTTCATCTGTCCCTCCTTGGCCTGCCTCACCAAGGAGAACTTCCATTTTTCTTCAGCTTCCTAGATTTAGCTAAGAGGATTGCATGTGGGTGGGATTATTTGTGCTAAGGAAAGCTGCCACATACCACAGCACAACAGAGGTCAGTAGCTAAAATTTAGATTCCTCTAATATCTTCCTCAATCACTTCTCTTTATTGGATCCCCAGGCTTTCCAGTACATCCACAAATGCAGCCATCAGTGATTGCATCTTTAGAACCAAACCCTTAAAAATGAAACAAAATTCTCTGCTTGTCCTCTAGTATCTCCTGGCAAGCAGCTACCAATCTCCTTTTTGATTTAGGACCCAGGAATTGGGAGATGAAGTAATGGGATCAAGAGTCTTGTAGGGGGATAAGGCGAAACATGGTAGGAAAGCTCCCTGATCCAGGGCACGTCCACAGGAACTGAGAAGAAAGAATGGGGGAAGGGAAGGAAGCCATATTGCAAAGAGATGAAGAAGCTAGCGGTTCTCTCGGAAGTCACTGAAAATAGGATTGCTCAACGTCAGTGTCTTTTAGGAAGAGTCATTAAAATGTAACATAACTGTACTTCGAATCTCAGACTGCTTGTACACACCACATGGGTTTAATTCGGTTTAGTTCTCCCTAAATTGAAATGGTGGGTTTTTAAAAACCCTGCTTCAATTTAGGAAGAATTAAACTGAGCTAAACCCTAGTGTTGTGTACACAAGGGGGAGCCTGATCCTTACCTGCCTCTTCGGCGCTGGGAGGGGGACTGAGCTCCTGGCAGGCCGAGTGGCACCCATTTGCTGGCTCCCAGTCCCAGCGGTCCTGGTGGTCCCCACAGCTGCAGAGGGAAGCACTCGCCCCCTCCCCAGCCGTGGAGGGAAGCACTGGGCCTCTGCACAGCTCAGACAGGCAGGCAGATAAAATTGAGGAAATACAGTTTACCATTTTGATTCATAACTGGAAGAGTTATGGAAAAAAACATACAGGACCTGCACCTCAGGGCAAGTTCATATTCAAGTTCATATTCGAATTTGTATCTCTCAGAAAAACAGCTTCCAATTTTACTTTTAATTTGTCGTATTTCCATGTTTGTGTTTGGGATAACAATCCTATTCACCCTTACAACCCTGTTTCATAGCTCATAGATGCTTGAAAAAGATGCTATACCCAGATCATTTATAAAGTTTTTTTATGATTATTTTCACTGTTTCAGCATGTATAGGAAAATGATTGAATACTTTTAAAACTAAATACAGATGCTCATCCCCTACCCCACTTTTTAAACTAAATACAGATGGACAAATTGTCCTCTGGAAAAAAATATGTCCCACACTCTCTCCTGCTCAATTAAAATACTTCTGCAGCTTCTGATTAGTCTGATTAGTCATAACCAAAGAAGTCTCCTAGCTGTATTTTTTGGGAAGATATATTAAAAAAAATAACTATAAGAGATGTAAGAAATCACTTCTGCACATGCTACAAAAATTTGCAATGAAGTTCTGATAAACTGGCATCACACAGGATGCAGAGAGTACTGAGTGGTGCTTAACTGGCTGGTCCTGTGGGCTGAATGAATGGTATGGGGCCGTCTACAGGCTGGATCTGGCTTGCAGAGTCACTCCATGTGTCCAGCACCATGTGCTTGGCCCAGCTGGGCATGCTGGATTGGCCCTAGTGCACAGGGCCATGTCATCCAACCCATGGTGCTCCCATGTCTAGAAATTTGGCAGCAGGGGAGCTGCAAGTAATGCTGCCACTGTTCTCCCATCACTATATTTTCAGACCTGTGGGGACCCTCTGGGCCAGATGATGACCTCACAAGCTAGATTTGGCCGGTGGGCCAAAGGTTGAATACCTCCTTCCCAAGACATGGCTGGGAAACGTACTGCTGCTGGGACACAGAACTGTCCTTATTAAAACAGAATTCTTCCTAAAAAAACCCTTGATCTATAATCAACATTTTCAGATCCAAGAGCCAACAAGATGCTAACTCCATCTTCAGCAGCTTAAATAAAACTGGTTTTCACAAATACCTTCAAATACCACTGCAATGAAGTAAAACAGTAGGTGGTCTGCATAAGCTTACTAGCAAGTCTAATGCTTACTTCCACGAGATGTCAAATAGGGGTGCATTGATAGTGATTTTTGGGGGTTGATAATGATAGTCAATATTTACGGCGGGAGATTGGTTGATACCAATCCAATTTCTGATACAGCTGCATCCAGCTGGTTAGTCTGTTTTGGGAGGGGTGGGGGGAAGAAAGGAGTGTGTATGTGGGCAGATAAACACCCCCCATGGTGAGGGAGTGGGGCAGGGGTAGGCACTGCCCAGCCAGGACGGGGCATGGGATGGAGCTGTGGCTCATCCGGGGGGGTACAGGGAGGGGGAGCAGCTCCCACCACTGTGCACACTCCAGGAGTGGAGGCATGCACCCCCAGATCTGCACAGGGCCAGGATACTACAAATTTTACTGCAGGCCCCTCATAGCCCCCTGCCAGCATCACCTGCCCCAGGCAGTGTGGCCCAGCCTCCACCCCACCCCAACCAGGAAGAGTCTGGTAATGCCCCAGTCCTTAGCCTGCAGCCCCAGCCCACTCCACCCCATGCAAATCTGGGGGCACGTGTCCCCCATGCCATCCCGGGGTATGTGCAGTGGCAGGAGCTCCCCCTTCCCCTGGATGAGCTGTGGCTCAATCCCATGTCTTGCCCCAGCTGGGCAGCACCTACTCCAACATCAGCCCCACTCCCTCCCTCACTGCAGAGGGCATTGATCTGCCCCCATGCCCCTTCCCTCTCCCCTCCCCTTCCACCACAACAGACTTACCAGCTGCATGCAGCTCTTCAAGCTGCCGGCTGTGTTGCTGCCTATATGCCGCGCTGCAGCTGCACGCACATATTGGCTGATAAATGCCCGATTATCAGCCATGGCAGACCGATTTTCAATATAGTCAGTTTTTTATATATTGGACCAATGTATCGGTGCACCTCTAATTTCAACTGATTTCACTTGGCAATGACATCTCTGTAATAAGCATCAATGAACTTGGTATGAGGGGTTTTGCAGGATCAGGCCTTCAAAATCACAGAACTTGCAAGTTCTCAGAAATATGAAAAAACAGCCCATGTGCCTCCCCTTTATTCACCTATTTTTTATTCACACAACATGCAAGCAATGTATACCCACACACCATTTGGGCTAGAATTTCAGGTGGATTTTTTTCAACACAATTTGACTGGTACTCGGGTATAATACTAGTCTAGCTTTAACTACAACTACATGGCAGGGACTAACCTGAGGCAAGGTACAAACATGCTGTTTGAAATGCTTCAGGTGCCTTTGAAGCAATTTTCTTCAAAGCAGCAAGGATGCATATAAGCCAAAAAAGTTTTTCAAACAGATCCGAACTCCTCTGTCCCATAAAAAAAAAGGAACATCTTTGAAAACACTTCCTGAAATGTGCGTACACTCCAGCCGTCTTCTGGCATCCCACAGGTCTCTGCTCCACATTACATCCCCCCGACCCGCCATGGTCAGGGGGAGCAGAGCAGGCAGCCAATAAGTGTTCTCTTCTTTACTGGGCTGTCTTTAGGATTCTCCAGAGACCAGCTGACAGATATGCAGGGATCTCAGCTAGTTTGCTGCAAAGCAGGACAGCAGTGCTACTGCATGCCTTCACAAATCATTTTGAAGTCCTCTAGTGAGGGAGGAGGAACAGAAAGAAGACAAGTAGGGGGGAGCTACAGGTGCTAAAATGTGATGGTCTCTGGAATTCAGAGTGCTTTAAATGCATTTATATCCATACCCTGAGTATTACTGCATCTGTATCCACTTCCATTTTTCCAAATGCTAATTACAAAGTGCCCAGACTTTGGCCCTATGAGAATTTACTCACTATCTTTTCCCAACAAGAAATACTTTGAGAACCTATGAAACCTGTTATTTCAGGTTATTTGAGAATCATGTATTTAGACATGAGCTGTATAAGGCATTCTTAATATTGTACTAACACATCTTTTTAGCATTTAACTGGTTGGCTTCTAACAATAAATTAGACATAGTTCTTGAAATACTTTACTGTGCTGCGTATTACTGTGAAGTACACCTTTAATGATAGATTTATGGAAATAAGAAAACATTTATAATTGAACAGTGTTATTTTACACATCTTAAGTTTGTAGACTATGCCTGTGAACCAAAACAATATTAATCGTGTACACAGCATGTAAATTGCTCTTTAAAAATTTAATAATTAAGACTCAGATTTATAGAAAGTGAATTTATACAAGTGCAAAAGTTGGTATCATTGAAGGTTAATGTTTTATCAGCAGTGCTTTATGCACTTATTAACTAAACGAAAGTCAAACTGATGAAAAATTACCACTGTACCTCAAGTATCAAATTTTCTATTTACCTGGAATAAAATTAGCTATTAGCAATTTTTGTCAATTTATGAGTTAGGAAACATTTTTGTATTTTGGCTTTCTGCAACGTATACTATTTTACATCAGATTAAATATACACACAAACCATGAGGTTAGGTAAGTGGTGAGGGTGCATCTACATGGCACCAAGCAGTGCAGCGGTAACTCTCACTGTACCAGCTATGATGTTGGAAGCAGTATACACTTGTTAATGCATAGTCCAGGTGGGGCTAGTTACTTCGCTTCTTGGTGCTCATGTAGGGATCCTGCTTCTGGTACCTGAGCTGGCTTGTAGAGATAATCAGAAATTGTTCTAAAACACAACACTGCATTGTGCAATGCAGAATTAACCTGTGACAAAATATACTTGGTGATGGTGCATACGGCTATAACTATGGACCTACTTAATTTGTGGGGGCTGCCACCTAATTTTGTAGGTAGAATGTGGACCTGAGCAGCCATTTTATTGGTGGAGTGCGGCCCTCCACCCCCAGCCCCCACAATTGGCCAAGGGCCCTCAGTGGCCCTGCTCCTTGCCACAGACTGGCTGCAGGAGCTGCCCGTCATGGGGCCTTGCCTCTAGTCACTTATTGGCTGTAAGGGCTGTTCATCATGCAGCCCCACCCCTTGCCACTGACTGGAAAGGGGTGGAGCCACATGACAGGCAATGCTTCTAGCCAATCAGCATTGAGGGGTAGCAGCCATCTTGCCAGCAGCCCCCCTCCCTTCCACTGTCCTGGCAAGCTGTCACAGCACTCAATATGTTCCCCCTCCCGCAGATTTTGCAGATTCCATGGGCACTGCCCAGATTTCACGGTCAATGCCGGATTTCACAGACTCCGCAAAATTGTTATAGCTATAACAAGTGAGAAGTCAATACAAAGCACTCTGGCCATCAGAAATGTCATTCTTCAATCAGCCATACTCCCGATCTCTGCACTTGCAATTAGGATTCTGATTACAACTAACAGAACCAAAAAGATACACATACTTATAAATAATAGTCTGCGTAATTAACAGTGTCATACTAAATGCCCTTTGAAATGGCATTTACAAATTTGCCCTTAAACATTTAAAAAATGTTGACCCCAAATGAAAAAAAAAAGACATTTCCAGTGTCAGCTACTTAAGAAGTTTTGGCACACTTAATGTGGGGACTGTAATTTCTTTAAAAATTGGCACATAATTTGGATTTGGTTGGTTGGCTCCTTGTTCCAGAGTTTCTATGATCGTCTGCTTCATATCCCTGCTGGCATCTCCTCTCACAGTCAGCAAAGCTGAAATGTGGTCATCCCTGTCAAAATAAAAGTATAAGCCAGGAAAGTTACTGCAAGATTTTGTACTAGTAATTAAGCATGTAACAAAACAGGTTTCAGAAAACACATTTTTAGCCCATGATCTTTCTCTTAGTGGTTCACTGTCATGTTAGGAAAACTTCCAGACTCAAAATTCTCTGAACTCAGTTTCATAGCTTTTCCTTGTAAGATGTACCCTGTCATCCCTTTGGTGTCCAGAGAATACAAACCCATATGTAAAGGTTAAAATATTAGCATTTTTGTTGTACAAACCTCACAAGAAAGAGATTAAATGATAACATTATAAAAAATAAAGTATGTATGCTATTTTCTAGCATAGTTCTAATCTTAAAAATGAATACATTGTTGATTTTTGGCTTTGAGTTGCAAATGGTATGAATAGTACTACCTGATATCTGGGTATTTACTAACTAACGTCGAGACTTCCAGAAAAAGCAAAGAAGGATCAGTCAGTTTAATAACTTCTGCAATAGCCACAATAATGTCACAGAGTCCTTCAGTGTCCTCTCCAGATCCCTATACAATTTAAAAAAGAATAGCACAGGTAAGCAAAATCTTTAATTTCTAATCCTAATATTATTCATGCTCTGTATTTGTGAAGAAAAACACATTTTTCCCCAAGGTAAAATAATGTTTTTTGAATGTCAGGGATGCTTAAATGCTATACTTAGGCACATAACTCTCACTTGCAAATTCACCCCTAGACTTTTGGATTTAGTAAAATTATAAAATTTCATTTCATTTCAAATTAACATCATGATAAGAGCCAAGTACTTACAGCTGCAAGTTTTTTAAAAAGAAATCTGAACTGTTCCGCTTCCTTGATCATTTTTTCTGCACCCTCTTTTCTCTCTTCTGCATTCTTGAAAGATATACGTTTTAACATGATAGCCCTGATGTACTCCACAACTACTCTACGATGGGCCTCAAGAGTCATTATCTGAGTGGGGGCAAAGAGATATCTGAATTATACCAATGGTACCTAAAAATGTTGTTCTATGGAGGGAATTATAATTAGTCTTTAACATGCACTTACACATTCACAAGTAGTTAATAAGTAACTTTCACACCTGTCACTGCACTGAAAGATTTTTTGTTAAAACACTAGTTCATTCTTCCTGTATAAAGAGAAAAAGCAGCAGAAGCTTAGAATTAAAATTTTGTTTCAGAAGCATAGATTTAAGTCCAAATAGGTGCTATCAAGATGAATAACATTACTCCAGATCTGTATCAGTGAAAGGAGATATAAATCTGACTCTGTGAGGAAGAAAGGGGTCAGGTATGATACAGGCTGAGAAAGCAGCAATAGATCTTTTCTCTCATGATAGATGTGAAAGATGCTGTACAGGAAGATTATGGAAGACTTAGGTAGAGCTTAATACAAAACACACTTACTGTATTTACATTCGCATGCCATAAGCATTTTTCCTTCAAAAAAATCAACTTTTCAAAACCGGGGTGTGCGTCTTAAGCAGAGTAGCAGATTTTCTGCCCAAAATAGAAGCATGGGGACGCTATAAGATGGCTGCTACTTTTCCATTTCTTCTGTCCAGCAGCTGCATGAAGGGAGGTGCAGATCCAGAGCAAGTGCACTGGTGCACTTGATTCCTGCTCTACCTAAAATTTAAAACTAAATGTTCTGCAGCAGCAGTGGGATTTCTATTTGGCCAACACCAACAGAGTCAATTGACTTCATAGCTCATTATAATCTATGTGATACTTGCTAACCACGCCCCAGTCCATGAGCCTTTTTAACTGTCTCGATGTCCCATTAATCAAGCTATTCCTTTTCCAATTTTGCTATTAGCCATTCCTGGTCTGTCTTCACCTACTTTACAGCCCTGCAGCCTGCTCTTTTTAACATCCTAGAGCTGCCCATGGAATCCAGTCTCCAGTATCAGCTACAGGTTTCAGCTTTTAGCGGACCTGCTGAAATCTGCTGACAATTCAGATGTGAAAGAGTTAGAGCTGAGGTTTTTATCTGAGCAGAAAAGAGAAAGCAAGCAAGCTGAAGATTAGGCTCTGTCCTTGCTCTATGTAGCCATAACTCTGAAAACATTTTTTCCTCTTTGTTCCGCCTTCCCAAAAGCCTGATGTATGTCTGATTTGGGGATGCGTGGTATATGAGAAAATAGTGTTCTTTCGTAAACATTTTCCAGGAGCTCCCACAGTGTCAACAAAGCAGTTGGTCAAAGGAAGTTAAGCTTGTACTAAAATGAGTTGGGAATTTATTTACAATATGCTTTTTCACCAAACCAGATCTTTTCACATCCCAGGTTCAATGAAACTTTCAATGGGAAAGATTTCAGAGACAGAGGCAGAGGCAGAATAACAGGCTGTAGTCAGGGTGCTGATCTGGATAATGAGAGGTCCAAGTTCAAGTCCCTGTTCCTCTCAGATTAATTACAGACCATACAGGCTATTGGCTGATTTTCTAGGTAGGACAGGTTTTTCTCTCACTCTCTTTTTTCTGGAAAAAATACTGAAAGAGCTATTTCATGCAAATGAGGCACGGGAACTTTTTAAATGCAATAAATAAATAGGAAGGGAAAGATGCTTCCCATCTACTTCTAAAGCTATACTACATCCTCTTTGCTTAAGAGACATACATTGATGTTGAGGGAATAGATAGAACTGAAGTTCTGGTAGTTGCCAAAAACCTGTTTTAGCTTGAAGGCTTCATACTACAAAGATGACAACAACTGTACCGAAGTACCAAGACCAATTTTTGGTTGCAGTGTGTATAGGAAGAAGACTTCTTTCAAAAATCACTGAAGTATCCCATGAAACAAGGTTATCCAAGGAAAAGGTATTAATTTTAGGGGTGACGTGCTTTCTCCTGAGTGTTTTTTAATGAAATAGGTTATGTCATAATAAGCAAAACCTACAAACCTTTAAAATATTGTGGTGAAGATGCCAAAATTGTCTTCACTAGAGTTAAAAGTCAATCGAAAGAATGCTAAACAATTTTCTGGTCCTATGAGCCTGATAACTAAGGGAGGCATAAGCTACAGATTCAACATCCTCTTTATACAAGTAATTTTGGAGTGTTTCACATTTTACGTACAGAAACCTTTCCTAAACCTTGACCTCTTTCAGTTTCACCTATTTGGATAACTGTAAAAAACCTTGTTTAAATTAGTTAAAGGAAATGCCCAAGCAAAGTAACATTTAAAAAAGGCTGGGGAGGAGCAGGGGGGGAACAGTTCAGTGATGCACTGGCAAACTGTGAAACAACCTACAGTGGCTGTCTTATGGCACCATGTGTCTATAAATTGTATTCTGAACATGAGTTCAGGCACATGTCAAAGCCTATGGTCCCAAGCAGACCTTTTTAAATTTTGATTCTGGAATTCAGAATGTGCAGTTCCAAGAACGTGCTACACATCTACAGGGTTAATTTCTGGGGAGGAAAAATATACCTTTCTAGGCTTCATCTGAAAACATAAGTAGTACATATTATTCTTTAGTGACACATTCGGTCTTAAACTTCTCTTTAAGGCCAAATCCTGCAGCCCTAACCTTCCAAGGATGAAATCCACAGGTGTTTGTCTGAACAAAGATGTGAGGAATGCAGGAATTTTGATTTTTTTGTGATAGCTTATTAGTAAAAAATAAACACACCCAATTGTTGTTTTCTGGATTCCAAAAATCAATAAGAAATTGCTCAAAAATGTGAATGTGTCAAGATACATTACTGAAGTTTCCCCCAAGATATTGTGTAAATACCTTTTTATATGGTTTTTTTATTCTTGCAAAATCATTAAAATAATCTTCTACGGTGACACAGATAGTGCCCACAGCATTGGATCCCATAAGCCACTTCTTTGTCATCAACTCATTGAGATGTGGCTGAAAAGAAAACACAATGAAACGCTAATCAGAACAATTTTTCAACCATATCCATCAAAACACTTTCCACATACTTTAAAAATGCAGTTCCAGACAAGAGCTGGTAACAAAATTTATAAATACTCTACACTTAACGAAAATTTTTCAGGAACAAGGAATTTTCTAGCCGAAGACAAAACATTTACACATTTAATGGAAAGCACTTAGAAGCTGCTGCAATACTTATATACATCTCTCCATGCTCCTTCCTTTGCTTTCTAAGCTACGATTGGCTAGTACAGATTCCTCCTCCTTGACTGTTTATTCATCCATAATACGACAGACATGTACCAAACCTGGTGGCATCAACTTTGTACGTGCTAAGAATTCTTCTCGATGTCTACTCACTTACTTCCTTCCCTTCCTAAGGAAGTCTCAGTTTCTTATCTCCTTCACATTTCATATATATTAAGATGAACTGCATTTTACATATGACACCATTGATGTGAAAAAATAGGCAGGAAGTTAAGAAATCATGGCAGGAAGCTTCTGACTGAAGGCTGAAGCTTGAAGGATTTTTTTTCCCTTATCATAACTAAACACTTAATGAAAAATAAGAATCTAACTGAACAGCTCCAAAAGTTCATAAGCAAAATGTTATTTTATGAATCTTGCAAAATATGGAGGGGGGGGGGGACATGGAGGAGCTCTGGGGAGTTGGTCTTTTTCTTTTCCACTGTCTCTCAGTTTACCCCCTCTGCAAATACAAAAATATCCATATTCACTGAGAAATTATGTAAAAAAAATTATATATATATATTGTTTCTTCTATACAACAAATTATATGATTCACATTAAAGAACTAATAGGTCAGGAAATGTCAGTTAAGATCGCATGCACAACTTGAATTTTGGCCACTTCTCCACGTGCACAGTAATTTAAGATCACATACTTAAACTATTTCCCAAACAAACAGTATATTATGCTCCCACCCACTATAGGTTTAGTATAGCATTCGAGTACAGGCAGTCCTCGATTTACAATTTTTCTCACTTACAATGTTTATAAATAGACACCTTGTTTCAACTTTATGACATCAGTTTCGACTTTACAATGCTTGATCCAATGCGATGCCATGCCAGCAAACAAATTTGCTGCGTTGCTCATCTCCCTGGAGAACATGTCCAAACTTCCTTGGACGCTTTCTTTAAGAAAGCAGACAAGACTCCAGAAAAACCTGTAGCCAAGACTCCTAAGAAAACTTCAGCCACAAACCCTTCAAAAAGTCCAACTAAGAGCCTTTCAAAAAGTCCAGCAAAGTCACCTCAAAGAAGTCCTTCAAAATCAATATGATTGCTATTTACAATATAAATACATTAATGTAGCTATATTACTCATCTATAATTGATAGAGTACAAAATTCTGGGGTATTTTTAGTGAAAATAGGGTTTTGGGCCTTGGTTCAGGAACAAATCCCCCATGTATAACATTGCATCTTTTGAGAAAATTAGTTCCAAGTTACAACATTTTGACTTAAGACATGGTTTTCAGGAACCAATTGTGTTTTAAGTCCAAGGACTGCCTGTATCTAAGTATATTGTGCTAGAAGATGTAAAAACTGCTAAAACCACTTATATAGAACGTACTTTTTTAACAGAGTACATTAATGGTGTTTTTGTGCAGTGAAGAACGATAGTGAGTCTGCTAACAGACTGATTGGTAGGCAACACAAAAAACACCTAAAAGCCAAGAAAGTCTCATATTTAACTACATTGTTTCTGAACTGCATGTTAAAAAAGGCTCTTTTTGGAGGAAAGAAAAAAAAATCTAACCTCTAAATCCATGAAGACTTCATCAAGTAGGCTAGAGCATCCTTCTTTGGCAGTGATGTCTAAAGTCATATCCATGTTTGCATGACTGCTTGGCATTCCCTCTTCCATTTCATTTTTCAAATATTTTCTTTTCAAACTGATTATAGAGTCTCTGTGATAAACAGTAAAGCTTTTCAGCAACCATTCTGATAGACCTAGTGCTCTAGTATGGTACTTTTGATTGTTATTAAATTATGTCTGAGAGCCTGGATGCAATAACAGACATATTCATTACTGATGGTTTGGAAAAGTAAATATGGTCTGTGCAGCTAGATTTAGAACCAACCCTTCACTGACACTTAACTACGTCCCTTCAATTCTCATATTACAGAACACGTATGACAAATTGTATGCTACAGATACGCAAACTGCGGCAGGCTGCAAAGAGATGCTCATAGGCTGAGTCTTCTAATCCTGAAGTAGAGTGCAGTGGTAATACTAGGCAAAAAAGACAAAGTTTAATTTCCTTTTTACTAAATTTTACCTAGATTAAGTACTACTGGATGGTCTTTCTGAATTCATTATGACCCAAGTAGAACCAAGGTGGTATTTAACATACCCTGAAAAAATGTGGAATTAGTAGAGAAGTAACCTGTCAACTTGTATCAACCTGCAAAGCTGAATCTTCTGTACCAAAACTGGATTCCCTATTCACTTTTGGTGTACATGCCAGGGCAGGGCTAGGTTGTAACTGGTTTTGTTATACATACTGCCATATTATATTGTAAAATCCCCATGGGAGCTGATGATGACAAGGATGCTGAAACAAGCAGAGTTGCTAATGCTCAATGCTGTAACACAGATGACAAACTATTTACAACAACTCAAGCATTTAGAGTGCCTTAAGCACCACAGAACTATTGTAGATAGTAAAAGACTCTCTCCATGTAACAAGACACACCTCTGTGATAGTGTTTGGGTCCAAAGGGAACATTAGGTAACTGGAAATTAGATCCTCGTTATGGACCAAAGCATCAAAACACAGAAGACAGATTATCTGTTAGGATCACACGGACATATCTGTCTCACCTAATCAATTCCTTGTTACTGCAAGGACCCAGGGTGTTGGTGGCACCTTAGTCCATCCTATTTTCTGCATGACACAAGTTTTGTGCCCTGAAGACTGAAACATACTAGTCTGACCATATCCTAGAAATGACAATTGACAGTTTAAACTGAACATTGTATGATATGCAAGAGGCCAGACTATATGACCTAATTTTTTTCTTACCTTACAACCTATGAAACTTTACAAAACCCTATCTTCCTGTCAGAGCAGAGGACATATTTCATAGATTCATAAATGCTAGGGTTGGGAGAGACCTCAATAGACCGATTGCTGGCCCTCAAAATTTAGCGGAACCAAGTAACAAGGAGCCTAGGGCTCCTGTTACTTTAAGACAGAAACTGCCGCAGCTAGAGCCCGAGCAGATAAACAGGGGGCAGTTGTAAGTAGGGAGGCAGCAATAAAAGGTTGCTGCCTGCCTAGGCAAAGAGCTGCCCAGCCAGGTAAGGGGGGACACCTGCAGCCAGCCTAGGGAAGTCACCCAACCAGAAAGGGGCAAGGCATAGGGAGCATACAAGCCGAGGGCCTGAGCCAGGGTTGGCAGTCTGGCCCTGGAGGCTACTTAAGAGAGAACTCCTGGGCAGGAGAACTGCAGAGGACTTCCTGGCTGACCTGGGCTTCCCTAAGAATAATTCAAGTAAAATGTTGATGACTTACAGTGGAAATGACTCGAGGTAGGGGGAAGCCAGAGGGCCAAAGAGCCTGGCATCCAGAGCTGGGCAGGGAGCCATAGCGGGTAAGATAAGGGCTGGAGCCCAGAAGCCAGGTCTAGCACAGTGGGTCTGGGCAAAAGGGCCCAGCAAGAGGAATGGGGCAAGGAGGCCAAGACTCTAACAAGGGAGAGTGACTGAACAGCAACATGTGCAAGGCACGGGTGTGCTACAGGGGAAGTCAGTGACCACAAATTAAGCCCTAAAGGCTATTAGTTTGCTAGAACACAGACTGTTAGCATACAAGGGCTCACTCTGGGGATCCCTGAGCAGTCTCCCTTTTCCAAGTTAAATAATTACATCAAGATATGACAGGCAGGAAAAAGGGGAGAATACCCAGAGAGCCAGAATGAAGCAGGAGCTGCAAGGCTATGAGAGGGAGTCATAGCCATCTCTGGGGCCCAGCACTTGCTACAAAACCAGAACATTGCCAAAACAGCAGGAAAAATGATGCCAGAGGACCATATCAAAAAAGCTGAATAAGATTTTATAGTCAAGTGGGCTCTACAAACTTTTCTTCCCTAGTTTTGCCCACATACATCATCTGGGTTTATAGTGACTTGTGAGAGATCAAAATTAAGGCAAGATAGCTGGAGTATAAAAAATTGCAAAGGTGTGGTTAGTTCACTTGCTCTGAATGGTGAACAATTTGCTTAGTCTGATCTGTCTTTGCTCAGTGGCCAGCTTCAGTGTCTGCCTTTACTATACTTCTGAAGGATTGGGACCTCCGTCCCCACTTCCTGCAGTTAGCTGACATCTCAGATGAAGACTTTTTAGTGCAAAAGAAAGGATGTTGGTAGGGTTTTATCTAAGAGGGCCACTCAAATTAGACATCTGTATTTATTACCTTATAAATTGACATCAATAATGAATACTCATTTTTCATAGCACTTTCCCATTGTGCATACATACTTGAAGGTCTGACAGTTGTTGATGACTGCAATCATGTACTGAACATAACACTGGGGATACTGACGATTTTTTAAGTGTTCATCTTTATAGAACTGTGCTTCTTCTCTGTACCTGGTAAGAACACAAATAATGGTATTAAACAGCCAAAAAACTATACAAGTGTAAAAAAGTGCATGAACAGTAAGCCAAGTACTCAGTGATGGCCTACTGAATGCTTACAGGGTTTTGTGAGAAGCTAGTTGGTCACATAGTGCTGGATCTCTTAATTTTCAGCAGATTCCACATGCATCTAGGACTCTTTAAAGAAAGTCAGCTGAATACAAGGAAGAGGTACTTGGCTCAGATGTCTCTATCAGGAGCCTTTACTACATTCCAAAAGTGATACAAAATAGGACTTGACCTCAGTGTACAGCCACTAATGAGTTTAAAATTGCCAGCCACCAAATAAGACAGAACTTCCTTAAGAGGGAGGCAGAAAAGGAAAAAGGGTAACCACATACCATGTCCAGAGATAAAAAGGACCATATAGCTAAGCAGCTGATGTGGGAGAGAAAAGGGAATGGGCAACAGGGAAATGCAGGTGACAACATGGAAAAGAAAAAGAAAGGATTAAGAGATTACAGAACAAATTGTTTTACCTAGTCAAGAATGAATTCATTTGTTGAAGACACAGAAGCAGAACCTTCATTTTCAAATCTTCACTTATTTGAGCAGCTACTTGAAGATTCTGTTCAAACATCTAAAATCAAAATAGCTTAAATATATAGTCCAGTACCTGGACTCATGATACAAACATGGGATAATAGTCTGATTGGAGATGGACATGGCATTACAGTTACTCCCATAATTTATGTTATTCAATTTCACTGTTATTTATCTATTGTGATATGTATAGGTTGTAGCCATGTTGGTCTAAGGACACAGGCAGGCAAAGGTCTTTAGATCAATCCAATAGCCGACCAACTAAAATAGTTGCAATAGTTTACCCAAAAAACCTTGCCTGTGTTGTCATACAGCATCTGACCCTTACTGTGAACGCCCTAAGCCAAAGGTGTCAAACTCATCCAGACTGCAAGGAACCTGCTGGGCCAGATCTGGACCTGGGAACATTTTCAGCAGCAGGGTGAGCAGTGGCACAGGGGTTAATACAGCCACTACTTGTCTCCCCCACCACTGACACATGCCTATCACAAATCCATTACTAAGAATTAGGTGGCAGGTCCCAACCTTAATACTCTCAAAGCCCCACAGGCTGGGTGAAATGGCTTCACAGACCATGTTGGATACCCCTGCCCTATGCCAATAGAAAAGTTACTGGTATCCTTTTGCAATACAAACAGCTAACAGGCTGGGCATAATAAACTGATCACAGAAATTGAGATACTGCCAAGCAGTACAAGAGCAAAGCAAAATCTACTAGTTTAAAAAAAAAGAAGCACCAAGAATAAAACCATTTATCAGTATGTCAGCTTTTAAGTCAGTAGAACGTAAGAATATTTCTCACCGGACCCAGGCACTATACTGAATATTTCATTTGATTCTTATCCTTACCTAAAATGTCCTCCTTTTTTTTTTTTTTTTTTTAAAGAGGTTCCCATCTAATGAAAATAGGAGAGATGGATGGAAATCCTATTAGTTCAGTGCTGTCTTGGAAAGAATGGAAATTGTCAGTTTTTAATCATCCTTCCTGTAACGGTACCACACAGCAAAGGAAGGAGGAGCCAAGGTATGATCAATATGGGATTAATTCAGGGAAAAACTAGGAAGGATAACAAAAAGGTCAGAGGTTTTTCTCTCTCTCTCTTTTTTTTTTTTTTCCCTTTTTTGAGATTAATATTCTCATTTTTGAACCATGAAACTTTTAAATGTTTTGAATGTTCACTATTTCAGTATAAACATAAGGAAACAATCCATAATGAGAAGAGAACCCATCCAATACTGACAAAATACTTGGAAAAATCTATTTCCAGATTGTTCTACTGAAAGACTACATTGCAAGTAGCCGTCCTAGTTTTCTTGTTTGTTCTTGTTTTCTGTACAACAGAAAAAACAGAATGAGATGTCTTTTAGATTCATACCTGGAAAACTATGGCTGGGAGTGTAGTCTGATAGAACCCATCTTGATCTGCTTCTGGCTCAGTTTCTTTTATCCAGTCCTTTTTGTCTGTCTCCAGTGCTTTTCGTAGCCAACCAATGATGTTAGACTGCAATAAAATTAAATAAAATTAAAAACAAGGGTGGTTGGGGGAAGGAAAGCTGCATACTAAAATAAAAACAGGACAACGGAATAAAAGATACAGCATTTAGATTAGTATCCCTATTCATGACTAAGGATAAATGTTAAATAGATGAGGAAGTGACTGCCATTATATCCATCATTGTTGGACCTAGTATCATACCCCAAACTGATATCTACACTATTTAGGAACAAAAAAAACAACTATATTAATCTCAGGTTACAATCTCATCTGATTCCAAACAAATCAAGTGACGCTTGGCCAGTAACTAAAGAGATCTTCCAAATCCCCAAACAAACAAGATATTTACATGGTTAACAAGAATATCAATAATGTCCATGATGCTGTAAAAATCTAATATTAATCCTCATGGCTCAGCTCTCAGTTGATTTCTAAGAAAGAGGACTATGAGGATTTCTAAGATTGGGGAGGGGGAAGGAGCAAATTATCCCACATTTGCCTATGGTTCTTGTATCTTTCTCTGAAGGATCTGGTCATTGCTGATGATAAAATATTAGACAGGAAGTAACGTGGACCTGATTCAATACAACTGAAGTTCTAAGATAACATATTCTAAAAACAAAACAAAACAGTGGTGATGATGGTGGTGATGCTCTCCAATTTGAGCAGGTATAAAATGAATATTTGAAAATGGTTCTGGGAACAACTGGCTTTTAGATAAACATAAAGGCAAGATTCTCCTGTGAGTAACTGTCCATACACCCACAAGTCTCTCATTCTGTGCCCTCTATTAAAGACTATATCCCTTACCAATGTGTCCCATACCAAGGGGATAAAGGGGCAGTATGCATTTCTTGCTTATCCTTGCCTCTCGAACTGCTGGTCTGAGATGGAGCGCTGTTAAAGTTCTGAATGGCCTTAGGCCTAACGAACTTAAGCAGACACCCAACTTCTTAGACAGGTTCTATAGATCATAGAGGATTTTTATACCTTCATTAAGTTTTATTCAGTCTCTTACATGTCCCAAGAAGAACAGCTGGCAATTCTCCTCCAGCCTGTAACTCTAGCTGTGGTTTGTTGCTTTCACGTTTCCCTACCCACTGGTTTTAACATTGCCATGAGGCACTCCCATTGTGGTGTCTTTATCCTCATTTTGGAGTTTGACTCCCTTCACTTACTCTTCTTGAGAAGGTGGAAGGTTGCTCCCTCTTACATCTTTGTCTTGCACTTCCCAAAAATCACCAGGACTTCATTTGTGTCTCTTCTTTAATGCTATCATCTCAATGCTATAAAAGCCATTTGAGATGTCTTTTTCACTTGGGACAGACTCAAGTGCTGGGCTTTTGCTCCATGCTAATCCTTCATACCCAAGACCAAATGTCTTGAGAAGAAGCTGAGGCTCTTCTCTCCTGGAGAGGTCCCTTGGTGTTATCTTAGACCCAAAGCTGAGATCATCTTCGCAGCACCAAGGGCACAATGCCAGTTCTGTGCACTAAATTACGTCAGCCTTAGCATCAGCTAAGACAGTACCAGACAAGTCCTCACAGCATTCCAGAGGGACATGTCTAGTCAAACCAGGTCCGGACAGTCATCAACCTCACCTGGAACTTATCAGCATATAACTAACTCCCCTCCACACCTGGGTTCCAGTGGGATTCAGAAGGGTTCTGAGGCCTCATAGCCTGCAAAGCTGATAGTCGAGATTCAATGTGTCCCAGCAATATTGTCTGGCACTGATAACTGTGTTAGAACAGGGGTATCAAACTGTGGTTTGCTGGGCTGGTCCACAGGCTGGATCAGGCCCACAGACCAGCCTCAAATGCAGCAGTGCCCTGGACTGACCCTGCACACCATGTACAGTGTGTGCCCAGCTCCAACCCTGTCCATGCAGCACGCACCAAACTGGCTCCATGCACCCCATAAGGGGTGTAGGATCAGGGCTAACATGCTGCATATGGTGTGTAGGGCCAGTCTAAAACTCGCAAGCAAAACTGTAAGCTAGATGATAAGGATCTGCAGGCCAAATTCAGCCCACAAACCATGTGTCTGACATCCCTGCCTGAGAGAGTTTCCAGCCCTACAGATTTGCCACAGGATCTTGAAGAGGCTTGAAGTTAGAAGCAATAGCCTCACATGATAGCTGCCTGCCAGAGAAAGGGGCAACAAAGCTCTGATATACCAAGAGTAAGAAAAAGGTCTCATCTTCATTCTTTTATAACGAACCAGGTCATGACCTCCCTTCTACCCTAGAAACTTCACAGGAGAAACCTCATACGATTTTAACCAAATGCAGGGTGTGCTTTCTTCTCTACTTTCCAATGCTCACTCTCTTTGGCTCTGATGAACGATGTGGTTGATACGGGTTGATCCTGCACCTCTCCCCAGTTCTGAGACTGTACGATTTTCAAGCCATTCTGTGCCTGGAACTATCTTCCAACCTAATTTTTTACCCACTCCTCCATCATAGCTCCTACCAAGTGCCAACTATAGACCTGACACTGTCAGAATACTATTCTTTTAGTAACTCAGCTCTGACTTGATTATTTTCCTCTGACAGGTATTTTTAATTCATTCCCAGCCTGCATCTTGGTAACTACCACTAGCACCAGCACCTCAAAGTCAGTGATTGTCTGACTGCCCATCTGTACCTATGTGGCCATGAGGATTTCACTCCTCCTTGCCTGTAACAGCAGTCTTCAGACAGCTGACAGGCTGCCATAAAGAAAAGGGAGGACACATTTTTTCAGTTGCTGCAGAGAGCAGGACACAAATCAAAGGCTTGATGTTGAAGCAGAGGAGGTTTAACCTGGATATTAGGAAAAACTTCGTCACTGTTAGAACAGTGAAGCGGTGGAACAGACTGACTAGGGAATTTGTGGGATCTCCATCAATTGAGGTTTTCAAGAAGAGGTTGGATAAACATTGGTTGGTGATGGTCTAGAGGTAATTACACCTGGAGTGCTCTGTAAAGAGTAACAGTTAGAAGCCTAGGAACCCCTCTAACACACAGATTGCTGGGAGATAAGGAGCAGACAAAAGCAGAAGAATACTGGAGAGCAGGGGAATAAAACAGAGTTCCTTGACTGCTTTAATTATGAAAGTTTAAAAGCAGCTAGCATAAATTTATGAAGGAGGAGTTTTGACTATCCAGTAAGAGGGTGTGATATGTGGAGTTGTATTTGCTGTACCCACACTGCAGATCAAAATGGAGGGTGTTTAGTGTGTTCCATGCTTCTGAGCGTTGGTGGTTACAACACAAGGCCAGGAAATAATTTTCCCCCCTCCTGCTGCTACAGGTGTCAGGGACTGGGATGGCTGCCTTCCTCAAAAGCACTGGATGCTGGCTGCAGGCAAAGCTGGAGATTTTGACTGGCTTGTGACAGTGCTCCTGCAGAGACTAAATCCTAGAGGTTTCTGGCTAGCCAATCTTGCCTTACTGCACCGGGTCAGATCTATTGCCACATCTAGGATCAGGAAGGAATTTTACCCAATGGTTAGATTTGTATGGACTTGCTCCTAAACAAGGGGCTGAGGGGAGGATAGTAAGGGGGTGCTTACCTTCTTCCTTGGATCTCTTGTAGCAGCAAAACACTGAGCACTGTTGTCTCCCTACTTTTACCTGGGAGGTTAGGGTGTTATGACTTATAGTGAGACATAATTGACTGTGTAGTTTTAGTAGCAAGTTAGAAAAGGATTTGTATGGGATGGCTTGGATAGGGATGATCTGGCCTGAGGCAGGGGGCTAGACTGGATGACATTCAGAGGTACCTTCCTGCCCTACTTCTCTCTCATCCTATGAAGTTGAATTCACAGAGAGCTGTTAAAACTTGAATGAAATTCATCCCAGGTGCTAAAGGAAGAAAGAAGAAGAAATCTTGAAGCCACTGGTAACCGCATTTGCAGAATCATGGGTGACAGACAAAGTACCAGAGGACTAGAAATAGGCTAACAATGTACCATCTTTAAAAAAGAGCAAAAAGATCACCAGGAGAATGACAGACTATAATAAGGATAGTTTAGGGAATTCAAATGAGGGAAACTGAATCCAAATGAGAGGGTAAATACTCAGAGTGGGGGAAAGAACCTGGAAGGGTTTCAGTAATTAGAAGTTAATTTTAGGGCTAGAACATAACAGGAAACACCCAGGGATCAAAAGAGTAATACACATATATTAAGCAGATTAAAATATAGCCAAGATATTCTTTATTTCTTATAATGTAAAGTAATGAAGGTAGTTTTACCAAGCAATATACCATATTTACATGAATCCATGATGAGATTTCCCCTCCATATAAGCCTCTTATCTTGAATATAAGCGAGTGGGAGGCAGCTGCTGAACTCCAACTCAAGCCCAATACCAGGGTCAGGGTCAGAGCAGCTCCCTGCCACACCCCCATCACTCGCCCCTGCTTCCTACTGCCACTTACCTTCCATAGCTACAGCTCTGGCTTGGGTTGCAGTCCAGTTTGGGCTAGGATATGGAGCATACGGGCACTTCAGCCTCAGATGGGGCATGCAGCAGCTCCTGCTGCTGCCACAACCACTGCTACATGGTCAGGCCAGGGCTGGGGTTAGAGCAACCACATGGTCCATGTCCATGTCCAGAGCAGGGCCAAAGCCTGAGCTACAGTGTGTAAGTCATGGAAGTGGTGGCAGGGAGGTCAGGCACTGGCAGCAGGGAATAGGGCAAGGGGAACAAGTAGCAAGGAGTGATGCTGTTTGACTTCCCCACTGCCTGTCCCTGTATCACTGCTTGCCCTGCGGCAGCAGGAAGGAGGGGAGGGGAGGGGAGGGGAGGCAGTTTAGGACAACTCCCTGCAATAAATTAGATTCTATACATGGAAAATGAAATCATTTATTTTAATTTTTAGTGTACAGAATCTAATTTTTGGGGAGTCATCTTAAAATCAGTCATTTTGGATTTGGGTAAATACAGTACTAGTTATATTTGTTATTATTCCTGGTGATACTCAACAGCTTAGAACAGGGGTTTTGAACTGGAGTTACGCATACCCCTTGAGGATACTTTGGAAGGGTCCAGGGGGTACACAGCAGCGGCGTGGAGAAGCCAGTGGCACTTCTGGTTTTGTTGCTGTGCAGGAGACCCCTCACACCACTCACTGACTGGCCACCAGGGGTTCCTCGACCAAAAAAGGTTGAAAACTTAGAAGAATGTTGGTAAGGCTTCACCCGACAGAACAGAATTTTATTTAGAAAACAGGACGTATAAAAATGACACAAACTAGTAAGTCTTGGGAGGAATGGGTCCTCTTTCCTTTTTCTTGTTCTTGTGATAAGCTATTTAGCAGAATTCACAGATTCACTGGAATCTAACAGAGTCACGCCATGAGCACTTCTGTTATGGGCTCAAACTTGTAACCTGTCAACCATATGCCTCGGCACCTGTATCACCCCAGCCCCTAGAGGAATGGGTGAGCCAATAAAAAAAAAAGGAATAAATAAAAATAAAGTGTATAAATGTTAACAGAGCCATTCAGCCCTTTACAAGAGGAAGGGTTTTGCACGCAATAAGAACGACAGATCTAGTATTGAGCTTCTGCAAGAAATCCATCTGCACACCAGGAATGGAAAAAATTAAAAAAAAAAACCCTGTGATGTGGTGGGCACAACCACTGCATTGCTTCCCAAGACAGTTAAATAACAATGTGGTAGTGATTTTAAGGGTTAAACATATCATTTTTGTATTAAAAGACAGAATGGTAGACAAAGAGAATAGATACATTTTGGTTAAAGAACATTTAGAAAAATTAGTAACAATTAGTAACAACTGCCTTCTATTTGACTTTGGTTGGGATAATCTTGCTTTTTATAGTTTGTGGAGTTTTTAATATATTTAATATATCTGGTGTTAGGAAACTGGGACTCAAAAACTAACAGTAGTCTCAGAGATTGAACAGAACTCTGCTTTATGACCCTGAATGGTAAAAAAAAACAAAACAAGAAAACCCCAACAAACCAACACAGCCCCCCTTCCCCAACCTCTCTCCCCCCCTGCAACAACCTTATGTGTATATTTTCAAATGAAGAGCAAATAGATTTTAAAAAAGTCTATGCAGTGCTGGCTAAGCAGAGATGAGAGCCATCTTTATCAGCAAACTCTCCATTAAAAAAAACCCAAGGAGAAATGTATTTGACAAAAGCCCTATCAACTCTAAAAGAATGCTCCTTTTCAAACTTTGTATTGCATCTTTTCTGAATGTTTGTATATTTAGTGGAACGCTACTGGATCTGTACAGTACTGCACCTGAGGCAATCAGCTGGCTGCAAAATTTTGCCATAAAATTGTGAATATTTCTCTTTACTCCCTGATCATGGTCATCATATACAAAACAATTAAGGAAGCCCTAAAATAAGTATAGACATTGCAAAATGCGAGTGAGGGAGGAAGGGAGGGAGGGAGTGAGTGAATGAGTGAAAAAATATTGGAAGCTAAAGGTATAAACTGTGTCTCTTACATATTATTAAAGCATAACAGACTCTAAAATACATAATACAAAATTATTATGAAAAGGGTGATAGAATACTTCTAGCTAGAAAGATTTAAGAGAAAAAAGGAAGAACAGTATGGCAATCCTGTTGATTAGAAATATAGCTCCCCACCCCACCGGGTGTCCCTCACTCCTGACCCACAGCCCCCTGCCAATGCTTCTCATTCCCAACCCACAGCCCCCCACCCTCCCATCCCTTCTGGTATCCCTCACTCTTGACCCACTTCCTCCTGCAGCCCCTAGCCCTGCTGGAGGGGTGCCCCAGCTGCCAGAGCTATAGGACCAGGACCAGGGACTGCAACCCCCTGCCTCCTCCCAGCAGCGCCTGAGCCCCAGCTACCACACAAGCAAAGTGGCAGCTGCTGTAGCCACAGCAGAGCCTGGATTCACCACCTCCCACTACCTTGTGGGCAGGATGGCCAGGGTGGAGCTCATGGGGGTTGGGGGCAGACTGCCTGCTGCAGGGCTTAGGGTTCTCTACCCTGCTGCCTTCCCCTCCAGGGGCCTTTCTGGGCCAGCAGGCAGGACCTGGTGCAGGATGACAGAGAGGCTCAATGTGCTGCCATTACTGCTACTGGCAGCCCCAAACCAACTGTGCCACCATGGTGAAGTACCCCCTGCCTGCCCAGCAGCAGCAGTAGCATGGCTAAGACAGGGCTCCTGGCAGCAGCACTGAGCCTCTTGGCCCTCCTGTGCTGGGTCCTGCCTGCTGGCCCACAGCATCCCCCAGAGGTCAGCTCAGGATGGGTGGGGAAGGCAGCATGGCAGGGAGCCAAGACCCCACAATGAGCAGCATACTTCCCTGCCCTGCACATACATCTTGGGGGGGATACATGTCCTCCCATGCCCCACTACCCAGGAGTATGCACAACAGCAGGAAGCCAGCCTTCCCAGATGAGCCTCCCACTGCTCCATCCCACTCTCCAGCCGGTCCTGGACTCTTGCCCTGGTTGGGTAGTGCCTGTAGTCCCAGGTGCCAGCCCTACCCCACTCCCTCCCTCACCATGGTGCCCCCTTATCCCACTCTGCATCACCTATGCCCCCACACCTCCTATCAGCCTGCAAGGGAAAATCCACAGTTTTTCACATTTTCCCCCCTCAAAGGAGAAAATCCACATTTTTCCACAGTGAATGGAAAACCTAGATCCCTGATGATAACTAAATACATATGATCAACATTTTCTAAAATAAACTGTTCTGAAAAAAGTACACCCTGCCCCTACAACATTGTTTTTATTTCCCACAAAGAAAGAATCAAGTTCAGGTATTTTTAAAGGTACTTCCAAAATTCCCTTTACTTACAGTAAGCGTTGACATGTATTTGCTGAGAAGCTGGTCCACCGCAGTTTGTGAAATTAAAGGAGTCAGGCAGTTTACATCCACTTCCGGGGCCAGTTCCAAATTTCCCATCATCTCTTCACTGAATTGAAAGAAAAAGAAAACATACTGCAAGTGAACAAACAAAAAGTGAAGAAAACATGAATGTGTAACCTTTTTTGGTATAACCTTGAATATATAACCTTTTTTCTAAAACTACAACAGGTGACTATTACAAGTTTTTGAAACCCCTTAAGTTAAAAAGGCACGTTGAACACTTTATATTCAAAATGTAAAGAAACTTCAGAGTTAGAACAAAGGAATTCAACCTTAGATTTTTTCTGGGAAATGTAAGTGATGACCCATTAAGAATTCAATTTTGTAACAAAGAAACAATGTTCTGACTCTGGACATCAGAGACAGATTGCTTATATTAGTGCAAACTATTAAATAGGATCAGAGTTTTTAGTACAGGTTTCTATATACTGCTTACTGAATGCTTTTTGATGTGACAATGATAAACACACATCCATAGTTAACTTTTAAAACTCCCAGGTTTAAGTGAGCTTATAAATCAACATAATAAAATTGAAAGAAAGCACCAAATAAGTTGCTATAATGTCAAATCATAGAGAAGTAGGGCTAGAAGGGACCTCCAAAGGCAATCTAGTCCAACCCCCTGCCTATCCAAACCGTCCTATACAATCCATAATTGAAACTTTACGTAAGACTACCATCAACCCTGACACAACATAAACCTAACACTCTAACCTGCCACAGAAAGCAGGGAAACCACAGCAGCCAATGCCCTGCTTCTATGAAATGCTGTCAATATATGCTCAGGAGATCCCAGGTAGACGGCCATGCCCCCCACTATAGAGGAAGACAAAACACCCTACAGTCCATACCACTGACCAGGGAGTAAAATGCCTTCCTGACCCCAAATATGGAAACTGATCTGACCTTAAGTGGAGGGGCAAGACTTTCTAGCCAGGAACATCTGGCTTTGGTCTCAGCAGGAGCACTGGTATATCCCAATCAAAGTCCTCAGCCTTGGCTGTAGCCAACATCCCGTGCCTCCGAGGTAGGCTTCAAAACATCCTGACTCCACTGAAACCTCCTGCCATTCTTACATGGATCTGTTAATAATTACATTTTGCCTGCAGCTATTAAGCCAGTTATCTATCCACCTTGTAAACGTTTTATTTAGCCCAAATTTCTCCAGTTAATGAGAAGGTCCTGTGGAACTTTGTCAAAAGCCTCGCTGAAGTTCAGATACACTATATCCACAGCATTCCCCTCATCCACCCAATCTTGTGAAAGAAGATCACGTTTATTTGACACTATTTGTTTTTCAAAAATCCATGCTGGCTGTTTGCAACCAGCCTTTCCTTGTACACATGCTTGCAAATGGCCTTCTTAGGACATGTTCCAATAACTTCCCAGTCGAGGTGAGGCTAATCAGTCTATAGATCCCTAGATCCTTTTTGCCTTTAAAGAGGGGCACTATGTTGGATTTTTCCCTGTCCTCTGGTACGTGGCCTGTTTCCTATGATTTTGTGAAGATAATTGCTAAGGGCTCCGAGACCTCCTCCACCAGTTACTTCAGGACCCTGGGATGAAATTCATCAGGCCCTGCTGACTTGAATTGATTCAGAACCAACAAAAGCTCTCTAACCATCTCTTTTGTTTTTGCTTCTGTCAGCTTGATCCCTTCGTTATCCAGATAATCCCTAATTAGGTGTCTGGCTACCACTTCATTTTTTTGTGAAGACTGAGGTAAAGTTCTCCCAACCCTGTCCTTCCAAAACAGAGTGTAACCCTCAATGTTGACATTCCAGTCATAAGAGCTGTCCCACCAGGTCCATGTGATGCCAATCACATCATAGTTCTTTTCATAAGTTGCAGCTTCCAGCTCATTATCTTGTTTATTCTCATACTTCTTAATTTTGACATTTCACATTTTAACCTACTTGCTTCCCTTTTGTGCCATTTGTTGCAGCCCTGTAGCTCTCTGGCCCTTTTCCAGAGTTATGTTGCTTCTTCAAGTCCTTTCCCCTCTGGGCTGTGTGCTCTGTTGCTAGATGGTGTTGATCACCATCCCTCCTCCTCCTTGTTTAAAGTCCTCCTTAATAAGTTGGCCAGATGACACTCAAAGATATTCTTCCCCATTCTCATCAGATGGATCCCACCTCTTGATAGCAGTCCTCCTTCCAAAACCATCTGCTCATTGCTGAAGAAAACAAAGACCCTCATGTTGACACCACCATCTCAGCTACATGTTTACCCAGGATACAATGGTCTCTGCTTGGACCCTTGCCTTGCCCAGGAAAAATTGATTAGAACACCACTTGCTTTTTGTCCCTCTACTTAGGTATAATTGCAGTTTTGATGGGCTTAAATGAGTTCAAGTCAGCAGGGCCTGATGAACATCATCCCACTTATTTTGTCCTGTATCCTCTCCAATTTCATCATTACATGGGTGTGCTATTCACCTATATTCATCACGTGTTCCTACTCTGAGTTTCTATACAATTCTTTTTCAATTTTCAGGTTATTTATGAACTCCCGATGCATTTTTACTAGTTTCCTAATGTTCCTAATCTTCCTCTGCATCAAGGTAGTTTTCCATTCTGCCTTTAATACTGGGTTTCAGCAATTTCCACAATTCCTGAACTCTTTTCCCTCCTCCGGACCCCTACCCCAAACAAATTTCTTCCCAGAGGCCTTGCCAACCATTACTTTCAGTTTGTTGAAGTGCAGCTGGGGCTTCTTTTATTTTGGGGGGGTTTTTTGAACTCCATTTTTCTTCTTCTGCAGGTTCTCACTCCTGCCCACCTTAGAAGCATGAACTCTTATTTAGTAATTATCAAGTTACCTATTTTAGTCAGATTTAAATCTAAAACAGCCAGTCCTTTAGTAAACTCTTCTACCTTGTGAAAAAAGTTGCCCAGCAAGTTCTTGGGGGCCATACATGTCTTGTTTAAACTGTTTATGTTCACTTTGTCAGATGAATCCCACTTTTCCCCCAAAAGTTCTACTGCACTACCAGCGTTCTAATCCTGCATAGCCCTTTACGGTTAACAGGGAGGACTAATGAAAAACACCACTTGTCGCCCTCACTTCTTCACCTTTTCTCCCTGTGGCTTCTAATCTCTTCTGGTCTGCTCAGGACTCATATTGGCAGTATTATTAAGACCTGAATGGATAAGCAGCATCAGATGACAGACTACCAGACTGCAACCTTTCCAACATATCCTGGATTTTGGGCAAAGCAGGCAGGCAGAACATTTCCTGGAAATACTGCTCTGGTCAGCAGATGGATGCCTCGTTTCTCCTCAGAAGGGGTCTCTGGCAACCTTACCATCTTTAATTTTTAAATCTTAGAAGATGTGGCCATGACCTGCTCATCTTTTGGGACACATGGCTCTTCCTCCCCAGCTAGTGGAGTCTTCTGCTCCTCTTCTCTTTATTCTACCACTGCATAGCAGTTCCTGACCTTAGTGGATTTAAGTGGGGAGTAGAGCGGTTGCTGCATAAGATGGCAACCTTTTTTGCTGATTGTAAGCAGGATGCTTAGGCTGGCTTTACTCCCTGAAGAGCTCCGTAGCCTGTCCTCCAAATAAAAAAAATAGTCTTTGGGTACCAAACAAATAAACCAACAAAGCTCTGGCCCTGTTCTGGGAAGCAGGGCACACCCTTTGGCTCTGGCACCAGCACAATAGTGTGGCCACTTCGTGGTAGCAAGCTTATTCAGGTTAGAGTTTGCCTCCTGCTGGCAAACTGCTTTTTCACCCAGCTTGCCTCCTGATCTCTCCTTTGGAATTTTAAGTCTCTAGTACAGTGTTTCTCATCCCATGGGTCACAACCCAAAAGTGAGTTACAAGAATATATTAAAAGGTTGTGAACAAACTTTAAAAGAGAAAAACATAGGAAATCATGACTTTTCTGTTGCAAGCTGGCAGAGTTCCAGGCTGCAAAGGGCTGCTTGGGACCCCCAAGCCCCACACACGGGGAGGGCTTGGGGGTACCAGAGGAGGAGTGAGGGGCATTGGGTCAGGACTGGCCATCAATGTTTAAAAATGGGTCCTGGTACAAAAAAGGTTGAGAACCACTGATCTATTGGGATGCTCATTATCCAAGCACCCACAACTAGGCTTTTTTCAATAGGGATGCTTGCTCCCTCTTAAAAAGGGCCAGACCACCTTGTTACACTGGTCCTGGTACAGTCCTTTTTCTCCAAATTTCCTTAATCCTGCAACTCTCCATGTGCATGCTGTTGGCAAAGTCCTCATACTCATGGATGCATCCTAGCTCCTTAAGCTGACCTGCCTGCTTCCTGAGAAATGACACCAGCAAACCAGAAGTTACGCTGTTTATCTTCCTTTAAAGCAGGGGTGGGCAAAATGCGGCCCAGGGGCCAGATGTGGCTCGCCAGGCCATTCTATCCAGCCTGTAGGGCCCCTTAATATTAATTTTCTAAATTTTTTTTATCTGCCCTGGGCTGCCTGTCATGAGGCCCTCAATGGCTTGCCAAAACTCAGTAAATGGCACTCTGCCCAAAATAAATGCCCACCCCTGCTTTAAAGGGATATGCAAAGTATATTCCCAGTAATTTAAGACCAGGACAAGAGGGGAGATATCTGTGCAGCCTGCCTTTCCTACAAACATATGCAGAGGAAGAGCTAGCAGCAACTGTATTAGTGATGTACAATTTTCTACCAGTTATAGGTTTTTTCCTCCAAAATGCTTGTAACAGTAAGAAATATGCCCACACACAGAGCTGCCTTCTTATGTTACTCAACTAGTTCTAAATTCAACCTGTTAACTCCCTTAAACCTCCCAACCATATGTCTCCCTCATGTCCTGCTCATTGTGGGTTTTGTTTGCCTGTTTGTAAGACAAAGAGAAGCGTGTCTCAAATTCTACCTGAAGCTGCCAACAGAAATATTTGTAGTATGATTAATATTTCCTGCCTCTACTTTGGATATTACTGAATCACTAACAGGTTTAGGGCAGATTCAGACAGTCAGAAAACGATAGAGAAACAGAGCAACTGGCTGTAATGGAAAAAAAAGCATGCATAGCTCAGGGCCTTATTCCAGGGGTCAGCAACCTATGGCCCACAGTCTGTGCAAAGTCATTTCGCCCAGCCCACAGAACAAGGGGATTTCTGCAGCACTTAAGTGGCAAGGGACTTTGCTCAGATGGCAGCAGGGTTCACAATATGGGGGGGGCAGGACTTAAGGGAGCTGAGCCCTGCGATAAGCAATGAGAGCTTCTTCCACCATAAGAGATTAGAGCTCCAAGCTTGCCCTACACCTTTCTAAGCAGCAAAGGCAACAGTGGCTCATTTTGGCTTCTAGCTGCCACCACCACAGATACCTCCCCACCACGAGTTGGAGTGTAATTCAAACCCTGAGTGGCAGTGGTGGTACTACAGGGTGGGAGGAGAAGAGAGAAGTGGTAACCACAGCTCTGGTTTCCACTCCTGCTAGGTTTGAAAGTGGCCTACTTTTGGAATGAAGCCATCCCAATAAACAGACTCCCTACTGCACAATGTTGCCAACTCCTGCCTTAGTCAATAACATCAAATGAGAAATGTTGAGAAAACAGAAGTATGATTCACATGCGATGAGACTAAATACCACTAGGCACGCACAGATCTTAAGTGTTCCCTGAAGGCTATATACTGGAAAGGCAGTATTTATCTTTCAAATTGTTCCCCACTATATTTTAAGAATAATAGCCATTAAAAATGTGGTAAGTTGTCTTAACAAAATAAATAAATAAATAAATAAAATCATGCTACCTGAAACAAAACCAGAAAAAGAATTTCACAGTATTACATGAGTTAACACCCAGGTAGAACATTTTCAAGGTACACAAACCATTACAATCCCATAATGGAAATATTTCAATGGAAAGTTAATCACATACTAAACGGAATTCAAAGAGCCCCAACCCTTGCTGAATGGAGTAAGGAAAAAAGTAAGTAATTACAAACTTATTTTTTGGGGCTCTCACAAAATGTCTAATATTTTGGTCATGTGCACATTTAGAAAGCTTCCAGTCCCTTATATTCTGGACAACACTCCAACAAATTTATAAACAAGAAGTAAACTGAATCATTTTACTGTATTAAAATGTCAAGCTTACTGAAGTAAAAAAAGGGAAGAGATCACACTAAGTTAGAAAATTCAAAGCTATTTTAAGGAATGTTAGCCTTTAGCTACAGGGCAACTCAACTAGCAGCAAACAACAAATGCAACAGCAACCTTGATTGTTAAAAGACACCTTTTTTCCCTAGCACACAGATGCATACTTACCAAAGCAGGATGCCTAATAAGCATAATAATCCTATGCCATATGCCCATGGAACAGATTCGACACAACTGCTATGGACTTATCAGCAAATATTTATTTTCACCAAATGCCTTTACCCTCATCAGTAAGAACCAAATTCAAAAGTATGTTATACACATCTTAATGCCTTTCATTTCTAATAAAAAAGCATTTACAATGAGATGACCTTACCTTTTGTATGTACTTAAAACCCATGTTAAAAGGGTAACAATTTCATTTGCTTCCAGATCTTCTGAAGCCAGTTCCTGCATGCGCATGGACAAAGCTTGGTGGTACATGTTTAACAACCTTTTGAAAATGTCATACTGTGGAGGAAAACGCTCTTCCATTAGATTTTTAGCCACTTGCAGGTCATCAAGGACATATTTACGAATAATTTCCAGATGGCATACAAGCCACATTTTGTCAGATTCTCTAGTATCAGCTTGGGTGCCTTCAATCCTGGTGCTCACAGTTCTTTCTAAGATATCAAACATATTTTCTTTCCATTTCTTTGGTCTGCCAGGGGGAATGAACCCTGTTTGTTTCTTACGGTCTAGCATGCGCTTGTCAATTTTCTCTTCCCTTTCAATTATCCTGACAACTGAAACAAGTAAGGTTGGATCTCGACGAACAGTAAGAAGAGATCTTTCAATTACCATCCAAAGTTGTTTTGCTAGCTCCTCAGAGAGTTTCTGAATTTCCCCAAAGTAGATATGAATGAGATTCATGTCATGAGTGTTCTTGCTGTCCATACGATACTGTTCATACATCAAGTCATCACGAGAACATTCCAAGTCTCTCAAATTTCGATGGGCTTTCAGAAGTTCTCCTCGCTCAATCAAGTCCTGAGTCTCCCTAACTATCTCTGGAACTGGTGGGGGTGAAAGGGAGGAGAAAAAGGCAAAATTAAATTTAGTGCAATATAAAAAGGATATAAAAAAGGTTAATAGAAACCATAACTGCACCAAGAGAAAGATTGTAGAGCAAGTCAAACAATTCTATTTACTAGTATGTTTTCTCTTCAGGGAGATGTTAAAAATAAGCAGTAATTCTCAACATTTTTGTTTAGTGTTCTTATTCCTTTTTTAATTACAATTTTTTATTTTAATTAAAGGCTAAAACTGCTCAGTTACAGAATCTTAAAATCAATGGAAGACAACTTTCCTTTTATTTTTTAAATATCCATATAATTGCACAAAAGCTATACTGTGCCCATACACTTGCTGCACTGTGTCAGTGGGTGTTATTTCTCTTGTACCTTATGCAAAGTAATTTTAAATTCAGCTGTGAGACACAAACAAGCACAAGAAAGATACTGAGGCTATAGATAATACACTAAAAGGCAAATTTGGCACAACAGGTCAAATGATTAAATAAGGAAGTAGAGACAAGTTCAACATGTTGCTTTTTGATGAGGCATTTTAATGACATTTTAACACACTTTCTTCCAAATTGCAATCACCAAAATTCATACACCAAAAAATTTAAATTAAGATTACCTGAAAAAATGCTTTTGAGATTTTCTACAGCAGCTGCCAGTTGGCTATGTTGAACTACAGCATCCTTAACGCCTTTCAGATTTTCTATGGTGTTGATACTCTGACGCCAGTCTTTATTGACATCTACTAAAGATCGCTGAATGTCTTTTACATCACTCAGTGCATTGTGCAGTTGGCTTAAACCAGTTCGTACCCCATCTAATTGTGATTGGATTGCTGCCTGAAAAAAAATTCTTATTAAGGCAAATGGCACAACTCAGAAGTTCTGAAATTGTGTTTTGAATTCTTTTTCTGTACTTGATTTTCATATAGGTATAAGAGTATGGTTATACAGCATAACGCTGTGCTGTGCCAAGAAACTCAAGTTAGAATTGAACAAGCTAGCTTAGATGCAAGAAATATTAATGGAGCCCTCTTCCTGGGCTAAGACAGCTCTTCTGAAAAGCAGGGTATTTAGCCGAGACAGAACATAGTAACACCACTCTACCAATTCCAATAACCAAAGCCAGCTCATTCAGAGGGCCTAATATTTTTTTTAATAGCTGAAAATAGATATATTATTAAAAAGCCTCCAGAATCTATGAAGAGGACAATTTTTAACTGAGAGAGAAAAAATAGATATACTGTTGAAAGATCATAAGACAGCCAGTCTTATATATATTATTACTACCTTGTATCAACTAATCTTTGACAAAATATTTATTTAGACCTTGACATAGCCACCTAAACCACTAAGTTGTCACAAGAAGACTTGAAACAGTCTACTGCATTCTTGGGTAGAAAGTAAGTATTAACTGGAACAGGGCTATTCAACTGGCAGCC
>JAGPOW010000261.1:162427192-162449409 GCA_030014935.1 Caiman crocodilus | reverse complement strand
CCACAAAAAGTTGACAGACAGCCCACAAGCTCCTGCCTAGCCACTAGTTGGATAGTAGGAGGGGGACCAGGGAGGAGTTGCAGCAGAGGGGACCTGAGGAGGCCACCCCCACAGTATGAAGGCCATACAGCCTGGGGGTTCACAGCCCCCTGCTTCCCAGAAGTTGGACAGTCCCGAAGCAGAATAAGGTGGCATCAAGAGGTGTCTTCTATACATTCCTCAGATTCCTCAGAAGCTCCTATAAAAAGGGGTGCAAGGGTAAGAATGATGTGGATACCTATGATATGTAACTGAAAAAAAAGAGAAGTAGTTCTGGAAGGAAGAGGGCTGGGGAATGACTCAAGTGTCAAAGGCTGGGGCCAGAAGCACCCAAACAAAGTACAGCAAGCCCATGCCATACTTTTACCAGAGCATGCCTACCACCCTACCAAAGGGGACAGACCACATCCATTTCATTTAGGTAGGGACTTACCTAAATTGAAGTGGACGTTTGCAGTGCATCAGCACCTTTAATTGTGCTCTCTTGTTGCGCACCTCTTCCCCCCTCAACTACTGAATGGCTACAAGGCAATTAATGCTGCAGTTTTTGCCCTTCACCCACTCAGTAAGATTAAAGGTGCCACTGCGCTGTGAACTTCTGCCACACCATAGGTTGGTCCCTTGGTATAGGGTCTGCTGTACTAACATGGTGTGCTTCATTGTGATGCTCCCTAGCAAGGTCCTTTGATGGTCTAGACATGCTAAGAAAGGCATTGTTAGGGTGCCAATGTGCTGGGAAACAAAAAAGAGAAAGCAGCTAGAGGGCTAGAACTCTCCATGGAACAGGACAGAAACATGAACCCAATCCTTCTCATCATTCAACCACATCAGGACTGTGAAACAGAATATCTAAACATTTCCAGTATAAGAGCTAAACCTAAGCCATCATAAGGATAGAGACAATTACATTTTTCCATTGCAGTTTCACGAACTGGACTTATTGGCAAAACAAACCTTTTCTGCATCTTTGATGGATTTATTTGAAGCCACACAGTCAGAAACTGTTAGAAGTCAGCACATGATGAATCAATTAAATCTATGAAACAATGTCCCTCAGCCTGGGATATTAAAGGATGTTCAGGACACTGGGGAAATGTAATAGATTAGGCTGATAAAAACTAACAGACAAATAAGCAATTTGTATTTCATACCCAAAAGCCTGTTTATATCCCTCCCAGCTATATAATTGGCATAATAAAAGATATCACCTACAACAATTTTTGCTTAAAAGCCTTTTCCTAACACTCTGTTTCTCACTGCAGTAGCAGTGTAGGAGTACTGAGCAGAAGGAACTTTCACAAGTGGCTTTTTTCCTTGACCTCAGAAAAAAGGGGGAGGAGTCAGGAATTTACTTAGATTTTGGGAAGAAAAGTGTACTTTCTGTGATGATGGGATATGCTAGATACATTATATGAATATTTGATCTGTATCCAAGATGTGATGTGTGTAGTTCATTTTCAAGAATCTATGTCAGAGTACAAAAGGAGATCATTACATGCCTGATTCCAACAGTTTCAATGCGCTTACCCATCTGGGCAGAGACAGAAAGAGGTAGAGAGTGCAACTCATTAGAACAAAATATGCCCAACTGCTCAAGCAATAGTATCATCTGTGTCAAGCCCTGCTGCATAATCTGGACCAGCAGGAAAAAACAGTTTGAGGCACCAGATGACTTTACACACAAGCTTTAAAACTAGAGGTGCACCAATACATTGGTCCGTACCATACTGGCACCGATAAAAGGAAAACTAACATTACCGGAAATTGGCTTTTTTTGGCTGGCGTAGCCAATAGTGTCACTGATAAATGGTGCATGCATGTGCGCAGCCACAGCATGCATGCAGCCAGGAATACAGCCCAGCAGCTTGGAGAGTAGCATCTGTCTGGTAAGTCTGCTGTGGGGAAGGTGCAGGGGGGAACAAATCAAGGCTTCTCAGTAAGGGAGGGAGTGGGGCTGGGGCAGGGGCAGGCACTGCCAGCTGGGGTGGGGCTGGGCACAAGATGGAGCCAGTGGCTCATCCAGGGGGAGCGACTCCTACTGCTCTGTGCATCCCTGGGAGAGGCATGGGGGGGCACCTGTCCCCTGGATCTGTGCATAGAGCAAGAGCAGGCTGCTTCAGCCTCTTCCTAGAGGCTGTGCTTGAGCCAGGTTGGGTGGGGCAGGGCAGGCAGCAGAGGTGCTGCTGAGAGAGGGAATTATGTGGAAGCTAGAGCCACCCCAAAATTCACTGCAGACCCCCTTCCCAGCCCAGCTGGAGCACCACTGGGAAGAGGCTGGAGCAGCCCTGGTCCTGAGCATGTAGCGGTAACCCACCTTCACCCTGCACACAGATCTGGAGAGCACATGCCCCCCATGCCTCTCCTGGAGGTATACACAGTGGTAGGAGCTGCCCCCTGGTTTGCCCCCAGGATGAGCCACTGTGCCTGCCCCTGACCTCACTCTCCCCCTTACCGTGTTGCCTCTATCTGCCCCCCCCATGCGCCTTCCCCCCAAAAGACTTACCAGCCGGACATGCTCTCCAAGCTGCCAGGTTGCATACTGGCAATCAGATTGGTACTGGCTGATATGGCTGGTTAATAATCAACCATTGGTTCTGGCCCAAAAAATCTTTATCAGTGCACCCCTAGTATTTAGTACTCAATCTAAACGGTCTGTTGTCAGTAGGAGACATTTAGCTAAAACACACCACAAATTTGTAGTTTCAAATAAGTTTAAATTGAATTGTTGCTATATAAGTAAACATTAAAATAATAAAAAGGAAACCAGACTGTACTGGGGTAGAAATATGCAAAGAAAAATCTGAAGATAGATCCAGTTTCAGTCACGACCTAGTATTCTTCCCAAATTACACACAACACATTAGATGGTAGAGATATCCTCTGTAAACCAACATAAAAATCAATAGCTAGGTAAAGTTTTCAACATGGATCTTTTTGAAAATAAATTGTCAAGTTAAAAAAATTAATTGTTAATGACTGCAATGCAGGCATTTTTGTTAACAGGTTAAGCAGGCAAGGAGCAGGACAAAATGTGCAGCTGAGGAATAAGTATATTTGGAATGTTTGATTATCTTGGAACAAAATTACTATCATATTCAAGGCAATATACCACACTTCAGAGCAGCAATTCTCAACTGCAGAATCATAGGGTGCTGCAAGATCCTTTTAAGGGTGTTGCAGGTTAACACTGCTAGGTGCATGCAAACATCTACATGTGAATAACAAGACAAACCTAGAGATGTCAAATAGGAATCCATAGTGTCAAAAAAATTCTGACCTTGTGGTCTTTCTGACTTTTGCCACAGAAGAATTGCTCTATTATTTTTCCATAGGCAATAAACAAATGAAAGTGAAGGGCTGGCATTTTCCAAGGGCTACCTTGACCATAAAGGTTGAGAACCACTGCTTTAGAACATACAACTGTTTTTTTGGAATGTTGATTTTACTGAGCAAAGGCTTACAAAAAGCTCTAAAATTAAACCTCACACACACATGCACTGCTTAATTCAGCACTTTGTTACTGCTGAGTTTCATTCATTTTGTACCTTTAATCGAGCTTCTACTGAAGCCTTCTTACGAGCCTCCCTCCTGCGATACTGCTCCACTTTATCCAATTGGTCAGGACGCTGAAGCATTCCAGCTACTCTCTGTACAGCTGTTGCAACTGCTTCCCTGCCTGTTTCCTCCATTATTGACTAGTATCTCAAAGTGTAAGATCTCTCATAATGTAATGGAACTGGGGGGAAAAAGAATAAAGTATTAAGAAAAAAATCTATTTCCACTTGACAGCTAATTATTACTTTGAAATAAATATTTCTAAAGTATTACTTAATGCACTTACCAAGTGGATAACAAAACATAACTAACTTGATAGCAATATTGTTACATATAATTTCTGCTGTCTTATCAGTATTTAAACAGTTATATCTTGTTTAAAAGATCATTCATTTATATTCCTCTACTTTACACATTTTCTTTAAATATTCTTTAAAGCATTGCCATTGATAATGTTCCAATTCAGACAGTACCAACAATCATTTGCACGAAGGAACATAACAGGAGTAATTAGGGACCCAACTTATCTGCACCTAACATGGTGCACATAGGGAAAAAGCCTGAGGTATATAAATAAGAAAGAACATCCAGCGCAAAGATCACATGAAATAGCTATTATGTTTGGTGAAGCTGAAGGTTAATATTATTGGAAAGACCAAGGACAGACAAAGCCCAAACAGAAACCTTTCATCTACTTACATACTCATTGAACAAACAAGGCTATTTCTTTTTCACCCCCTAATACTCCGAAGAAGAAGTTGTCCTTGAATCCTGCTTTTTTTCACCCTTATGCTCAAGAGCCAAGGACAGTAGCACTTTACGTCATCTACAAATATTAGAACTGATGGAGAGGTCAGACTTTTCAAGGGTACCAACAAAAATCTTTGGCAGCGAAGAAATTGGTGCCCAAACTAATTAGTTTCTGTCTGGGAACAGCCACCATTCAGTCCTCTGTATCTAGACTCTCCTGGCATGACTAGACATAGATGACTGCCCAAGTTTAAGGCACTAAAATAGCCCTGGAATTAGGCACAACTTCAGAACATAAAACTATAAGGAGTCTCCTGGGCCATCTTGGAGATTAACCATGTACTTTCACAAACCAGGAATTCCCAAAATGCCAATTCAATCTATTACACCAAGTAAAAGGCACAATACCCACTCTGTAAATATTGGAGAAAGAATTGACATAAAGAAGCTTGATAAACTAAGAAGCAAGAGCCAACGGCAACAAAAGCCTCCTCTGTCTATTTGGGAATGGAGCTCTGACTCAAGGACAAAGATCTGAATAATACTATTGACCCGCTTTGTATTTCCAGAATACGCATTTTTTAAAAGTTTTAAAGCTTTAAATACTCCTCCAAAAGAACACAAATTGCAAAACTTGATATGCAAGATTCTGAATATAGAAAAGTAAAATATCAAATAATAGATTATGTGGGAAATCATACTAAGAAGAAACGGAACCAGGAAACTTTACAATAACTATTTTTCCAGAGATTGTTTTCTCTGTCAAAGATAATACTAAAAGTTATCTTCCAAACATCCGGTCTCCACTTCTGAAACTTATGATAACACACACAGATTTTATTCATCTCAGGGTATGCTTACACATCTGCTATGCCATTATTTCACTTTGATACATCAATTTAAAAAATAAATCTCAAAAAATTTTGGTTTAAATGGAAAACTGCACTTGGTAGAAAGAGGCCCAAGTAATCTGTACTCTCTCGACTGTGTGTTCAAACTGAACATACACATTTGTTTTATTAGGGACTTGTAGATTGAAAGCTCCGTAGTTCAGGATTTGTTGGATTCTTTATTTAAAGTTAAAATTCAGGTTTTTTATTAGACACCAAAAGTTACTACATTCAAGATTACAACTGTTTGAATACGGAATAGGGTTTTTTTTGTTTTTGCTTTTTTTAAGTTACAGCTGAGAAAAAATTATATTAAAAATGACTCCTTTTGAGAGATTTATCTCACTCTCTTTTTCCTAAATCATCCTAATAATAGAGAAGTCCATGTACTGAAACTTTATTCCTAGTAATTTTGGTCCAGTTTTCATAATTGAAAGCTTACATGTAGGGGTCATATATCAGTTGGCTATCAGATCAGAACTGATAAAAGGAGAAATGATGTTATTGGCTACTGACTTTTTAAAACTGTTGTAGCTGATAATTACAGTGGCCCAGAGCACCCTGGCAAGTGTAGTGTTCCTGCACTCTGCCACTGAACTGAGCTCATGACAGACTATAGGCTCCATTGAGCAGCAGGAGGCACTGGGGAGCCATCACAGGGTGCCTTGCTCAGCAATAAAGGGATTGTTCCCAGCTCCTGCTGCTGCCATGGCAAAGCAATGTGCACAGCAGGGGCCTGAGCACTAGGGCTGCATGCAGGAGGGGTAAGGCACTGTGAGAGGGACAATGTACTTCATCAAGCAGCTTTGCACAAGCAGCTTCTCCCTGGCAACTGCTAGAGCTTGGCTCCACAGGGCCCACCATGCTGAGACAGCTGGGCTTCAAATGCCCCTGGCACTCCTGTCCATACAAGGGTTCATCCCGCCTGCCTGGGATGGCAGCATAGACTATGTGGGGAGCAGGCCTGGGGTTAAGAGTCATGAGTGAGGGGGCAACATATGTGGGAAAAAGGCAGTCACCACCCACCTTCCTCATCAAGGGCTGGAGCAGGCAGGAGGGGTGTGTGTGAGTATGCAATGCAAAACAAAGAGGTTTATGTCAATAGTATGCCTTGCACTATTACTAAATACTGGTTATCGGATTGGCATATGTGGTTGGTTAATCATCAACTATAGGCATCGTCCAAGAAAATCTTTATCGCTGCACCTCTACTTACATGCTAGTCTCATCTTCTCTGGAGAATCTCACAAATTTTCCAAAATGGTACCTCTGTCTCATTGCTCAACTGAGCCAAAGCCAGCCCCCAAAGATGTCCACGCCCTTTATTCACCAACTCCTCACAGTGTTTCTATTTAAATCTTGAGAGAATAAGAACTTCTATCTCTACAGAGAACAAGAGAAAGAAAGAGCCATTCTGAAAGAGTCCCTTAACTTAGGGTTAAGACAGGCCTCTGTCCCATTTTCCTCTATTCCACTTGTTGACAGCCCAGAGGTTGCAAGCTTGAGGCCATAGCAGAAGTGTTCATGGCACAGCCTGTCAAGTTCCAATGTATCTGTGAATTCTGCTAAATACCTTGTCAGAAGGACACAGAAAAGGAAAGGAAGTCCATAATGTTCCTCCCTCCACCCCAAAGATTTTTCTAAATACCTCTAAGCTTTAGAATCAAGGATCCTTGCCACAAGGCGGCTTCATTACCATAGTGAAGGCTTTGGTAAACCCATTAAAAATAAAAGGGGAAGACAAACTCACAGAACAGTCAATCCCTTCTACAAATTATGTTGCTCGTAAGTGACAGTTGTTGTTTTTGGGAGTATCAGCTGAATATATGGTTTGAAAAATGTTCCTAGGAAAATGTTGCTGATAAGAAACTGTTGGTCTTATAAGGTGATGCTACAAACTGTACATCTTTCTGAAATTAAAAAAAACTCCTACTGCACACAAACATGCTTGCACGCACATGCAAACACACAAACTATAGTCTTCTGAAACTCCCAGTACTCTGCATTTCAAAACACATGTGCAAAAGCACTTAATCTGCATTCAGTACTGCAGCTATATTTGTATATATGCACATGCTCAGTTTGACATGTTAGAATGTCCTTTAAGAACAAGAATGTGTCATAACAGAAAATGTGTAAATTCTCATCATCTGTTCAACATGATTTTGGAACCTTAAAAAAAAAATCATTCCTAGATTCAAATGAAATGCAACTGTCAGCATAAAATTAGGGCTTTTTTAAGATGCATGTAGTATAGAAGGAAAGTAGAAACCATAAAACAAAACTGCAGCCTCTATCCTAACGCCACTGTCACCTACAATTCCTGGTGAATTGCCAAGAAAAGAGCCACACCTTGTTTATATGAATCACATAATATAAGCCTGGTCCATGTTAAAAACTCAATAGGAATAACCATTTCAATTGGGGGCTGCTTTTCTTTCTGAACCAAAATAGTGACACAAATGAAATCCCCATTAAGAATGCAGTTACAAGAGCACAGCTACTGCCTTTCCTTGGCAGAAATGGTCCCTACCAATAAACAAGGTGTTTTTTCCCAATCTAACCACATTCATTTTAAACAAGACTTGTGAAAACTAATTTCCTTTGCACTGTTGATCAAAGCAACTTATTTCAACAGCAAGGTTGCCACATTAAGCTGCTGTCCATCCACACTGGCTGGAAAGAAAAACTGGAAATAGGAGGATAGGACTGAATTATCTGTAAGCATGAGTGATTGGTGCCTCCTGAGTCTGGGGGTGCACCAGATCACTGACGGGGGGGGATCGTCGAGCCAGCAGCAAAACCGGAAGTGCAGTTCTGGTTTCACTGCTGGCACACCTTTTATGCATCACCAATGTCTGTAAAGGCCATTAACACTGTCCTAAAGTGAGGGCAGAGCATCAGTGGGATGTGAGACAGCCTCCTGAATAAGAAACAAATCGTGTCAGAGAACACCTGACCCTCTATGCAAAAAGCCTCAGGGCAGTGCTTCTCCCCCAGGGCACCATGGCACCAGTTTGCCAGGCATGTAATAATTATCCTAGTTGTATAATTTCAAACTTTGCATGATGTACAACCAGCAACAGGAAGTGTTTAAAATTTATGATGTTATCCAGGCTGTAGAGACCATATCGGTTTAGAGAAAAAAGCAGTCGGGACTCGTAGTAGAGATAGTATGTTTCATTATACCAACTAGATTTTTGCAAAAAAAAAAAAAAAAAGAAAAAGAAAAAAAAAGAATTAAATAATTTTTTTTGTGCGTCCAAAATTCTTGTTGGTCTAATAAAAGATATCACCTCTACTATGAGTCCTGATTGCTAAAATGTACACCAGTTTTTGGGGTGTAGGTTTTAGCTGTGTTGGTCTAAAGACATAGGCAGACAAGGTTCCTTGGGTGAATCTGATACCTTTTATTAGACCAACCCAAATAGTTGGAGAATAGTTATTAGGAAAGCTTTCGGGTTCAAAAACCCTTCCTCAGGCTAAGGAAGTTTCAGCAGTTGCTGTGTGCTCTTCCTGGATGGAATGAAAAGTAAAGAAGCCAGGGGCTGGGCTGGGGAGTTAATTCATGCAGTACATGCAAAACCCATGTCACTCTGGGAGCCTGAAGTCACTTTGAGATTTGCTGTCAGCACTTTCTCATGCTAGCTGGCCTTGAAAGAAAGAAATGATTCAACTTTGATGACCCAGTTCTCACCCATTCACTGACGGCTTGCAGTGAGCAATATAAAGTCAAGAAGGAAAAGATTCGCTTGCGTGCTTATTTGCGGATTTGTGATAGCGTTTCAGCAAATACAGTAATTTGGAGCTTCCAACGCGATCACTTCATATGTAAGACCTGGCCCCGCTGCAGCCTCTTGAAACGCCTCCAAGGCTGCGAGAAGCACCAAGGGGCCCGAACGCGGCTCACAAGCGAAGCTCAAGAGACTATTATTTTTCTGTAGTGGAGCCAGCGGCGAGGAAAGCTCCCACCTGCGCAGGGCCGCGGGCCAGAGACGCGGGCCAACCGCTGCCCAACCCTCGTCACAGCCCGTCCCGCACGCTCCCCCCGCCCCCGGGCAGCGCCAGGGGACGAGCCCGCCCCGGGCCCCTGGAGGAGGGGGGATGAGGAGACTCACCCGGTAGCAGCCCAGCTCGGCCCTGTCACTTCGCCCACTGCCGCGGCGGCCCCGAGCAGCCACTGACAGGCGCACACTGCGCAGGCGCCTGACGCAACTGCCAAAGCGACGCCCGCGAGTCTCCCCCACCCCCTCCCATTGCGCCTGCGCTGCAACCCTTCCCCCGCCCCGCTCGACCGTCTCTACTGACCTACTGCGCCTGCGCCAACCCTTTCCCTCCGTTCTGTACAGGCGTATCGCGGGGGAAGGTACGTTCTTGCACGTGGAGGCTAGCGGATGGGTTTGAGGCGTGTAGCCAGGTGCAGAGCGGGGAGAGCCCGGGGGTGAGCGGCAGTGGATCCCAGTGGCCAAAGCACCTGCACTTCTTGTACGTGCTCCGCCGCCTGCTTGTGGCTCGCCTGCTCCGGCTGTGTTCTGATGTCCCACGCAGGGCCAGTGTTGTCAAGTCTCCTCAGAAAAGCAACGGCACTGCCTTTCAAAACATGCCTGACCCGTTTCCAAGAGAGGAGAGCAGAGGTGCTTATCAACCCGTGACTCCGCAAAAATTCAAGCAACTTTAAAAAAAACCCAAGCCTAATTCTGCTTACTATAAGCAGACTTGGCAACACTGCCCACAGGGCTTCTCATCGGGTGGGAAGTTTAGCAGCTGGAGAGTGATGGCCACTGCCCCTCTGCCCAGCCATCGTGGCTGGATGGGGTTGCCGCCCTGCCCATACAGTCCCCAGGGCAAAAAACTGGAGTGTCACTGGCCAAACCTCTTTGTGACCCCAGGTCCTTGGCCTAGTTTTCACCTCACCAGACAGGTCTGGTTCTGTATCTTGTCCAGATGGGCCCAGTTCTCCCTTTGAGGCTGGAGTTGGTTTCTGGTCCCCAGTTCCTCTTTCCTTGTTCATGGTTCCCTGTTCCTTCAGATCCATAGGAGCTAAAAGCATTTGTGTTTAATAAACACATGGCTGCCCTCTAGAAAAAGGCAGAGGTGCTGCCCAACACATATCCTATTTTTTGTATGGCGTGGTACCACCTGGCAGGTCCCCCCTTGGGCTTTTTTACACCGCGCTCAATAAGGAGCTGAGTTAGGCTGAGACTGTGAGGCAAAATCTGTTGGGTCACCATCAATGACATAGTTCTGTAATCAGGGGACTCTCCTCAAGCACCTTGAACAGGTCATAGCATACCCTGAAGCTTGATTTTCAAGTATTCTTCCAATAATGTGTTTTGAGACTGCAAGTTGATTCTTATTTCTTTTTGATTACAGTTTCCTAGTCAAGGTTTAGAATGATTTGGGAGAGAGGAAAGCTGAAGTTGGTTCCTTGTTCCCAGTTCCTTATTCCCAGTTTCTTAATTGTGTAAAGATTAACTTTGAATAAGGAACCTGATTCAGCCTCATTTGAAGAGACTGAGGTCTGCTGATTTCTTTATACTTTCTTTTTCTTTTGTTATTGTTTTCCTGCACTGTTAAAATGTGCTGCACTGAAAATTATACTGAGTTTATTAATTCGCTGCATTCATATAGTGCTTTTTCAGTTCACAATAAGGCAAAGGCATACACAAACAATTCCTGACATTCTTAGAAACTGCAGCGTTAGATACATGCCCATATATTTGATCATATATGTTACACATGTGTGTAAAATTGTAATATCAGCTTTCCTTTTCCCAGGGTATAATTCAAAGCAGGCATTAGGTGATGTATAGCACTCATATGTTTGAAAACCTAAATAGCTGTAGGAATTAAAGCCCAACTGAAGTCACATTCTACTTTTTTGGTGTGGAAGAGTTGCTTGGAAAAGCAAGGTCTGCCGCTGTGATATTGTTAGAATACTCTGGTCAACTGTTAAGAGTTTCTGCAACTTACAAATCTTTGTTGAGTTGGATGGCATCTTAGCATATAATTCATAATACAAGATTAAATGGTTACATGATGGATGTCTTCTAACAACAGAGTCCCTGATATTAAGGTATAAGTTACATATCCTTGCTCTCCAAAGATCAAACATTAGATATAGGTGGGTGTCCTGTACATGAGCAGTGTGAAAGGTGACGCAGTGATGTCCTGCATGTGAGCACATTAAGTTTTATGTATTCTTTACCAGAAGCATCTTGTTTTCCATGGACTGTCTTTTATTAGACTAACTAAGTAGGAAATATTGTTCTTTGCAACCTTTCAGGCACAAACACCCTTCTTCAGGCATAGGGAGAGTCTGCTGATGTTTTGTGCTCTCCTGGATGGAATAGAAGCCAATATGCAAAATGCAGGTCTGTGAAAATTTAAATGCATGGCAGTGTTTTTTCAGTTCTCTTAATTCTCTTCTTTCTTTCCAGCATGTATGCTTTTTGTGCATTTTACCAGTTTTGTGTTGTATTTCTCCTTTTACTTGAATTTCACTTATTATATGTTGATCATGTTTTCCTGGTCTCCCTTCATTTCTCATAAAGAACCAAAAACACCCATTCCAGTTGCATTTTGCTTTTCCGCATCAAAAAGGAACATTCATCTGTCTCGATTTCTGTGTTTTTGTTTTTAAACATAATCATGTTAAAACACAGAACATGCTGTATTATTTTAATTGTTTGGCCAAAATGCATCTGTCCATTTGTTTAACTGTAGCAGTAATTTTGATGTTACAAAAAATTGTTTCCACTCATCCTTACAAAAAGTTATATTGAATCTTGATGGACATGAAGCAGTAAATATACTTTGCTTGTGGAAAGGAAGCTCCAGACATAACATTTTCTGTAATGTTTTCACAATGCCCTCAGAATCACTGGCATTAATGCCAGAGTCACTGCTAGCTAACTGCTTATCAATCTCTACAATTTTTACTAGGGGTGCACTGATAAAGATCTTTTGGGCCCATGCCGATGGCTGATTGTTAACAAACCATATTGGCCAATACCAATCCAATTGCTGATATGCAGCCTGGCAGGTTGGAGGTCAGTGTCCAGTTGGTAAGTCTGTTGTGAGGGAGGGCTATGGGGAGGGCAGATTGAGGCCCCCATGGTGGGGGAGGAAGGGAACTGGGGCTGGGGCAGGCTCTGCCAGCGCGGAACACAGGATGGAGCTGCAAGCAGCTCATCCTGGGGGAGCCTCCGCCTTGCACCTGTGCACAGGGTGACAGTGGGCTGCTGCTGCCTACTTGGCGCCAGAGGCAGGCCAGGCTCTTCCTGGTGTGGCGGGCCTGGGCCAAGGCTGCACTTGGAGTGAGTAGCAGTAGAGCTGGGAGGAGGGGTTAGGAGGGCTGTAGCCCACCCTGTAGCCCTCCCTGCCACTGCCACCCAGCTCAAGCACAGCCCTGGCCCCCCTGCCCCCCACTGTGCCAGGAAGAGCCACTTCTGGAAACAAGTAGGAAGCAGCAGCTCATCATTGCTCTGTGCACAGATGTGGGGGAGCCACCCCCTGCTCCAGCACCTCCACAGACAAGTCACTCACAGCTCCATCCTGCACCCTGTCCTGGCTAGGCAGCACTTGCCCCAGCTCCTCTTTTCCCTCACCATGGGGACCTTTATCTGCCCCAACTCTATGCTCCTTCTCTCCCCTTGCCCCCAACAGACTTACCAGTCACATACTGCACACCAAGCTGCTGGGCTGGCCATGTGCATGCATGCGGCATTTATCAGCAATGTTATTGGCCACATCAGCCAAAGCAGCTGATTGCTGATAATGTCAATTTCCCTTTTATCAGTGTCAGTATGATATGGACCAATAAATTGGTGCAACTCTAATTTTTACCCCTTCAAGTATACTTTGCCCAGTAGTCATAGATTCAGAGCCAAAAATGTGTTTGTTTATATTGTTTTAGGAGATGAATTTCTTCTTCTTTGTCATCATTATTCAGCTGATGACCATACAGCAGTGGTATCTTGAGTAGATAGAATCGGTAAAATGGGGAAATCTTGAATCCATTCATGAATCAAAGGAACCTTCTTTAGTCTTGTGTGGTACCTTGGCAGAGCTACTATTGTTCATTTCAGCTTCATGTGGTAGACAGAAGCATGATATATTATGTCTACAACATCTTAAGCAGTTTGAAACCCTAATCAGAGTGAAGTTAATCATTACATGGATCCTGGTTTTCTCTGATTAAAAAATCCCAAATTCTCTGATTAAAAAACCCAATAGCTGCATTTTTCTGTGATTAAAATGCAAAACCAAATATATAGGTATGAGTTGAATGCCATGTTTTATTGATATATTTACAATTTTAAAGTTATTTGGAAGCCTACCGGTGCCTCAGTCATTATAATAAAATAAATCTTAAATATCTTTTGGCATTTGATTTTATTTTTTGTTTTTTAATCATAGAAAATCAGAGCTATCCCTGCCCCCCTTTGCTCACCAGGATATGGGTCTAGTTGAGGCTCTCCCTCCAATTGCTTTGTGGTGCTGAGCAGCCCTGATAAGCTGATATTCTGCCCATGCCGTTGCCCCTCACTCCCAAGTCATTCTAGCCCTGTGGATGCCTCTTTCTCCCAGCCCTCCAGAGAGTGGAGAATGGTGTGGGGGAGGGGGGAGGGGGCACAAGCAACACCTGGGTGTATGGGAGGGGACATATGCCTCCCCTCCCATGTCTGCACCTACAGTGGGACATGGGACTGCAGCTAGGCCAGACCAGCTACGGGCAGGGGTTGCCTCTGTAGCCCAGTGGGCAGGACCCAGTGCGGGAGGGAGTGCCATGCCACCATGATCACCAAGCTGAGGCACCCCCTCCCTACCCAGCAGCAATGGGTGCATAGCTTCATGCCACTGCTGCTGCTATGCCTCACTTGGATGACAATGGTGGCACAATACTCCCTCCTGCACTGGATTCAACCTGTTGGGCTGTGGAGGTGGCTCCTGCCCAGGGTTGGTCCAGCTTGGCTGCAGCCTCATGCCCTGCTGTGGGCACAGAAATCTTGGGAGGCATGTGTACCCCCCATTACATTGTCTATGCCCTCTGCCCAGCCAGTGCATCTTGTGGCCTCATGCTCATAGACTTACCTGGAGGCAGCTGTGGGAGCTGCTCTCCACCTCTGCTTGGCTGCCATATGCTTTTGTGTGCACACATGCATGTGGTATGCCCTGCCTCTGATCACCCTCCCCCATTTCTTCCAGCCCCAAGGAGGCCGTGGCAGACTGGAACTCTGCCAGCCTGCAAGGAGAAATCCACGGTTTCCCATGTTTTTCTATTTTAGAAAAGAAATACATAATTTTCTCCTTTAAAGGAGAAAAACCATGGTTTTCTCCATTAAAAGAGAAAATCCGTGTTTTTTTCCACAGCAAACAGAAAACCCAGATCCCTGATCATTACGGTGGTTATGTTGCACATGACTGAATCCTCACACTTGTTGCAAAAACCGTAAGTTATCATTAAAGCTTCATTAAAGGTTTTTGATTTTAAGTACCTCTTATCCTCATGCCAGAGATTATAGAGCCGTTTTCTAAAGTTCAGTGTTTTTTTATGAATTCTACCAGCAATGAGGTCTTGAGCTGACTTCTCTTTTCAGAAGTCTTCTTTCTGTAACCATTGCAATTCATACAGAAAGGTACTGCCCATATCTTCATCTTTTTCCAAGGCATCTTTTCTCACCTTTTCACATTAGAAATTAATGGAAGAGGAACAGTACAGTGTTCAACACCAAATGAGCAGGAAAACTGCAAGGCAAAGCAACAAGGTAAACTAGAGAACACTGAAAGAAACAGCTATGTGAGTTGGGGTCATGTGACTGAACCTTAGCCCAGGGAGCTATCACATGGCCATCATGCCATTTGAAAACTAAGCTTTGGTCAGGAAGTTTCCTGCCAAGGCTGCTTCAGCCTAGTCCCTCACTCGCAGAGATTTCTTATTTGGGGTGACCCAAAGTGGATTTTGCCTCACAATCCCAATCTAATTTGGTTTCTTAATGCAGTATATGTAGCGCAGAGGCCTGGGGAGCTGCCAGGTGGCATTATACCACACAAAAATCAAGTTTTGCATTGGGCAGCACCCTTGCTCTTTTCTCTTCAGGAGAGTCTCTCAATTACAGGGATTTGTTATGTTGTGTCCCTTTTACACACATGCATGTGTATTGACTGTAACTGTTTTTAATTCCTGTGGATGATGACTGGAGTATTTGATATGCGCTATGATATTAAGTTTTTGTTAGCAAATACATACATTTGATAAACTATAGAACTTTTTATTTTATCTCATAATTATCTTTCTAAATGTTGAAACTTTGACTAAGGAACTGGGAACTGCAAATGAGGAACCAGGAAACAACTTTAACCTCATCCCTTCCCATTGTCTTGTCCCATCTCTCTCTTCCCTTGTCATCACCTCATTGGCACAGTCTGTCATCCTGGGTTATGGGCAGCCCACTCTGGGAGTCATTCAGGGTCTATGGGGAGCAACCAGGATCAGGAGGAGTGTGAAGAATCCAACAGCTGGGAAGCCAGGAGGACAGTCCAAAGAGCTGAGTCACAGTGCCAGAGGGTTGGCACAGCATGGACTCAAAAGGTAAGCTGGGTTGTGTATTCAGGAGATCAATTGGAATTCCACTTCGGACACTGAAGGGTCAAGCAGAATACGAAGTCCAAGGGCAAGCCAAGTCAGGTATCTGAGGGAACAGTTGGAGAGTCAGGAAAGGCAGGAAGGGCAAAGTAGCCTGGGTTCAGGTTAAATTAGGGATGGGCAAAATACAGCCTATAGACTAGATTTGGCCCTCTAACTGACTGGATCAGGCCTGTGGCTGCTCCTGCAACACACTGCGTTGAGCTGAGCCCTACCCACTCCCTCCAGGCAGCCTGCACCATGCTCCCACTGGTGTCCTGTGGCTCAGGCCCCTGCCAACATGCAGATTCTAGTGGGGCTGTTCCTGGTACAGCTGCAGCTGGCTAGGTGCTGCTCCCCTCGCCTCCAGTGGGAGCAGCCTGGTTGAAGCTCTGCCTGCTTTTTGGAATGGCACAACAGGGGCAGGATTGGGAGGAGGAGCAGCCGCTGGAGGTGAGGGGAGCAGAGCAGCACCCAGCCAGCTGCAGCTGCACTGGGAACAGCTCCACTGGAAGCTGTGCATGCTGGCTGAGGCCCAGGGTGCCAGGGCTGTTCTGATCCTCTTGTCTCCAGCTGCAGCTCCTGCTCCTACTCTTACCTCTGCTCTGCTACTCCAGGTATTGTGGGGGAGCTTCAGTTGGGCAGCTCCTGCCCCAGTGCAAAGGGCTCCAGCTCCCAACTGCCTTTCACTTGCTTCACCTGTCTGCAGGTGGCTGTGTGCTGGCTGGGGCTGGGCCAGCAAGCATGTAGTGTGGGCTGCCTCAGGTGAGGCTTGGTCTCATGCAGAGTGCCACCGAGGCATCTGCAGACCAGGCAAGCTCTGCTTCATGCGCCCTCCTGCATCCCCCTCCCTCTTCTTACCCTTGGCTGGCTTCCAGGCAACACCCCTACCACACATCCACATATGCCTCCCACTCCTTCCATAGGGCAGGGAGTGCAAGGAACAGATTGTGGCTGTCCTGCTCCTGAATACTGCTCCCCACCTGTCCAAAGTCCTGTAGGGAGTTTAAATGAGTTCTTGCAGGGTGGGAGAGGTAACCCAGCCCATGACAGCTCATCACATCTCCCCATGTGGCCCTTTTGCCCAAATAATTGCCCACCCCAGGTTAAACTGTATTGCCCAGACACTTCTTGTCCTTGCATAGGGATTTATATGGAAGGAAGTGGAGGGTTAGCTGATGCCATCTGACTGCTTAGGTAGCAGAGAGTGGATGGGTGGCTAGATTCTGATGAATGCTTCCAGCTACCTGTGTCCAAGCTAGTTTACCTGAGGAGGTGGGAGCCTGGGGTGAGTGACTGACCTGAGCAGGACAAGGTCTTGAGTTCAAGATTGTGGCTTGACACAATCTTAGTCTCCTTTCCAGGCTCCTCATTCAATAATAGTCACTTTTCTTCCCCTTTTGTGGACATTTGTCTATGTCTCCTCTCTCCCTGGCTCCTTGTCTCAGTTTCCTTACCCAGCTGTTAGCACTTTTACCCTGGCAGTGCAATTCCAGGATAGATTCCTTTCTCCCTTGCACCTTGGAATTTCTTCCCCCAGTCCCATTGGTTCTCAGGGCCTGGCACCTCTCCCACACTTTTTGTGGGTCCCAGTGTGATTAGTCACAGTTTGCCTCACTCTTGTCCAATCTCACTGTTCCCAACACCCCAGTTCCCTCACCAGTTTTTCATCCCAGGCTTCTTACCAACTAGTCCTAGTTTCTTCTCTCATCACCTCCCAGTTCTAGTCTCCTGGCTAAGCCTGTCACCATTTCTTCTCTAGTTCCACTCCCACCAAAATCAATGTCTCCATCCACTCTGCTCCCTCCTTGTTGATCTAGCCTTTGCCCTGTCTGTTTTCAGATCAGATGTCTTTTCCTCCATGTTGCCTGGATGCCAGCAGGGAAGTGACCATGAACCCAGGAGAGATTTGTTTCCTACTCTCATTTCCAAAGTCCAACTGTTACAGTAGTCTTGTGCAATGGGTAGGAGTAATTTCAGGGAAGACTTCACTACCATAACCTCTTTCTGAAACATCTTCCATAGGGATGTTGCACGCACAGTCTAATCAGCACTGGTTTCTGGAGCACTCAGTTGCAAGGAGAGTGGCAGAGATGCATTCTGGTCATACGAAGGGGCTATAAATGGATGTAGCATATCCTATTGCTCTGCAGTAATGGCTGCGATGTGGTCTGATCAGCACAGGGAGCTGAGAGACTGCAGTATGCTTATGGATGAGGGACTGTTCAGCGATTTAAGCTGCTGAACTGAAAAAGTTTCTACTCTGTGGTTTTTCAGAGGCTTTATAACTTGGCCAAATCTGAGCATATTGAGACAGAAGGCAAAAGGCACATTCCCAATAAAAAAGAAATCATCTCTCAATTTTAAAGACATATTGCAAACATTTCTTAGTGAGAATATTGACATATTTTCCTTTCAACATGGGCAAAACAACCTGTATTTTCCCTAATCACATTCTGAAAAATGGCTGGATGATTTGGATTGAAATTTGTCTCCTGCCCCCATTCCCTCCCTGCAAAAAGGAAACAATTCAGCTAAGGAAGGAACTCAGCATGAAAAATCTCAGACTGAATTATGAAGTTTGCCAAAGTTATAAGCCACTGACAGCAGATTCTTATATTGGGAAGTATTGGGAAACCTTACTCATTGGTAGTATTACCAGCCCTGCCTATAACAAAGAACTGATTCATATTTAATGTAATGTTAGCATTACAGATTGTCCTCCTAGTCCTGCAAGATGTGCCATTTGGGAGAAATGCAGCCCCCACATGGAACATGCATTCACAGAGGGAGCAGTTTACATGAATTGTCCTCCTCCTTGTCTCATGACCGAAAGTTTATTGTAACTAGTTACTCAGTGAACTTACATTGTTTAAATGCTCAGGGTTGACAAGAGTAATTTCTGTGATGTTATTGGTTATATACAGTAATTAGAAGATCATTTTGGGATATCTAGAGCTACCTTGAAGGGAATTAATTAAAAACAAATAGCAAATATTGTCAATGATAATATTGATGTTATTTGCTATACAAATACAATATAGCAATGCAAACATCCAGCAATAAGATACATTTTAAAACTATTTCTAAATTACCTTGTTGAAGCAGAAAGAGATGGAAAAATGCTAAGCAAAATTAATTGTTAAATCATCAATTGTATAATGCAGTACATAATTTACAGTGAAGGGAATACAAACACTTCTTGGCTGTCTGGGAGGTAACTTTTAAGAAAAAACTCTTTATTGCTGGGATACAGTGAACTATGCCCTCCCACAAGGAAATATAAAATTCTATTGTATATATGCTCCATAGCAACTGTGCATTAGCAAGTGACAGGACTCAAGAGAGCTTGTTATTTGAATCTGTTTTTCCTAAAAGAGAAAATTGAATTATATGAAACAGCTGATGAGCTGTAATGAAATGAAATCCTCAGCAGGCGGTGGAGGGAATGGGGAGAGATGAGGTGCCTCCAGGGTGCTGGACTGTCAGCTAGGTTTGTGTGAGAGTTGCCATAGCAACTGAAAAAACTCGGAAAGCTCAAGAAGACAGCTGAAAAACCTGCTGAGACTGAGCAAGTCATTCTCCCAGCACCCAGTGTCCAAGACTTCTAGGATCTACAACTGTGCTTGTAGTAGAAGCTTTTTTCCTCCCTTCTCACAGAAAGGGTGAGTTTCTAACTCTGATAATTGAAATTGTGAGCAAAAATAATGACACAAGTCAGAAATAAACACTCTCAGGATAGTTGTTCATATTAATAGGTAGATAGAGAACAGCTTACTGTTTCAGTAGCAGATTATGGCTAGCTTGGATTTAAGTCTCTATTTTAATTGAGTTCCCACAGAACTTTTTATGGGAAACCAATTTGTTGTTTTGCTTACTGCTAATCAAAAGCTCCCTGATCTATAGGGTTGGATGTTATGAAGCAAAAAGACTCGCATTAAGTGTTCAGCATTTTTAGTGTTATAAAGGGCAATTTACATACCAACCATTCAACTGCCAATCGTTTTCTGTTTCAGTGTCTTAGATTACTTTGTTGCTGCAGATGGAGGAGACCAGGGGAGCTAGTGGACTTAGCTCCCTGACCCCCCACTCTGTACAAGGAGAAGTAGTACCAGAGGTAAAAGGGACCCTAGCTCCCTCCAAACCAGACACTGAACTTCTCTGTCCACCTCTCATCACTCTAAATAAAGGTAAGGAAAAATGTTTGAACTTAATACTATGTAGGGAAATCCTTTTCTAAGAACTGGTATGAAATATATATTCAGTATAATGTTTTTAATTTAAAACAGGCCCCTGCACTTGGTAGTTATGTGCTTTCTTAAAGGCCCACCAATATCAACCAAAACAGATGGCTTCAGCTCTTTTTGCATTTCTTCAGTGCCAAACACAATGAAGTCCTGGTCCTTTTATAGAGCCCCTAAGTTCTACAATCAAGTGATAAACACTATGTGAATAGTACTATTTTTCTAGTTATATCCTGAGTACTCCTCCAGGAAAAGAGCAATGGAGAGTTTAATAGTACTCAGTTCAGTAGTAGGGTCATTCCTGAACACTGTTGGATAATTAGCATTCAGATGAAAACAACTGTGTAGTAAAGGCTTCTCTTTTGGCTATATTAACAGAGTAACATTCGATAAGTTTTTACTCAGAGGAAAAAGATTCCAGATGGATCAAAAAAAAAAAGGAAATCAATAAGGAAATAGGTTCTATGTTAATCATTCAAAATCCTTGACCATTGCCAATACTTACATCCAGTGCAACAAGATTATACTAAATGAATTCTAAATGCTTTGCTGTATTGGGAACAAAGTTCTCAGGACTTTGTAGGGTCAAGTCCTAAAAGTTTGTATCCTCTTTTGCCTGAGCTGTTATCCAATATTTGACGCCTTGTGGGTTGTTTCCATTAGGAGGAAAAAATGATGAAAGAGGTCAGTACTTGTTGGGTGCATTCTTGTTTACAATGACTGTACACAAAGTCCTGTTTCCATGAACACCAAAAGCAGGAACAAGAGGAGCCAGTTGCCTTGTTCACAGCTCCAAGTCCACTTTTCCATTTAGCACTGCATAAAAACCTCTCTTGGCTTTCTCTTAGGGACATGTAATAAGTGTGTCTTTAGCCCTCACCTCTTTTTGGCTGCTCCCTTCTCTTTATTCAGTTCTTCCTAGCACTCTCTGTGATTGTTTCAGATAAGAGCAAATAAGGGGGCATTTTGTTGTTTCCCCATTTATCTTGCCAAAAGGGCAGTAGCAAACCATTAGCTTCAAACCTTGGTATCTTGCAATTTGTCCATAGATCAAAAAGACATGCTGGCTAGGAGCCATCTAATCTTCATCATAACAATAAATTGTGGAATTATTATCAAGGTCAAGCTGCAGAGGCAAAAATCAAGTCAGACTCACTAGCTCAAAGATAGGTGTCACAGAGTTATCCTGTTTACCAGTAGAGTGGCTACATGGCATAGCCCAGTGGTTCTCAACCTTTTTTAGGTTGGAGGCAACCCTCAGAAAATCTTTTTTGAGTGCAGAAAAGTAGAGCAATTTTTCTGTTGCAAAGAACTCAGAAAAACCACAACTATGGATTTCTGTTTGAAATCTCTAGGTTTATCTTGTGAATCATGTCTGTAAAACTAACAACACTAAGATCACATGGCATCCTGCAGGACTCTTGAAAAGCTCTCAAGACATACCAGGGTGTGATCATACTCTGACTGAGAATCATTCTCATAGTCTAATGGGACTCAAGGACAGAATAACCAGTCAGATCATAGCTAGATGGAGATGTGTCATCCTACCACAGATAAGTTTAAAACACACAGACAGTGGATCCATTTGGCAATCGGAAAATTTTCCTGCTTGCTAAGTGAGTGGTTAATTCTTTTAGCCCATGTAAATCATGGACAGTATTGTGCTTAATACTTTAAGTCTGAAACTGTGTAGGTCCTACCGATTTCAAAGCTATTAGAGGTATCATCTTCTGAGTAACAATAGATCTAGGCTTAATGAGGTATAAAAGCTGTTCCCACAATAATTGGAAGACTCACTTATTCAGTACAGATAGAACCTTTAGTAATGACAACAATGGGATTTGGCAAGTGATTAATGCCATTTGCAGAATTCATACAATTACCCACCTTTCCAAGGGCTTGTATTGTAGTCCCAAGTGATAGGCCTTCATCCTGCAAAGGAGAGCAGAACGTCCCAGTTAGTGTTTAACACCCAGGCATCCTAATAGCCAGACATACTCACAGACTTTTTGGGCACCTATACATGTGTATCAAGGCTGCAACGTGCTGTAATTATAATGCATCGTGTCAGAGCAGACTCAGTTACCAAGTAATTACCATGCTTCAGCAGAC
>JAGPOW010000261.1:162416302-162427092 GCA_030014935.1 Caiman crocodilus | reverse complement strand
CAGCATCCCTGTGCTGAAAAAATGGTGGTGGGAGTGCTTTAACTAAAGCCCGTTCAGCAAGTTTAGTTTTTCAGTCATCCACCGTTTAGTTTTTCAGTCACCCTCACAATCACAGTTAAACTCGGACCTTTAACTGCAGTATCAATTGTCTTGTCACATACTGCAGTCTCTATGTCAGTTTTCATGTATGAGAACAGCTTGCAACATTACACCAGCTTAGAAAACGCCTTGTCCTGAAACTGATATCTCCCATTGTGAAAGCAGCCGTTGCTAAGTGGTCAGAGCCTGCATCAGAAAACAGAAGTTAAGAACCAAGCCAGGGTCAGTAACCAGTTGAGGAGTCTGGGGCTAGGGAGCTTAGGAGTCAGGGTTAGAAAAGGGTGACAAAACTCAGAAACAGGCAGAAAAACAGCAATTTATCAAGAACTGAGCAGCCCAGGCACAACTGAAAAGACCGGGTTTTTATCTTGGGGCCCATTTGCCTGCAGCCAGTAGGAAAATCATGCACAGCTAGAGTCAATCCAGGATCAAACAGCTCGAGTCAGACATTAAACAAGGTGCAGGCCTAACATTCTTTCTTATCTTAAAGGGATAGAAATTTCATATAAAATAAAGTCTTTTAGACGTGTTTTTTGACCAGTGCGCCTTTATTTGCAATGAATTTAGGGATGTTGCTGCATTATTAATGTGTTGAGGTGCTATTTTAATAACCACTGTGTTAATATTTTCACTTGCCTTGAATAGTTCTTTTGTATTCATAATTACTATAAGGCTACTGCATTTTTGCTGTCTATAATGGTGCTTTGCTAAAATAATTCATCAGTTAATTTATTATTATAATTTACTCACTTTTGCTTTTCTCTATTGCTTTTCTTTCTCTTATTCTGTTCATAAATAATAAATACATTTAGATGTATTGACTGATAGTTCCTGGGTTATTGTTTCAGGTGTTCTAATCCATCTCAGCTAAGAGAATGCTAAACTTGCTTCCCAAGGGATGTTCCCTTACAAAGGTTACTATATTTTCTACAGATAATCCACAACAAGGGGAGTTTGAGGTTGAAATAAAGATTTTAAAATAGGATGATTGCAAGGTATTGAATACATACATTGTAGGTAACTGTGTGCTGGAACTGAAAGCTATTGTACACTGTAGCTAAGGAGTTCTAACATGTCTGGGGCTGGTGAGTTTGTATAGGGCATATGAATGGATATCAGTATTTGCTGGACTGGTGATTTCCTTTATTTTGAGTAATTGCATTCATAAACATATGCTTAAACAAGTACCTTGAAGTTAGGTTACATTAATATAGAGAAATAAACATCAGCAACAGAGCAGAAAAGAAATCCTATATATCTTTAAAAGGAAGCTCAAAGACAATTCTAATGATATTGTACTCTAGAGAAACACATTTATAAAAATTTGCCATCTTAAAGATTCATGTTCATTTCCTTTTGCACTTGATAATCACAGCTAGTGAGGTGAGACTTTTTTATATGAAAGCTGCATTAGTTTCATCTCAGATAAATACTTGGGCACAGATCCAGTTTTACTTCCTTACCTTAATAGTAGCGCTTAGAACAGTCATAGCTGACCAAGACATTTAGTGGAATCTTTTCCAACCCTACCTTTATCCTATCTACAGTGAATAAGTGTGGTAAGACATCCACTAAAATGAAATGATCAATGCATGGGATACTTAACAGATCTGCATATACTTGGATTCTATTTAATTAGTCCACTTCACTGCACTGGTCCTGTCTTATGCCTCATTGTGATTCAACTCCATTTCTGCATATCACCTAATTCATCTAGTTGTGATCAGCAGACCAGAAGGACTTAACTACTCACTGCAGGTGTTCCCAGGTTGCAATATACCCTTGCAGAGATGTGCACTACCAGTGCCAACCCCCATTTAAGGGCATTTGAAAGAAGCAAATAAGTGTACAAGTGTAGGGTGAGCCTAAGTTTGAGACTGAGAAAGTATCAGAGAATTCCAGGCTAAAAGTGACATCATGGGTCATTTATTCCAACCGTTTGTACAAATGCAGGATCCTATACAATCCCTGAAAAATACCTATCCAGCCACTTCTTGAAGATTTCCAGTGAAGGAGATTCCATAACTTCTCTAGGAAGCTTGTTCCATTGTCCTACTGTTCTGACAATAAGGACATTTTTTTCTGAGATTTGATCTAAATCTCCTTTATTGTAGTTTAAACTCATTGTTTTATGTAATGTCCTGCCCTTTGCAACAAGGGAAAACAATTAGGACTCATTCTCAACGTCTGTCAGGGCACCCTTCCATAACTTTTTAAAATTTGATGGCACCACTGTTGTATGGTCCCAGTTTACCAGACAACTCCTTAGTCAATGAGAATTTTATTGAACTCTTTAACAGTTTCCTTTTTCCACAACAGCACAATTGTCTCCTGTCCACACTCATGTTAAAAAATTAAAAACAACCCCTTCTCTCCTCCCCAATATTTCAGTCACTTATACAAGACATTCTCAGGGAGTGGCTATAGAATTACTTCCTATTACACCATATTAACTGAGATAGAAATGAAGCCTATACAGCTCAATATAGTGCTGGTCTACATGTTCTGTTTGTGAGACACTCTCATTAATATGAAGACAATGTTCCTTGGGTGAATCTGATACCTTTTATTAGACCAACCCAAATAGTTGGAGAAAAGTTATTAAGCAAGCTTTCAGGTTCACAAAAGATTTCAGGGTTTCGGAAAAAACCCTTCATCAGGCTAAGGAAGTTTCACCAGTTGGTGTGTGCTCTTCCTGGATGGAATGAAAATCTATTAATATGAATGCACTTATTGTGAGTGGCATAAAGGTGAAGTACTGAATTACATTAATTCAGATTGACCTGATCTGTCCTAGTTTATGTAACAGTCTTTTTTTCTCTTGAGTTTACAGTAAGTAAGAGGTTGTGAACTCATTAAAAAGGGAAAACTGTGCCTGAGAGGGAACAAGCATATGAACACTGGCTATGAACAAGCATGTGGTCCACTGGCTGGCACAGCATCTGAACAAGACCTGGGGGTCACAATTGACTGGGAGATGAATATAAACCAACACTGTGACAAGGCTGCCAAAATGGGCAAATAAAACTCTGGTATGCATCAGCCACTGTGTGGCCAATAGATCCAGGGAGGTACTCTCCCTTTCTGTTCGGTGTTGGTGTGGGCACTGCACTTCCAGAGGTATGTGGATAAGCTTGAGAGGGTTCAAAGAAGGGCCACCTGTTTGGTTAAGGGCATGGAGGGTAGGCCTCATGAGGAGGGGCTCCGGGAACTGGGCCTGTTCTGCCTGAGGAAGAGAAATCTGAGAGGTGACTTGATAACTGCCTACAAGTACGTCAGGGGGGAGCATCAAGAACTAGGAGATCAACTATTCAAGAGGACACCTCAAGGGAGGACGAGGACCAATAGGCATAAACTAATAGAGGGTAAATTCAGGTTGGATATAAGAGAACATTTCCTCTCTGTAAGGGACACCAGAATCTGGAACACACTTCCGGCAGAGGTGGTGCAGTCACCTTCTTTGGAGATGGTCAGGATGGGCTGGACAGGCACCTTGTTGAGCTCATCTGAGCCCAATAACTTCCTGCCCACGACAGGGGACCAGACTTGGTGATCTTACAGGCCCCTTCTGGTTTTATGATTCTAAAACAATACCATGTGCTCTTATCAACATATCTCCTGTCCTTAGGGCAGCAGTCCTCAGCTGGGGTGTTGCTGTCACTACTGTGGCCAATTAGAAGCGTGTGGCAGGCCTCCTGCAAAGACAGATTGGGAAGCAGCTATGGCAGGAGCACCTGTCCATCTGGGATTGGACCAAGAAGGACTGTGGCAAGAGATCCCGATCTGGCCTTGTAGGAGGTACACTGTGCTGTTCCATCTAGCTTTGGCAGTGGTGCCTGTATTGCAACACACCTGAATGGGTCTTTTGACACCCGAGTTGAGAGCCATTGAGTTAGGTCATCATTGGCAGTCCTTTGATACAAAGATAACAGTTTTCCAACAGATAGGGAAGTCACTGGTGAATCCAGAGGTGACTGAAGATACCAGTTGGAGATCTGCATGTTACACTACAGAGGTCACCTACTGTTCCAGGAGTGGATTATAGTAATGTCAGATCACAGGTTTTTCTTTTTGTTTTTCTCATCTATTTGCCTCAGTTTTTTTGGTTTGTTCAAAATGTTTGATGCCTTGTATTTCATAACACCAGTGGAGACGATTCAATGCTCAGGTCTCCCAGGTATTTAATTTAATGTTGCATTTCTTCAAATTGGTCTTCATTCTCTTCTTTTGCCACCTCTAAAGTAATGACCACTGGCAAGTTTGGAGTATAAGACCTGTTTCAAATGCTGGTTGTCAGGCATCTTTATGACATGTATCCAGTGGAGTTTGTGCTGTATAAACTTGGTTTCAGTGATGATGGTGTTTGGTTGAGCCATAATGCTAGCATTCCTCCTGTCCTTCCAGCAGATATGAAGGATTTTCCAAAGGCATTGCTGATGGTAACATTTCAAGGCTTTTAGGTATTTCCAAAATATCATTCAAGTTTCACACTCATACAATGGGGTAAGTAGGTGACAACAGCCTGGTAGGTGAGAAGTTTGGCTAGGTTCTGTTATTATGATCTTCAATTTTGGAGATGTCCAGAGGCTGCACTGGCAGATTTTATTCAGTGTTGAATATCATCATCTATATTTTCTTTCTGGGAAAGATGATTACCCAGGTAGGGGAAATGTTCAACATTCTCCAAGGACTGCCCTTTAATTGTAATATGTGGGGAACAGCGGATGGTTTGAGGTAGGTTGGTAAAGTATCTTGATTTTCATGAAATTTACAGTGAGTCCAAGTATTTCATAGGCTTTACAGAAGCAATTAAAAGTGACTTGGAGCAGTTCAGTTTAGTGAGCACACTTGACAGTCATCAACATCCTGAATATCAGTAATAGAGGTATTGGTTGTCTTGGATTTGGAACATAACCAGTTCATGTTAAAGAGATTTGTGTTTATTCATTACTGAATGTTGACTCCGGACGGAAGTCTGTCCACAGTGAGATGTGGAATAGCTGTGATATAGATGGAAAAATATGTTGGTACAATTACACATCCTTGCTTGCATAGGCAACTGGTGCTTCCTGAGTCTGGGGGGGCACCCACAGAAGTTGTCAGCAGTGGGGGTGGAGCTGGTGAGCATTCACAGACACCACTGTGGGGGGGCAGAGCTGGTGAGCACCTGCAGACGCCACCAGCAGCGGGAATGACCCTGTCGGGGGGGACGACACACATGCCCTTCTGTGCCCCTCCTGCATGTCACCTATTCTTGCTTGACCCCAGTTTTAATGGCACAGGGACCATTTCTGAGTCATTGCTTAGGTCAGTTTCTGTCATGTCATAGTGAAGAAGTCTGATGGTAACATGTTTTGGTGGGCATCCACATCTCATCAAAATCTTCTATAGGGCCCTTCTAATTAAATCAGAGTTTTCCCTTGGGTCAATGAGGGCCATGTAAAGATTTTGGTGTGGCTTGTAGCATTTTTCCTGAAGCTTTATAGCAACAAAAACTATGTCTATTATATCTCCAAATGGTCTGAAGCCACAGTGGAACTCAGGTAGAATCTTCTCAGCAAGGGAAGTGAGTCTATTGTGGAGAATGTGGGCAAGGATCTTCCTAGCTATGAACAGGAGTGCAATGCCACAGTAATTGCTGCAATCTGATCTATATCCTTTCTTGAATATGGTTACAGTTCTGGCATCTCTCAATTCTGGATCTGTCAAGTCACTGGGAATTTGTTCATATTTCCAGAATTTCCAAATAATTGTATGTAGTTGGTGAGAGAGCTTTTTTCCACTATGCTTATAAATTTCACCTGGTATTCCATCAAAACTTCATGCTTTGTTGTTCTTTATCTGCCCAATGGCTTTCAAGGCCTCTTAAATAAGTTGGTGGATCTTCAAGGTAGTCCTTAATGGGGTGCTGTGAAATATCTTTGATGGTATTATCTTCAACATTTGACTCTCAGTTCAGAAGCTTTTGAAAGGGTTCCTTTCACTATGCACTGGTGGTAGAGCTGTCTCTAAAGAGTGTTATTCCATCTTCAGACCTCAGAGTGATAGCTCCTTGTGTGTTTGGACCATAGATAGCTTTGGTTGTGCTGAAGAAACTACACCTACTGTGGCTGTCATCAAACCTTTGGAATTTTTTTGCTTTGTCCTGCCATGAGTTGTTCTTATACTCTCAAGTTTTCATCTGGGTCTCTGCTTTAATGTGCCAATACGTGTCTTGCTTCTGTTTGGAGTTGAGGTCATTGTGTCAAGCTTTGAAGAATCTCCTTTTCCTGTTAATTTAAGCTTGAGTTTCCGTATCATTCTCATAAAAACAGTCCTGATGTGGGGGGTTTTTTGTGGAAATGCTCTTGGAGAATGGTTGTCATGGGTGACTTCAGCTACCCAAACATCTTGTGGAATGAGCACTCAGGAAGATCTGGTTACTCAAAAGTTTCTTCACTGGCACTGAGGAGCTCTAACTCAAGAAATCTATGGGCTGACCAGGGGCAAGGCACTCGTAGACTTGGTTCTGGCAAAGGGGAATATCTAGTGAGCAATCTGAGAATCAGAGGGAAACTGGGCAATAGTGTCCATGAAATGATTGCTTTCTTCATCCACTTTAAGTCAGGGAAATCAGCCAGTAGGGTAGAAATCCTTGATTTTAGGAAAACTGACTTCCGCAAGTTTAGGAGATTGGTTGGTGAGGCCCTGTGGGACCATGGTCTGATGGGAAAGGGAATACAAGAAGAGTGGTCTTTCCTCAAGGAAGCGATCCTAGGAGATCAAAAGAAATCCATGTCCTTTCACAGGACAGGCAGCAAAAAGGCATGGCTCATTAGGGAAATCATGAACCTCCTGAAATTAAACTGAGAATCTTACAAGGGATGGAAGTAAGAAATAACCACCAAAGAGGAGTACGCAGCAATAGCCTGCACCTGTAGGGAGTGGATTAGGACAGCAAAGGGACACACTAAATACAGATTGGCAACCAGAATCCAGGACAATAAAAAGTCCTTCTTTAGATATGTAGGAAGTCAGGGGAAAAACAAGGGAAGCATAGGGCCCCTGATGAATGAGATGGGATGCTTATAAAGGCTCAAAAAGGCCTTTGGCCTGGTCTCCCACTATGTCATCCTGGTAAAATTGGGAAAATGCAGCCTCAACTACCTTGCGGTCTGGTGGCTAGGTAAGTGACTCCACGGTAGGATCCAGAGAGTATGGATTGATGGAACTGAGTCAATGTGGCAGAAAGTGGTCAGTGGCATCCCTCAATGTTCAGTACTCAGACCAGTGCTTTTCAACATATTCATCAACAATTTGGATTCGAGTATTAAGAGCGAACTGGCAGAGTTCAAGGACAACACCAATTTATGGGGGAGCACGGTCATGGTTGAGGACAGGCTGGCAATACAGGCTGACCTGGACAGGCTTGTGAGGTGGGCAGACATCAACCTGCCATAGCTGGCAGAGCTACTTGAATACTGGAATGCATCTACTGAGGCATCTCAATCAAGGTTAAGGATGTCATACTCTCACTGTACTCAGGCTTGGTGAGGCCGCAACTGGAGTGCTTCGTCCAGTTTTGAGCACTGCACTTCAGGAAGAATGTGGAGAAGCTTGTGGGAGTCCAAAGGAGTGCCACGTGTATGATTAGAGCCCTAGAGACCAAGTCATATGAGGAGAGGCTGAAAAACTTGGGACTGTTCAGCCTGGAGAAGAGAAGACTCCAAGGGAACTTGGTGGCAGCCTGTAAGTATATCAGGGGTGCATATCAGGGCCTCAGGGAGCATCTGTTCACCAAGTTCTCCAAGGGGAAGACAAGAAATAATGGGCACAAACTGATTGAAGATCATTTCAGACTAGACATAAGGAAAACTTTCTTTACAAAATGAGTGCTGAGGGATTGGAACAGGCTTCCCCCAGAGGTAGTACAGTCACCCACCCTGGTGATTTTCAAAAAGCATCTTGTTGCCTGTGATGGGCCGATGGGGGCACTCCTGCATCAAGCCACCCACTTCACTGCACCCATCCAAAAACGAAGCTTCGATTGCCTCCTATGGGGTACCTGTCTCTGATGCCCCCTTCTGGAATAGACCGCAAGCCTAGTGTAATTGTTGCCACCATCCAGGGTCTGGTCTTTGTCCAGGCTCTGGGCCCCCCAGGGTACACAGGCCTTGTAGACCTTGAGGATGCTTAACCCACTGTGAGACCTTGGGGTACTTCCTTTAGCCTGAAGCACAGAAAGTAACCTCCCTTAGTCCCTGAAATCACCGAGAAGAATGATCTCATATTCTCAGGACAGACAACAGGACTTGGTTGAATTTAGAATAGAATTCTAACTTTTTTTTCATCATCTGCATCTAGGGTTGGGGCATATGCATTAATGACTATTGAATGTTGTCCATTGTTCAGTAGAAGACAAAGGGTCATGAGATGCTTGTTGCTGCCAACCAGACATTCTGGCATTTGAGAAACAATCTTTGTCTTGACAGCAAAATCAGCACTGTATGTGGCTGTCTTTCAGTTTTTCCTTTCTAAAAGAAGGTGTAGCCACATCCATGCTTTGTGAGCTGCCCCTCCTCTACCTAAGTGATGTTGTTTGGTCTTGTTGGTCACTGTCAGGGTTATCCATCAGAGTGTAGATGTTCCAGGTTGCAAACTTTATTTCTTGATTTGGACCATAGGTAGAGTGATCTCACTGGATGTGGTTTTCCAGTCAGGTGCAGTGAGTCAGATTATGTTTAGGTTGCTTTGTTTATATTTTCTAGTACCTTCCCCATATGAGTAGTGGATCCTAAATAGGCCTCCTTAGTTAAGACCACAGCTGCCAAATTGCATGCCTGTCTCTATTCCAAGTACAAAACAACAATCGTTGCCTCCATGTAGATCTGTGATTAGGGGCTTCTGATAGTCATGAGCATCTGTTGCCTCTTGCCTGTCACCACAGGGCATACTGTTGATGGAAGACACTTGAGCCTGTTTTTAATATGATGAAGCCATTGCACATTTAGCAACAGTGCGATATTTCGTAGGAAAAGAATCTTAATCCAATGGCAAAGAAAATGTAGATGACCAGAAGTTTCTGTTCTGCTGCAGCCTTCATCTGCCTTTGCAGGCATTGTGAAGCATTCCTTCATCCATGTGTTGCATAATACATTTTTCTTAGAGCAGGTTAAGACTGCATTTGATTATTTTTGAGATGGCATCACATTGCTTGCTCGTGGTGAGTTTGTGTTCCACAGAAGCCCAGAGATCCTTTTCTGCAACATTCTTCCCCAGCCAGTCATTTCCCATTCTGTATTTGTTCATTGTATTTCTTCTGTAGGTGCAGCACCATCTATTTGCCTTTGTTAAATTTCATTCTCTTGTGTTTTGAAAGCCTCTTTCATCCTGTATCTTTTGCAGACCAGATCAGGATGCTCTAGTCCAATGTTCAGGTAATTAATAAGAATGTTCAATAATCCTGAACCCAGAGCAGAACCCTTGTAGGACCCATAACTGAGACATTGTGACATTGGTCAATCTATGGTTGCTCTGTGTTTGTAATTATTCAGCCAATTATGTATTCATTCCACATTTCCCCGGGTTACTATGAGAATGTCAAGTGAGACTATATCAAAAACTATACTGAAGTCCAAAAATACTATGCCTACTCTACTGCCACTGTCCACCAAACTATTTTGCATGTGAAAGAAGGAAATCAAGTTTGTTTAGCATGTTTTGTTCTTAACAAATCCATAGAGACTTCTTTCCTCCTTTGGGGGGAAAGAAGATTGACTCATAATTTGCTCAGTAGCTTTCTCGGTATTGAAATCAGTCTGGGTCCTTTTTTCGTTCTTTTTTTTTTAAAAATGGGCCCAATTTTATCCCATCAGTTCTCTAGAACTTTGCCTCGTACCTATGATTCTGTAAACATTGTTTCCTGTGCCGCCGAGATTTCTTCAGCCAGTTCCTTCAGCACCCTGGGATGAATTTCATTAGGTTCTGCTGACATAAATTCTTTCAACTTTGTTAGTTGAGGTTCTTTGAGTAACTGTTATATCTTTTACTAAATCGCCTAAATAGTTGGAAATATTGTTCTTTGCAAGCTTGCAGCTACAAACACTCTAGTAAAAGCACAGGGAGAGTTTGTTGTTTTACTTCTGATTTGTAGCCTTCTCTTTCACTAGTATTATAGCTATTTTGTCTCAGTTTGCTTTTGCTGTGCAGTTGCTGAGCAGCTCTGCCTTCTTTCCATCTTCCTTTTATCAGATCACATTCACTATTGAGCAGTGGACCCAAGGTTGTTTTTTTTTTATCTTTCTTTTCTGTGTGATACATTAATAGAACCTCCTTTTATATCTCTTGGCAGTTATATCTCAGCTTTTGTATTTGCTTTCCTGATTTTGTCCCTTTACTTTTTGCTATTCCTTAGCATACTTCCTGAGAGACTTGTTCTTCCTTCCACTGAGGTGGAGTGCGTAGAGAAGAACTTGAAGTGCCAGAGATTGTTTAGGAACTGCTTAGGTAGTCAGGCAAAGGCAGTGAAAGTGTGCACCTCACTAGACAGGGTAGAAGACTGGGAGAGATTCTCCTGGGCACCGGGCTAAGAAGCACGGTAAGATTTCTGTGGGCAGAGAGTGTCTAGAGTAGGGAGTAGGTAAAGTTCGGCCTGTGGGCCAGCACTGGACTCCATTTCCCAGCAGCCCTTGCCTGCATGGCTGGGGCCGGTC
>JAGPOW010000261.1:162402800-162416202 GCA_030014935.1 Caiman crocodilus | reverse complement strand
CAAGGCTGGGGTTGACATGAAGACCAGCCCCACCCATGCTGGCAGGGTGCATGGCAGGACAGGGTAGGGGGCTGCTCTGGAGTCACTGGGAGCTTGCATCAGGGGCAGCTTGGTCTGGGGTCAGGGCAGAGCTGCAAGTTGCAGCCTGCATGCTCTGGGCAGGGGTGTGCAGGCAGTGGATCGCAGCTCTGCCCCAGCTCAGGACCAGGCTATCACTGCTGCGAGGAGCCAGGGCAGAGCCATGATCCACTGTCTGCATGCACCTGCCCAGAGCATGCAGGCTGTAGATCGTGGCTCTGCCCTGGCCCTGGACCAAGCCGCCTCCGCCGCAACATCCCAGTAGCTCTGTCCCCAGCAATGTCTCCAGGCATGTATCCCCCAGCACATAAGTGCAGGTGCACATCCATCAATCACTGGGCATGCCATGGATTGCAGTTAGGTGCAGAGCAATGATATTCCAGCAATAGCATAACATTTGCGCAGGGGCCAGGCACACAATAGCTGCCTCTTATGTCTGTACCAAGTTGTGTAAACGGAGATCTCCCAGTTGTGGCCAGCAGTCATCTAGTGACCCATACTTGGTCTGATGTCTGGAAAAGACAGTGCTCTTCCTGTACAGATAACGTGTGAGTGTTCTTTAAGTACTTTCTTCTGATCAACAAGTACTTCTCATGTCCCACACAGAAAAGGTTTCCTTGCATCTGTCCCCTCAGTCTTCTTATATTGGTCACTTCTGTAAGAGTGCTGGAATGTGAAACATGGCACTGAATGCATTACTTCCTTCCCTTGGTGTTCAAAGGAACAAACTTTTATTCCTGCATGCTCACTTGTGGAACACAATGGTCTCAGAGTCTTTGCTAATATGGGGTACAGATACTGTCCCTGGCAAAGGGCCTCCAGATGTTCCAGTGCAGCTCCTTAGCAGTTGCATCTGTGTTGTACCCCTGAGGCAGGCATAAGGAGTTAAGAAGTGGCATCAGGTGTTGCTTCTGAGAGCTATGAACTAGTATGATGCTCAGATTGGACTATAGGGAGGATGTGGATTTTGGGAGGCAGGGTTTAGAATCCGGGAGTCTCAGGACTGCTGTGCGTGGCTGTAGCAATTTGTTGCTTAGAACAGCCACCATAACCAGAGTTCTGTAATCCACTTCCAGTGATGTTTTGGAGACTATGTACATTTCTAGCAGGAGATCCTGCAAGTACTGCCCTCACCACAATGAAAAGGCAGTTTAGGTTCCTCCCTTTCTTTGGAAGAAAACCTTGTCTTTTTAGTCTTTGAAGTGGCTCACAGACTGTAGGGCATAAACCTTGGTTAGCTGTCAGCCGTGAGATGAGGGGCATCTCTGAATGTCCTCTAGTTGAGGTCCTGCATACGCTGGACCTATGGAAATGGAGAAGAACGCTTTTAGAGTGCAGCTAGTGAAGTTGTAGCCCATTGTTCAATGGGTATTCTAAATGCAGGACCCCCTTAGGATCTCCAAGGTGGTTCGCACTGAATTTCTCTATTGAAATGTTAATCTTTCTTTCTTTAGAAACAACACATAGGATTAATCTTTTCTAAATTAGCCTGTAGTCTATTCAGAAGTCATTGGTACTTGTTGCAAGCTCAATAATATACACATCAGAAGGGTTTTTTGGCACATAAAATGATACAGCTGATTAGATGCTGGTGTTTGGATCTTGGGTGCATCCAGGAGGTTTTGTGTGTGTCTCTTTGGAAGAACACAGAATTGGTGGCAACAAAATTATATTTTGTGGATGTGCTGAGAAGGAACTGGTCACTACTATTCATATTGGCAGCTCTTACTTTTCTGATGATATTTTTCTAGGTAATGTGATCTTTCCCAACCCTGGCATTAAAGTCTCCTGCTAAGCTAACTTTATGCTGTTTGGGGATGGCAGCATATATACCCTTTACTGATGGTAAAATATTTATTTTGCTTGTTATCCAATGTTGTTATTCGGGCATATTCACTGATAACAGGGACATGTCATCTGGATGTTAAAGGAAGTCAAAATGTTATCAGGTTTTCATTAGTACCATGAAGTATCTTGGTTAGTTAGTTGTGCCACAATGCAGTTTTTTATAGCAATTTGACTTTTTGATGTTTTGCCTTTGTATTAAAAAGTGTTTCCTCCACTGTTCTTTTATTTGACCTTCATCAGACATCCTGTCTCACTTGGTGTCACAATTGCTGATGTTGAACTGCAGCAGATCTCTGACAACTGAAGCTGTTCATCTTCCTGCAGCATCATACCACTGTGTGAACTGGACTCTTCAAGGAAGATGTAAAACTCATTTTGATTAAAGATAGCAGATATAAGCCTTGATACACCTCTGACCCCCCACCCATTATTAACTGGCTTATTTCTTACAGGCACTGTGGAACCCAGCCTTGAAAAGAGAATAGTGACCCCAAGGAGCTTCATATATTGCAACATTTCAAATTAACATTTAAATAAATAAAATGCTAGCAGGTGTGGTACTGTTCTTTTCTGAAGTAGACTTTCAGTTTCCCCTGGACCCTTCAGGGACTCACTGATCTGCAATTCTTAGAATTTTTCTTGTACCATTTTTAAAATAAGACACCACATGCCAACTTTTCTCTCATTTCTAGGGCGTGTTAAAAATATACTTTCACACACATGCACACTCACACACAAGTAATAAGAGTAATTATATCTTCTAATTTCTTTGTCTTAGAAAGTGAAGGAAAAGGCCGTAGGCGTGGAGGTCCCCCTAAGAGGAGCACAGAGCCAGGATCAACTCTAGTAGGGCCAACTGCTGCTTTGGCAAGTGTTTTCATTTTAAAATACGTTATTGCCTAACTGACTTTCATGTATTAAAACTTTTCCTTTACAGATCATTCTGGAAAGCTTCAGTGTCAAAACACTGTTGCTGCTTTTGATCCAGTTCTGCAAGGTGGTGAATACCTTCAGAGTCCATTAACTGCAGTGAATAGCAGTTGCTAGGAAACCTTTGTTACTATATAGAACTAAGCCTTTTATTTTTTGTGTTTACACTATTTCTGGTTTTGGCATCAGTGTTGCATACTGACATCTCATTTATTTGTTTTCCTAGGTTTAAGGTAATATTACTTTGATTAAGAGTTTGTCTGACAGCTATGAGTACAGTAGAACTCAGATACTTTTTAGAGTAGGTTCCAAGCCCCCTTGTGAATAAGAGGGGTTGCAAGGTATCCAGGGCTATATATAGCCACAGCAAACAATGACATGGAATCAGTGAGGTGCTCCAGCATCAATGAGGTGCTTTGCTGTGCTGAGGGACATTGTGGACCACTGGTGCCACTGGCAATCTAAACCTAGATTGCAGCTAACATGTTCCAAAGGATCCTTGACACTGTTCTCATGGAACGAATGAAGTGTTCAGGGTAGACATCTAACAAAATGTGGCTTCGTGCCCTGCAGTAAGCAGCAGAGGTCATCTAACAGGCAGTGGAGTTCAGTGAGTTGCAAAGCTGATCTTTGCAACCAACAGAGCACTGGGGAAGCTGGACGACGTACCAGTTCCCCTTTGTGCTCTGCTGGAGGGTGCACATATAATAAATAGCACTTCAAAGGTGTTCCTGCTTCTTGTATGATCATTGTTGAGGTGTAATGGCTCTTTTTGCAGTACTTAATTGATTGCGTGCATATGAATTTTCACTTACTGGAGCATTTCAAAGGCAGTTGGAGTACTTTAAAAGTTATGTCTGTCCACAGTGCCCTGTATGTATCAAACAACAACAAAAAAGTGGCCTCAGACAAACAGAAGGGAAATGTTTCTGACAAGTAGTAAAGGGTATTTAGAAAAAGCAGACTCTAGGTGCAAGACCAGAAAGTAATGGAAAAATGTGACTGTAAGTTGCATCTTTGTCCCCCAAGCCAAGGAATGACTAGAGAGCTGTTGTCTCAAGTCTCTCCAGCTGTTTCTTTAGCTGGGAAGGGCTGGGGCCTAAGGGACAAGCTGCCTCTATTCCATGTTCCCCAGCCACATACCTTGCTGTGGGTGCTCTGCAGAGCCTATGCCACGTGAGCTTTTCCTTTTATGGGGAGAGAATGATGAGAATAGTGTAAGATGGCTGTATGCAGCTTCACATCACAAGAGGTGCCAAACAAAAGGAGTGAAATAGAGGATCTGGCTTTTTCATATGAACCATTACTTAGGATTTACCCAAGATGCATAGATTAATTCTTATCAACCTGGTGAAGGCCTTCTTTTAATTCCAAAATACCTTTGTCACTGTGTATTATCCTTCTTATTATGCACATAGTTGCATTGTTTTAAAATCCTTTTCCAAGGTGAACTTTCCTCTTTCCTTCCTAGTACAGTGCTAATCTCAGATACATTCTAAAGGCCAGTTAAATATGTTCTAGTGGGAGAGGAAAATGATTGTGATGGTGATTTTGCAGTTGATCTGTTTTGCTGTTCTGTTGAGTCACATTGAGCACATGCGATTAGTGTTCCTGAATAAACTTTGGTGCCATTCACACTGAGTTTATTGCTCCCAGGTGCAGCGTTTATACATGCATCTGGGAGCACAGCACATTGAGCCAGGGCTCAGGGGGTCAGACTGCCAGCCTGGAGCTGCTCTGTTCCAGCTCAGTGTGCTATGGAGAGACTGGATGGGGCACAAGGATGCTACAGTGTGGCACTAGCCAGTAGGCATCCCTGCATTGTAGAACCTTTGTAGTACCGCAGGCAGCCCTGGTCACCATCTACACATGCATTGTGGCAGAGTAAATAACCCTGCCATAGAATAATACCAGTGTTGGGCAATAGTATCCTACACTAGAGTTAACTGGTTTACTACGGCCTAATAGCACCATTCATGTAAATAGTAATGCATTACTGTGGAGCTAATTAGACAACTGCAGTAAGTGTCTCGTGTAGATGCACCCACTGAGTGCTTCTGTAGTAGATTAAAATGTTTAGAGTACAATCTGGATCAAAATCCAGCATATAAACATTCAGAATTCTCCCCAAGTATAGTAAGGAACAAGATGACTTCAGCATACTGCGGCGGGTCTAGGCAGTACAGAATATATTGTAAGAATAAAGTAAAACTGTAAATCAGTTACCCATAACAGGTTCAGTAACAGAAAGTTCTTAGATTCTAATATGCATATTCAGATATCTCACAGTTTGGAAATTGCATTCCCAAAGTTTAAAATTCCTCTGTATTCTCTCTTGGTCAGTGCAGTTCTTTGTGTATAAACATGCTCTTTACATTGATTAGTGCTTATATTACTCATTATTCCAGTGAGGCCCACGTTTGACTGTTATGTAGATAGGTTATATTATAAATTTAGATCTGACTCCAGATATGGTTGTTAGATGTTAGGTGTTAGGGTCAGAAGGGACCTCAATAGATCATTAAGTCCGACCTCCTGCATAGTCAGGAAAGAGTGCTGGGTCTAGATGACCCCAGCTAGATGCATATCCAACCTCCCATACCCCCAGCTGTGAAGAAGTTCTTCCTAATGTCCAGTCTAAATCTGCTCTCTGCTAGCTTGTGGCCATTATTTCTTGTAACCCCTGGGGGCGCCTTGGTGAATAAAATCTCCCCTACTGCTACAGGGGGAAGGACCAGGCCCCCCTGCAGCTCAGGGGCTGCCCAGCCCAGTGGTAGCTCTCTCTCCAGCCTCAGGGCAGGTGGGGAGGCTTTGCTAAAAGCAGGATCAGGCCCCTCACTGCTTCTGGCTTCTGCAGGTGCCTGTGTCTGGCAGGACACCTGGTGCCTCGTGGTGCCACCTGGTGCCTTTTGGGGAGGGGTAGGGAGGGAGCCTAGCAATGTTGATCAGAATCGACCCTCCCCTTCCCAACAACCCATGTTGCCTCAGGGGCAAACCAGCCCCTTCCTGGGTAGTGCCAGGTGTCTTGCTGGCTGCAGGTGCCTTCTGAAGGCAGAAGCAGCAAGGGGTCTGATACTGCTTTTAGGCAAGCTTCCTCGCCTGCTTCGTGGCTCGGGTGTAAGCTGCCACTGGGCCAGGCAGCACCTGAGTTGCAGGAGGATCTGGTCCTTTCTTCCATGGTGGCAGGCCCCCCCCCGGCCTGGCCAACCGAGCTGCCAGTGGGCCATGTGCTGCCTGAGCTCCTGGGCAGCAGGCTATGTGCTGTCCGCTCCTAGGCAATGCTGCTGGCAGGGGACGGTGTGTTAGTCAAGGTCAAATTTTAAGAGTTAAAAATTTGGCTTCAAAACTCAACTTATACACCATGAAATACAATAATTGTATCAAAAACATTTTACAGATGCACTAACCAAATAAAGTGCTTTCCAGCAGAACTGCCCATTGAAATAATTTATGAAACTGTCTTAAAAAATCAAAACCATAATTTAGCCCTTAAATATTAAGTAAAATTTGTGAAAACTGATATACCATATTTTAATAAACTTTTGTCTCCTAGCCAATTGGGAAGAAAAATGTAGTCCTGACCAATGAAGCCAGGAGAGAAATGGCCAAGCAGGCCAAAGTCACCAAGGAGGAGAGAAGAGCTCAGTTAGATGATAGACACAAGTATTTGATATCAAGATTAGCAGATGTGTTGGGCTTAAACATACAGGAAGTAGAGGACTCCATTATTTCTGATGATAAGGTAATATTGATTTGGTATTTTATTAAATATCTTTCCTAAATTTGCTGTATATCATATTTTCCTCAAAACATGTTGTTTTAACTAGCACTGCAATTTTATTTTAGTTTCAGCTTCTTGGAGAATTCTTTGCACCTACTGGACTAAAAAAGTTACTTTTCTTTTACCAAGATATACTGCAGGTATGATTCTACTCTTGTTGTAAATAGAAAAGTTATATTATTTTTTTCAAAGGCCATTACATATCTGTTGGAAAGCTTATAAAATCTGAAACTGCATTCTGTATGCTTATGTACTGTGTTATGATGCCAATGGCAACTCCCCATTGATGTCAGTGGCGACAAGAACAAGTTTTGTAGGTGTGATTTACTACTGTTTTTATAGAAAGGTACTCTATTCTTCTAGAAGAGTTGGAAGAACAAGAGTTACTTAGTCTGGAGAAGAGAAGACTTAAGGGGGATTTGATACTGCATAAAGGGTAGCTATAAAGATAATGATGACAAAGTATTCTCTCTGGCCATTAGGGACAGGACAAGAAGCCATAGTCTTAAATAGGAACTAGGAACATTTAGTTTGGCTGGTAATAAGCACTTTCTGTCTGTGAGGGCAGGTAAGTAGTGGAACAGTTTTTATGTAGAGAGACTGAGGAATCTCCCTCCTTGGAAGTGAGAGAGGTTAGAGAAACTTGAACGGAGCGGTTTAGACATGGGTGATCCTTCTTTGAACAAGGTGCTAGACTAAATGATCTTCTGAGGTCCCTTCCCACCCTTCTTTTCTGTGAGTCTAGGATTTTCAGTACTAGACATGAGACATCACTAAATAATGAAATTTATGAATCAGATTTCAAAAGGAATTGAAAAAGTTAATGGAGCCAGATTGTTCACAGTGGAAATGGCCTAAAAACTGGGGTACATAATTAAATGTTATAAAACTAGGAAAGTCAGAAAGTGCAGTTTCCTCCTTCTCCCGGTCTGAACTCTGCTCAGCTCCAGTGCTGGGGAAACACTTATTCAAGAGGCTGAAACCATTAATTTAAATCACAAATGGCCCTATACTCTGATCTGTTTCATGCAACAAACAGAAAATATGCTCAAACTGGTACTGATGTAATGGAAGGACTGGAAGGGGTGTCTGGCCAAACTCACCCAGGAAAAGAGCTCTCAATTCACATTAATATGAATGTGTAATACCTAGAGGCATAAAGTAACCTTAAAGATACCTGCATGGGAAGAATTTTCACACTTCTTCATGCACCCCAGTACAGGGGACATGGCAGAGCCAACTCAAGAGAGATGGAATTTTGGAATCACCATTATATTTCATTGAGCCCTTGGCACTAATAGATTTCACAGAAGAAATCTACAGAGTAGTAAATTCTGGTCAGAGCTTTCGACCTGACTCCTTCAGAGACATGGGATTGTTATATGCCAGCCCACCAAAGGGAGATAGTGACACCCTACCTTCTGAGGAAGCTAAGCTTTTAGAGACAGAGATGCTTAGAAACACATATGCGCACACATACACTCTCTCTCTCTCTCTCTGTCACTAGGAGCCACAGGGTTGGACTCTAATTTCCCTAGGGCCTAGTAGATGTGTAAAGTCTGAGATTTGTGTCCCTTGTGTTATCCATGAGGCTTCAAACCTTTTGCCATAAAAGGAGTGTTTCTAGGAAACACTGACAGTTAAATCTCATCATAAACTGAGCTCAATAGTGAGTCTGGGCTCATGGTTTCTTCCCTGATTTAGAAAAAGCTAGTTATTATTCAAACGCTTAGGTGGCATAAGTTCAATAATGATTAACAGTTTTCATATCTTTCTATTTTTATTGACTTATAATTTAATTAGCAGCAAAAGTCAAATATTTCTTTGTGGCCGGATGGGTCTTCTAGCAAGTTGTACTCTCAGAGGAGGCTATTTATTACTACGGGCTCTAATGAGGTATGAGCAACTTATTTCATTAGATTATACTTGTGAAGTACTTTAAAGGTAAAAATAAATACCTTATAAGGATGAATGCCCAAAAACATTATGCAGTGGTAAAAAAGCTTTTTATAGTTGTTAGACGCATATTTAATTTTTTAGCCAATGCCACAACCTCGCAAGCTCTCCTACTGGTTTCTGTACTGAGATGGGAATTCTTCAGTAAAGCTAACCAAGAAGGCAATAGTATTTAACAGATTTCAGAATTCATTGTCTGGAAGAGAGCTATTTAAACTACCATTTTTTAAATATATTGATCGCTTTAATAATGTTAAAAAAAAGCTTATTGTGCATGATCTTTTCGTGTTCAGTTATTTGTAGCTTAGAAGTAGAGTCCATAATGGAAAGGGATTTTTGTCATTAAAATACTACGTTTTTGAGAATGTAAATAATAAAAATTGTATATATTCTTCCAGTAACATATTTTTAGTTTTGCCTTTCTTCTGTTCTATATCAGTCTTGGAGCATATTCTGGTAGTACATTAAGTGACTTGATTGAAATCTGTCATGCATGGTTCATTCTGTCTCTTACCTTCTGCTACTTAGTTCAACTTTAGCTTAGCTCTTCTGTCTTAGAGGCTTGAGGAAGAGTACTGTGATACCCAAAATCTTGCCTATGTCTATCTAGACCAATTATGCAGTGAATCCAGTAAAAGATATTACCCATCCCCCTGCCCAAATCCTTTTGCATTGGAATAAGGGACATTTAACTTAGATGTTAGGAAGGATTTAAGCATTGGAACAGATTGCCTACGGAAGTTGAGGAATCTTCCTCAACTTGTATGAAAAGTTTAGAAAGAAATGATCCTGCCTTGAACAATGTGTTGTAGTAGATTATCTCTTGAGAACCTTTCCACCCTATTCTTTATGATTCTGCAATTCTAATGTACATGCTATTATATGTTTATATTAGGGGAGGCCTGGCTGGAGAATTGCATATAGCACTTGCACTTAAAGGTTGTGAATTTTCTGATGTTCTTACTTCCTGTAAAGTAAATGCCAGACTCGTTGCAAGTGCTGAACATTGCAATTATATGGCTACATAAATGGCATTTAGGCATATAAAGGTGAAACAGATTTCATGGCAAATTTTAACTTTCATGCAAATAATTAGTTGCTCTGGTTTCATATCTGTATAGTTTCTAGCAAAATGGGACTTTCATCCTTAATGGGATTCCTGTAGGAAATATAATATATAAAAAGTTAAATAACTAAAATAAACAAGAAGAATATGAAGCACAAAAATGTATTCACTAAAGAAAAGTGATTGATAAGATTTAATTTTAAGTTATTGTAATCATAGCTCTTTGCAGTTGACCTGAATGCTGTCTAAGGTGTTGCTAAAGCAATTTGTCCATGTTTCTAATTAAACTGAGACTGTGGAGACTGATGTCAGACATTTAAAAATACATCTTAGTAAAACTTTTAAAGCCTTTTTAAATTAAATTGATAGAAGGAAGAAGCATTCTACTATGGTCTCTTTTGGACTGAAAAATCTATAAATATAAGAAAGTACTTGAAATACTTTAAAACTGAAAATTTCTTGAGTTTTGTTTAGCTGTAGCTGAAGAAGTTGAGAGGTAAGTTGTTTTCATACAGCTGTACAGTAGTCTCAGTAATGAATTCACTAAATATTTTTCAAGTAATTGAAATTTTATTACAATTTATCTTTCACTTATTTTCCAACTTGTTGACTGTATTTACTGGTATATGTTATGTTTACTTTTACATATTTTTTTCCTTTTTATAGAGCTTGACAGGAACTTGTGCATTTTTTCTAAGGACTACAGATAAAGAAATTACTACAGCAAATGTCTCTCAGGTCAGGCAAAAATAATGTATTTTACACTTGAATTCACAAACCCTTTATCACTCAGCTAGTTACAGTGAAGATAAAGCAATGGAGATTATTTCTGTAGGAAAATGTTGTCTATATATGTAATAATGATCTTTTGTGAGTTGGAAAAATGTGTTACAAGGGGAGAGAACCAACAGAATGCGAATTTTGTTACCAGAGAATATTCTCTCCTAATAGAGTCTCTCTTCATTCAATTCAGCATAGTAGTCTGATTAATCACCAGAATGCAATTTATAGCAAATAGAGACTGTTCTCTAAAGGGAGATTAGACATGTAATTGCCTTGAGGTTAATAAATACGTTGTATCCAGTGGTTTTAATAACTTGAGAGAGCAAGCCTTGATGCCAGGTTGGAAGGACTCTTGTGGAAGTCTGACCAATGGGCACAGCTTAGTCCTAAATCTTCCAGTAACAGGAATGGATCACTTCAAATTCCAGGCTCAGGTAAGAAATGTATCTTTCTAGGAATTGAAAAGATTATGGTTTGTGCATGCATGTCTTACATGTACCTGATGTTCACACAACTAGTAATGGAGTTGCAAAAGTGTCATTTCAGTACATTCCATTAACCATTTTTTTTTGCCCCAAAGGAGGTGAATTTTGGCATGTTTGATTGTAACAATGGAAGTATCCTTCAGGGCCTGGAAATCTTCCTGGCCCAAGTCCTCATACCAACACTTAAATACCAACAGGTAATCAATAAATACTCTTTTTCTTTGCAAAACCATTTTGAGTTCTGGCTAATGGCTTTTATGTTGTAAAGCAGATAAACCTAAAACAGAAGTCTGTGAAAGGAAACAGTTCCTATTTCTCATTCATTTATTCATTTGTCTTTAAAAATACCATGAATAAGATCTCTGAGAAGACAGGAGTGTTATGATTTAATTAAAACTAGAGTAACCTGAATTAAAATTAGTGTCAATTAGTTTTGGTTGCATCAGAATTAGATACATGTTTTAATCAATAGGGAAAGCCCAATAAGTCACTTTGAAGTGGGCAAGAAAATTCAAGACAGCCATTTATTTCTATGAGATCCTGGTGCCTGTTTACTAAAAAATGATTTGCCTCTCAAGCACAGGCCCATAACTCACTGCATACTGTAACTGAAATTGATAGAAGTACCATGTACACTCCAGCTTTACTGTGATGAACAGACATTCCAGTGTTTTGGAATTGATTATTGCTGGTCTGCTCCTGCTCCCTCTCCCATTCCATTGAAGCCAATAGCAAAATTTCCTCATGCAATATTTACGATCAGTGCATTGGTCATGCTGAAGCATCAAAGAATGTATTTTAGAGGGTGGGGTTTTTTTTAGTCCTTAAATTCTATTGTAAAAAAGCAATACTGTAATTTTCTAATAAATGCTACCTTTGTTTTACATTTTTTTCAATCATTTTTCTTAAATAATTAGCACTGGGGAGCTGTGAAAGAAGGCTTGAAGAACAGCCAGATACAACACTTTCTGTATTGTTTGGATAAATTTGTGGGTATTTTGTCATCATCAAGACAGAATTTGGACGGGAAAATTCAGCTGCAGGAGGTGGATATTGACAGTTACCTTAACAATTTGCATAACCCATCTGACTACGTAACAGCAGGTCAGTAACTCCTGAAATAAGAATATTATATGTTGGTAAGCAAACATGGGTAAAACCACTTACAGGAAGCACTGCAGAATATATTTTAAGGCGGACCATTCTACTATTTTAAGGGGGACCATCCTTAACTTTTGTTGTGAAAAAGTAGCCCAGTAGTTTCTGAAGAAGGAATATTATGTGTTGCCAAGCAAATGTAGAGATGAGATTGTCTTCAGGAAAAGTGTTTCTTGCTTTTCAAGGCCAGATTTTTTAAAGGGTTTAGTCTTCCATTCCTGAAGTAGAATATAATTGCAGGTTTACGACCTCAGAAAAAATTGTGATATCATAAATTCAGCCCTGTTATCCTCCAATAAATTAATTTGCATTTTTATTAATCACTTTTGCATTTTTGTTGAATAAAAACTTTCTGTATTAAACTAAGTGTGGTAAAATTTTGTCCTCTTTTAAATGTTTATCTGATTTAAAAGTGGTGCAGCCCGTGTGCTTATAGGCCAAATTGTGAGCTCCCTACTCAGTTTTATTTCTTTCCACTTGGAACTGGACTGAGTAAAACCTATACAAAAATCTTAGTCCTAAACAAGTTAGTATTTGAGTGGCCATAGTCCTCTGTGGGCATGTATACATGTACACCTGACTGCACAGTTGTTACTGCACAGTTGTTTAGTACTTTTGTTAGCAAGTATTAAATGACTGTGCAGTAGCCGCAGTTACTGTGCAGTCTTGGTAGTACATGGGTCATTTTTGACCCTACTATGCCATGGCAACAAACTACTGTCATAGCTTGTTCGTACCTGCCAATGCTATGTTGCTATAGCATCTCATATAGATGAGTCTTATAATGAGCTGCATGTGAATTTAACATAACACAAGAACTGTTTCCATCAGACTCTTGGAAATAGAGAAATATATTACATAGGGCATGTCTACACAACCTTTAATGTGCGGTAGTTACTGCACATTAAGTTTAGTACTTGGATAACCAAGAACTATATCAATGTGCAGTAACTGGTGCCACTGCACAGTAGCACTGGCACATGACATTTTAGTGATACTAATTGTGCAGTAGCCTAATACTGCTGCACAGTAGCATGTTAGCATGGGTTTTGCCCTGCATGCTAGTGTCAAGTAAAATTAGGCTACTGCACAGTAAAATTAAGCTAATGCACAGTTAACATCTCATGTAGACATGCCCATAGAATATACAAATGTAAATTATATACCTACTTTGATCAATTTGCACTTGCCTTGGAGGGGTTTGTATTTCATTTCTTTTCAAAACCAGGATTTGTCATCTTGTTGTATTTGTCCTCTTTTCCAATGTATATTTGTAATTTTCCATTATAAAAGAAGGTGCGAAGTGTGTGTGTGTGT
>JAGPOW010000261.1:162382256-162402700 GCA_030014935.1 Caiman crocodilus | reverse complement strand
GTGTGTGTGTGTGTATGTATTGTTCTTATGTAACCTTTTTCATTATAACAAATATTTTTAGCTTCTCTGACTTCTAAATATATGTTTATTTTTAAGGACATACTTAGAATACTATTTTTGAACATGAGTTTATTTTTGGATAGATATTATTAGAGTGCATTCTGGTTTTATTATTTTAAAGGCAGTAACACAGAGATCATTGAAAAACTTGAGGGAGCACTAATCATTTGGATCAAACAAATTGGACAAGTTTTGGTGGAAAATGAGCAAATGAGAAAAGAAGCTGATGACATTGGTCCATCTGCTGAACTGGAGCATTGGAAGTCAAGGATGGCTGCATTTAACAGGTTAAATCACTGTACCATTTCTCCTACTTGCTAAAAGACATTTGTTGATAAATATAAATTGTCATTTGAAAAAAAAAGATAATGTATTTCCTTTATCTCAAAGCCTTTTAGATGAGATCAAGAGTCCAAGAGTAAAGAAAGTTCTCAGTATTCTTCAGGCAGCAAGATCCAAAATATTAAAGCAGTGGAAAGACCTGGTAATTACTGTGCTTTAAAAATAAACTTTTTTTTTTGCCTACTGAAGTTTCAGGACTTACCTAATTGAGGCACCTATGCAGCCGATAAGGCAGTCTTCTGAGCATGCTCAGAAGGGAAGTGTGGGGCAAGATGTTTACACAGAACCCAAAATTGTGAGTTAAGTGCCAAAGACTGCAATTACATGGCTGCCTAAGTGCCATGCAGGTGCATAAAGGAGAAATAGGACCTGGCCCAAAGACACTTTTGACCAGAGTTTGGCAATGAAGACTGCAGGCAGTTCAGAAAAGCAAACTCACAAGCTACATGTAGGTGATGCATGAGTCAAAACCATTTGAATGCCCTAGTTGACCAGTTACTGAAACAGCAAGTATTCCACTGAAATCTTTCACTCCTTTTTGGTATTTGCTCAGTCATATCTGCTGAGTTTAGTGAGAAGAAATTTGTTGTTCTGAATGCAGTTAGCTCTGCAGAGCCAACACAAGGAGGAGATAGTGAGCTGGATTCCATTTCTTTTGTGCACCATCAACAAAATTGTTTATTAAGTTCTAAATGGTGCAAGCAATTTTAGACAAAAGGGACACACATATATCGCTGCAGAAGTGACTTGTCCTGTGGATCTCAGCCTAAGTTTGCAAGACTCGCATAAAAGTAATAATACTTGATAGTAATAATAATTGAGCACATTCAATTGTGCCAAGTTAAACACTGAAAAATTATCAACCAGGCCCCCAAAACCATGATTTTCTGTTTAGTTGGGGGCAAAGTAGCCTCTTAATGTGTTCAGTGGGGAGTTTTGCTTTCCTTGTGATGACTCAATTACCATGTCCAAAAGCTGCTAATTATTGGATAGCAATTATTAAATATGTAGTGTGTCAAGCCTTGCAAATAGTCCTTACTTATGAGAATAATCTAATGACATAATTGGGAGTATTTGTGCGAGTAGGTGTTTGCGAAATTTGGCTGTCTATTTGTTCTTCTTTTTATAGCATGGATTGGAAAAATAGTGAGTCTCCAGATTCTTGTGTGATAAACCTGAACACTATTAATTTTATTTGCTTTTCCTTTTCAGGATGGTAATGTAACAAATGCTGCCAATGAAGCTAAAGACAATGTAAAATATTTATATACACTGGATAAGTTTTTTGGTCCACTTGATAAAGCCTCACCTGTAAGTAATATTTTTAACTGCAGCAATTAGTAGGAGACTCAGTAAAAGAAAGGTTGTTACTACATGCAGACTGGTACCCCCTTTCCATTTCTGAATTTAATTCCTGCACAAAGAGTGAATTGAATGTATAGATTCTGAATAACCTTCAAGAAAATAAAATACGCTATTTCTTAGGTAGCAAATGATTGCTATTCTAGATGCTAATACATGAGCAGTAAAAAAAAAAAAAAAAAGGGGGGGGGGGGAGAATTTTCTCCCAAGTCCCATTCTTCCCAGATGCCCAAATTAATTCTAACTTATAGTTAAGTATGCACATATGTCTAATAAAATAGTATCCCTTCTTCCTTATATGTTTTGGTTAGCAGAAAAATAATGTCTTTACGTTTGAGTAAATACATTTGGAAAAGTAAATTACAAAAATAACAGTGTTTCCACTTGAAAGAGTCAGTATCCAAATGAGATGAATAGGTAGGTTTCTCCTTCTCCCCTGTATTCTATGGTAGGAAGTACAGAATGCTTCTGAGTTTTAGTTTGATAGGTTTTTTTGCCTGGTTCACATTTTGAAGTGTATCCTTTTAGTCAAGTGGTGAATAAATCAATATTTCCTTTAAATGAAACCATAAATGTTGTAGATGCCACCAGTAGGGAAAACAATAGAAGTTTACAAAATTTCTGCTGCATGGCTCACCGTCTTCCCTTATCAGATAGTTGGAAAAACAGATGTTAACATCAACATTCATTGTGGAAACAACAAACTGAGAAGATGCACACTTTTCTGTCTTTATCTTAAAAAACAAAACCAGCTGAAGTATTGCTGCTCTTTGAAGTTTTGATGTTGTTTTCTATTGAGTGCCTCCTGAAAAGTGCTCTGAGAGGTTTTGATGTGAGTTGAATGAGCTTAATACGTATAAAGAGATGCTCAGCTCTTTTTAATATCAGGGCTTAAATGAAAGAGCTTAATTTTTCATATTTTTGAGAAAAATGTAGTTGCTTTCTGAGAATCTGTCTTTGAAAGTTGTTTCTAATAGTTTCTATCTCTTCTGGAGTCTCTAGGAAGTCATAGGATAGGAAAATACTGTGCTACATAATTCAATTTTTCACTATTATCTAAACACTTTACATTTTCGATTAAATGTCAGTAAAAATTTTCTAACTGTAAGAACAGTAGGAAACTGGAACAAACTACTTACCTATGTTGTAGAATCTCCATCATTGGAGATTTTCAAGAAGAGGGTGGGACAAGGATCTGTCTGAGAGAGTTTAGGACTGCAGGTTTCTTCTGACCTTGTCGTCCTATAGGCACAGGCATTTGTAACATTTGGAGTACTCTAAGTGCCTTTAAAGCATTACAAAAAGTGAGGGTACATGCATACTCATCCAATTAAATACTTCAAAAAGGGCAGTTGCACCTCAAAAATGATTAGAAAGAAACAAGAACAACTTGGAAGTCCCGTAGTGTAAAACACTTTATCTTATGTTTGAAATCTCCAACAGACTATAATAGGGAGTTGATGAGTTTTCTGGTATCCCATAGTGCTCCATGTCCTCCCTTCTACACCCACACTGCTTTTGGGAGCCATCTCTGTCTCTTACACCAAACTCCACCACTCCAGAGTGGTAGGATCTGCCAGGCCTGTGACCTCTACAACTTACTGCCAGACATGAAGGCACACCACATCCTCATTTACTGGATACCCAACTGAGGACTTTGGCCTTCACTATGTCAGGAGTGTTGAAAATGAATATGGAGCATGTCAACAGTAGCCTACTCCCATGATGTTAGCACTACACTCATCTACCATCTTTGGGAGGTGTTCCAGCAACTGGAGACAGGCAGAGATAATGGACTTCCTTGCCATCTGGGGTGATGAGGGTAACCATCACTCACTCTAGTCCAGTGATTCTCAACATTTTTTGTACCAGGACCCATTTGTAAACATTGATGGCCAGTCCTGACCCAGTACCCCTTGCTCCTGACCCATTGCCCCCTGCCCTCAGTGTATGGGGTGAGGGTGGGTGTTTGGGGCAGAAGGGGCCCCAAGTAGTCCCTTGAAGGCTGGAACCTCTACCAACCTGCAACAGAAAATCCATCATTTCCCACGCTTTCTTCTTTAAAGGAGAATCCATTTTTAAAGTTAGTTAATCCATTTTTAAAAGTTTGCTTGGGACCCTTTCATATATTGTTGCGACCCACTTTTAGGTTGTGATCCACAGGTGGAGAAATGCTGCTCTAGAGGAGCCACTGCAAGTAGGCCAGCTACAAGTGCATTGCCTCTGAAATGACTACCCAAGGGAACAGCTGACATTGGTACCAATGCCACATGAAGACTAAAATGTTTAAAGGCATGGTATAAGAAGGCCTGAGGTACTAATTGAGTTATGGATGCTTGGAGGATGTCTTGTGCTGACAACAAGGAGCAGTCATGGATTCTGTCTGCCTGAGGAGTGATTCAACAGAGCTCTACTTCATTGTTGACTGTGGGGCAATCCCTGAAGTCACTAATGACTCAGAGGGTTCTGACTGTAAAAGGAGGACCCTCTAATTCCTGCCCCTACTCTGCTCGAAAAGCAGGCACAGAAGAGTTGGGATAATTTGGTGAACCACTCCTTTTGTGCCAGTCAGGAGATTTACCAGTCATTTATACCTGAGAGCTCTGATGCCACAATCTAGCCCATCTCGAGAGACCATCCCCTCAACCTCACTATGCATTCCATGCCTTGTTTTGTCTGTATCTGGTCATAGCTTCCTTCACTACTGGAGGTTGTTGTGATCTAGGAGCTTTGACTCTGGTGGTACATTAGCAGCAACCAAGGTACTGAGCTTTCACTGACTTAAAAATTAACTAATATTGCACAAAACAGGATGGAAGGAGTATGTAAGACACATTTCCAGGTCAGATTTTCAAATGTAATAGTTTTTAGGAAATGCAAATTGCTAGTTTGCTCATCTGTTTTGGTTGCAGGAAGAAATGGTGAAACACATACCCAATTTAATGAACAGTATCTGTATGATCTACTGTACATCACCATACTATAATACATCAGAACGTATGACATCTCTTCTTCTTAAAGTCACCAACCAAATGATTGGCACATGCAAGATGTATCTAAAGGAGGGTGTTTCGAAAATTTGGGACCTAGATAGGTAATGTGACGTTTAATTTTTATCCTCTTCTTTACTAAATACTTCTATGATATTTATAGTTTAAACCAGTATCTAAAAGATATGTTTACCAAAGTAGATTCAGCTAAGTATCTGAGCATTTTTGCATTTTAAGCATGTGAATGTTCCCATTAACTTCAATCAAGACCGCTTGTTGAATGTGACTTGAAGCATGTTCGTAAATCTTTTCAGGGTCAAGGTCATAGCGTACACTGTTTTATTAAAATGCAAAGATAACAGTTTACAAGTTAATATTTTATTGTTATAACTTTTTTGGAGCAAAACATGAATAGAGCACTAGGAGTAGGAAGAGAAAGACTATTTAGAGAGAAAACCATAAGGACAAGGGGCAGGGGAAGCTTAAGTCAACATTTATGCAGAACTGGTGCCTGTCGCAGGGACATGTGAGCAGCAGATCATGGCTCTGCTCCAGGGCCCAGCTGCTAGCCCCATGCTGTCACCTCCCCGCGATTCTGGCTTTGGTCCTGCCCCTGGACACCACTCCCAGCCAGCCTGCAGCCCCATCCCATCTGCCCAGCCAAGCATGCCCAGCCCATGTGGGTCCTGGGCCAGTCTCCATGGGGACCAGGCCTGCCTATTCTGTACAGTGTCCCCAGCAATGGGTGCAGGGCAGATGGGCTGGGGTGCCTGGGCAGCAAGGCTGGATCTAGTGGTGGCAGCTGCTGGAAGGAGCTGCTATTGCCAGGGCTGCCAGGACACAGAGCCTGGCACTTTACTAGCCCAGCTCCGCTACATGCCTGGGGCTGGGTCATGTTTTGCTCATCACTGATACAATAGGTTAGAAGTGGAGGAGGGAACTCTGCCTGTATATTCTTCTGTTATCTTCTTCTTATTGCTACAGGGTGGGGTGGGAGGGTGAGTATGATGAACATTAATTGTGTCAAGAAGAGTTAAGTTTATGGTAGGTTTGCAAGTTAAGTAAAACACGTTCTGTGATTCTTCCTGGAAACCTTCGTTTTAGTTTTCATTCTGCTGTTTCATGATGATGACGGTAATGATGACGATGAAGATCATCTCATCTAAAAGGTCCACTCATACACAAAAATCCTATTAGGAACAGTACACAGACAAAAGAAAAGATGAACACTGTCCCAAAGGGCTTGTAGTCTAAGACAAGGGACAATAAGTGGAATGAGATAGACCAGGACTGCTCAACCCCTGGCTCATAGGCCAAATGTGGCCTGTGGAGCCATTGCATTTGGCCCATAGGGCTCTTCACAGGTTAGGAAATTTGATGCTGGGGGAGTGGTGGCCATTTAATATAGCCACCCTCCTCCTTGCCAAATTCCTAGATTTCAAGCCCTGTGCACCTGGTTGGAGCCAGGCCATGGCCTCACCCTTTCTGCAGAACTGGCCCATGTCTTCTTCCCCTGGGGAGTTGGATTGGGTGGGCCACAGCTCTTTCTGTCTGTGGGGCTGGGTCATGTTCCCTTGCCCCCTATTAAGGCAGGTCACATCCCTCTAGTCCCCATGGCGTAGTGTCATATCCCTTCCCGTGCTGCAGGTCCAGGCTTAGGCCAGGCTGCCGCCACCTCTGCATGGCCAATGGTGCTCACAACACTGGCCCCTGGCATTGGATTGGAACCACCATCCAGCTTGTGGTCAGACCAGGCACTGACCATCAGGCCTGCCAGGGAAAAAAGATTGAGCACCACTGAGATAGATAAGGGGGCAGGAGGCAACAATGAGAAACCCTGGTCAGTTAACAGACAGTCACTTCAGCATATCAACAATCTAACTTTTAATTTTTTTAGATGCACAGTAAAAGAGAATTGAAGGATTTGAAGGAGGATAATGAAGTAACTTTGTGGATGTTTATTAGAAATTCCTTCTAAATGTGTGGTGCAACATGGGTCAGAAGCACAAAGGTGTTTGTTTGAAAGTTTAGCAAGTACCGATAAAGACTGGAATCACTGGCAGAGTGGAGGCAAGAACTGTTATCTCAGAAACATGAAAGATGACAGGAGAGTGGAGATAGCATGGGAAAGGCCTTGAAAACGAAGAGTAGTTTATTTTTCTACAAAAGAGAGGGAAGTGTCAGTGGAGGGATTCAAAAACAGCCATGGCATGGTCAGTGATGAGCTAGGAAAATGATCTTTGCAGCAGCATAGCTTGCACATCAAGGCTGAAGAAGAGGATGTTGCAATATTTAAGATGTGAGATGGTGAACACTGAAACAAGGGAGATTTCTTTGAGTTAGATGCATGGGAAAGGCCAGATCTTGGACACCTTATACAGAAAGAATCAACAGTATTAGACATAGCCTTGATTATGAGGATATAGAATGGCCCATGTCAATGATAATGCCCATAATACAGCTTGAGCGCTATAAAATTAAATCACACTAAATATTTTGCATACTTGTGCAAAACAGATCATTACAGTTGCCTTTACACAACAAACTACAGAATATTATAAAAAAATACAGTCAGTAAAACTAAAATTAAATTTTCAGCATTCTTAAAAAAGTTATTTTTTTATTAATTCTGCTTGATTTTTCACTTCTTTGCTAAATTTTTTTGTATTTCCCAGTCAATAGTACAAGGTGGTGGTTTAACTTTCCATTTTCTTTGGCAGGATCAACATTCTGGAACTGGAAAACAAATTTCTAACAGAATAAAGATCTTTAAAACTAACTGGACTATATGAGGGCAGTATGGTATTTAAAGAGAAAAATAGTCTCTTTATTCCCAACATTTCATTTACAATAGCTGTGTCAGGATTACTTAAATGGTTTCACATAAGCTGAGTATGGCCAGTGGCTTTGAGAACTGTAATTTTTCAGATGCTGGTATTCAGATGCTGGGGCCAGTTTTGTTCATTTGATCAATGTCTTTATCAATGACCTGGAAGATGGCACCCTCAACAAGTTTGCACAATGCGGGGGGTGGGACCTTGCCCAGCAGGGGCCCCAGAGGCCCATGGCCGTCCACTGCATGCCCTACCACCCGTGCGCCGCCACGCCCCCGCCCCCATGCTCCAGCATGAAATGGCTGCTGCTACACCCGGAGCATGGTTGGGGACGGGCACAGATCTCAAGGGTGTCTGCCAGGCTGCACCCAGCAGCAAGAGGCCCCACCATGTACCTGTGGGCAGCGGAGAGTCCCAGACCAGGCCGGGGCCCAACCCCACCTTCCTTTGGCTGCCGGGTGGGTATGGCTCAGCCCAGCAGCATCAGAGAAGTGGTGTCAGGCCCCAGCCCAGCCCAGCCCAGTCTGGGACTCTCCACCAGCCAGAGGCACATGGAGTGGGGGCTTCTGCCACTGGGCACAGCCTGGCAGGGCCACGGGGCCCATGCCCCGTCCCTGACATGCTCCTGGTGTCTGTGCCCCTTCCCCCGTGCTCTGAGCACAGCAACAACCCTCACAAGGTTGTCCTGGAGCACAAGTGGTAGGCAGCACATCCCCTGGGGCCCCCACCGGGTTGTGCCTAGTGGCAAGAGCCCCCTGCCACATGCCCCTGGGTGATAGAGAGCTCCAGACCCAGCTGGGGCTCAATGCCGCATGAGCCCCTGCTGCTGAGCTGAGCCACAGGTGGTCAGCTGCAGCAGGGCTCAAGGTACAGAAGCAGCTGCTTCTGCCACTTCCACCTCCAGCCCCACAGAGTTGAGGAGGGAGCCCCCCATGCCCTTGGAGAAGCCCCCCTGGAGTGCCAATCCTTCCACCACCCAATGGGACTGAGGCCCTGCTTACCTTCCCCTGCTCCTGACTGAGCCACAGATCAGTCCCTCACTTCAGGGGCCTCGATCTGGCCCTTCCCTCCCTGAGATTGACTTGCTGGTGCTGGGGGTGGTGGGTGTGCACATGCACATGCGCCCAGCTGTCCCCCAGCCCAGGAACAACCTAAGGAGAGTTGGGGATTGACTGGTTGATCATGAGCCCCAGGTTGATGACCAGTGGTCTAGAGAAGAGAATACCAGGGAAGATTTAATAGCAGCCTTCAAGTACCTGAAGTGGGATTCAAAACAGGGTGGAGCTAGACTGTTCTCAGAAGGTGGCAGATGACAGAACAAGAAGTGGTGGTCTCAAGTTGCAGCAAGGGAAGTTTAGGTTAGATATTAGGAAGAATTTCTCACCAGGAGAGTAGTAAAACACTGGAACAGTTTACCCAGAGAGGTAGTAAAAGCTCCATTCTTGGAGGTTTTCAAAACCTGGCTAGACAAAGCTTTGGCTGGGATGATCTAGCTGGGAATGGTCCTGTTTGAGCAGGGGGATGGACTAGATGACCTCCTGAGGTCCCTTCCAACCATAATTTTCTATGATTCTATGATTTAAAGGAAGAAAGAGACTCTTCCGAATTTTTCTTTTGTCCAGAAGGAGACATCCAAACTTTGCTGGTAACCAAGCCACAATTTAAAAGGAAAAATGACTAAAATACTGGAACTGAATGGGCATTTTTACAGATCAATGCTCATATTTGCTTTCTACTGTGAAGCATAATCACAATGAGGTCCAGTGACAGTAGAACATGGTCCAAAAATTTTAGCCTGTAAAACAATTTAAAAACAAATGTTATTATTTAATCCTCTTTACACTTTGAATGTTAATATATTGATAAGTCCTTGTCTCTATTTAGCAAGTTATTTAATGTCAATATAATATTTTCCAACTACTGGACTTGGAAATATATCTCTGTAGCTGAAATGTTCTAATTTTATTTATAATCTTCTGAGTGGCTCTTTATGCTCATTAAGTTTGTACTCTGTGCTTTACGTCTTTTTTTTCTTAGGCCAGAATTGTTAAGGAGGATACAAGAATGTATTTATCTTAATGAACAATATCAAACGTCTTTTCAGAGAGTGAGGGAGAAGCTAAGAGAAACCCCTTCTGACAAGCAGTTTGATTTCAGGTAAATTGTTCACTCTTTCCTTGAATTAAATCTTCGCTATTTACATAATTTATGAATGAACTATCACCATTGTTCTGTCTAACTCATTAAAATAATAAAATGTAGCATAATCAGGATTATATCTCTGGTAGGGATGTGAAAGGTTAAACAATCATTTAATAGATAAGTGCAGTGATAACGGGTTAGTTTATTGGTTATCATAGGTGGTGGAAGGTGGGGTTCACAGGGCTCAGCCCCCCCAAACATGGGGCAGTGGGTAGGGCCACAAGGCAGCCTGGTTGTGGGCTTTGTACACCTGCATCGGGGCAGGGAGGGGCATGCACCAGCCAAGGTCACAGCCTGGTGTGTAGATCACTGCCTGCTGGTAGGCAAGAATCAATCTACTGGGGGAAGGGTGGGGGGAGGCACATGACAGATTGGAGCCCCAGGAAGGGAGTGGGGACAGGGTTTAGGTAGGGGGGTGGTGCCTGGCTGGGTGGATGGTGGGACTGTTGGCACGCAGGAGGCTCATCCAGGGGTATTGGAGGGGGGCTCTGTTGCTGCTGTGTGTCCCCCAGAAAAGGTCCAGGGGGTACATGAACCCCCTGTCTGTGTGTAGGGTGAGGGCAGCTGCCACTGCAAGTTGTGCTTTACTCCCTGTTGTAGCTGCCCTAGGAGTGGCACGTGCTGTGTGCCTGCTGCTGCTGGGCTGTGCTGCTCCTCTTGCCTGCCCCCTGGCAAGATGCTTGTGGCATTGCATGGCTCTTGGGGCACCTGCAATGACAGTGGGGAGCAGGGTGTGGTGCGCGGTGATGGCCACCTGCTCCCCACATGCAGATGGGGAGTACATCTCTCCCAGGCCTCCGCTCGGGTGCGTGCAATGGTGGGAGCCCCATGCATCTCTGGATGAGCCTCCTGGGCTCCAGTTGTTCTGTTACCTGGTCCAGCTGGGGCCCTGCTTGCTTTGGCCCCTGCCCCACTCCCTCCCTCATTGCTGGGGACTCGATCTGCTTCGTCCTGCCCCTCCCCCCACAGACTTACCTGCACAGTTGGGTGGCGTGCATGCATGTGTGTGCACTCTCAATCCTCCCCTGCCCCTCCATATAACCAAAATAGTTTTGAAAAAAAAGGTGCAGGTGGTGTGGCGCATCACATATAACACAATACAACACTCCTGTCTCCAGGTGAAAAGAAACTGGAAGCTAAGCTTTACTAATGCTAATAAAAACATAACAAACTAAGCAAAAATAACACAGAGATGTTGTTCCTTTAGTCCTGTGGTCATTAGAACTGAATGTATATCTCTTTCAAATGAATAAAACAAAATCTAGCCTTCTTGAGTATCCTGACTATGCAACTAGTGCTTCACTGAAAGTTATTTTCACACTTGAGTTGCTGTTCACCTGAGTTAATGTTTCCATGCCTGAATGAATGTTTCTAGCTAGAATTGAAAATAGTCTGTAGAGTTGTAAAATAGGAGCTACATTAAGACGAGCAGCTAACAGACAGCAGAATTGCAGAAGATGGCTGAATTAGTGAAACATCAAGACCATTAAAAAAAGGAAAGATGGGTTTTAACACCTGTGCAATGAAGAGTTTAGAAGGAATCAGGGAGATTATAATGAGCTGTAAAATTAAGCGACTCCCTCACTGCTGCCAAAATAGAAAAGCTGCTACACTGTCAGGCAGTGGTTTCAGATTTTGGGGACACCAGGAAACAAAAGGAGATGCCCCTGGTCTCTTTTTAACTTCCCAGCAGTTGCCATTAAAAACTCATTTCTGCAATTTGCAACATTTTGGAATTCTTCTTTGTTAGAACGCAAGTGTCTGAACTATACAAAGCAATCAGGATGTAATAACCCCTCTGTTCATTCACTTTGCTTCCCAGTGTTTTAGTTCCACACCTGTACTTTAACACTTATATAAAAGTTCCTTTAAAGTTGACACCTTCCATCACTCTTACAAATATTTATGTTATTTTTTATATTTTATGATAATGTCTCTACTATCTCTTTTATCATTAGTGAAAATTATATATTTGGAAAATTTGATACATTCTGTAAGCACTTGGAAAAGATTTCAGATATAAGTAATATCATGACAGATCTTTCAGAGCTACAAGATGTAAAACTAGAAGGGATTGACAAAATCAATACTCGTTACCAGACCATTGCTACAAACATCAAGTCAAAAACCTATGATATCTTGGATCCCAGGAAACAAGAGGTATGTATCATCAGTGATATGCTAAACATTTTTAATCAGGCCCATAACGGCTATGCACTGCCTCCTGGCCTGCTCTGCCATCACCCACAATCTCTTTGTAGAACCCCTGATGACCATTGTGGAACCCCAGGGTTCCACAGAAAATTCGAAAGCCACTGCTTTATCTAAATTAGAAAACAAAGGATTTTCTCTCTTGAGACATGTGGAAAACCCTCCTTGTGCATGCAGGGCTAAATCCCATTTATCCTTCAGGTGATTAATTTGCAAGGAGTCATATGCCAGCTTCCGTAGGAGTAGTGGGTGCTCTTTGCAATGCTTAGCTCATGGCCTAGGGATTAGAACACTTTGTTGGGAAGCAGGAGATACAAACTTAAGTCCACGCTATAATAGGAACCTGGGTCTCTCATTCCATGGATAAGTGCCATAACAACTGGTCTCAAAAGGGACCTTTACCCTCTTCCTCAGTTGATCACCTGCTGCTTGTGATTTTTCTACAACTAAAATGTCAAGACCACATGGTGATATGTATCTATAGGCATTTTTTTCCCCCAGGCACCCATGTAGTATTAGTGCATCCTCCTGAGCTTAAGCAGAAGGGGAGTATGATAGCTATGCTGAATCCCCAACTATGTAAGTGCCGAAAACTGGAGTTAAATGTTATGTAGGTAGGTAGACAAGGTTCCTTGGGTGAATTTGATATCTTTTATTAGACCAACCCAAATGGTTGGAGAATAGTTACTAAGCAAGCTTTCGGGTTCAAAAACCCTTTGTCAGGCTAAGGAAGCTGCAGCAGTTGGTGTGTGCTCTTCCTGGATGGAACCTGAATGTAGGTAGGTACATGCAGATGAAATAGGTTCTGTCTCATAGTGACGTTTAAGTCAATGGAATTGTATGAGTAAGGATTACAGCATCAGGACCCAACAGCATGAGTGCCTGCTGTGAGAGGCTGTAATCAAGCAGAAGGCACACGGCACTTCTCAAGATTCTTCACACTGGGCTTTCAGGAAAAATAATTATGGATAAATATCCAAAGTAGCTGAGTTCAGGGGCAAATCCAGAAAGGATGCAGTAGTATAGCCGTACCCGACCTTGGTTGTATTGCAGGTAAACTCTGGGCACAGGGTCTGGCCAGAGCCTTTGCTTTCCTATGAGCTCAGGTGGCGAGTGCTGCCCTGCTGCTCCTCCCCTCCTTTCTCCTGCTGCTGAATTCTGTAGGAAGGAAGAAGGTGAGCAGCATCAGAATTCACTCTCAGGGCTCTGGGGCTACATGCAAGTAGAGGCTCTAGCCATACCTCACCTTGATCAGTTGGTGAGTTTAAAGCTCACTGCTCACATGCAGTTCTGGCAGGACCCAGTGCTGACCTGGCAAATTTCCCCCAAAGTGCAATGTTGTACTTAAAAGCGGGTTTTTAAACCTACTGCTTTAAGAATTGACACAACACTCGGGCGATTAATAGCAGAAAGGCTTCCTTTAATAACTACCAACAAACTATAAAACTAAATGACAGAAAAATACTCTTTCCCAATATAAAATGAGCTACTATAGAAAGTCCTAGTACATAGTTAGCTGCAGCAGTGTTTTCTCACCAGTGCAGGCAGGGAAACTGGTCCAGTTTTGCAGCCTTTACAGAATGTGGGCTCTTTATTCTTGGGCTGGGTGCAGAATGGCGTCTTGATCTTTTCTGGATTGCACACCTTGCTGGTAGTTTTGTTTCCTTTTAAAAGTGTTTTAGTTGTATGGCTTCAAAGCATTTTTCCTTGATGTCCATTAAAGTCCAAACCAAACAGAGAGGAAAAGGGTGACCATAATGTTACAATTATTAAACTGTCTGGCTCCTGTTGTTTGATTTGTCCAGGTGTGAAGGCTTGTGTTTCTCATAGCTACTGAAGTTATAGGTTAATTAAATGTGATGGGTCTGAGTGGATGACTAGACGCAGTGGTTACCAGACCTGTTTTGGAGTATTTGTTTATCAGTGGGGCAAATTTGCAATAGCTTGTACCGGTGATGGTCTATTCACAAAACTCCAGACATGCACTGAATGATTGAGACATTTGTAACATTGTAGATATTGGATGTCTGTTTGAGAACTGTGAGAATATGTTTATTAAGGTGCATTTATCACATACAGGGAATCTTTTACAGGTTTTTCTTGAAATGTATATTTAGTCTTTTGTCTTCTTTAGTTGCTAGTTCAATTGAAATATAAGTGTAGTTTTCTGGTATCCAGGTTGTATGAAGTTTTAAGGTCTATGTAGTTTTATATTGTATGTTGTTTTCTTGTCTTCTCTAGTTACATTAGCGTAGCTGCTTTCTTGCTGTCTTAGCTTGGAGATACACATAAGATGAGCGTGTCAAGTCTCTGCCAACAATTTTCCTTTTAGAGGAACCATCACTCTTATTACTTTATGGCCTGGGTCTGGTGTTGAGTGCCTGAAGCTCCCCTGTCTCTATGCCTTAATACATTTCAGCCATTGTAGAGACTTGATTTATCTTGTAGCAGACTTGTCACCACAACTCAGTCATGCCTCAGCCACTGATTTTTGTTCAAGAGACACTGTCCAAGCTTTTACAGCCAGAATGCAGGAGGGTGGTTTCACTTAAAAGTCAGTCAAAAAATTTAGCCAACTGCATTTTTTCCTTCCTCCAGTTTGAAAAAGATTATCTTGAATTTAAAAAGCAAACTGAAGCTCTGTACCAGACAGTGCAAGAATTCATGGATTCCTGGTTTGAGAAACCCTTAACTGTAAGTACTTTGGCAAGTAAAAAATGTATGTCTTATTCTTTGGAAGAGCAAATCCCTCAGAAATCCCTCTTGAACATCTTGCCATGCTTTTCGTTTTTATTATAGAATGGGCCTATTTTGTTTCCAAATTATTTTTTTTATCCCAGCTATTTTCAGTGTAAGAATTATTGAAGATCAGATGGTGAAGATAGATTTAATCAATTAAAATCCTGTTTATTAAAAAAGAAAAGACCTGTGTTCAGTTTTAAAAGTTTTAATCAGTGGCTCTTTCAGAACATTTTTTCAATATAGTATTTCAAGTGCTCTTCTTACCAGATCAAAAAGGATGTTTGTGAAAGGGTCACAGGTAGGTGCAAGTGAGTTGTTATTCCTGACCCAGTTTCACCTCTAGGTGATCCCCACCTCTGTATTCTTACCTGCCACAACTTGTTTCATCAGTACAGATGGAGGCAATTCACCTTTCAGTATATTACAGTCAGTTGGGTTGCTTATTCCCCTTTGACAGTTCTGTTATTAGTCCTAGCACAGTCTCCTTTAAGGGGGAACAGGTATGCTTATAGTCTGAGTTCACTCTGTGTCTGAGACCATAAAATGGGTTGGCCCCAAACTCAATGTTGCCTTAAACAAGGAAAACTCTCTTTAGTCAACTGATACTGTAAACGTGCAAATGGCACTCTGCATACCTGTATCAGAGCAATGGCAAGTGGGAGCTCCTCCTCCCCCCACACTCCAGCAGTAACCTCCATGCTGACAATTGAAACAAGTTCAGCAAAGTAAACAACAGCAGAAAATCTGGGAGCCACACACTCACCATCTGTTTAGGTCTGCAGTGTCTAGGAACTTTCATGTCCTCTTCACCTCCTTCTGGAAGGTAACAGTCTGTCTTTAGTCTCACATCAATTCCCTAGGCTGCCAGTCAGCCTGCTTGTTATCCAGCTGTTGGCTTTCAGGTATCTTAGGTGAATTTTGCCTCTCCCATGCAGCTTCACAAGGCTCTTCTGGATTTCTCTGTGTTGCTAGCTTATGGTCAGCCTATTTGCGGCTGTGCTAATAACTTCCACTGGCTGCCTGTTCGCATGCCACAGGGAATGGCAGGGAATGAGAGGGCAAGCAAGGGATTTCCTCCCCCTTATTACCCCTCACCCTGCCACATCCTGAAATCAGTACTGCCAACTATTTTGTTAAAATTGGTACCATTTATTGTTTCGGGCCCTGACTCTGAAGCAGGGCATCTGGGCAGATCCAAATATCTGCATAGTTGATGCCCAGGATCTGCCCACACTGTTTCCTTTGCAGAAGCAAAAACTTTCTTAGGGCATAGTGATACCCAAAGCACAGATTTTTATGCATAAAAATAAGATTGATCATTTGGGGAAGTGTCTGCAGAAAATAAAATGTCACCTTTTATCCTATGAAGGCTTTTTTGAACAGTTCACACTATTATAAATATAAGGTAAATGGGAATTGAATTGACTGTCCCATTTAGATCAGATTTTTCTCTATTCAAAATAATATAATCAGTTATAAATAGAAAGTATTACAGACACACAATGACTACAACTTATTAAACAATTGTCATCTTGATGGAACATTTACTATAAATATCCATCTCTTCTTTTAGACTGAACAGATGTTGGGACTGTTGATCCAGTTTGAACAATTAGGTAAAGACCACATTGATCTTAATGAGAAGTATATAACTGTCCTTCAGCGATACAGCAGAGATTTAGACTTGGTTCGAAAACTCTACCAGAAGCAAAAGGAAAATCCGCCTATCCATCATAACATACCACCTGTAAGAGAATGAAACTAATGACACAGGCAAAAAACTCTTACTTTTATGTCTGTTTTTTGTTAATGGACATATAAGCTTAAATCTCACTGATTTTCAGGTAACCGGGAAGATTATGTGGGCTCAGCAACTATTCAGAAAAATAGAACATCCAATGAAAATCCTCAAAAAGAAAACCACGCTTTTGCAGGTTAGAAATTTAACAGGTGGAGGGTAGAAATTTATGTTAAACTTCAAACAAGTACCACTACTGTATCTTATTTTTATTACTTCATACTTCTAAGCCTCTGCAACTTTTAGTTCTGACTCTCAGACTCTAATGTTTCCTACTAGCCTACCTTAGTTTTGTCTGGGGCTCATTACAGCTATTTCCCTTGGTATTCCAGGCTTTGGCATCATTCTCTACTCTTTTTTCCCACTAAATGACTTAGTCCACCTCTTCTGCCCTGATTTGGATCCATTCCAGGTTGCACTGCATTTTCTGGTGAATAGTGTGAAATTAGTTGCTCTTGCAGCTCTCCTCTGTAATTCCCATTCTCCTACCGGACCACTGCTTTTGCACCATTGCCACTACTTGCGCCATTGCCACTACTCAGTGTTTTTGCACATTACAGGTAACACATGATAACTCTAAGGAATGTTAGGTTGTGTTAAAGTTAGCAAGTACTGTGAGCAGCCACACATTAAGAGTTAAAACCCTCTCTGACATGTATAGATATCAGTCTAGGGCATAAGAGACTGAGAGGATAGCTAGTCCATGTGTGGAGAACTGGGACTGGTGCCTCCTGGGATACTGGAGGACTGCACATTTCTGATGTTAGTTTTGTGGAGCAGAATGACACTATTGCAACACCAGGTGCCTAATACCAGAATTCTTGCTTGAAGATTAACTTTGTGGGCCTTGTTACACATTGCACTTCAAGTTGCTCAAATGTTGATTGGTTATGGTGCTTTCTCAAGTTTGGAGCAGTCACACCATAAGGCCGAAAACCTTCTCTGATTGTCCCCCACTTGCACAGCTGTGACTTGCCACTAGAGGGCTGGTGAGCAGGGGCCTGACTAGGAACTAAAGCTGTGAGTTGCCACTACAGGGCTCCTGAGCCAGGATAGGCTTCTATCTGTGCTCTAGGTTGGGGTGTGTGAGAGATTGGTTGGGATGGGGGCCGTGGAACTGGGAGGTGGAGAATTATTGGGTAAGGGCAGGTAATAAAATGGGAAGTAGAAAGGAAATGGGGGTGGAGGAAGGGTGGTGAAACAAAGGAAGTCAGCAGCTAAAGCAGGGGTGAGCAATTATTTCGGGTGGAGGGCCACTTACTGAGTTTTGGTAAGCCATTGAGGGCTGCATGACAGGCAGCCCAGGACAGATAAATATTAATGTTCTAAACTTTTTAGGAACCCCATGAGCCGAATAGAATGGCCTGGTGGGCCACATCCGGCCCCATGGCCACATTTTGCCCACCCCTGAGCTAAAGGATAAAATAAAAAATAAAACAAAACAAATTTAAAAAGAAATAAGACAGAAATAAATTAAAGAAGGTCTCATATTTTAATAAATTGGAATTTGGGATTGGGATGTGGGGGGTGCTAGTCATGCTTCCTGGGGTGGTTGGGAGGTGGGAGAGGTGAAGTAAGGTGCTGTTGGGGCAGCTACTGTCCCTACCCTTGAAAGGAAACTCCAGATCATGCCCATACTTTTTTCTCCCTCACCCCCCTCAGACTCCACTCTTGGACCTGTTTGTTTACAGTCATAGCTAGCTGGCATGTTCTTTGCAGGCGTTTGCATGTGGTTGCACCCTTGGGGCTGGGAAGGTCACACCCCTGCGAGTAGGAGGGGGATTTGGCTTGGTACCAGAACTGTCTCCTGGATAATTGAGTCCAGGGGTAGAAAGTTTGTCCACACAGAACAAGAGAGTGGGAGAGGAGATACTGCATCTTGGGATGCTGGAGGACTGTAACTTGTGTAACTCACTTGTGAGGTGTGGACACACATTAGTGGAACACGAGCTGGGTATCACAGATTAGAGGTAAGTCTGCTCTGGAGTGGTGTAACTAATTTCAGGTGTTAATGTGTGGAAAACCCAAGGGGTAAGAGCTCCAGGAGCTACCTAAAATTAGTGTGTAACAAGGTCCTGAGATGCTCAGAGGGTACTCATCTTTTCCCCCCTTAGTGTGGACTCTCCTACCTTAAGAGCATTTAACACATTTGAAAAGGTAATGTATATCTACATCCTTATCAGACTATCTTCCTAGCTTCCTTTCCCAACTAGCTCTTTTCTTCCACAATAACTTTTCTATTGGCTCACTCCCTAGCTTTCTCAACAGTAGCCCATTTGGCATTAAGAGTCTCCCCATCATGGCTGCCGGGCCAGCTTTCTCATTGGCCACGTGTACCACACATTCAGGATTCTGCCTGCTACACCCAATAGGCGTATGGTTAGTGACAGGAAATACTAAGATGTCTCATGTGATCCTTGAAGACAGACGGCCATCCTAGCTTTCCCTAACAGAAACTGATTCCCATGAAATTCCACATGCCAGCTCCAATTATAGTGTAGAATTTCTCTACACAACGATGGCAATGATCAAGAACGAAATGTTACCTCTAGAGGGATTAAAATACTCTTTTCACTTAATTTTAAATCTCTTTCAATTCTTTTTCTGTATGAACTCCTATATCACAGAGTATGGTGCAGGTGTGCTGACCAAGCTAAGAATGGACTGCATGCTTCATTACTAGTCAGACACCCAGAAACCAAGGTAAAGATGTTTAAAAATAATAAAAATAAATAGAATAGTGGTCAATAGGATTTACTTGAAGAACAGTTGAATAATTTATCATAAGTAGGCTATATTATTCATATCACATACACAGGTAGAAAACTATGTTAAAAGAATGCCAACAAGTTTACTAAATCAAGCACTCTGAACTTAATCCATGTAATCTTAATTTTTCCTCCCTTTGTATGCATGTTACAATGCAGGCTTTGCTCACAAGGTATTTTTTCATAAACCCATTCATTGTACCTAAGGAACAGTATTCAGCAAAGAAGATAGTTATTTTTTAACTTTATCATTCATTGTTTGGTCTCTTGTGTTATTTGTAACATGCTACCTACATTTGCAACCGATATGCAGTTTTTAACTACCTCAAAGGGTTTTCCATGATCATCATCACTGTTTGAGATCCTCATAGACTTTAGTGAATTTGCCTTTACAACTGGTTAGATAAGAAAATATTATTGCCCATATTGTAAAGATTAGCAGCTGTACCACATAATGGCCAAAATATGCCATTCTGGATGCTTTGCTAATTGGACCTCATGAAAGATAATTAGAGCCTAATAGTTCAGATTACTTAGCATTTTTGTCACTTTGTACACTTAGAGCATTTTTACCTGACTACAATTTTGGGATTAATACTACCCAGATGCATACATGTGAAGTCAGGTATCTACCTGGTGAATAAAGTGGAATAGGATCTTATCCTAAATTTAAACTCTTGTTTTCAACATCTTAGCCAGTCATCTTTGCTAACTTTTATATGTTTTCCAAAAAAATTATACTACACATGAACTTGAAGCTGTTACCCTTTATTCACATGGCTTTCTTTTTTTGTCTGTGTTATGGCATGTGAAGGAATTATTTGTGAATTTGGATTCCATGGTCCTTGAAGTACTTTATGAAACAAAATACCTGAAAAAAATTAGTTTTGAAGTTCCAGATGTTCTGGTTGGCTTGCTTGCAGAAGAAGAACAGATTAAAACACATCAGATGAAGTAAGTCAACACTTTCTGGATTTTGTTTTCATTTGCAGATTTTCCTAAATTTGCACGCATACCCTTTAAGTGTCTGGTTCATGGGGAGCAGCTCCCCAATTCTGGGCATCACGCATGTGCTTTAAACAGCCAGGGGCACACAGATCTCAAGATCAGGGAGCATTTTGCCTCTCAGCATACC
>JAGPOW010000261.1:162353102-162374475 GCA_030014935.1 Caiman crocodilus | reverse complement strand
TTAGGTGAAGTCCATCCTCCACCAGCATGCTCTGAATAGAGAAATGCAGGCTATGATAGAAGAATCCGAAGCCCGCATCATAACACCAACCCCAAAGGCGCTGGTTTACAGCTGTGATACAGGCCTTTTGTCGCCTTCCCCGTTGACTCACCGGCAGAATGGAAGAAAACACCACCTGCGATCCAAACACCTTGAGCTGTCTTCCAAGAGCCTTGAAGTCTTCACTGATGTCCTCCGACTGGCCTCTAGAAGCATCATTGGTCCCCACATGGACTACCACTAATGGATGGTAATCTGTTGGCCTAACAATCTTCCAGATGCACTCTGTGACGTCCTGAACCTGCGCTCCAGGCAGGCAGCAGACCTCTCTGCCCAAGGGGTCAGGACGGCAAATGGGACCCTCCGTGCCCCTCAGGATAGAGTCCCCGATGACCAGGACTCAACGCTTGCTCTCCTATGGGACCGCTTCTTCCTCTGCACTCGCAATGAGGGTGCACGATCAGCACTGTGAGGGGGGTGCTCTTCAGCAGCCTCCTCCAGGGGGGCCAGGGCCACATACCTGTTCCCGAGTGGCACCTCAGGTACAGGTTCTGCAGCAGCACGTGCTGCCCTGGATCCAAGGGGAACTTGCTGCCACTGACGAGTCGTTCTTCTGGGTCTGGGGGCTCCTCAGTAGGTTTCTGGCCCTGCAGAGAACAGAAGTACTTATCAATTTCGTCCTCTGCCACCCGGATCTCCTGCAGCTGCCCCTCCAGGGCCTGAAGACGGTCACAAGAGGGGCAGCCAGGGGATGCCCCAGGCATCATCCCCACCCCCGGGGGGGCCTACCCAGCCATCACCCCCAGCCAGGGTGGGGCAGGCGGACAGGGAACTTCCCCAGCAGTACTGGGGAAGAGGGAGGGGGAATGACCAGGCCTCTGGCAGTGGCACTACGAGTACTCACCATGTTCCTAGAAAAAGAGATCTTCCACTGGTGAATCCCTCTTCAGTTCCTCCCTGCACTCCTCCTCCTGCCTGAACGCCAGCGCACCCTTACAGAGCGTGTGGCTCGGGAGCACGGTTCCCTGCCAACTCAGCTATGAGTGATCCAGGAGGCTCCCCTCTGGGTCAGCTTCAGCTGCCGGCACTAATCCCACTCACCACTTCGCCGCCGCCGCTGCTGCTCCTCCTCCTTCGCTGAGAGGGCTCACGTGTGGCCGAGACCACGCCTGGACCCTGTCAGGGGTCTTCGTTGGCCCCCTGCTCCGCACCCGACTGCCAAGCAGTGAGTCAGACCCCGCTTGTAAGTATCAGTTTCACAGTTTAAATTTGAATCTCCTGCGGTATTCCCGCAGTTTTTTGGCTGCTAATCAGGAGTACCGGTTCCCCGGAAGTGCCTGCCGGCAGCCTCGGTCTCTGAAGCTCCCAGGTTGGGGAGAGGGGGGCGCGGGGCCCGAGACAGCTGCCTGCCTCGGCGGGCTGGTATCACTCCCTGGAGGGGCCTCCGGGGATGCTCCTAACCCACCCCTGTCCCTTTGCCGCTTCCCTGTTTGCGCGCTCTGTTCACGCACGGCTCAGGAGCGCGGCTCCCTGCCAGCTCAGCTATGAGCAGTCTGGGAGGCTCCCCTCCGGATCAGCTGCAGCTGCCGGCACTAACCCCACTCACCGCTTCTCTGCTGCTGCTGCTGCTGCTCCTCCTTCGCTGAGAGTGCTCACGTGTGGCTGAGACCACACCTGAACCCTAACAGGGGTCTTCATTGGCTCCCTGCTCCGCACCCTTGTTGAATTGCATTCTGTTGTTTTCTGCCCATATGTCCAGCCTGTCCAGGTCTGCTTGTAGTTGTTCCCTGCCCTCTGTTGTGTCCACTTCTCCGTACAGTTTTGTGTCATCCTCAGACTTGGACAGAGTACACTTCACTCCCTTGTCCAAGTTGCTGATGAGGACATTGAAGAGTATTGGTCCAAGGACTGAGCCGTGCGGGACCCCACTGCCCACACCTTTCCAGGTTGATACTGACCCATCCACTACGACTCTCTGGATACGACCCTCTAGCCAATTCACTAGACCATCGGACCGTGTAGTCATCCAAGTCACAGCCTCTTAACTTGTTCACCAGTATGGTGTGGGATACCGTATCAAAGGCCTTCCTGAAGTCTAAGTAAATTACATCAACCCCTTCTCCTGCGTCCAGGTGTTTTGTAACCTGGTCATAAAAAGAGACTAGATTACTCAGGCATGATCTACCTGCTACGAGCCTGTAGTGGTTTCCCCTCAGCATAATTTTTCCTGTCAGGCTCTCTCAAATGTGAGCCTTGATTATTTTTTCAAAGATTTTGCCAAGGATGGAGATGAGACTGACTGGCCTATAGTTGCCACATATTTGTGCCACTGCTAGTTGTTCCTGGACATGCCCCTGTACGTGTGCTCTAGCACAGGGCAAATTTTCCCATGTGGAGTAGGAAAGGCTGGGACCTGCATCTGGACTGGCTCCAGCAGCCTTACTTAGAGTGCAGAGAGCCTCCTGGGGCTGCAGTGGCGATGATCCAACCACTTAGAGCCTGGCCAACAACTGGAGCATAGCTGTGACCAGCCAGGCTCCAGTTCGGGGCTGCTCATGCTGCAGCCACATTTTTTGTGTGTTTTTTCTAGATACTGGGATTTCCCAGTATCTATTCCAAATATCTCGTTTTGCTGCCACACTGGATTCATGTGCACTGTGTGTATTTTGCAGCTGCTCAAAAGGCTTTGAGGTGCTTCAGATCGCCTGTTCTTGCTCATAGGGATGCGGCCATGGAGGCAGTGGCAACTTCCCCATATCCCCTGCTGCTAGGCCTTTCCCAGTCTGGGTCCATGTGCCGCCCCCATGCTTTCCCGCTGCTCGCCCAGCTGGGCACAGCAGGGTAAAGCCGTGGCTTGTCTGGAAGGCACAGGGGGGCTAAAGTGGCTTCCGCTGCTGCGCACTGCTTATCTGAGGCAGCACAGTGGCACTGTCTTGTGCCTTCCCACCCCCAGCTGGGTTGAGTGAGTGAGTGGCGGGAGGCCATAGCTCCCACTCCCAGCACCTTCCACCCGGAGCGAGCCATGCCTATATTGCGTCCCCTCTCCCCTGGCTGGGCAAGCAGCAGAAGAGCATAGCTCACACTCCCAACACTGCTGTGCCCACATCCTGCACCCTCTCTACCCTGGCTGGACAAGTGGCAGCAGGGCAGAGCCCCTACTCCCAGCACCTTCTGCTGCCACTGGAGTGCAGCCTGGCCCAGCCCACTCTCTCTGTGGGGGCATTGATTTGTCCTCTCCCATGCCCCTTCCCTTCCCCTTCCACCCACCACAACAGACTTGCCAGCTGGAGGCAGCTGTGTCCAGCATGGTTGAGGACTGCTGCCATTTTAGTCTATGGCTGAATCTCTGAATTAGCCTGAAATCTCTCTGAATCAATTCAGAGGTTTCCGATTTGATTTGGACCTTTTAGTGGGTCTCCTGATTTGATTCAGTTTCAGAGATTCAGCTGCCAAATCAGACTGAATCTCCTCCAAATTTAATTGGCTCCTGAAGCTTCGCACAGTCCTACTATTCAGTAGCACCCGTTGCCAGCTAATTAAAGCCCTAATCCTGCAACCTGATGATTTTCTTTTGGTAAGTGTGGAGTGCAGTGAACTTCTATTGATTTAGCATTTTTACTCAAATCTAAAATGTGGGGTTTTTTTGTATTCAGCTGTGGGGGAAGGGGAAGCCTATCATCTTAGATTTAAGTGCAAGGAAAGTTGATAGCTGTAGCTCCAACTCCAACCCCAAACGTAGAGTCAAGGTTGCAGCCACAGGTGCTGCCCCCCACTCTCTACCTGCCACCTCAGCCTCTGCTCCCACCAACCTTTGCTTCCCCTCAGCTGCTTATCTTCCCATTCCAGCTCAAGTGGGGGAACAATTCAGGAGGGGTCTGTGGAAAGGGGCAGGCAGGAAAGGAGGCAAGTTGTGGGGTAGAGCAGGTGCCAGGGATGCAGGCACTGTGGGGGGGGGGCAGGTGTTGGAGCAGGCAAAAGGGGTGCAATTGGGGAGGCAGTCAGCAGGGGACAGGGGCTATGGACATCACCCAGGGGCCATGTGTGGGGCATACAGCTATCAGGTGAACAGACCACTGGGTCCCCTTCCTGCCTGCCTCCAGCAGTGAGAGGGGACACAAATTTTAAGCTGACCCTCCAAAAATTAGGTTCTAGACATAGAAGAATATAACAAATTTGTAAATTTTCCATATCTAAAATCTAATTAGTGGGAAGTCATCTTAAATTCAGTTCTTCCAGATTCAGGTAAATACAATAAGTGGATTTTAAAGTCTGGAATCTTCAAGTGTTGCACAAATTAGTATTTCTGGATAAAGGAGGATTTCCCTTTAATACTGCATGATACTTGTCACTTACATTTGAGCACATTAAAGAGTTAAGCCTCAAGATACTTTTGTAAAGCAGGCAAAAATAAGTGTCTTCCTTTTGGAGATAGAGACATGAGGTGCAGATTAAGCAAATTGTTGAAGTCCATGAAAAAACTGGGATTTGAATCTAGCTCTCTGCAGAATAGGTGCCTATTCATATGCAGAGAGGCTGCTCCAATGTGATGTAATTATAGTGTGTCGGAGCAGGTTCAATTAATTGAGGCTGCTGGTGCATGGTAATCATTGCTCTCCAGCAGACTCCAGTGTCTCATGTTTTAGTGCCCCACACTGAAAAATAGCAGTGGGTGTGCTTTAACTAAAGCTCATTTGGAAGAAGACTCCTCCCCCTGCCCCAGCACGAGTACAACCATGTTCAATTTAAGTCCCCATACAAATTTAGAATATCAGTAAACTAGTTAGGTAGAATTCTTTATACTGGATGCATCCTGGGTTAACTTGGGAACGGAGGAAAAAGTGCATGTAGGATTGCTTAATTTAAATGCATGCTGTTTAACATATTGAGTAGCTCATTTGTCCTTTTTTTTCAATTATGATGACTGTGGTGGGCCAGTAGGGGGTGCTCCTGCATTGAGCCACCTGCCTCCCTGCGCCCAACCACCTTCCAGGCTCCGAGTTTCTCTCTGGGGGTGCCTCACGTCGAGCCGACCCACTTCCTGGAGCATACCTGCAAGCCTGGGGGTAACACTGCAACCACCCAGAGTCTGGACTGATCTTGGACCTTCACCCTCTGGGAAACACAGGCCTAGTGGTCCTTGAGAGTGCTTGACCCACTACAAGAACTTGGGGTGCTTCCCCAAGCAAATAATGGTCACCCTTAGTCAGCTGAACCAAGGGGTCCCCAAGGCATAATCTAGACCAAATGAGTCTCCTATGCTAGGTACAAAGGAGAACTTTATTGGTTACAAGGAGTAGGTTTGGAATAGGGTACAGGGTAAAGCAATATCAGAGAAATCACTGAGAGCAAAACAGTGGCATAGTAGCCTTTGATCACATATCAGAGTTACTGCAAGCTGTATATCTAGTTAGATTTCAAGTAGCTTACACACAAGTATCATCCAGAGGCAGATGGAGATTTTCTCTGGAGGCAAGCAGTTCATTGATCACAAGTTTCAAGAGAGAGAGAGTTTCAGATGATCCAACTTCTCTGAGAGTTCTCATTATGGCTGGTGCTTCCCCCTGGGCAGTCCTTAACTTATATAGACCTTATGGCCACGTGTAGACTAAACAAGGGGCATGTGTGCACAACACCTTAAAGCAGGCTAAGTGCTTTTACACTGCTTTAATGGTGTTGGTGTTTGCACGCCTTGGTAGCGTATTGCGCGTTAAGTCCAGCTTCTGTAGGAAATTCAGCAGCATAATGCACCTTAAATGACTTGGGGCACAGCAAACGAAAACTCCAAGGAGGAGTTCTAGTTTTTGCCCCTACAGCCATGGAGCAAAGCACTGGGCTCTGTGCAGCTCCGCGGTTCTGCAGGAAGCCTTGCAGGCAGCCTGGCAGCAGCCCGGGAAAGCAGGTTCCACCCATACCTGATTGCCCCCACCCCTGAGCTTTCCTGCCTACCTGAGCTGTGCATGGGTCTGGTGCTTCCCTCTATGGCTGCGGTGCCCCTTGCTCCCTGGGACCGCCCGAGCCAGGTGCATGCAGGCAGGTGCTGCCTGGGTGTGCCACCGCTGCAGCGGAGGGAAATGCCAATCCCACCCCCCCAGCCCAGGGACTGCTCTACCCATTGGCAGCTCGCCCTCCTCTCCTCACCAGAGAGGCAGGTAAGTCAGCAGGGTATGCACACAACACGGGGGTTTAATTGGCGCTAAATTGAAGTAGTGTTTTTTAAAACTCAATTTCAATTTCAATTTTGTCTACACACTCCCTATGACCTTATTTACCTGATCCAATGAAGCCCAGCAGCTGTTGGCTTCCAGTAACAAGTTTGTCAAGATCCAGCTCCCCCTGCACTGGTGATATGGCACAATGGGATCCAGTAATTATGTCTCTTGCCTTGCATGTGTGGCATGGTAGGAAGCATGATTGTTGAGATCCTGTGTCAGATCCTATTGCATATTTACTTTAACATCTATCAGGGGCCATAGGTACCAATAAATGATGACTTACAAAGTATGGCAACTGTGGGCACTTACACACCTGTGGGGAGCCTGCTCCAACACGCTGGAAATCCAGTATATTGGAGAACCAGCACATGATAACACTCCAGCAGACTCCAGCATCTCATGTATTAGCATCCCTGCACTGAAAAATGATGATGATTAGTCGAGTCTGCTGGATCACGTAAATTGGCATGCTATGGTAGCCTCATACATCATCTGTATCAGTGATGCAGTGCGTCTGCATACTGAGAAAATGGCAGCAACACACTTTGAAATAAAACATGTTCAATGTGCTTTAGTTCAAAGTGCCCTGCTACCATTTTCTTAGCGCAGGGATGTGCAGGCACTTTCAATAAGTGTGGCTCATTAATTAGAAGTCCCCAGTGCTGCATCAGGAACACATATAAAAATGCCCTGTATGCCTATAGTGTGATATACCTTTACTATTGGTAAGTGCATTATTGCATTAAAAATAGGTTTAAACTTTCTGTGATTTTATTTATGCTTCTCTTTATTATGCAAATACAAAAAATGTATAAAATATGTACAGTCCTTGTCTTGCTTGTGGCTGATTTGTAGGGGTGGAAAGGTAAATAGAAGGTGAAGAGATAGAGGAGCATTCATTCTTTTTGTTCAAGACCTTGTCTTCTAAGATGATTTAGCAGCAAGCATAACATCTGCAGAGGGCTCACTTGTTCTCTTCCCAGAAAAAATCAGAGCATAAATCTGTAAGAAGAAATTTAATAATTTAATGTACTAAGAACTTCATTTGAGAAATTCCAGACTTTGCATGTAAGCTGATTGTGATGATGGAATACTGAATTTCATTCAGAAGCTTATGTTGTATATGGGACTTTTTCCTGGGTGACCATGTTTATTTTTTCCTGGGCAGCCAGTTTATTCCCCGAGTCATAATCATCATACTTGTTTGTTTTTTTTCTTTAAAATAGTTTTAAGATTTGTGGTGGCCGGGCGAATGCTAGGGCCCTTGCCGGGAACCCAGAACGTCAGGTGGGTACTTCAATGGATGGAGTGGAATTAGGCACAGACACGTATTGGTTGCAATTAGGTTGTTTATGTACCCACTACTGATGCACACAGCATAAGCAGAACTGGCTTAGTTGCAGTTACAAACGTAGTTGTGGTTACACATGTAGCGAGAGCTCTTGAGACGAGACAAGATGTTCCATAAATGAATTACTGAGTGCGCAGGGAAAGGTGTACGTCAGGAAGGTCGGTGACGGGGAGTCGTTGGTGGGTAATCAGTCTGCCAAGTTTACTCCGAGGTGCATCCGGAGTTCTCCAACTTGGGCGGAAACTGCTTTTACTTTTATATGGTTGGTAAGCCAATTGCTAGTTGCCAAGTAGGAATAATTTGTAACCGGACAGTGGTGATGCACGTGTTTGACTAACGCGACCGTTAGGCTTGACAGAAACATTTCACTGCACCAGGGTTTTTCCACTGTGCCGGGAAATTCCACTGTGCCATAGGCATTCAATTAATGGGTTCTGACAAGATTCACATTCTAGTTTTGGTTTCAGGCCTTTAATTCAGTACAGAATCATTATTAAATTCAATTCACACCTGAAAAGCTAGCTCTTGTATTCCAACATGTCACATATTTAAGAAGTAAAGACATGGTGCTGTATTTTGTATGGTCTTTATTTTCTTGTTGTTTAGTTATCAAGGAGGTGTATAATTCCCTTGAAGATGTGAGCCACATAGTCAAAGAAGCATCTGACACTCTGGAATGCAGAATTGAAAGAATTCTGCAGAATATGGCCAAAACTCCTCTTTTAATTCTGCCTGAAGATGAACCCATTGAAGTACCTGATTTCCTGGAGATGACACAAAAGCTTACCTTTGCAGCAGCTGGTACTCTGTCTCTGTAGGTTTAACTCTCATATAGTTTGTGGAATCTACGGGTAGAAATGGGTGTAACCTTACATTTCATTTTTGCCATCTGTACATTTTTTTTTTGGCGGCACAAATGCTGAGCATATGGACCGCATTGGGCATTAATACACAAACTTCTTTCCCATGACACGCTAAAGATCCACTGTTTCACTGATTGAGTCTGCTCTGCACGTGAGCTGAAGCAAGCTGCACTACACCATGTGCAGTTGTATAAGTAGTGAAATATGCATCAGTATGCAGAAAATGGCAGTGGTGCACATTTGACCTAAACCACCTCTGTGGTGTTTTAGTTCAAAAGCACTCTGCTGCCATTTTTTCAGCCGGGCACTTTCTTTTCAAAGTGTCCACCAGTGCAACGCATGCATCTGTAAAGATGCCCATTACTTTTGGTTGCACCACATTAAACGAAAATCAGTGGCTCAACAAAAGGTGGTAATAAACTCTCCCACTTTATTGTGGAGGACATAGGTGATGCATAGCGGGGGCACGTGTGCCCCTGACAGTGCTGGTGCCCCCCTGACAGTGAGCGCTTTGACTGGTAGGGGGGCAAGGAGAGCACTCGTAGTGCCTGCCCTGAAATTGTCTTCACTGCATCACAAAGGTTGTGCCCTGCTGATGCCCCCTCAAGACTTGGGAGGCACCAGTTGCCCATGATGGTGGATGTCTCGCTATTTATCTGCTGCTTTTTCTGCTCAGCCAGGCCTGTGCCCTGGGTCTGGCTGAGTGCGGAAAAATGCTTCTGTGCTCAGTAGACATGAAGGTCTGGCTGGATGGGGAAAACCTCTTTCTCTTCCAATCAGCCTTGTAGAAGAATTCCCCCCGAGCATCTGCAAGTGTGGAGTGGGGAGTGCAAGTCCTCCTCCCACCCATCTCCTGCAGAGGGATTTCCCCACATCTGCCTAAAAATGTGGAGAAGGGGAGGGAGACCTGTCTTCAAGTGCCCCCTGGCTGTGCCAGTAGGTGGATGGTGGGAAAATCCCTTGCAGAAGATTCTTCCACTCCCTAACACAGGTGGTCTGCAAGCAGTAAGTCAGTAGATGTCTCTGCAGTGTGATCAGCTGTGCTGTAACATGTTGCAGCACAGCTGATCATGCTTCACAAATACTTCTGTTTCTAGCCTGTAACTGATTAAGTTCAGAATACTTTAGCATTTTAATCGCAGTTATAATAAAACTTAAGGTGTTACCTACAGTATGTTGCATATTTACATTGTAACTGTAATACTTATTTTTGGTTTTTTGCACTGAAACACAATAACTCTAGCTAGATAAAGCATTAGCTCACCACATCTGAAAAAATACCAGTAATCCTCTTTTAAATGGCCATGAGATCTAGTTATACTGGATATATAGACTACAAGGTACAAAATGGGCTGCCTGATATAGCATAATTTAACATCTCCATTTTATAGTATGCCCAAGCAGTTGGAGCTAACTGAAAAGTTTACATTTGTTTATCTGCACATAGAGGCTTTTACTATAGGTTTCTCTGAAAAACAGCATTTACACGTTTTCTCTGGTTTTGGACTTTTTTAGTTCTTTCATTGATGATTTTAATCTGATATCCTTGATGGTTCTTTGTAGACAAAGCCAGCAGGTGGAACATTCTGTGTATGAACTGATAGACATTCTTAAGCACAGGTTGAAGCCAGAAGTCAAAAGTAGTCTTCAGGTAAGATGTAAAATGTAACCAAGTAAGATTTATTTGATAAGCATTAAAACTGCCTGTACTTCATGTATGAATGGAATTATTTGGAAACTTTTAAAATGTTTTTGCTTCTCTTTGACTCTTCAGGATACGTTTACCTGCAAACATCCTGATGTGAAACAAAAAACACGCTGCCAGGAATGTCTGTCTTGCAGCTATTATAATCTCCTGGGGCAACTTTGTCAGAAAAATACTGACTCTGTAGTCAAATGTAGGTTTTCATTTTTAATTTTTAATTTTTATAAGAATTTAAAGTTCTCAGCTGTTTGTGGTCACTACAATAATTGCATATACGTGTTATATTCACTTAGGCACCCAGATTTCTTTAGAAGCTCTAAAACGTCGTTTACATGTTGCCAACTCTAAATATCAGATAACCAAATTGATAAAGGATCAAAGAGTTCCATTATTCAAAGCTGAAATTCAGTTGGCCATTCCAAATGTTGTCTTGAGACCAAGTCTTGATGAAATCCAGGTAACAGAAAAAAAGAACATTACAGTAATTTAAATAAGTTACTTGAAAATAGGTGTGTCTGTGTAAATCACGCATCATGATACTAATGAGAAAAATAAGACTAAACTTAAAAATCAATGGTAAATGAGGTTACATCTTGAGAGAAGAGAACTGAAGCCAACAACCAACTTGTTACAATGACCAATAAAAACAGTACTTATATTGGTGAGGTTATGCCTCTTATCTTATTTGCCTCTTATTTGCCTTGTTCAAATGGAGAATTATATTTATAGGTGTGCACAAGACAAAAGTGTTGAATTCAGTGCAAACAGTAAACATCTATTCAGCCTGCTCATTCCAGTTGTTGTTTTAGTTACATCTGCTGAGCATATCAGTTTGCAACAACAGCTGTAAATAAGTGTAACTACCATAGGACCGAGAGACATGAAAAATACTGCTGTCCTCTGAGGCCCAACTCTGAATTATTTAAACACTTGCAAAAGGCAAGAATCCTTTTGGAGGATATTTTTTATTGTACCGGCTGTATGGTTGGTATAGACACAGGCAAGCGTACAGGTATCATAGTACCCTTAAACGTTGCTTAATTTTAGGGGGTGTTGGTTGTAGTCTTGTTGGTCTAAGGATATCACCAGACAAGGTTCTTTGAGTAAATGTGGTATTTTTTTATTAGACCAACTAAATAATTGGAAAAATGTTCTTTGCAAGCTTTTAGGCACAAACACCTTTCTTCAGGCATAGGGAGAGTCTACTGCTATTTTGTGTTCTCCTGGATGGAATAGAAAGCCAATATGCAAAGTGTAGGTCTGTGAAAATGCAAATGCGTGGCAGTAAGGATCAGAGGCCATCACTACCACATATTTGCATTTTCAGGGCTCAGGCTCCCCACCCTGCTACTCTGCCCCAGGGCCTCCGCAGACTAGCGGGAGGGACCTGGTGCAGCAGGGCACAGCAGGGCCAGGTGGGGAAGCTCCTTGCCGCTGCAAGTCCTGCGCTGCCATGGTGAGGTGCTTCCTGCCCACCCAGCACAGGGTTGTCCTCCTCACTCCTGCCAGACAGACACAGGGCACCTTGTCAGGGCAGCACAGGTCTTGCAGTAGCAAGGAGCCTCCCAGTTCTGCTCTGCCCTGTTGGGCCAGGTCCTGCTCGCTGGGTTACAGAGGCCCCGAGCTGGGCAGCAGGATGGGGAATCCCACCCACAGCAAGGGTTGATGATTGATGGTTTCTTTGATTTTTTTTTTCCAAGATCTTTCCAGGGATTGAGGTCAAACTGATTGTCCTGTAGTTCCCTGGATCTTTCTTCCTTCTTTTCTTGAAAATAGGCACCACATTGGCCCTTTTCCAATCTTCTGGAACCTCTCCTGAGCACCATGAGTTCTCAAATATCCTCACCATTGGCATGCTACGATGTCAACCAACTCCTTTAGCACTCTTGGCTGCATTCCATCCAGACCAGCTGACTTGTGGATGTCCAGCTTTACAAGGTGTTCCCTCACAAGATCTTCACCAATTATAGGCATATGATTCCCTTACCCTGGTAATCCTGCATCCTGTCAGGCAGGATTATCCCTTTGGGCTGATGCAAAACTGAAGTAAAGGAATCATTGAGGAGATCAACTTTTTCCTGTGTGTCAGTTGTCAGCTGCCCCATTTGCTTCAGCAAGGATCGAATGTTGCCTTTGGGTTTTTTTTGACTTTCCACATATCTGAAGAAGGACTTTTTATTGTCCTTGATTCCCATAGCCAGTTTGAGTTCAGTTTGAAAGTTGGCTTTTCTGGTCCACTCCCTCCAGGTGCGGGCCAGTGGAGTATAATCCTTCTTTGAGGTTTTTCCCAACTTCCATCCTTTATAAGCTTCTCTTTTCCAGTTCAGGAGGTCCATGAGTTCCCTGTTGAGCCAAGGGGTCTCCCAGCCCTTTTGCTACCTTTCCTACAGGCTGGAATGGACTTCCCTTTTGCTTTTAGGATTGAATCCTTAAAGGAGTGACCACACACTGTGGAGTCCCTTCCCTGTCGGATCATGGTCTCTCGAGACTCAACAACCAACCTCCTGAGCTTGTGAAAGCCAGTTTTCCTAAAGTCAAGGATTTCTGCATTGCTGACAGATTTGCCAGCTTTGTGATGGATAGAGAAAATGATCAACTCATGAACACTGTCACCAAGCTTCCCTTTGATCCTCAGGTCGCTCACTAAATCTTCCCCTTTGGCCAGTACCAGATCCAGTAGCACCTTACCTCTTGTTGGTTTGTAGACTTCTTGAGTCAAATAGAACTCATAAGTGCAAGTGAGGAAGCTTCACAACCAATCAGATTTGGCAGTTTGCTCTTCCCATGAGATGTCAGGGTGGTGGAAGTCACCCACAGCGATCATGCATTGACAGCATATAGCCTCTCCAGTTCCCTAGAGAATATGTGGTCAAGCTCTTCCTCCTGGTTAGGAGTTCAGTAATAGACTCATACAGTTATTTCCCCTTCATTATGTTCTCCCCATATTCTAACCAAGAGAGTCTCCAGTGAGTTGGGAGCCAATCTCTGCTTGTAAGGAATTGTACTACTCCTTCACATAGAGAGCTACACCCCTGCCCTTTCTTGCAACACAATCCCTCCTGTACAAGATATAGCCATCAATACCTGTGGTCAGTCATATGTGGAGTCCCAGCAGGTCTCTGTTATCCTTATGAGATCGTATACATTTTTGCTTAGCAGAAGGGCCAATTCCTCCTGTTTGTTCCTGAAGCTCCTGGCATTTGTGTACAGGCAGCTAAATCTGCCATTGGAAGCCCTGGGCTTCCCTGTAATCTTAGAAGACCTCTTAGATTTTCCGTGATGAAAAACCCAAAATCAAATACCAACATTTATAGATACTTTTAGTAAAGAGATTAAACCAAATTTACCAAATTGCTTTAAAATGGTAAATATATCAATAAAACATTGTGTTCAGTTGATGCCTATATATAGTGGCGTTTCATTTTAATAGCAGATTTTGATGTATTTAATCAGAGATTTTGTGACTTTTATCAGAGAATTTGCCATTTTTAAACAGAGAAAAACAGGATCCCTTCTTATCAGCAAGAAGGCCAACAGTGAAATGTAGTTTAAAAATACTATAGATAGAAAGGTTTGTATGATGCCGTAATTTACACGGCTAGAGATGAATGTTCAGCTGTTCAGATAAATATAAAAGGGCATTTTAACACAGTTGTTAAAAGAGATTATGTTAATATTAACTGCCTCTGTTTACTCCTGTTCAAAATTGGTTATAATGTATTAATTATATCACAGTCCCCTATAAGACTAAATTGCTATAAAAGTCCTTTAATATCTTCAGATAAAAGATATGCTAGGATTATTAGGTAGTAGTTTAACCCATATTAAGTTAAACAATTTTTAAACTAGTTTAAACTTATTCTGGTGTAGATAGGACTTTATGGGACACCTCTTCCTTTTACAAGTATTGGAATTATTTGGGGTATCTTGTAATATGCCACTTAGTAGAATAATTCATGGCTAAAGAAAAAAATACAAAATGTGAAAGATGTGTTTTTTAGCCTTGATATTAAACACTTTTTAGCTAGGTCTGACTTTTATTTATGTTGATGGTGAATGTTTTATTGTTTTTAGAATGCTGTAAACAAAGCAGTAAATACCATGTTGTCAATGGCCAGAGATATACCATTATGGAAGTTTGCTCATTTGCATCATAGACAGCAGCAGGTAGAGTATTGTCTAAAACAATTTAAATGTTCAATCTAGATTTTCTAAATTCCCTTGAAAAAATTTTCTTATTTAGACTTGTAGTTTTTCTTTTTTTCCAAGTGAGGTACATAGAATAATTTGATGAAATATATATTTATGGGAACTCTTTACTTTAAATAATTAGTTAAATATAAGGATATGTCAGCATGTTTCTTGAAAATATTTTCCTTATTTAAATAGCAACACAAGTTTCCATCTGCCTTTTACAAATAATTCTTATGCATCATGGGTAATACAAACTGTAGAAGAAAACAAACATTATCTATGTTTTCTTAGTTAATTATGCATAATAAAACAGCATTTGTCTTTTCAAGCAAAAACTACATCTGTATTTACCCAGCAAACCTGGAATGAACTTGTTAGGTCTCTCCTGGGTCACTTGCAGCAGCTGCTCTCAATGTGTCAGAGACTATGGTCTCAAAAGGGGACAAAGAGGGATAGCCCAAAGCATTCTTACTGGTACAGGTCTCAGTTTGGAGCATACTGGCCTGAATATGTGGGTATGACAAGTTCAGGAATGACCTGGCCAGGATTCACCACCCCGAAAGTTCAGACATGTCCTGGATCACTGCGCCCTTCAAATGCGAGGGAAAAGCTGGCTCCAGTACCAGGAAAGGGAAAGAAAATGTGCTTCATTTGCAATCTGGTCCTAAATTTGAACATTAACAATGTTTTAAGATTTGACTTCTAGTCTTTGATATTTACCTTTACCTATTATTTTAGTATTAAAAGTGCTGATATGCTCAAAGAAGAGGCTTTTAAAAATTGTGTTAATGTATTCGTCAGATCTTTTCTTTATTGGCTTTTAGAATTATATCTGATAACCTTCAGTCACAGAAGTAACATTTTTACTGCTCTTTGCTGCTATTAGTCTTGCAGATTTCTCCTTGTGTATCAACAGGAAAGACTTGGTAACTAAGGGCATTTATACACATACATTTTTGCTCAGAGACACTCTAGAGATCTGGTGTGTCAGAGCACGCTTGATTAATTGAGTGTGCTCTGGACACGAGCTGACACGCACTGCGCTGCACTGTGTGCAGTTGGATAAGTGGCAAAATGCATGTCAGCGTACAGAAAATGGCAGTGGTGCAGTTTTAAGCTAAAGCATCTCCAGTGTATTTTAGTTCAAAAGTGTGCTGCCTCCATTTTCTCAGCTCTGACATGCATTTTACTGCTTATACAACTGCATGTGCCTCAGCACCAGGGCACTTTTCAAAATGCCCACCGCTGTGGCACATGCATGTGTACAAATGCCCTTAGTTTCAAAGGGTCACTCAGTGCAACCTATATCACTTTTTATTTGAAGAAAGAATTAACTCAATTTTCATCTCAGATTCAAGGCAGGATTCCTACGGCTGGCAATCAGGGATAAAAAGAACTAGTAAAATTTCATTGAGAGATAATAAATGTGGAATCCCATAATGCCATTTTTACGCAGTCACTTTTAAGAACAGAATTATAATCCATCAAAATGATCCAATCAGAGAGAGGTCATTGTTCATAATTTTTTTGATCTACAGTTTTTATCTACCTTCATAAATGAGATATTGTGCTTATAATTCAGTTATTCTTATTTTAGTATGTCTGGTAAAACTGCCAGACACATATTGACTTACTTATTCTATATCAGATTGAACAGGCTGCTGCCATAGAGCTTGGGGATGAGAGCAAACTGACAAAGATGGTAGCACTGAAACCTTTGGACAAACAGATCATTGAACACAAAGATATAAACAAAGTCATAATCCAGCTTAGCACAATAATTTCATCTCTTAAAAATGATGCCGCAAAAATTTTGAAGAGTTTTAGTAAGTTCTCAAGCATCTGGAATCAGGTTAGCTACCTATTAAATACACTTTATCACTTTATTGAAAATGTATTTTTGTACTGACAAAGCTGCTTTTAGCTCTGTTGATAGAACTTGTGTCCTTTAGAAATTACATGATTTTGCCTGTCCTGTGTATCTTCCCCTTGTAAACATTTTCTAGGAACAATTGGTTTATTTTTCATATTACAGATAGACTAAATCTCACAGTGACTTACGATGTAGATCTTTGCACCTTCTGACTAGTGCAATCCAGTGCAGAGTAATATTAAGTAGTGACATCTTAAGCAGGAAAGATAAACTACCAACCCTACCTACCAAAAAATGATATTGTCAGCCTGATCTTCGAGAATGAGCATGAAGCATGCCATCTACTGACTGTTTCCAGCCTTCACAGAAAATGAAGCAACATTCATATCACAGAATAGTGACAATTCATCTCCAGCTATACCTAGCATCTGCTGACCTTCTGTATTCTTTGCAATCATACTTTTAGACCAAGGCTTGATATGGAGAAAACTCCAAAGCTTCTTGACAGCTGCTTCTTATCCATATACTATTTTTTGTGGCTATCTTCAAGCATCACTACTGTCTCTCTTCAGTGGCTCAACTGTGGTCTTAGTCACCAACGATACTTTGATGACACACCATTCTGTCTCCCTCTTAGCATCTGCAATCAGTGTCATCACACAAACCTCACAAGGCCAGCAACAGATTAGCACTTAGATGAAAATTAGCTGGCTAAAAGTAAATCTAGAAAGAACCAAAGAAATCCCTGAGGCTGAAGGTCAGAGAAACTTCAACCTTTTGTGCAGAACATGGGAAACAGCCTCGTTAAAAGAAAAAAGCACACTAATGCTTTTTCCTATAAAATTAATTGATGACATCTTTTCCACATGTGTGCACCAAAATGATTAAGACTCAAATATGCCCCAAATCTGTATTAGTATTCATAAAATATAGGTAAAACATACAAGAAGAAAGGAGGCTGTTGAGCTGTTAGTCATTGACAGGTGACTGGATATAGTTTCTTCAACTGCAAAATGATACCCTTGCTGTTGGCAGATTTTAGTCATTTTGCAAAGGATGAATGGAAAAGGAAGGGAAGTAATAAGTTAGGTCAAATAATTTATAAAATTTAGATTAGATCTTAAGCCCTTTGAGACATGGAACATATCTTCATACGTGTTAACATAGCACCTAGCACAGTTGGGAGCTCTGGAAGCTACTATAATTGAAATGTTAAATAATAACCAAAAAATCTCTATTTTATGTAGGAGCCAGAAGAAAAAGTAAAAGAGTTTCTAGAAACAAATCCAGTGATGTCTGAATTCCACACTCAACTTAGTTACTTTTCTGTAAGTACTACCTTAAACATCTCTGCTGTGTGGAGAAAAATTGTAGTGCGGTAAGGATGATATTTGTTTTTATTTTTAGCTATTAGAAATCCAAATTAAAGAATTGCCAAATCATTGTGTATTGGAATCACTGGATTTTGCAACAGAATCTTTGAAAATGGCCTTAATTCAGGAATGTCGTTTGAGACAGAGAACATTTGGATTAGCTTTAAATAAAAAATCTGCCGGAGACATGGATGAAATTTATGCATTCATTGACAATCTCAGCAAGCAATTAATCAGGCCAATCAATGATCTTGATGATGTGCGCAGCACAATGGAAGCACTAAAGGAAATTCGTGAAGTTGAGATAAAAATAGATATAACAATTGGACCTATAGAAGAATCTTACTCTCTGTTACATAAATATGATCTGCTCTTTCAAGATGGAAACGCAGAGAGAGTTGATGGGTTATCTTATGCATGGAAAAGCCTAAACACTCAGGTACTGTATCTTTAACACTTCTCAAATTTTAAATGGGAGTTGTTCTTATTCTTATCAGTATTTTTGTGTCAAATTATTGGAAAAGAGCTAATTTATTTAAATATTTGCTTATTTAAAATCTTCCAATTTTTTTTCACTTCTATGCATGTATTTGTGCATGGCAGGCACTAAGAACTCAGGACTTATTACTTAAAGCACAACCAGCCATGAAAAAAGATTTACTGGATGGTGTTAAAAAGTTCCAGGTGGATACTGTGGAATTTTACAAAGACTATGATGATAAGTGAGTGACTTATGATGCAGTACAAAGTACACTGGTGACAGTTCTAAAGTGCTATACAGATGTTTCAGGAAACAAATAAAGAATTGCAAAAGACAAGCTCCTTGTGGAAAAAATATGCAGTTTGAGGGGGAAAAAAATCTCAGTATGAATGACCATTAAAACACAGATAATCATTTTCATAGATTCATTTCTTATAACAGTAATTTCAGTATAGGGTTCAAATATGAAATTGCAAAAATGCTATTAAGTTTGGAAAAAAAGAAGAATCAGCCAACATAATCTCAAAAAAAAAACTTTTTAAGGAACTGAATCTAAATGAAACCTGATATCTGTACTTTAGATATGTCTGTTTTGATTTTTGGAGTGGCCCTTGTCTTGAAAACCTTCCTTCAAAGGAAGCAAGTAACATATTACAAATCTTAATTTGAAGTTTATGAGTAGCTCTTTCAAAGTTAAAGCATAAAGCCCTCTGGAACATGCTTCTCGGTGCACTGAGCCATGTGTGCATACAGATTTTAATTTAGGTCTAAAATTAGTAAGCCCATATTTTAATTGCTCTATTTTGTTTCCTTTACCAATTGTTGCAGTCTTTTTTTCTGAGTTATGTTTTCTGTCTCTCCCCATTTTCACTAGAAGTGGGAATTTTATTACAGTATATTTTTAAAACAATAAAAAATAATGTGAAATGATGAAGAAAAATAAAATATTAGATTTTGTGAGTTTGTAGTAACACAATATGCTAGATACCATAATGAATTTTTACACCACAATATAGTTTTGACTCAAGAAGGACAAGACATCTGATGTTAAGGCATAAAAATTAATCTTTGGGAAAAAATATTTTAAAAGTATTTTGTAGTGTTCAGAGCAGGGGAATTTTCCATTAAAACAATTGTTCTGTTGCACTTTCTTGGGAAAACTGCTGTCTGTACTTCAGATATGTATGTTTTGGTTTTCACAGTGGCCCTGGTGTGGAAAACCTTCTCCCACAGGAAGCAAGTGACAGATTACAAATCTTCCAAGCCAAGTTTGATGAACTATGGAGGAAGTACATCACTTTTTCTGGTGGGGAGGAATTATTTGGTCTTTCTGTCACAGGTAAAAATGCCCTTCTGTTCCAGGAGTCTGCTAGGGCTTCCCCTGGGTCCTACCATCCCTGGTTCCTGCCATTTTTGACAGAGGCCAAAGACAGATTAATATTTATTTTCTAAAATTTTTTGAGGCCCTGCAGGCCAGATAGAATGGCCATGTGGGATGGATCCAGCCTATGGGACATATTTTGCCCACCCCTGGTTTAACCCCAGCACTTTTTCCTGCCTAGAGCAGGGGGTCGGACTTGATGATCCACAAGGTCCCTTCCAATCCTAGAAATCTATGAAATCTATGAAATAAAACACTCAAAGCTCCTCCTGAGTCACCATGCCTCTGCAGCAGCCTCCTCCCCATTCTTTGGACCTCTCTGAACCCTTCCTGCCTGAGCTGGCAGGAGCTCTCTTCCACACATAGTTCCAAGCTGCACTATTCCTCTGCCTGGAAAACCCAGGATTATAGACCCTGAGCTCCTCTTCTTCCAGTCAGGTGCTCTCCTGACTGGCCACAGGTTTATCCTCTCTACCTAATGGGCAGCTTACTGTGCCTAGGTTGCAGCTGCTCCCTTGCTGCCTTCCTTCTCACAGCTAATCCCTGTTGAGCTGTCTGGGGTCCCTTCTGCTACAATCTCTCCATTAAAGTAACAGGAACACCCTGGTTCTCTGTTATGCCCCATCAGTCTTTCCTTCTTGGGTATCCAGTGGGTCAGCTTTCAGAAGATGTGGAAGGTGCTCACTGCTACATCTGCTCTATAGCTTTTGGGCACCCTGTTGGGATATAACTGCTGTAGGTTCAAACTCTCCAAGACACAGAAGGACCTAGAACTCAGATCTCTTATATCCTGGGCACATACTTTAACCACTAGACTATTGATGGGGAGCCCCATGTTGTCTTTGTAAATATCTCACTGTCCAGAGCAAATGGAATATGCCATATTAAGTCAGCAGGCCCGGATGAGCTCCGTCCGAGGGTACTGAAGGCACTGGCTGATGTCATTGCACAGCCACTAGCAAGAATATTTGAGCACTCGTGGCACACGGGCCAGGTCCCAGAGGACTGGAAAAGGGCCAGCATGGTCCCTATTTTCAAGACGGGGAGGAAGGAGGATCCCGGCAACAATAGGCCAGTCAGTCTCACCTCCATCCTTGGCAAAGTCTTTGAAAAGATTATTAAGGCTGATATATGTGAGAGCCCAGCAAGAAAAATTATGCTGAGAGGAAACCAATATGGGTTCATAGCAGATGGATCATGCCTGACTTTCTAATCTCTTTTTATGACCAGGTTACAAAACACCTGGACGCAGGAGTAGGGGTTGATATTGTTTACTTAGACTTCAGGAAGGCCTTCGATATGGTATCCCACCCCATACTGGTGAACAAGTTAAGGCTGTGACATGGATGATTACACAGTCCAGTGGGTGGCAAATTAGCTAGAGGGTCGTACCCAGAGAGTAATAGCAGATGGGTCGGTATCGACCTGGAAGGACGTGGGCAGTGGGATCCCACAGGGCTCGATCCTTGGACCAATACTCTTCAATGTCTTCATCAGTGACTTGGACGAGGGATTGAAGTGTACTCTGTCCAAGTTTGTGGATGATACAAAACTGTGGGGAGAAGTGGACACACCGGAGGGCAGGGAACAACTAAAGCCAGACCTGGACAGATTGGACAAATGAGCAGAAAACAATAGAATGCAATTTAGCAAGGAGAAATGCAGAATGCTGCACCTAAGGAGGAAAAGGTCCAGCATACCTACTGCCTAGGAAATGACCTGCTTGGTAGCACAGAAGTGGAAAGGGATCTTGGAGTCCTCGTGGACGCCAAGATAAATATGAGTCGTCAGTGTGACAAAGTCATCGGAAAAGCTAATGGCACTTTATTGTGCATCAGCAGATGCATGACAAACAGAACCAAGGAGGTGATACTTCCCCTCTGTCAGGTTCTGATCAGACC
>JAGPOW010000261.1:162335283-162353002 GCA_030014935.1 Caiman crocodilus | reverse complement strand
AGGGATGTGGATAACCTGGAGAAGGTCCAGAGAAGGGCCACTCATTATGGTTAAAGGCTTGCAGGCCAAGCTCTATGAGAAGAGACTGGGGCACCTGGACCTCTTCAGCCTCTGCAAGAGAAGGTTGAGAGGCGACCTTGTGGCTGCCTATAAATTCATCATGGGAGTGCAGAAGGGAATTGGTGAGGTTCTACTCACCAAGGCGCCCCCAGGGGTCACAAGAAATAATGCCTATAAAGTAGCAGAGAGCAGATTTAGACTAGACATTAGGAGGAACTTCTTCACAGTTAGAATGGCCAAAATCTAGAACGGGCTCCCAAGGAAGGTGGTGCTGTCCCCTACCCTGGGGGTCTTCAAGAGAAGGTTAGCTAGGTATCTGGCTGAAGTCGTCTGAACCCAGCACTCTTTCCTGCCTATGCAGGGGGTCAGACTTGATGATCTATTGAGGTCCCTTCCAACCCTAATATCTATGAATCTATGTATATGCAGAGCCTTAAGTAGACTCCCAAGTAGCTGAATGTATGTTACCACAGGTTAAAATTCCCCATTGGAGTAAATGGACAACTATGTACTACCTGCATCACTGTGGATGTGTCTCTAGAGGCATCTAAATGCATTTACTACCCCACACCCCACCTCCTGGCTTAGTTGGGTAACATTGTATTTTCTGTAACCTACCTTGCGTTCCCTTCCCCATCCCAATCCCTCTAGTGTTAGTTCCTCGCTCGGGTAATTTGTATTTCCCTACTGGCTTTGTTATCTTTTTGAATTCACAATCCTAAACATCTACTAATAAAATTCAATCTATTCAGTAAATGGATGAAGCACTGGAGAAGTCCTGCCCTATCATGAGCAGTGGCCTGTGTTAAAACCCAGAATCACCTCCCTTGTGTGACTGCCTCCATTTCACTGAGCCTCCAACCTTTTGACATATTTTCCTTAGTCCAGTATTTCTCCCTTTCTTGACTGCCCAGGGAACTAACCTCAAGAGGAAAGCTTGAGGGCAGTCTGGGTAGTGTCTAGCCTGGGGCTGTCCAGCTTCTTAGTGACTAGGGGCTGTCTGCCATGTAGTACAAGCTATGGGCTCCCAGACTGCGTGCTCCCTCCCACTGCACCACATGTGGGTGGCCATTGTACCGCACATGTAAGTGGTGCCCCCCCACCCTCACTGTGCATGCTGGTAGCTCCAAACTTAGCTCCCTTGCTGCCCTGCTCCACAGATTCTCCTGGTGCTGAGGAAAAAGGGGAAAAAGGAAAACCTGACAGAGGGAGAAAGAGCCTAGAGACCCTGGTGGTAGCAGTAGCCAGATAGGAGCCCTGGGCCACACATTGACCCCTTACAGGTTACTTGTGGCCTCTGGACTGCCAGATGGACAGCCTTGGCCTAGATCCCCACCTTCCTCCCCTTGATGCTGAAAAGTAGGAAATACATGTCAAATCTCACACGTAATGAAAGAGTCTGAAAACCAATTCTGCTTCCTAGGCAAGAGCTCTATCTACTAAGCTACTGGACCAAAAGGTGAGAAGGCTTGCTAATGCTTGCTAACAACTACTACTGTGGGACTTACCAACCTTACCTATCTACCGATGTAATTCTATTTTGCTAAGTGTGTTTGGGCATGCAGCTGAATTGCAAACTGTGCCTAGATGCCAGAAACAATAGTTGCATATCTGTCTACATGCCATTTAAACACACAAAGTGAAATAGGAGTTAGTCCTAGGTGGCTAGTGGATGAAATAGAAGTAGGGGTGAGTATTACCCACATAACATGGTTATATTTACTATATAAATAAGTAGTCATATGTTGAATGAAAGCTAAGGTATTACTATACTATAGGCCAGTCTTTCTCAGGGGACTGTTTAAGGGACTATGTGAGGAGTAAGATGCTACTCAATTTAAGTGGCAAAAACTGACGTGTATGTTTATTAAATCTTCATTTTATAATGGATTATAATTTACATAACTATCTTGATACCTAATGAATAATCACAACTTGCCTCTCTTAAAATTTGAAACAGAATATCCAGAATTGCAAAAAATAAGACGTGATCTTACATTGCTTCAGAAACTTTATGGTCTCTACAGTTCAGTTATTGATAAAATTAATGGTTACTATGAAATACTTTGGAGTGACTTAGACATTGAAAAAATTAACAACGAACTTACAGATTTTCAAAACAGGTAAGCTGTTTATTATATATTCAAGTGAATAGTTTTTTCCTTCCTCCTTCCTCATTTGTTTATGCTGAATTTGCAGGTAGCTTCTTGCACATGCTATCATATTTACTCAACTACAAGACAACCCTGCTTATAAGATGACCCCTCCGATAATTAGATTTGATATATGGAAAATGTATACATTTGTTATAATTTTCCAGTCATAACGTTTCAGGCCTGTGGTTTTCTGTCACCTCTGCAATGTGCTTCAGCATAATCTGGAGGATATTCATTTTAGCAAGATTATAGACTCTCTCTTGGAGAAGGTCATTCCTGCCTTTGGACATTGTGGCTGCTGACAGATGTGAAAAAAACAATTCTTTGCCAGAAAAGGAAGTGCATTAGTTTGACCCAGCTTCCCAGTGTTTGTAAAGCTGAAGTGTGCAATCTATGCAGATTTTGGGCTAGCTGGGTTACATTAACACAATGCCTCTTCTGGACATGCACTGCACATGGCACAGGAGGCTACTGAGTTTTCAGTAAAGTTCTGGAGGATGGTTTCCACATCTGTAAGCAGCCTATGGTCTGTCTAACAAACTGGGTCATACCAAGGATGTTGAGCCATTGTCCAGGGTCCTTGGAGAATTCCTGAATGCCCTAATTCTTGTCATAGCAGAATACATCTCTTTTTCTACTGACCCTGATGCTTCAAAGATGATTATTTTGGAGTTTCAGTAGATCATGAACTTTGCCCCTGTCTAGAGGGCAGTACACTATATTTATGTCAGTATTTGCAAACCCATAGCAGAGACCTTTGAACTCATGAACAGGAACAGGACATACCAAGAACACAATGGTGGTCTGCGGTGCCCACCTGGAGTTCATTGATGTTGCCAAATTCCTGGATTCCAGGCATGACTCCTGTGTGGAACCATTGTTGTTTTTGCAGATAATTCCAAACTGGAGAGTTCCCTCACAGCTAGGAAGTCATGTGCACAGCCACATGTGCAGATGCATAAACTGTTACCATTAGTGGCACTGTTATCAGCTGTACAATCCAGTGATGCCCTCGGGTATTTAGTAGTCTAGTCTTGTCTGTGCTGATGCTCTTTGCTCTCACGTATGGTTCAGGGTCTGTAAAACACAGATCACAAAAGTAGACAGAACCCATCTTGCTTCCCTTTCCAGAATTTCAGTGGCCTGAGCCATGGCTGAATTCTGGGTACTGAGGGCTACTGTGTCTCTGTCTGAGGCTTGGTGGCTATGACTCACATTGCTGGAAATGGGGTTGGGTGCAGGATGATAGGTAGAGGTTTTCTGGAGGGAGTAGTGGCCTGGCCTTGGGTGTTCCATGGAAAAGAGTTGAGTGAGAAACATTGAACCCCAAGGGTCCCAGGAGACTGGGCATCAATCCCAAGAGTCCCACAAATGGTCATCAGTCTTATGGGGACATTGAGGACTTGCTACTAATATGTTGGTCCTCTGGGTCAGGCTCACAGTCCTCCAAGCTCTGATGAATTTTACTCAGGGAGATAGCAAGGGCAGGGGTGGATGAAGCCACCTTTCAGTGATGGTGGAGTGGTCCAGGTTGTTCTTCCTGAGAGGAGAAGAAGGAAGCTGCAGCATCTGAACAGTGAAAGGAATTTTCCTTTTTTCCTAGTGAGATTGTTTTATATCCCATGCAAAAAGTCGTTGGACAAGACAGCTTCTGGATTTGAACTACTGTTTGGACACCAAAGGCACATGAGACATCTGTTCTTCTGGATGTGGAAAGGGGGAGGGAAAAAGGGTTCAGACTGGGAGAATATGTTGGGGGAGTGAAGAAGAGCATTGAAGGTATACAAAAGAAACATTGCATTGCAGAGTGCAGGTGGCCTGATGCCACTTTAGGATTCTTCGTGGGCAGGTGTCACCCGTGACAGTTTTTGTACTGTGATGGACTTTAGCTCAAATTTCATACTGTGCCACTTAATTCCTTCTGATGTATCTCTAGATTGGCCAACCTCTCTCCACTCTTGCAGTGATCATGGTGGCTCTCACCTGCAGGTGCTCTGTAACTTGTGGGATCATTGCATCCTCATTGTAGAGGTCAGCAATCCTGGTGAACAGCTTAGTGGTAAAGCTTCCACTATTTCCTTTTTAGGGGTTCAGTGCCCCATACCCACCCTCTCTAGCCCAATTAAGTGTCAATGGCAGCCTAGAATTGTCCCTAGAAGTGGTCCTGGTATGCTGGAATAAAATCCAAGTGCATTTGTGCTGTGATCTCCTTCAGGTGCTCCCTCATATAGATATTAAGGGCTTGTACCTCCTCTAGTGTAACCTGAGGCTGGCACTCTGGGGACTTCACAGCTGCTGTAATATCCACCCTGTTCCTAGCCTCCACCCCTCTGTTTAACTTTCTACACTATACTAGATAGCCAGTGAGAGGGAACACACATCGCTTCAGGTCTCAGGGCATGTTTGCCTACTATAGCAAAAGTGGGCAAAATATGATCTAAGGTCTGGGTCCAACCCACCAGACAATTTCATCTGGCCTGTGGGTAATTATACCCTGTCCAGCCTATGTGCCTCACTCCCACCCTTGTGCACAGAAGGGCCCTGGCCCAGCCAGCACAGAGCTTCTGGGTGGGACTGCTGCTGCCACTGCGTCAGCTGCCAAGGGACCTGCTCAGCTTCCCTAGCATCCAGCAGCTCCTCCTCATCTCCCTGCTACAACGGGAAGCAGGTAGGGAAGCATCTTGGGTGGGGAAGGAGAGAGAGGAAGAGCTGCAGCTCGGCAAGGACAGGGAACATGGGGCTGTGGGGGGAATGCAGAGCCCGTGCCCAGGGGATCAGTGGGAGTATGGAGCATGGGTGAGGGTGTGAGGACTCCCCACGCACTGCTGCACATTGTGTATAGCCCCTGCCAGCAGCAGCAGGTGGGGGCCCTCAGAGCATTTGTGGCTTGTGCGGGCACTGCTGCCTATAAGTGCATGGCTGGCCAGAGCTGCACATGGCAGTAAGGACCACAGCCAAGCCCACCCACCTCTATTGCATGGAGCTCCCCATGGCCCTTGTACAACTCCTGGCACTTGTGCACCCCCAGGGGGTAGCCCACACAATGGAACCGGCTGCCTTCCCCACTCCCTTCCACCATGTACAGCTGTTGGGACTCCACCAGAAGTGGCGAGGAGCTCTGCCCCTTCTTCCTTGGTGGCAGAGAGTAAGGAAGGCAGCCAGCTCCATCACATGGGGCTTCCTCTGGTGGCTCACAAGTTCTGGGAGCTACATGTGCACCATGGGTAGCCCATGCAACTGAGGTGGACTGGGCAAGCTGCATTTCTTACTGCCATGTGCAACTATGGCCAGATTTGGGCAGCAGTGCCTGCACAGGACACAAGCATCCTGAGAGCCCCAAACTGCTGCTGCTGCTGCCACCGCTGGCAGGGGCTGTACAGTAGGGGTCAGTTGTGGGGGGTTCCCATTTCCCCACACCTCCCACCCTCCATCACACCCCACAAACCCCACACACCCATACCTTTTCTCCATAACCCCCCACAACTACCTACACCCCTCAGCATAACCTACACAGCCAGATCCTCTCACAAACCCCCCCTACACACACTCCACCATATACCATACACACAGACTCACCCCCTACCACACCCCACATGCTCCCTCATACACAACATACAAGAGTAAGACTATTATAACTATTTGTAACTATTATGCAATCACCTCTATCTACACTATGCAAACACAAATGATGATAAACATATTTTTTCTAATAAAATTACGTTATAGTCTGTGTTTGGCTTTTAATGTATGTTTCATTTTTTTTCTGGTTTCGAAATGGCAAAACCCTCCCAAAAGGAGTACTTCTTGGGGAAATGGAAGGGACTTCTCCTGGCAAACGTCAGGGGTGAGGGTGGAATTTCTGACCCCAAGATGGGGCACCTGTCAAGGGGCAGGGCAATGTTTGTGGCCCTTGACAGCTCACCAAAACTCATTAAGTGGCCCTCCAGCCAAAATAATTAGAATAGAATAGAATCATAGAAAGTTAGGATTGGAAGGGACCTCAGGAGGTCATCTAGTCCAACCCCCTGTTCAAAGCAGGACCATCCCCAACTAGATCGTCCCAGCCAAAGCTTTGTCTAGCTGAGTTTTGAAAACCCCCAAGGATGGAGCTTCCACCACCTCTCTGGGTAACCTGTTCCAGTGCTTTACTACTCTTCTAGTGAGAAAATTCTTCCTGATATCTAACTTAAACTTCCTTTGCTGCAACTTGAGACTGTTGCTCCTTGTTTTGTAATCTACCACCACTGTGAACAGTCCAGTTCCATCCTCTTTTGAACCCTCGTCAGGTAGTTGGAGACTTAATTAAAGTGTCCTCTCAGTCTCGTCTTCTCTAGACTAAATTAGCTCAGTTCCCTCAGTCTTCTCTCTTAAGCCATGTTCCCCAGCCCCAGAACCATTTTTGTTGCCCTCTGCTGGGCTCTCTCCAATTTGTCCATATCCTTTTTGTAGTGGGGGGCCCAAAACTGAACTCAGTACTCCAGATGTGGCCTCTCCAGTGCTGAACAGGGCAGAATAATAACTTCCCTTGACCTACTGGCAACACACCTACCAATGCAGCCCAGTATGCCATTAGCCTTCTTAGCAACAAGGGCACACTGCTGGCTTATACTCAGTTTATTGTCCACTGTAACCCCCAGGTCCTTTTCTGCAGAACTGATGCTCAGCCAGTCATCCCCTAACTTTTATTGGTGCATGGGTTTGTTCTGTCCTAAGTACAGGACTTTGCACTTGTCCTTGTTGAACCTCATGAGATTCTTTTTAGCCCAATCCTCCAATTTGTCTAGGTCACTCCAAATCCTAGCCCTACCCTCCAGCATATCTACTACTCCCCCCAGCTTGATGTCATCTGCAAACTTGCTGAGGGTACGCTCTATGCCATCTTCCAGGTCGTTGATGAAGACATTGAACAAAACCAGCCCCAGGACCAGCCCTTGGGGCACTCCACTTAATGCCAACTGGACACTGATTACTACTGTCCGAGCCCAATGCTGTGGCCAGTTTTCTATCCACCTTGCTGTCCGTTCATCCAGCCCATACTCCCTGAGCTTGCCTGCACGAATTTTGTGGGAGACTATCAAAAGCCTTGCTAAAATCAAGGTACACTACATCCACTAGTCTCCCCACATCCATGGAGTCGGGCATCTCATCATAGAAGGCAGTCAGGTTGGTCAGGCATTATTTGTCCTTGGTGAATCCATGCTGATTGTTCCTAATCACCTGTTTCTCCAAGTGCTTAGAAGTGGAGTCCTTGAGGATCTGCTCCATGATTTTTCCAGGGACTGAGATGAGGCTGACTGGTCCGTAGTCCCCTGGATCCTCCTTTTTCCCTTTCTTAAATATGGGCACTATGTTTGCCCTTTTCCAGTCATCTGGGTCCTCTGCTGATCTCAGTGAGTTTTCAAAAATGTTAGCCAGTGGGTTTGCAGTCATACCACCCAACTCCCTCAGCGCTCTCGGATGCATCCCATTTGGCCCCATGGATTTGTACACATCCAGCTTTTCTAAGTAGTCCCTAACCTGTTCTTTCACTATTGAAGGGTGCTCATCTCACCTCCTCCCCAAACTGTGCTGCCCAGTGCAGTAGTCTGGGAGCTGCTCTTGCCTGTGAAGACTGAGGCAAAAAGGCATTGACCACTTCAGCCTTTTTGCATCCTCTGTCACAAGATTGCCTCCCCCATTCAGTAATGGACTCACACTTCTGTTGATCCTCCTCTTGCTACTGACATGTAGAAACCCTTCTCGTTACCTTTCACATCCCTTGCCAGCTGCAACTCCAATTGTGCTTTAGCTTTCCAGAATTCATCTCTACATGCCCAAGCAATGGTCTTATATTCTTCCCTAGTTATTTCTTCAGGTTTCAGAGCTGTTACTTCTTATAAGCCTCCTTTTTGTGATTTAGTTTACTGAAGAGTTTCCCTAAGCTAAGATGGTTTTCTGCCGTACTTGCTAGTATGGGTGACTGGTAATCAGTGATGGGGGGGAGTCCCCCAGTGGCTGATCTCACTGACTGGGAGGATAGGTCCTTTGGCAGCTGATCACACTGACTGGAGAGGGTCCCCTTGCAGATGATCTCACCAAAAAGCAGCCATGCCACTTCTGGAAGTCCCACAACCACTTCCAGAAGCTGCATGGCTGCTTTTGCTGGCAGCCCCGCTCCCCAGCTGGCACTCCCAGGGTGGGCACTGGCATTCTCGCCTACCCCCCTGCCCATCGCCTAAACAGGGAGCACAGACTGACAGGGGAAGCATGTGCACCCTTGTGCACTCCCTGCGTGTCGCCACTGCTTGCTATTTTCCTGCGCTTCAGGATGGATTGTTCCTGCACTTTCAGTAAGGCTTCCTTAAAATACAGCCAGCTCTTCTGTATTCCTCTCCCCTTCAGAATCTTCTCAGGGGATTCTGGCCATGAGTTCCCTAAGGAGTTGAAGTCCGCTTTTCTGAAGCCCAGGGTCCTTACTCTGCTGCTCTCTATCCTTTCTTTCCTGACGATCCTGATATCATCTCATGGTCACTGCCCAAGTTGCCATCCACTACTATATTCCCCACCAATTCTTCCCTGTTTGTGAGCAGCAGGTCAAGAAGAGCATGCCTCCTAGTTGGCCGCTCCAGCAATTGCCCCAGGAAGTTGTCCCCAGTACTCACCAAAAACTTCCTGGATTGTGCAGGTTGACAAGCAGATACAACTGTGATATACATCCAGCTGCTGTGGGTCTGCCCAGGCAGATAGCACACAAAAGACACCTCTTTTGACATAGTTAGATACATTGCCAGAGGTTGCATATCTGTCGGGACGGGGGGAGGGAGGAGGGACAGAGTTGCCTAGCAGGCTGCATTTAGCCTGATGCCAAGATCAGAAGCTGAATGATGCTGGCTTTGCAGACTGCCAGTGGAAATGTTGTCCACAAGGCTGTCTTCTAAAAATGCTTGAGCTCAACCATAGAAACAAGGATGTTATACTGAACACATCCCTCCTATCCCATATAGTCATGACATGCAAGTCCTCCCCCACCTTTCCCCTGGAATGAAATGACTCCTCAGTCCCATGTGGCTGTAGAGCACTGACTGTCAGTGGAAAAAGGCTCCTTAATGTAGTGAGCTTAGGCTCACAAATGCTTATGTTAGATACATCTCTGATTTAGTTAATCTATAGGGTGGAAAAGTAGCTGTCTTCTGCCTGACTTCCAATTAACACAGCTAACTACCTCTCCTTGGTGTTATACCATGACCAGCTGCTCCTGTCAGTTTCCTCTATTTCTGGCTCTCTCTGGGTGTGCAGGTCCTGGCATGCCAGTTCAGGGAAATCCCTTAACATAGTTTCCTGTGACCCAGGGAGAGTGGTGCAAATTAGAACTGGGGCTGGAGAGGAGTTAACTAGGGACTGGTTTGCCTTGCTTTGGTGTCTATGCAGCAGTACAGTTATGGTGGCATTACTCCTTCTCTGTCGATTTTGGGGTAAGGCAATGTAGTCTTCTGTCAGGAAATCCTGCAGCCCCTGTACCAGGTCAGGTGCCAATGTGACCTGATTGCTACCCCAGTGGAGAGAATCCCGCCTTTCCATGAATATGGAAGTGTGAGGACAGTGACCACTTGAATAGCTGCAAGGCATAGCTAAATGAGTGGCAGTTACCCATGAGATAAAGGGCATATTTGGTATTGTTCAGTATGTGACTGAGGGATACATCTGGGAGAATGTTCCCTGACTGGAGCTCCTGTTCCCATTCAGCCTGTGGAAGGGAAGAAGAAAACCAAGCGAGAATGCTGAGCGTAGTGCTGTTGCTTCTGCCTCCTCTGCTCCCCTCTTCTAATTCAGCCACTGCATCTTCTCCTGTGTCTGAGTGATCCCATGTTTCTTCTTTGAGTTAAGGCACATTGTTCACTTGATGATCTGTAGAGTATGTTGCTTGTGTGCCTGAGTCCAGTGCCACAAGCCATACATTCACTTGTCCGCAGAGATATGGAGAGGAGGAGAGGACAATGATGGGGATTCCTAGAAAGGGAAGGGTATACCTGTGTGTCTTGACTCTGCATTTCAGTTAGTGGTGTAGGTGCCCTCTCCTTTCCAGGGTGGAGAAGCTTCCAGTATCTCTTCAGAGCTGTTTTTGAGTGAGCTCTTTTTGTTTTCTGAATCACTGATGCATAGGGGTCTCCCCTAGCTATATCATTAACAAGGATGTGGGACAAATTGCTCCCTGCATCTCATGGCAGCTGCCTGCTGCCTGGCTACCCCAGGACTTTTACATTCTGGAGTTACTTAAGGTTGCCCATTGCTAAAAAGGGAAAGCCAAGCACCTTCATAGGGTGAAACAAGATGACTTATCTGAAGTGTGCTGTGTACTTTGGGAGTAGGTAGCTAGCTTTCCAGGCTTAATACCTGGTAGGCAGAATAGGATTCAGACCTAAGGGTTCGGACTACAGCACAAATGGATGTTTGCAATATATATTGACTTTCTGATTTGGGTCAGTCAGTCTCAATATTGATTTAAATGGAAGTCAGAAATCATCTTAACTTCTTGCTCGCAGACTGTAGAACAGGGGTCAACAGCCCCCGGCGTGTGTGCCAAGCATGGCATGCAATGCCATTTTGCTCAGCATGTCACTGCCAGCCTGGGCTCTAGGCAGCTGCTGCCAGCCACGAAGCCTGGGCTGCTCCCAGCATGTGGCTGGGAGGCTGCAAGCCCTGACGTGGTTGGCAACAGCTACCCAGAGCCTGGGCCGGCTGCAGCTGGGAGGTTGCAAACATCTTCTCTGGGCTCCAGCATTAGCTCCATACTGGTGGGTACACGTGCGCCTCAGTGCAGAATTTGTCCAGTGGCCCAGGAGCCCAGCTCCGTGTGCCCGCCCATCTAGTTCTGTGTGTTTGTCTGCCTCTGTCTGGTCCTGTGTGCCTGTGTGCGCACACATGTGTCTGGTTCTGGATGTGTGTGTGCATGTGTCTGTTATGGGTCTGTTTTGGTTCTCTATGTTTGTACACAGTTCTCTGTGTGCATGTGTCTGGTTCTCTCTCTCTCTCTTTCTCTCTCTCCCTCTCCCCTCTTTCTCTTATTTGTCTCTCTTTGTCTCTCGCATTCCAACATGCTCAACACAAAAGGAATACACAACAACAAAGGCAACATTTATGACTATTAAATATACTAATATGCAGTCCATCCTGCCATGTACACCCCTCCCCCCCTTTTTGTTTTTCTAGCATGCTGGTGCTCTGGCACCTTCCAAGGTAGACATTGTGGTTTTCTCAGCACTCTGGCCAAAAAACGTTGCCTCCCCCTTCTGTAGAAAGTGGCAGATTCTCTGGTGTCTTTATCCTTTAGATCTCCTCAGGGATTCCCATGACAATTCCTGTGACCCGTTAGAAGAAACATGATTTCTGTTTTAACTGTGAAGTGTTCTGTTTGGAGCTGGGTGAGAATTTAGCCACCAGTGCACATTTCAAATTTTAAAATAAGTACCTATTTAAAATAAGTCTGGAAATGTAGAAGTTAAGGATTGCTCTAGCACAGAACTCCTGCCAGTGGATATGCAAGTTTGAAGATAGAAACAAGTCAAGCCTTTAACTTTCATTATGGAAAGCTTGAAATTTGCATCTGCTCCAGTGCATAGCAGCACTCAAAAGAGGAAATAAGATATTAGCTAGTATACAAATACACCAGAAAATAATTCTGAAAATACAAAACTGTTACATAATTTTGACATTTCATATCTCAAATACGGTGTTCAGCTTTGTGATCCCATTTAAAAACTGCACACTAGTAATAGAAATGATCAACACAAATAGAGGCATAGAAATAAATTTATTTAAAGAAATATTTTGAAAAACTATACATTCCAGGCATGTTTATTTTAGATGGGAGACATGCTACAAGTTAATAAGAGACACTGCCATGCCTAGGGTCAGGGATGACCCAGCTAGGGAACTTTTGGAGGGGCTGGATGTGTTTAAATCAGTAGGTCCAGATGCTCTTCACTTAAGGGTGCTGAGGGAATTGGCAGGGGTCATAGTGGGGCCACTGGCATGGCAATATGAGTGCTTATGGGGCACTGGCCTGGTACCAGAGGATTGGAAAAGGGCCAATATGGTCCCCATTTCCAAGAAGGGGAAAAAGGAGGACCTGGGTAACTATAGGCCAGTCAGTCTTACCTCAGTCCTTGGGAAGACCTTTGATAAAATTATCAAGGAGCACATCTGCAAGGGCTCAGCAGGGGAGGTAATGCTCAGGGGCAACCAACATGGGTTCATTGAGGGCAGATCCTGCCTGATGAACCTGGTTTCTTTTTATGATTAAGTCACAAAGTCCCTGGACAAAGGTGTTGGGGCAGATGTCATCTTCCTGGACTTTAAAAAGGCCTTTGACATGGTTTCCCACCGCATTCTCTTAAACAAACTAGGTGACTGCGGCATTGATGCCCACACAGTGAGATGGGTGGCAAACTGGCTAGATGGTCACACCCAGAGACTAGTGGTAGACAGGTCGTTTTCGACCTGAAGAGATGTGGGCAGTGGAGTCCCCCACGGCTCGGTCCTGGGACCTGTACTGTTCAACATCTTTATCAGTGATCTGGATGTGGGAGTGAAAAGCACACTGTCCAAATTCACTGATGACACCAAGTTGTGGGGCAAGGTGGGCATGGTGGAGGAGAGGGACAGAATCCAGCTAGATCTAGACAGGTTACAGAGGTGGGCGGATGAGAATAGGATGGCATTCAACACAGACAAGTGCAAGGTGCTGCATCTAGGGAGAAGGACACAGCAACACATCTATAGGTTGGGGAACACCCTTCTTCTCAACACAGTGGCAGAAAGGGATCTTGGAGTCATTGTTGACTCCAGGTTGAACATGAGCCACCAGTGTGAGGAAGCGGTCAGTACCTTGTCGTGCTTCTACAGATGCATCACAAGCAGATCCAGGGAGGTGATCCTTCTCCTCTATGTGGCATTGGTCAGCCCACAGTTGGAGTACTGCATCCAGTTCTGGATGCCATACTTCAAGAGGGTTGTGGCTAGCATTGAGAGGGTCCAGGGGAGGGCCACTCGCAGGGTCAGTGGGCAGCAGGCCAGGCCCTACAAAGAGAGGCTAAAGGGCCTGAACTTATTTAGCCTCCACAAGAGCAGGCTGAAAGGGGATCTGGTGGCTGTTTACAAACTCACTGTGGGGATCAGCGGGAATTGGGAGAGGCTCTGTTCCCTCGGGCACCACCCGGGAGTTACTAGGAATAACGGCCACAAATTGTTAGAAAGAAGGTTCAGGATGGACATCAGGAGACATTACATTACAGTTAGGGGTGCCAGGCTCTGGAATGGGCTCTCAAGTGAGGTGGTACTCTCTTCTACCTTGTGGGTCTTCAAGAGGAGGCTGGACAGATATTTGGCTGGGGTGGTATGACCCTGGCATCCATTCCTGCCCGGGGCAGGGAGTTGTACCTGAAGATTTGTTAGGTCCCTTCTGATCCTAAGAACTATGGATACTATGAAAATAATGACTAGGAAAGGAAAGCTCCATTTACCTTTTGTCATGATAAAAGTTCAAGCAGATAGTGAATAAAATGAAAAAATAATACAGTAAAAAATGAATAAAGCAAATACTTTTCTACATGGCATATAGCCAGTGGAACTCATTGTCACAGGATATTATTGATGCTGAGATATTAGTAAAATCAGGCTGTTTACTTAAAAGTATATATATGCATTTATGTAAAAAAATAAGAATGTAATTTTAATATTATTATCTAAAATAAGTGTTATAGGAATATAAACTAGGATATTTCAGCACTTAAACCATAAACTGCTGGACATTGAAACATTCCTAAACAGGCATGATGTTGCACATTTTTTCATTAAAGGTCTCTCTACTTTCTGTTGAGAATTTGGTACTGTCCACTGTTCGGTTCAAGAAACCTGGCCAGCTAAACTGTTTTTCTGAATTCTTGTATTTCTAATCTTCATGTACCAATAAGTAGTAAAAATACATATGCATTAATTACTGTGTAACAGTTATGTCTGGTTTAGAGCTGTGAAGAATTAATTATATTTTTTAGGATTTTCCCTTTAAATATAATGCTTTTTTGTTTTCTGCTCTTTATCATTCCCTAGATTTAGTTCAAGTGAATTGTTAACTGTTTTTAGTCCAGATTCTTAGCTGGTAAAAATTGTCATAGATTATTCAAAGCAAATAAAACTAAGTGCATACCAGCTGAAACTCTGTCCCCGCTTTTCTCATCTCCTCCTTTTCATCTTGAAATCACATATAAAATCTGATTTAAAAAAATATTTTTGATGCAAAACTGTTTGGATAAAAAAACAGGTCATTTTTTATTGAAGCTGGGCACATTTTATGTTGAAAACAGGTTAGTTTTCACTTTAATGTGCATCTCGTTGCTTGAAAAAATAGATATCTTTTTACTTTCTTGCAAAATTGACAGAAAACACTGGTATTAAGTTGGCAGCTGCTATCAGTATTTTCTTGCAGCTTTTTGGTCTGCTAATTGAAAGGTGAGACTATAATAATTGCATCTCTAGAAGATGAATTATGGATACATTGAATCTAATATTCCTTTCTCTTTTTTTTTAGAATTCGTAAATTGCCTAAAGCACTGAAGGAATGGCAGGCTTTTTATGACCTCAAAAAGAAGATTGATGATTTCACTGAGAGTTGTCCTTTGCTTGAGTGTGTGTGTGTGTGTGTGTGTGTGTGTTTTAAAAAAATATCTAATTACTTTGGACTTTTCTAGGCCATGATGCCGAGACACTGGGAAAGAATTGCACAAGTAACTGGACGTATCTTTGATATTAACTCTGAAAGTTTCTCTCTGAAGAACATAATGGATGCCTGTTTGTTAAAGTATAAGGAAGATATTGAGGTAGACACACATACCATTTTTAAATATTGGCTTTGTGATCTAGGATTCTCTGCTTTTCAGTTTTCTTCATTTCTATGTAGCTTCGTAATGCAAACAAATATGACTTTCTTTATAACATTCATTTGAAGCATGGCATTTGACAGCTGATTATAACAACAGTATTTAGTTTACCTGCTTTAATTGAACATATAAAAACATTCTCTTAGTCTGTGGCTTGCTCTCTTACTTTGTGACTCAAGTGGTAGCAATGCATGCTGGTGGAGTTGAAGGCCACAGGTTCAGCCCCAGCCCTTAACTCTTTTTTTAGTGATCTGTGCACTAAATCCAACCTGAAGGGCCATTGACCCAATTCTGGTCATAGGCTGTAAAAACAAATCCAGCTGATCCTGTCATCACACAAAGGGTGCCTTGCAGGGAGGATGAGAAAGCTTCATGGAAAGTTGTACGTGAGCCACAAACTGAGTCTGAGGGCCCTGCCACATATTCCAGTGAAAGCTGGATAGAAACCAGCTCTAGAATCGTTAGTCTCCCACAATATTCTTGCAAAGAAAGAGCTCTCCCAGACCTCATTGAAGACTGCAAACTGTCAGGTCCAGAAAACTTCAGGGATGGAGCCCTGGAGCATATAAAAGGAGCTGCATGCCCAGCACAAGGGGAGATGCCTCGAGGACTGAGAGGAGAGAAGGGTGGGGTTTAGAAGAGCTAAGGAGAGCTGCTCATCAGGGCAAAGCAGTAGCCCAGGAAGAGCCTCTGAAGACTTCTATCAGCAGGCAGCGGGGGTTGGCTCTAGTGGTTAGGTTCTCAGTGCACAGAATGGCACAAGGTGTCCAGACCCTGGGAACTGTGTGAAGCAGCTTGAGTCTGCGACCTGTGGTGTGTGGCCAGAGACATGGTGCATAGGCTGGTGCACGGAGCAGGACCTTTGGAGCCCCTGGGGCAGCTCAGGTCTTCAACCCCCAGAATGAGGCTGGGAACTCAGTGCAGGAGAAGTTGCATGGAGGGTGAGAGACCCTGGAAGTTGCTTGAAGTGGCTCGGGTCTACAGCTGCTGACACAGGGCAGCAGCTCAGTGCAAATGACGCAGCCAAGAGAGTCTGGGAACAGACCAAGCCCCGGTGCTGCACAAAGCTGTCCAGGCCTCCAACCCCTAGCATAAGGCAAAGCACCCACTACACACAGCGGTGCCTGTGGGCCTAAGCCAGGATGGCTGCAGCAGAGTCAAACAGCAGAAAAAAAAACCCAGCAGGGACAGAGCTTGACTGGGAGAACAAGAAGGAGCCCTCCGGGACTGCGGAGTAGTAGTAAGTTACCCTGGAGAGAGGGTCCCTACAGAGGAGTACCCCCACCCCAAACTGGGTGTGGTGTGTATATATATATATAATATATATATTATAAGGTTTCTTGTTTTGTAAACTTGTGCATAGATTATATATATATATATATATATATATATATATATGTCCTTACCCTTTAATGGTTTTGTTGTGATAATAAATCTTGTATATAGTTAAGTAATTGATTAACTGGATCTGACTCGATATGGGACTGGGCTGTTGTGTCCCTCCACAGCACACTGCCCTGCCAATAGTTCCCTCAATTGGAGAGGGAAGTACAAACCCATGTACACCTGGGCTACAAAGCTAAGAAAGTATGGGTTGGATGAATGGAGTCTAAAGTGGCCAGAAAACTGTCTGGAACATTGGACTCAAAGGGTAGTAATCGATGACTTGATGTGTAGTTGGCAGTTGGTATCAAGTGAAGTGCCCCAGGGGTTGGTCCTGCAGCCTGTTTTGTTTAATAATTTCAACATCTTTATCAACGGACTGGAGAATGGGATGGAGAGCACCCTCAGCAAGTTTGTGGATGACACAAAACTGCATGGTGTAGTACATAGGCTGGAAGGTGGGACTAGGGTTCAGAGAGCCCTTAACAAATTGGAGGATTGGACCAAAAGAAATCTCATGCGGTTCAATAAGGACAAGTGCCAAGTCCTGCACTTAGGATGGAACAATCCAGGGCCATCCCTAGGCAGAGGGTGAATCGGGGTGACTGCTCTGGGCGCCATGCTTTGGGGGGCCCCACGGAGCCTAGCTGGCTTCATATCATGTCACTCACCACCACCCCCAACCCCTGCTGCTGCCATGTCCAGGCCCTGCACAGGCTGATTTGCCCTGGGGCCCCGCACCCTGCTACAGTCATCTCTGGAACAATTGCATACACCAGTACAGGCTGGGGGCTGACTGGCTGGGCAGCAGCTCTGCAGAAAAGGACCTGGGGCTTACAGTGGGCAATAAGATGAATATGAGACAATAGAAACAAAACCTTGTGTCACGAAGCCTAACCGCATACTGGGCTGCATGAGCAGGAGTGTTGCCAGCACATCAAGAGATGTGATTATTCGCCTCTATTCAACAGTGGTGAGGCCACATCTCTGTTGCCCTGTGGGGTCAAGCCAACTCTCAGGATCTCAATATTGCGCTGTTAGACAGGAAGGTGTGACACAATTGCACATATACAAACACACAAATCAATTAGGTGCATATGCGCACACACTACCAGCTTAAGGAGGCGGCTAGGACGAGGGATGTCATTGTCATGGGGGATTTCAATTACCCAGACATCTGCTGGGAGGAGCAGTCGGCCAAGTCCGAGA
>JAGPOW010000261.1:162310165-162322446 GCA_030014935.1 Caiman crocodilus | reverse complement strand
ATAGACTTAGTTTGTGCATTGAGGATCACTCCCTTGAGGAGCAACCACTCTTCTTGAACTCCCCTCTCCCTGTGGTCACGGTCCCTTAGGGCCTCACTGACAAGCCTCCTGAGCTTGTCAAAGTCATCTTTCTTGAAGTCAAGGACTTCCATGTTGCTGACTGACTTGCCAGCTTTTTGGTGGATGGTGAAGGTGATCAGCTTGTGGTCACTGTCACCGAGCTTCCCATTGGTCACTAGGTCGCTGACTAGGTCATCCCTAGTAGCCAGTACCAGGTTGAGCAGCGCTTTGCCTCTCATTGGCCCATAGACTTCTTGAGTCAGGTAGAAGTCATCCACGCACAAGAGAAAGCTTTGCGACCGCTCAGATTTTGCTGAGCAATCCTCCCATGAGATGTCTGGGTAACTGAAGTCACCCATGACAACCATGGTCCTGGAGCATGTTGCCTCAGCCAGTTCCCGGGCAAACTCCTGGTCAAGTTCAGGACTTTGGGTGGGACGTCTGTAATAGACTTTGGGTGGGAGGTTTGTAATAGACACTCCCTGTACCATGTTTCCCACAGATTTTAACCCAGAGGGTCTCCAACATCGGCTTTCAGGGATGTGTAGCTCTCCTTAATATAGAGACCTACACCCCCACCCCTTTTCTCTACACGATCCAACCTGTACAGGGTATAGCCATCTATACCTGTGGTCTAGTCATGGGTGGCGTCCCACCAGGTCTTCGTTATCCCTATGACATCGTAATTGTTTGCACTGAGCAGGAGGATGAGCTCCTCCTGCTTATTCCCCAAGCTCCTGGCATTAGTGTACAGGCAGGCATGTGCCCCCTGGGGGGCTCCTTCCCTGCCCACAGATATTACCAGGGCTGGGGCAGGGATGGGCTCCCTTAAGTGCCGTGATCTGCTGACTTTTCAAGGATTGCTCAGTGGGCCAGCAGTGGTGGTAGTCCCCCCACCCCCCAGCGGGCTTAGTTTGAAGCCCGGTGGAGCAGGTCAGCCAGTCTGGCTGAGAAGAGCCTCCTCTCTAGGGGAGAGAGGTGCAGGCCATCTCTTCCCAGCAGCTTGCTGCCTCTCTCACCAAAGAGCGGGCTGTGGTCATGAAAGCCAAAGCCTTCCCGACGACAGCAGCACTGCAGTCTTTGGTTGACCACGTAGATCTTCCTCTCCCTCCTCAGCCCATAGCCTGAGACTGGGAGGATCAACGAGAACACCACCTGTGCCCCCAGACCCTTTAGCCCCACTTCCAAATCCCTGTAGCACCTCATGACCTGGCTGGGAGCTCTCCAAGCTGTGTCATTGGTGCCCATATGAATAAGGAGCATGGGATAGTGGTCTTTCGGTTTGAGGAGCTTTGGGATCCTCTCCGCAATGTCCCAGATGCGGGCCCCCGGGAACTTGCAGGGCTAAGGGGTTGGGGTGGCAGATTGCCCCCTCAGTCCCCCTCAGGAGGGAGTCTCCCTCAACAAACACCTTACATTTTGTCTTGGGGAGAGCAGGGGCAGTAGCTGCAGTTGGGCCCATGTTGCCTGTGGGAGCTGGCAATTCAGCAGGCTCAGCTGGAGCAGCAAGAGGTGCGTACCTGTTGCTCATTATAAGTGCTCATCTTTGAGAAAGAGAAAAAAGAATATCTGGGGAATTACAAACTAGTCAGCCTGACCACAGTACTTGGAAAGATCATGAAGCAGGTCCTCAAGGAATCTATCATAAAGTACTTAGAGGAGACAAGAGCAAGTCATGCCTGACCACCCTCATTGGTGACAGGCTCTGATGATGTTGGGAGAGTAGTGGATGTGATATACCTTTTACTTTAAGAAGGCTTTTGACACCGTTTCTCATTAAAATTAACATTCTTATGAATAAGCAAAGGAAATACAGACTAGTTGGCTACACAACTGGTTAGATCATCATGCTTGACAAGTAGTCATCAGTGGTTTAGTTTTTACTTGGAAGGAGGCATCAAGCAGGGTTCCCCCTGGGTCTGCCCTGCATATGATATTGTTTGTTATCTTCATTAATGATTTGAGTGATGGGATTGAGTACATGCTTAGCAAGTATGCAGATAACACCAAGTTGGGTGGAGTTGCAGACATTCTGGAGAGTAGGGCTAGTATCCAGAATTACTTGGATAGAATGGGAAAATGGTCTGTAATAAACCAGATGAAATTTAGCAAAGTCCTGTGCTTGGGACAAAATAACTGCATGCACAAATACAGACTGGGGAATGACTGGTTAGGCTGTAATACTGTAGAGAAGGAGTGATGGATTACAGTAAAACATAAGCTAAATATGAGTCAACAGTATGCTCTTGTTGCCAAAAAAGGGTAACAGTATTCTGGGTTTTATTAACAGGAATATCACTTGCAAATCCAGGGACATGATTTTTCCACTTTACTGGTGAGGCTTCAGATGTAGTACTTTTTCAGTCTTGGGTTCCACCCTTCAAGTAAGAGATGGACAGATTGTAGAGTTCAGTGCAGAGCAACAAAAATAGTTTGGAAAGGCTGAAAGAACTGGTTTTATTTAACCTGGAGAAGACTGAGGGGGGATTTGATAACAATCTTCAACCTACCTGAGGGGTGATTTTACAGAGGATGAAGATGGGGTTTTCTATGTAGGTGCAGCTAACAAGACGGAAGTAGAGAAAATTTAGGTTGGAGATTAAGAGAAACTTTCTGACTATGAGGGTGCTCAGGCATTGGACTACATAGAGGAATGTTGGAATCTCCATGCCTGGAAATTTTCAAGAGCAGGTTGGACAGACACTTGGCTGGGGTGGTTTATTTGGAGATGATCCTGTCTTGCATAGGAGGCTGGGCTGGGCTGGACTAGATGAGGACCCTTTCATCCCAACTTTCCTTTGATCCTGTGACTCCATGTATTGAACGCACTAATTGTTGAGCAAAAACTTCCAATCCTATCACAACTCTACTTTCTCAACCTTATCAAGTTCAGCTTTGAAGTGATTCAGGTTCTTTGGTCTCTCACCTTTGCTTGGAAGACCATTCGAAAACTTCACTTCTCTAATCATTAGAAATCTTCTAATTTCAAAACTAAATTTATTTGTAGGTAATTTTTAGCCGTCTGATCTTGTATCAGTCTTGTGTTTTAACCCTAATAGCTCATCTCTCTCCCTAATATTTACCTTATGAAGTGAACCTCATGAAGAGTGATCATATCTCTTCTCAATCTCCATTATACTAAACTAAATGAGTCAAGCTTCTTCAATCTTCTTTCATAAGGAAATGTTTATATTCCTTTAACCATCTTATTTTAGTAGCCCTCTTTGAAATTCATTCCAGTTTAGGTTAATCTTTTTAACATTTGTGACCAGAACTGCACACACAACTCTAGATAGAATGCCTTCAGCCTTGAAGGCTTTGGTCAGTTTCCTAAAACACCTAATTTTTGGATCTGTTCTCTGCTCTTTTTTGTAACTGCCAAATAAAAACAAAAATGACTAAGTAATAACAGTCAAACACTTCTGTGTTTTCTTATGTAAACTATGAAACAGAGTTTTATGAACCAAGGGTGAGGGAAACTGGGAGTGATTTGTCATTTGGCAGCTGGGAAGGGGAGAAGATGACAGATGGCCAAACTGTGGCCCATTAGAACTGAGATCTACTCAGTGAGTGCCCGAGGAGGAATCTTGTGGTGTGGAGTGGAGTGACCATGGTCTACTGCTAGCAGAGGCTGCTGTGGCTATAGCTGATGATACAGCTGAGGCTGCAGGAGCATAGGGGACTGACATGGAGACCTCCCTGAGTCTAGCCTTTTTGCTTGCTTAGTATGCTTATGAGAGTTTGCTGGTTGTTTCTGTCCACCTAGTGATCACCATCCCATGTTGATCAGTATCTCTGTAGTCTGCTTTGCCATATACACTACCTTCACAGTGACCTCTGCATTCCTCCCAGCCTCAACATGCCCTGCCTCACCAGGTCAGCACACCAGTCCAGGTGAAAGTCTGCCATGACCCTTCACTCCTCAACAGCAGCCCTCTACTCCAGTGATACCACAAGGTTAGCCGGCATGTTCTCCTTGCTATGTCTTCTCCTGCTGTTGTGCCTGGAGGCATGCTGTGCTACAATCTCTGTGGCCCTGGGAGCTTCCCTTGGAATGGGTGTAGAACTTGAAAGGACAACTGTGAAACAAGCCGCTTCTTCAGTTGTTGCAACATTACGATAAAATGATGAACTCCCAAACATGTCTCCATTTCCCATCTCAATAGTCCCTTTGTATTTGTTCCTGGACCCTGATATGGTAAGTTCTTGTGCCTGAGTGCCCCAGAACCTAGTCTTCTTACCCCAGCTCTCAACCTGGAGTTCAATTTCTGGGGCATGATAGCTTAATGGGGGAGGGACCTCTTAATGGATTCTTCCTTATCTTCTGATTGTCTCTTTCTCAGTGGTAGGGAATGGGACGGAAGTTGTCATTGGCTTCCCCATTAAGAATTCCCCATTAAGAATTCCCCATTAAGAACTGAAAGTCCCTCAATTCTCTCCATTTTTGTCCTCAAATTTCCCAAGATGCTTTCTTCTGGGCTCATGTCTCTATTGTGACCTTCTGCCAAAGAAAGGAACTGTTTTGGACAACTGCTGTCCAATTTGACAATTTCCAGCAAGATCCCTACTGTCCCGTCCTCACCTCCTCCTTCCCCCCACAAATCCTTCAGTTTATTCACTGTGTCCTTTAGCATAACTCTTAACTGTAATGGGTGTGGGGAAGGATATTAATCTCTGGTGCCAGCCCCATGCAAACATGCCAAAACTCAGCACAAGGGGACCATAACATGGCAAGTTAGCATGCACCATAACTAACTGAAAATGTGCTGCCCTGATTGGTGCAAAGCCTCCTGATTAGCACTATTGAACAGCCTCCCCAAAGTTGTCCTGTCCTTCCTATGCCTGTTCCTCAGTTTTAGCAGGGATAGGAACCAGGGGCTCATCCTGCTTTTTCCTGTTAGTGTCCTTGGTGGCCTCAGAGTTGACCCTGGAGCTGGCAACAAAATGGGCTCTTCTGAATCCCTGCTAGAATCTGTGACAGCTCTTCATCTGGCAGCTACCAAGAACTCTGCCTTTTAAGACACTTCATACCATCAGGATTGATTTTCTTGGCATGCTTTTGTCTGAAGTAATGGATTTTAAATTTGATCTGAAGGAGCATCTAACTTCTGAGTGACTTATGTTTTGATCAGCCATCTGTACTCCTCATAGAACAAGAAATCCCGATCCCTTTGGTGGACATTAACATAATCAGTTATGTGACATTATTTGAAGTATAGGGGCATCAGTGTTGTTTTATATTTAGCAGCTCTTTGGAAGTCTGTGTATATAATTACGACGTTGTGTTCCACACACTTCAAGAGAAGATGCACATTATTTAAATTAGTCTCTCTGACACCCTGGTGTCCAATGATTTTTACACCATGGTTCATTATCACAGCCTACACAAGCATGAAAGTCCCTCAAGATGTTTAATTTGTTGCTGGGTAGTATTGTGCAGATGACACTACCCCAGTCTTCTTAAAATGGCTCTGGCTTAATCTGTTTGAGCCATAGGTGCTGCACAAACACTGATAACTGTAACATAACAATCCTAAAGGTTGCTTGTACATGCTGTTTAGTGTTTGGTTCTCCCTGAATTGAAATGGTGCATTGTTAATTGACACAATTAAAAACCCACCGTTTCAATTTAGGGACTTCCGTCACTGTGACGGAACAGTGACAGATCCCCATCAGCTCACCCCCTCTCCTCCCACAGCCACCATGAGCGAGCTCTGTCAGAGGGGGGGCAAGAAGTGCAGTGAGGGGCCCAATCCTTTTTTCCTCTCCCCATGGAGCCTGCCCACCTTTCCTGCAGCCAGGGAACAACCTGCTAGCAGTCCCTGAGCTGCCTGGTGGGGGAGAAGGGGAGGGTGGTCCTTCCCTCTGTGGCAGCAGAGCACCCCAGGTGGCACCTGTTCACTAGCACCCCACCCAGGTGATCCTGGGGGGGTGGGGGTACCACTGCCACAGAGGAAAGGACTGGGCCCTCTGAAGCTCAGGGGCTGCACAACATGGTAGCAACTCATCCAGGCAGGGTGAGGAAAAAAAAAAGGAAAAAAGTGTTGAGGGGCCTGCCCATGTTTCTCGTGGCTGGGAGGCAAGCTGCCAGAGGGCCAAGCAGCCCCTGAGCTGTGGGGGGGCCTTGTCCTCCCCTCCATGGTGGCGGTGCATTCAGGACTGCCTGGGTGGGATGCTAGTGGGCAGGTGCTGCTTGGGGGGTGCTGCTGCTGCAGAGGGAAGGACCGGGCTCCTTGCAGCTCAGGCCCCACCAGCAGCTCACCTCCCAGCCACAGCAGAGGCAGGCAGGTTCTGGAAGAAAAAAGAATAAAAGATCAGGCCCCTCACTGCTTTTTCCTTTTTTTTTTTCTCAGCAGAGCCTGCCCACACAAGCTGCTGCTTGGTTCTGCAGCTCAGGGGCCACTTGGTCCACTGGCAGCTCACCCCCTGGCCATGGGAGAGGCGGGCAGGCTCCTCCAGAAAAGAAAAAGAAAAAGTGGGCTCCTTGGTGCTCTTTTTTTTTTCTTTTCCCTTGGTGGATCCCACCTGTGTGAGCTGCTGCCAGGCCAGGAACCTCTGAGCTGCAGGAGGGCCTGGTGTTTCCCTCTGTGGCAGCAGCACCTCCCCTGTGCCACACAGGTTGGCTGCTAGTGGGCAGGTGCTGCCCCAGGTCTCAGACAGCACCCAGCCCTATCCAACAGTGCATGAGGCACTGGAAGCCCAGGCATGCTTGGGGAAGCTCGGGCTTGGCAGACTTCCAGTGCCCCATGTACAGTCCCTGCTGCCTTCCTGCTTCCTGAGACCTCCCAGGAACAGCCTAGCTTGCCCCTGGGGCAGTACAGAAAGGCGGCAGGAGGGCAACTAGCTATGCTGGTGGCTGGAGAAGGTGGTGGGGATGGTGAATGAGGCACTGGAAGCCCGCCAAGCCTGAGCTTTCCTGAGCATGCCTGGACTTCTAGTGCCCCATGTACCCCCGGGCATCTTCTCCAGATGTATCACTGCAATTTGTTACATAGCAAACTAAAATACAGTGGATGTGTTTTACTTGCATAACAAAGTAATTTAAAGTGAAATACGCTGCTGCACTTCTACAGCATGACTAAATTAAAATGAAATATGCTGCCACGGGTGTAAACAGTGGCACCATTAAAAGGGTGCAAAAGGGCAATTAAGCCGCTTTAAAGGCCAATTTCCTTGTGTGTACAAGCACCCCATGGGACTGATATGCATGACCTTTAGTTTGTCACTCATGCATCTGCCCAGCCTATGTGCAGTGGGTATACAAATAACATCATCTGATTCTCTCTTCCACGCTCGTTTCTTCGGTCTGATTAGGTGATATACTATGAGCTGAGGGTGCTTATTCTTCTAACTTGTGGATAGATATCGACACATTACATTTCACTTCCTCCCCTCATATTTATATAATACTATTTGTTTACACTTGATTTTGCTCTTTCATTTTAGGTCCATATGAACATTAAATCTCCATCTGATTTTGAATGGCAAAAACAATCTAGATTTTACTTTATTGAAGATGTGGACAAATGCACCATCCAAATCACTGATGTAGAGTTCAGCTACTGCAATGAATACTTAGGCTGTACAGACAGGCTTGTCATAACTCCTTTAACTGACAGGTAATTGGAAAAATATTATATATAATATGTGCTTTCCAGGTCAAAACAGAACCCTTGTTCACACCCAAGGGAATCCAGATTTGTCCCATAATATACACCAATTACTTCTAAGACCAAAGGGAGTTAATAAGCATGCATTGAAAGAAAGAACATCCTGTTGACCCCCCCTCAGTTTTGTATAACACAGTCACTGCAGTTATTTACTGAACATTAGGTAAATAACAGTAAAAAATAAAGGAACTTTCTGATATGTCTAGGTGCTATATCACATTGGCTCAGGCATTGGGAATGAGTATGGGTGGTGCTCCAGCAGGACCTGCAGGTACAGGGAAAACCGAGACAACTAAAGACATGGGCAAGTGCCTCGGAAAATATGTTGTTGTCTTCAATTGTTCAGACCAAATGGACTACAGAGGTCTGGGACGCATTTATAAAGGTAGGAAACACTGGATTTTTTCTGTTCATTTTAGTAGTTAAAATGGAAATGCCCTTGTCTCTGGAGTGTATTTGTGGACAAGTTTGAAACAAAGAAGGGATCTGCCTGGTAAGGATTTTTCAGAGCTATCAGGACAGTGAAAAAGTGCTTAAAATTAGCTTGGTGAAAACATAAATAATGAGGGTAACAAGCAAGCAGTCCTTTTTATTTGACCAGCTGACTTGGGAATAATATTGCTAGTTTATTAGGGAATTAAGAAACACTTGTAAATAAAAGCATCTGCTTGTCCCCCAGAGAAATTTCACATATTTGCTGGGATATATTATCTGTTTACACCTTGATTAAACTAGAGGACATGGTGGAGGCTAGAAAATATTCATCTCAGATGAGACTATGACTTCGTTCTATTTTATTTCCCCTCCCTTCTCTTGCTTCTCATTTTCTCACCCTTTTTTCAGTAGCAGCACTCCTTTCCTTTTCTTATTATGCTTAGTATGCTGTGTTTCTTTCCTCCTTCTTGTTCTCTTATATCCCATTCCATACACTTTCTCAGCACCAGTTCTGCTGTGTCCTTTCTGTTTCTCCTGTTCTTTTATATCCCTTTCCACACTCTTTCAGTTCATTGTTCCCATTCACATTTTGCCTTAACCAATCCCTTCCAACTGCTAGTCTGTTTTTTCTTCTCTTTCTCTTCCTCCTAATTGATTTCATAGTCACCTAATCTCTTTCTTTCATCTGTTGTGGGTATTTCACTTCTCTCTATGCTTTCCCAGCATCATTGTGTTCCTTAGTTCTTCCACCATTTCAGTCTCTCATCCTCCTTCCCCATTACTCTATCCAGTGTCCGTGTGAGCTTCATAGTGAACCTTGCAAACCTTGTCTTCTGTAAAATACATTGTTTGTGAATATTGGTTCTTTTTAAAGCATGAGTCTGTTTTGAACTGTGTATAATGAGGTAGCCATCACACTTTAATATGTTTCCATGATCAAGAATGATGTTATGTTTAGGCTGAGTCCCTATTGAAGTAACAAATAATGGCTATGTAACTTAGCAGAATCTAAAGTTCCAGAGATCACACTGAGTGTGGTATGCACCCAAACTATAGTGAAATAGCATAAAATGTACTTGCATTATTGTCATGTCTTATGTAGAGTATGACTTCAAAGTATTCCTCTTCATTTATAAATTTAGAAGTTAGCAAAACTAGCCATGATTTTAATAGCAATTGCTACTGTAACTGCCTTTGTTTTTTACTTTCTAATTTTAAACTTAAGTGAAAGCATTAAAAAAAGCCACTTAAATTTTCCAAATAAAGACTGAAAAGGTGAAAATTATTCTTGTCATGGATTTATTTGGATTTGGAGGATTTCTGTTTTTGGCTGAGATAAATTTTTCCATCTCTTCCATTCTTAGCATTCCCCTATATTTTGGTTTAGTTTAATTGACAACCTAACCCTAATTTCTTTTCCCAGTCTAGGTGGGTCTTTTCTAGATCTGACCCAAATTCTGTTGAGGTTAATAGAAGGATGCCCACAGTTTCACCAGCATTTGACATACTAGAAAGGCTTACTATTCCTTCTCCTTATGATAGCCTTTTGTTCTTTTAAAGATGTTAGTTAGATCTCATTAACCTGTTAGTGATCTTTAATAACCATCTCCAGAAACAGCCACATTAGAAAGGAAAGGAAAAGAGGAGGAATAGAAAAAGTAGATTTAAAATAATTCAGGAAGTTTTTAGGACCACCTCACCTAGTGTGAGCTTCTGAGTGCCTAGTGTACTGCTCTAGCTACCATGCCACTGGGTCAGGCATCATCCAGGCTTGTCACTGGCACTTTGAAGCTGAGCTTTTGCCCTTTGCATTGAAGTCACTGAAAAAATATTTGAGAATGTCACAGGAGAGAAGCTTCTGCTATAGTGGAAGGAAAGGCCTAGGCCTCTGTAAAGTCTGCAAGCACCTTGCAGAACTACACACCATGTAGATGGTGCTTCTTCCTGGTCCCACACATCTCCCTCCATGCCCAGGGGACCAGCTTCAGAAGGAAGACTAGTAAGAGGTTTGGGCAGCCTGTGATACAGTACTTAAGACAGTGTTCTAGGAAGTCAGAGAGACCAAAGTCCAAAATCCCTATGGGTAAGGAGGACTTAGAACCTGTCTCTCCAGTCTCCAAGGTTAGTACCTTAGCCACAAAGTTATTGGGAGCAAAAGGCAAAAAACCCCATATCTGAAGTCTAATACCCACTAGTCATTCATTTCAGCTGGCTACATTTTCAGGCTGTAGATGCCACTATGCAGCTACAAGGGACACACATAACTAAACAGCCAGTGTGCAGCCTACTGTGCATACCCAGTTTGCACGCATATGTAGTTGTCTACATGTATCCTTATGTGACCAGAAATGAAATTCTTACCTGCATGTAAGTGCCAAAAATGCCATGTTATCAGTAGAAAAGCAGTCACTTAAATGACCAGAAAGTGGATAGAAGGCCACCCCGGTAAGAAACTACCTGGTTTATGGTGCTCACTCCACATTTTAAATTTGGTGTGGTAAGGTATACAAAAAAACAATTATTCATGGAGACTTAATGCTAGTTCACTGTGTTACTGTGGACAAACTGAGTTTAACACAAAGTGGAAGGTTGTTCTTGTCATGAGGGCATCCAGGGAGAACTTGCCAAACTGTATAATAGTCACCCGTGCTAGCTGAAGAAACAACAGTGAACACCTCAATTTTCAATTTTGGAATTTTTTATATTACTAGAACTTTTGTCTTTTCTTATGGACTTTCGCAGCACATAAGCTGGAACATTTTATGCCTTGTTTTCTATTCAGCATAAAACATTCTGGGCTGAGGCCTTTGAACACCTGGGGTAGGGATAGACATTCAAAAAGCCTGAGTCTGAATTGATTCAATCTTTGCAAGTTAGTCTAACCTGGTTAGGCTGAACCAGTTTCTAACCATAAAGACATCCCCTGTGGACTGGAAAAATGCAGGCACATGCCTGCTGTGGCTCAGGCTAAAAGCTAGGGGTGCTAAAGCAGCCCTTCCTTCCCTTCCACAGTGTTGAGCTGAGGGTGGGGGTGCATGGCCAGGTCCCAGCAGGACACTGATTAAGGATGGCTCCCCAACCCACCACCCCGGTGGTTCCTGACCAGCAAAGGAGCCAGCAAGGAGTTGCACAAGGAGTAACAGAGCATTTAGCACCCCATCAGGAAAACAAAAGCCCCTCTCTCACTAGTTCAAGCTCTTCTTAAACAACTTTTTCCAAAGAAGGAATGGAGGGACATTACCAGCTGACCTGTTGATTAGCTCCAAAAAGCCCTAAGCAGACACTCTTCTGTCTGCCTTTGCAGTCTCCACAGGAGCTCCAGCCAGGGAGCAGAGAGGTGGAGCCAGCTCTGCTATGAAACAGACAGCACCACCCAGGGCTGCAAAGCATCTGGGAGGCTAGGGGACTCTGGTTTAAGTTAAACCAAGAAGGGTTCTGGGACAGACATTGCATAAACCGGTTTGACCCAAATCAGTTGAGTCTGATACTGCATTCAACCAGGTTTATTTTAGACCGGTTTCAGCCATTTCAAACTGATTTATGTGCATTGAATGTCTGTTCTGTTATAGATTTAAACCAGTTTATGATCACTTGAACCAGTTTATGTGTAATGTCTGTCCCTAACCCTGAAGATAAGGACTAAGACCTTGAACTTGGATCGGTGTTCATTAGGAAGACAATATTGAGGGAAGGGGACAGTCTGATGAGATTGTGGCAATCCATGTTGCTGAGAAGGAATATTGTCACTTTTCCTATTTGCTGCAATTTTAATAGATTTATGATTATGATCATATTGCATTGTCTTAGTCCTTACTTGAAGTGGTAAGGACGTGCATCAGTTTAACATTTGCCAAGACTGAACAGTTCATGAGAAATGGAGTTGAAGGGCCTGTTTAGGAATCACTGTGCAGTTGGTTGAGGCTAGCATTCAATGATAATGATTCACCAAATCCTGAAACCCTTGTCTTGTAGGTGAAGTGAGCTGCCATTTAGTAGAACTGAGACTGATGGAGTCAAAGTCTGTATTCAAAACAGGCCCTTGGGACTTTATTGTTGCCTGAGAGAGTGTTGACCACTGTCTCTATAAGGACATGTTCTGTTTAAGAAAGTGGTTAT
>JAGPOW010000261.1:162284956-162309745 GCA_030014935.1 Caiman crocodilus | reverse complement strand
CAAAAAAATCAAGTCTAAAGTGTGGCTGGCTGTATGGTCTTGACCAGAAATTACTTATGAGAGCCTTAGGGTGGAAAAGGAGAAGATGAGCTTTTGAGGGTTTTTTTCTGTCTGTGGCCTTGTTTGTGTGAACATAAAAGGTCCAAAGGTACTAAGTTTGGGATATTTCACCACCATCTGTGACAAGGTATCAGTGGGTTCCTTCATGAAATCTTTAGTTTGTGATGATCTATACAGGAACTCAAAATCCATGCTAGCTTTGGTTCTGCCTTCTATAGCCAGATGAAAAAATTAAAAATAGGCCTGTATAAACTGAGGCACCCCTATTGGATTTGACATTTACTGTATTATTTAATATTGCATTCAATATTTATGTAATGTGAAGATGTAGAAAACTACTTAGGGCCAGATTTTATTCCACCTCTCAGGCAGATAAGTGGACTTAGACTCTTAACTGCAATTCTCTTCCACCCTGCTCAAGTTCCTGAAAACACACAAATAAAAATGAGAGGGGGATCCTCCTCCACCTTGTTGCTTTACTGTGATTTACTCTGAAGGTCAGATGACAGAGTGTTCCAAAGTAGAAACAATATGGAATTTCAGGGACTTCAACAGGGTAGAATAGAACAGCTAGGTGCCTTTGTCTACTTACATGCCCAATGGATGGAATAGGCTCAGGACCTTGACTACCTAAAATTAGTGGTGCACCAATATATCAGTCCCATATTGGATCGGCACCGATACTAGGAAAATTGAGAGTATTCAGCGAATCTGCAATTTGGACACAGGCACAGCTTCAAAAGTTTTTTCTACATACCTTGAGGTATCAGCACGGTTTGTGATCACTGCAGTGCTGGTGTGCGTGCAGCATCCCACAGAAGCACAGGGGGCCCTCCAGTGTGCTTGACAGCAAAACCAGAAGTAATTCCGGTCCACTTTCGGGTCTGCCAGGGAGCATATTGGGGGGGCCCCCGCACTCCTTCAGCTCAGTGATCAGCTGAAGGGGGAACCTGGGTGCTCCCCCAGACTCAGGAGGCAGCAGTTGTCAAGCCAGGGGGAGACATGGGGTGCCCCCCTGTATGCTCCCCAGTGCTTCTGGTCCACTTTTGGGTCTGATGTCAAGCACACTGGGTAGCCCACTGTGCTTCTGTGGGACACTGCATCTACCCCAGCACCACAGCATTTAGAGCCTCTGCTACCTAGAGGTTGTTGAAAAAACATTTAAAGCTGTATCTGCGTCTGAATCACCAAATCTCTCTGAATTGATTTGGAGGGTTCCAAATCAATTTGGAGAGATTAAAGTGTCCTCTGATTTGATTCAGAGATTCGGCCACTGAATTGAGTTGAATCTCAGCTGAATCAAGTCAGGGACCAAAGTTTTGCAGAGCCCTGCTGCCTGCCTTGACCGCAGCCCCGCCCAGCCCCCTGCCATAAAGAGCCTGGTGCAGCCGCATCCTGCAGCAGCAGACTGACCGGCCTCGTACATAGCATGTAGATCCAGGCACCCCTCCCATGCCTCTCACCCCATGCCCTCCCAGGGTGTGCACAGTGGCAAAAGCTGCCATCCCCACCCTGTGCCCCCTGTACAAGCTGCAGCTCCACCCTGTGCCCTACCCTGCTCCAGCTGGGCAGCAACTGCCCCTGCCAAAGCCCCACTCCCGCTCCCTAGCTCACCATGGGAGCCTTGATCTACCTATGCCCCTTCCCTCCCCCCACCCCTTCCCTCGCAACAGACTTACCAGCTGGATGCCGCTCTGCACACTGCAGGGCTGCATATTGAAAATGGATCAGTATTGGCCAGTGTAGCTCATTAAAAATCAGCAAGTGGTATTGGCCCAAAAGATGTCTATTAGTGCACCCCTACCTAAAATTCTCCTCTCAGGACACACACAGTGCTCAAAGTTTTAGATTTGGGCACTTTGGTTAACTAGATCCGTGTCTATAGTACAGAAATTGCACTGATATAATTACAACATTTTTTATATATAATTGCACCACTATAAACCTATAATGTAGATGCACTACATCAAGGTAAAATGAGCCCTTTACCATTGTGGTGTTTCCTGTTTAATTTCTGCATTGAATCACAAAGTTATAAGCCCTGCTTTACACCAAAACCATCTGTTTATAGTACAAGTTTACACATTTATCTTACGTAGGCAGGGCCCCTGATTAGACTTGTTTTATTTGCCTCTTGCATTTGTTCTTTATTCTACATAAAATACCTGCTGTTTCTACTTTAATTCAAGCACTGTTATATGCTGTGTGAATGCACTTCAATATTTCTTGAGAATTAATATTGCTCTAAGTTCCTATAAGGGTGGTAGTACACCTTATGTTTATTTTTCACAAGTAAGATATAATTATTTAGTAAGCAACATATTTCACTGGGAGTTGTGTGATGCTCAGTTCCTTTGAAAATGTAACCTCATAATTATAAGGCATTCCAGGGGCTTCCAGCAGGTGGCATCACAAAACAATTATTTCCTTCTAAAACTGGAAAATAAAATAACCAGAATTTAATTTCACCATTATAAAATATAGGATAATTTTAAGACATTACATATAATATTATATTCTGTAACAGACACTTTTTAAAGAATTATTTATCCTGATATGGTCAAAAGCAAATATTGATGTTAATTAACAATATTCAAAATATAATTTTTAGAACAGAGCCTGATAAATTGTAATAAGGGCATGTCACAGAAGGCCTAAAACATGTAGTGCCATACTTATTTTGGTCATACCTCTGAGTGTTCTGAGCCTGAAAAATCTCATCAAGGAAGGAAGGAGGAGAAACAGAATGACAAACAAGAAGACTTGGTGAAACTGAGAGTGAAACCATGTAGCAACCACAGCACAGACAACAAGGGAAGACCACACTACAAAACAAGAAATGATAAAGGAAGTGGAGAGGGAAGAAAAATGAAGAAAAGGAGAAAACCAGTGCAAGAGGCAAGAAGAAGCAAAAGAGAAAGTGAAACAAAGAGAGGACATACAAAATACTCAAGCAGAATGATTATTGTTTTTTTGTACATGACTACAGGTTAGTTTAACTGTTTTATGAGGTTGTGTATTATACATCATCATGTCCTGGCAACATTTTCTGATGTTTCAATTCCTGAGGTCTTTGAAGAAGCTTATTTCTAAGGCCCCTGATAGACATGAAACATGCATGAAGAATTTTATCCCAGATCTTAAAAATCGTGTTCTGCTATGCAAGATATTCAAGATGTGACATGGCAGGACGTGCAGTTTTAGGGAGATGGGATAAAATTCCTCAGATCCCATTGCATGCCTGGACCTTGAAAGGATCATGGGGGAAGTTCAGCACTGGGGAACTGGTCCCAAATGCTGGACTGCTTGGTGTGGCTTTAAGCTTCCAGTATTGTGATCCTGAGCTGCCCACTAGCCCAGACCTTTAAAGTCATACCAGGCAGTCCAGTATTGGGGACAAATTCCCAATAGCAGACTGCATGGCCCAGCTTAAACTTGCCAGTGGGCAGCCTAGTATGGATTTAAACATGATGGTTTGCAGGGAGTACAGGATCATGATCCCAGGCTCCCTGTCTACCGTGACTTCTAAAGCTGCACCAGGCAACCCAGCATAAGGGAAACTAATACTGGTATATTAGGCTGCATTGTATGGCTTTAAACTTGCTGGTATCTGGGAAGCCTAGAATTAGAGACTGGCTTCCTGGTGCTCAACTCCCTGTGCACTAGAAATTTAATTGAGCTTGAAGGCAACCCACCACTGGGGAGCAGGTCCTGAGCCTGGCTCCCTGGGCGCTCTTTTACATGTTAATTGTTCAAATGAAAAAGTGTGATACATTAAATGTGGCACATCTTTGTAGCTAGTTTGTCATTTTTATTGCATGATAAATTGGTTGAACAGGTCATGTTACAGTTTATTGTGCAATTAATGCATTAGTCACAAGGTAAGTATAATGTCCATCAGGAGTCTAACAGATCTGTTAGGCAGAGTTCTAAGAGAAAGCCCTTCCTAACAAACTTGGGTGTAATTATTTCATAAAAGATCAATACAGTAATCTCATTGTACTGTTAAAAACAACATTTTCAACAAAGCCACCAATATCACTGACCAAGACGAGCATCACTGCTGACCTAGACCTTACATGGATATGTGATGCTACCAACCCTCCAATACCACCATTCTCGCCAATTGATTACATTCTTCACTCCAATCTCAGCTGCCTACACTCTGATGCATAATCATGGTTAGATTGTGTCTTCAGTCAGGAACTCTTAGCATTGTAGCTTTTGTATGTACATTAATTGAAAACTAAAGGTCAGAGAAGAGAGAGAGAGTAGTTTATTTTCTGAAAATCGATTCCACAATCTCTGTTTCTGTGCATATTTTTTCAAATGTAATCCTATTACTCTGTAAAGGTCTATCTATTGTATTTACTTGTAAGAATCCATGAAGTGACCAGAAAAAATATAAGAATGATTTGTCCCTTATGTTCGCGCAATGGAGAAAGAGACATTGGGCTTGTCTTCACTGCTTCCCTGGTGCTCCTGGGACCCCTGGCCACAAGCATGTTCCACCTACGTGCTCCTGTTCCACTTGCACTAGACCTGAAATGAAACAGTGAAGCTGCCTTGGCACCACTCTTAAGCACAATGGAGGAGTGCTTAATCATGGGAGTGGCAGTAAGGGATATTCCTGAAGATGTCTAACTCCTGTGTGTAAATATGTATGAATAAAGACCTGAATAGTTTCTGCTTCTTTGAGAATTTGTGGGAACGACACCTAGCAGAATCTTTAAAAAACACCTCATGCTGAATAATGTTGGAAATTTCAACATTACATTACAGAACCACTAATGTCTGGCAAAAATCTAAGGATGTTGACACACATGGGGGACTAGAGGGAGGTGGGGAGGAGGGCATGCTTGTTAGCAATAGCTTGTTACTTTGACCCAGCTCCACAGCATCTGTATAGATTAGGTGCTTCAGCAGGGCTTTTTGGTGCTTTTAGATAAAGCTGATTCAATCAGCTATTAGTTAAAAGCGCCAAACCCCTCCCCCAGTAAAGCACCTGATTTTTACAGACATTGGGGAAAGATGGGCAATGGGACATTGCCTCTTCTGGGCACATGCTGGGCTTGGCGCAGGAGCACACTGAGTTTAAAGCGCTGTTTGTTTGGGGGTTTTTGGGGGGTGAGGCGTGTTCCATGTCTGCAAGCATACAAAATGTCTTCAGGTTTAGAAGGGCCTAGGTACAATTAACCTGCTTAGCCATAAATGGTTGCGAAACCTTTAATACTTATTTCCTTTACATTATTTTAAAATTTCAGTTATATAATTAAAATAGGTTCTTAATCCTGCAAAGGTGATACTTTCATTTCTCATAGATTTGGCTAATATGTATGAGAGAGGTGTCTTCAAGACATCATGTAATCTGTGGCAATTTAGACCTCAGATCTGTAGCAGGTCCTTGGATTCTTTAGCGCTTTGGTCCAGCAGATGAGAAATTCTTCAGAAGCTTTATTTACATTTCAAATTAAATATGAAAATGAACAATATGTTCAGTGTAACAGTTTCTGAATATTTTATCATGTATCATCAATGAAGTTATCTTAGCAAAGCACTCAGGCATGCATTTAAAATTGAGCACATGCTTAAGCACCCTTCTTGAATATAGATTCCTCCCAGAATTGATGTCTTAATGAGAAATCAAGATGATTAGGAATGCTCATAATTTTTAGATATCATTTTGGATTTTAGAACCCTGAAGACAGCTGGAAGACAACCCTGTTACCTAGGAGGGAAACTGATTATTGGCCAATTAACCAGTTGGTACAGTTTTAAATACACCTGTTGCTAATTCATTTATGAAAAGACTAAAAGACTATTTAGACAATCCAGTGAACTTTATTTAACATAGCCTTAATAACTCAGCTCAAAAGAAAGCAAGATATAGAAACACATTTCTAGTTTTCTCCTTTACTTTTCTTTTCAGATCACAGACTTCAGAGGTGCTAGACCTGATGTCTCATTTTCAGTGTGTTCCCAAAATGGTAGTTTGATGATAGAACTTTGCTTTGGGGATCTGAAGGGCTGTCCAACTTCTTAGCAGCTAGGGGCTGCAGCTTGCAGGTGGTGCATCACTAGGGATCACAGCCCTGCACACCTCCCCCCTTTTGCCATCTGCAGGCTCCCTCAGCACCAGAGCACCATGCATGCAATTGGGCAGGCAGACTCACCACTGTTGTACCCTGTAGGCAGTTGGGCAGACTCTGCCCCCCACCACTTCTCTCCCACTCCATACTGCTGCATCATGCTGCAGGGTCTCCCAGAAATGTAGTCTGTGCTGAGCCACATCCTCCTGCCCTGCTCTGTCCCACTCCCTGGGGGAGAGCAGGCAGTGAAAGGCAAAGAAATGAGGGGGATCCTGGAGACATCAACAACAGCAGTCAAAAAGATGAGGGAATAGCCTGGATTCTTCTCTTGCCTGCCTTACATAACATATTTTATGCTAACTAGGATTCCAGTGTTCATTAACATGCCATTAATTGATGCCTTCATTACAAACTGCAGCAGAGGCTTCTGGGAGAGTTTTATTAAGACATTCTTACACTGTAGCCATATATAAAATCCATCAGATTACATATTCCATTAAATATTATGAATAGACTTAATTAATACATAATATACAGCATACATAACATTTCTGTAAGTATTTGGTGTCAACAGCCCTGAAGAATATCTTGTATTTAAAAGCTTGTCCAACTTTATCCCAACTATCCAATAAAAGATATCACCCAAAGAAATTCTTGCCTTATGTAATTCCTGGACCATTACAACTACAGCACCACTCTAACCCTATACTACAAACCTATACTTATTTATGTTTTGTTCACACTTGTAAAGTTTTCTTCATAACAAGAGTGATTGAGATTTCCCTGGAGGACAGTTCTGTGGCAGAGGCTGGATACTATTGCCTCCATATTGTAGTTGCAGAATCATGGTATAATATGTGCTCTTTTCTTCTTAAAACTGTTTTAAGAAGCATTTCTTAAATGGAGCTTTCCTTATGAAGAAAGTGACAGAATTACACTAAAGAACATGCAGCAAAATTTCTTCTCTTCAGTGTTCATAAATTCCTGTCCTCTGACCTCTCTGCATCTTTTCTCTTTCTTTCATCACCTATTCAAAAGGATAGCATCAAAACTATCTTCCTCTCCTTCCCCTCTGCTTTCTCTGGACACCATGTTAAATCCCTATACTGGCTTCTCTTTTGTGATAAGATCTAATTTGTTTTTATAGCATTCCACAACTGTATTCTTGCCTACAGGTGTTGTCTTTGTTCTTCTCATCTCATCTCAGACCAGTTTGTCCACTGCTTCATAAATGTCTGGCTACAACTTCAATCCATTTAACTCAGTGAGCATGTCTGCATACATTTAAACGCAACTAAATTTAATGTGCATTAAGTGATTTTTGGCCAGTGTCTACACATGCAGAGACATGGCAATAAATCCAGTGCACTTGGCACTAAAGTTAGTGCCTGTGGCCCCGCCTTGTGCCCCTGTGGCCACTAAGGAGAGCTCCACCTTCTGGCCACACGGCTCCCAGCACTTGGCAGCCATGCTGAAGCCAGAGCCAGCAGCCAGCACTTGGCAGCCATCTTGGAAACATCCCTGGCCAGCCCTTTCTTTATCCAGGATCTGAGCGCCCAGCGCAGGGGCAGCATGCGGCAGCGCCCTCTTTGTCCACCCTGCCTCTTCACACCAGGGCTGCCAACAACACCCAGAGCTCTGCTCTTCCAGCCTGGACCCTGCTAGTGACAACCAGTGTCCTGCACTCCTGTTGGCCATGGTGCTGGCCCCAGCAGCTTCCCCCTCCCCCTACTTAGACCTCAGCAGAGACACACACCCACCAGCAGGGGCCAGAGCACCACTTGCAAGAGGCCCTGGCCTACCCCTCCTCCTGTAGTCCCCACTTCAGTCCGCCTGCTTCGTGGTTCACCCCCTACCCTCTTCTGGCACCACTCTCAGGATACGCACATGAGTAAAACAAAAAAAGTTTATTACTCTTACAACACCCACTCCCATACCTCCCTCTCCTCAATCAACCCCTTCACCACCCTCCTCACCCATCAATAATAAAAAGCTGCCTATAAGTGGGAAACAATATACAAACGTAAATCTGTGTTCAAGGGAAAAACTACTTACAATATTTTGGGTCTTCAGGCCCAGAGTGAAGGACCTTGTTGGGGGGGGGGAGGGGGGAGCCTAGGGGCAGGGCCCCAGGGCAGGTGCCCAGCGCCCCAACTCCCGAAGTTCCCTAGGGCCAGGCTCTAGCTGGCCCCCAAGTGGAAGGGCAGACCCTGCACAAACATTAGTGCCAGGTCACATCTACATGTGTGTTAATGTGCTTTAACTAAATCACACCTAAATTTGATACTGGCATTTGTAGGTAACAAATTTAGGTGTGATTAGCCTAAGTTAATGCGCACTAAGGGTGCACACATGTAGATGTGTGCCTGTAATGCTCATTAACTTAGGCTAATGCACATTAATGCATCTTATATAGATGTACCTAATGTGTCTTTAGATAGATCTTTTGCTCTTCAGGAGCAGAGTACTGCTTTCTGTTCATTATTGATATGGGTATTTTTGCTATAAAATCCTGAGTAAAGCTGTAGGGCTATTAGGAGTGCAGTGATTTCTGTATGTAGTCTTGTACTTTGTGTCTAATTGAGACCACCTCAAAATATCTTCATATACTCTGGCTCCTTCAGTCTGTACGTTGCTGGGGCATTGCGGAGTGTTATATCTAATTCTTATAAAGATTATATTTTAGATATAATAGTTACATTGGGTTGTAGATGTTCTAAGGCTTTCTGCCTTTGATAATAGCAGCTGTGAAAGCATAAAAGTCTCTATGAAAGCATGTCTGTGTATATATATAATGTCATACAGCATAGTGATTTTCTTGAATATGTTTAATATGCATGCTGATTTACTGTGAGTTTTTTTCTTCTCCTTATACTCTATCATTTGCTCTTAGTTTTTCTTACTCTATATTATATACCAAAATGTACTGTACTTTATATGTAGGTTAATATACTATACTAACAAAAGACTTTTGTTTTCCACCCACTTCACTTATAGGTTTAGCCCAGTCAGGTGCATGGGGTTGCTTTGATGAATTTAATCGGATAGAGCTTCCTGTTCTGTCAGTGGCTGCTCAGCAGATCTATATTGTACTTCAATGTAAAAAAAATAAGAAGCTTCAGTTCATCTTCACTGATGGTGATGTTGTTGATATGGACAGAGAGTTTGGCATATTCTTGACTATGGTACGTGTGTATGTGTGAATACCTGTGAATTACTGCATAACAGAACAGAATTCTGTTTCCTTTATCCACAAAAACACCCCTATGGAAGTCAGTAGAACTAATTGTATGAGTAAAGTGATCAAGGTTTTTCTGACAGCATGTGGGTATACAAATACTTTTTACTTCTTTTATTGTCCTACTCGTCTAAGCATTTCCATCATCAACCTCCTGTTTTATGCCTCTTTAGATTGCTTATTGAAGACTTGGCAGACAAAATCTTGACCCACATGTTAAATGTTTTAAACAGTCAATGTAAAGGACAGACAGCAGGCTTTTTTGAGGCCTAAAACAGCCTTCAGCACTGTGTAAATGGCCACTGACGGACTCATCCAGGAGAGGGTAGCAGTGTTCTCACTCCTTCAACTAGTATAGTAGAAACAGAAACAGGAGAGCATAAGGGCAGTTTCAGCACACTTTTGTACCTCACCTTCCTCAGCTGTATTGAAGGCTACAAAATCACAAGTGAAGGTTGATGCATTTGTCTGTCATTTTTTAAAGGTTTGCTTTTCATAGAATGTTCCTGGGGATCACAGTCCTGCACCAGAAGCTGTTCCCCCATCTGCAGCCTCCCCCAGCACCAGTGGGGGAGCTTTCTTTTATTTGAGAAAGCAACATGTTAACTTGATCTCTGGGAGGTCTTGTCACTGTGTGGGGTCCCCAGGAATGGCTGTGATGCCCCTAGGGCTCCATGACCATGCCAGTCTTGCCCAACAGGCACCCTTTTCCTCACCTGCCATGTCTTGCTGGTAATTATAACAAATAGGGAGGCTGCCCTTGAGTTTGTTTCAGCTCAGGCCTGATAGACCACACTGAGCCCTGTGGGTTTTTGGACCCCTTTTTGGGTCCCACTCAAAATGGATGCCTCACAGGACACCCTCAGCCTTATGGGCTAGATGCCTGCCTCTAAAACTGTCCCTTTTATCATGCCCCAAGCCCGGCACATGGCATGTAAACGTTGTCCCTCTGGGGCCTTGATATAGCTCAGCCTCTGCTTCACTGTTGGGCTCTCCACAGCCCTGTCTCTGTGCCCACACTGGTGCTGGGTTCTCTGCAGCCCTGTCCCTGTGCCCACACTGGCGCTGGGCCCTCTGGCGCTGGGGTCTCCACACTGTAGCATGCCCCCAATGAGGCCTCCTCCTCCCCAGTAGCGTCAGCCTGGTCCACCAGTTTATAAACAACAACCAAAATATGAGCCCCTGGGCTATAACATAATACAACCAGTTCAGGGTGCACTCTGTCCCATTAAAAGAGTCAACCCCACCCCCCAAGCCGTAAGTGCTTTGTAGCCCAGGGTATCTGGTGAGCTCTTGGAGTCCCATTAGTCCTACAGGTAGTTTATCAGGCAGCCATAGCATCTCTGGGCAATTCTTCTGTGGAGGCTCTTTTCCCTGTCTGCTGCCAGAGAACTAACCCCTGCTGGCCTCAGCTCTGGGGTTTATATGTGCCTAGGGTCCTGCCTTCTTCTGGTTAGCTGACCAGGTGTGGGTGCAGGTGCAGGCTAATTCTCTTGTTAGCCTGCTGCCATAGTAACCTACACCTGTGGGGTTTCTGCCTGGTTCTTAGAGCCCTATCCCTAGGCAGTTTCTGCTCTTAAAGGAGTAGGTACTTTAGTGCCCTGAGACAGGTCTCAGGCTATGGGCTGTGATAATACATATTTCACAAACTGCAGTATTTTGACAAAATTAGGTAAGCACTTGTGATTGTCATATAGTTAGATTATTATAAGCCAGCAATCACTTTCCTGTCTATATCAGGTAACGTCTAGAACACATAAACTCTTCACTTACATCATGATTAAGTAGTAATTGATTATTTTTATCCTTTGTTTTCAGAATCCTGGCTATGCAGGCCGACAGGAGCTTCCAGAAAATCTGAAGATCCAGTTCCGTACAGTAGCTATGATGGTTCCGGATCGTGGTATTATCATGAGAGTTAAACTGGCGAGTGCTGGTTTCCGAGACAACCAAATCCTGAGTCGAAAATTTTATACCCTTTACAAACTTTGTGAAGAGCAGTTATCTAAACAGGTAAAATAAATGTTTACATCGTAGTAATCCAGTACTGTGCTTGAATATATTCATTATTCAATGTTGATCCCAAGGATTATTAGACAATACATTTAAACTAGACACACATGCAAATAAGTAAGGCTGACCACAAGTGCAAAGTAGTTATTACGCAATTAACTGGTTAATTGTGCAATAAATTTAGACTAGTCTCACATTCAAAGTAATTATCGCACAATAAAAATGACTATTCAGCTATAAAAAGAACCAAGTTAGTGCTTGAAAATGTGTAATAACTCTATGGCTGATTTCTCTCCAGCTTTCACTTGAACATGTAACAGGGCCCTCAAATTAACCCAAGCCACATGAACCATTTTTCTCTTTTTATAGCTTACCTTGTGGCCACTGCGCATTATGCTTACTCTTTCCCAAGCGGAGCCCTTTTAGCAAACAGTGTACCCACTGCCTGTGGTTTATTCCTTTTGTGCTTGGCTGTAATGTAGGCAATGTAGACAGAAAGTGGGATACAGAAGCCAGGAACAGGGAGTTGTGAACTTACTGATGACAAACTTCCTGTGTTTGCAGCTTGCAGTGCCCTAATATTTTCTGAACACATTGAAGAGGTGTGGGCTGGGAGCAATCCTGATCTCAGACCCTGATATTCAGCAGAACTTCTTTCGCTAGGCTGACCAATTGCTGACTTTGAGGCTTTTAATACAGATAGCCAGTGCATATTGTTTTGAAAGTGGCTGTAAGCAAGAGTGTAGACATACCCATGGAGAATGTCCTATTGTGTGTATCTCTAAGTATTTTGAAAACATCATTAATGTTCTCTGTTCTAGGGTTACCATACGTCCGGGTTTTCCCATATGTGTCCTCATTTTGGGTCCTCCAATCTCCATCCTGTGGGTTTTTTTGAAATATGATCAAATGTTTGGGATTTTGCTCTGCTAAGACTTTTTCAACATTGATGCTGGCAGAACTGCATTTTCTGGCTTGCCTTAGTAGCATGTGTGTTTACCAGGGATCTGGATTTTCCATTTGCTGCAGAAAAACATGGACTTTCCTCTTTAAAGGAGGAAACTGCAGGTTTCCCCTTGCAGACTGGCCCTGCAATGAACTGTTCGGGGCCATCGGGGGCAGGGGGAACCATGTGTGTCTGTGCTGGGAACTGGGGAAGGGGCCATGGCCAGGGCAGACTGCTTGGTGCAGCATGGGAGCCCCTGCCCAGGGTGGGGGTACCACAGGACTCCCCTTCTCCTCTCTCTAGCCTGCACCAGGGCTGGACTCACTCCACTGCTGCCCACACAAGTCAGAGACGTTGCAGCTGTTGACTCTGGCCCGGTTGGGATAGGGGCAGCTGGGGTCTTCCTCTGGCAGGGCTGGGGGGAAAGGGGCAGGTCAGGAGTGAGGGGCACTAGGGGGGCAGGGGAATCCCAGTGCTCTGGGGGAGGAATGGAAAAAACTGCATAAAAGGCAGCATTGTTTGAACTGCCCTGCTTTCTGTCTTGATGTCAGCTGAGTGAGGGCACACCTTAAAACACACACACAGTGCCACTCACCCATGTCATAAGTTTTGCCTGTCAGCAGCTAGAGGTTCAGGGCCCCAGAACCCAGACTCCCCCTGCACCTATCTCCTTGACAGCTGACAGGCTTCATGGCCGCAGCAGGGGCTAGCAGGCCTGCAGTTATCACCCCCCTGTGCTCCAAGACAGACACAGTCCCACAAGCACCCATGTCATGAGTTTTGCCTGTCAGCAGCCAGAGGTGCAGGGGCCCAGAACCCCTGCACCTACCTCCTTGACAGCTGGCAGGCTTTGGGTCCTCAGCAGGGGCTAGCAAGCCTACAGCTTTCACCCTGCTGCGTCTTAACACACACAGTGTCACCCATGTCGTGAGTTTTGCTTGTCCACAGCTTGAGATAGGTGCAGGGGCTTGGGGGAAACTATCTCCTTGAAACTTGGCAGGCATAGTTGCCTCAGCAAGAGCTTCCACCCCTTCAGTTTTGACCCTATTGTAGCTTAACACGTACAAGTGACATGAGTTTTTTGCTTTCAAGACTTTGAGGTGCAGTTTCCCTGAAACCCTGCACCTATCTCCTTGAAACTTGGCAGACTTCATGCCTTAAGAAGGGGCTAACGTTCCTGCAAGTTTTATCCAAATCAGGCCAGAGATGACAAAATTATAGGCTGTTTCGAGCTTCCCCATTGTAGCCTCCAGGTGAAATGTCGAAACAGGGTCAAAACAGCAAAACTGTTCTGATGAAATGAAACAGAACAGCAGTTTTGAATAGAAATGAAATTTAAAACAAAAAAGCTGTTCTGTCAAAACGCAAGTGGAAACAGAATGATGCCCTGGTGCACAACAACTAATTTCTTGGGATCACAGATAATAAGACAGGAACAGGAGTAAAGGTTGAAAGATAAAAAATCAGGGTGCCAAGAGAGGATGCTGAATGGCCATTGTTACTCAAAGGTATCTAAGGACCCACTGGACGCTACCCAGTGAAATTCTACTTAGAGGCATGCATGGACAGGGGAAAGGAAGACCATTCTGCAGTCACCCAGGTTCCCTCCAGCCACTTTCCTTTCTAGTCTGTTAGATGGCTGGTGTGGGCAGAGCTGGGAGGAGAAGGTCCTGGAGTTTTGCAGAACTATGGCTAGGGCGTGCATAAAATAAAATGTGTGGGGGAAAGTGCAAGCAGAGCATCAATAAGTTCCTCAGGAAGGTGAAGAGGGGCTGCAGCCTAGCACACTTCACACATGCATATGCTAGGTTCTCCCTTTGGCTGCAGAAGGCATACGTGTTGGGAATCTGTAGAATATGCCAGATACATGCCCATGCTGAGGGCTCCATACAGAACCCACTATTGAAAACCTAGGAGGTGCTAGAGGAAGGCATGCCCCTTAATGCACCATTTTGCATGATTGCAGACACCAGAGGAGAGACTGCAGATTTGGCTGCAGGTACAGACTTCCCTGCATGCAAAGAGCCACCTGCCAAGACCCATTGTCATCCCTGCCAGAACTTCAGCGCCCATCTTAAGAGATTAACCAGGGTGCCCAGACACACAGGCAGGGTGTTGAGCTGGTACCAGAGTATGGACAGGATGAGGTGGTTGATGACCAGTGCCCCCCCTATGGAGGCTGTGTGGGAGGCAAGAAATGGAAAGACTTCTGATCTGACTTAAGTTGATTGTTCTGATGTTCTCTGTGCATTAACTCTTCTACCCTTATTATTTTTATTTTGGCTGTACTAACTATTTTTTTTTACTTTGGTTTATTTTTCTGTCTGAGTTTCATTAATATGGAACTTGAACGAACAGTTTCCTGACGAGTCACATCAGCTGATGACTTTCCTGTAATATTGTTCTGAGGATCTGCATTTTCTTTGGACTTGTTTTTTGAGCCAGTATACATTCCTATGCATTTATTTCTATATTGCTCATAATTCTGTTTCATCAGTGTGCCACCTGTCCACTTTTCACTACTAGAAGCCCCTTAGAATAACTGGGTTACTAGAGATTCAGCTTTCAGTCCCAGGAAGGAAGGAGCTGTGGGTCTCCAGAGAGTGTTAATGAGTGAGAGGACTTCTCTGAGGTGAATACAGTTTTGTTGTGGAATTTGAAAATATTTTTAAGAAACACTGTGTGCATGTACCATTTCCTGAGTCAGCAACAAAGCTGTCTGCAGAAATATTATATTAGATATGGATCTGCCTTCTTCCTTCAGGGTTAATCTCAGCATGATGTCATATTGAATTTTCTACTTGTCCAAATCGTGTTTTGCACAGTTTCTATTAGTTTTTGCCATAAACAGGATTCATTTAATCATAGTGAGAGGGACATTCTGACAAACATTATAAAGAGGTCAATTTGTAAGCATTTGGAGGAGGAGAGGATCATCAAGAGACTCAAAATGGATTTAAGAACAACAAATTGTGCCAAAACAACTTAATCTTTTTTTTGACAAATAGCTAGTTAGGTGGATGAAGAGAATGCAGTGGACACAGTATACTTAGAATTTAGTAAGGAATGTCAAAATACTCGCTTCCAAATCAGTTTGTTAGAACCTACCTATTATGGAGGTCTTTTAGCAGGGATGGTTTCTGTATTCTAGTGTCATGTGAGATACAGATGCTGGGGAACCAGAGAGTGCATTACAAACAGAGGATAACAGCAAGCAAAATCAAAATGATGTTACAACTTCAAGGTTAGTTAAGTATAATTGTTTGTTATGACTGTAAATACAACAGCAAAAATAGCTTTTACAGTGTGACATCAGGAACATCTTGAATCTTATCGAAAAGATGGAGAGCCGTGACAATTCCTTTACAGGCTATTTTTTTAAATGCATTTGATTTTCAGCCTTTTCTAAATTTTGAAGTGCTTAATTTTTACAATACTAATTGTATTTATGCTTTGGTTTCAGGTTCACTATGATTTTGGGTTACGAAATATTTTGTCTGTTTTAAGAACGCTTGGAGCAGTGAAAAGATCTAATCCCAGTGAGCCAGAGAAAACAGTTGTGATGAGAGTTCTGCGTGACATGAACCTCTCTAAACTGGTACCAAAACATTTGTTACTTTCAAAGAATATTTAAAAGCATTCCTTTTTATTAAAAACCAAACAAAATAACCCCTCAATCATTTTTAAGTAAATATTTTTCTTTGGCAGTTACATGCATTATTATGCAATGTTCCTAATGGTTTTTTAGTGTATAGGGCATAAGAGCACTGGTGCTTTGAACCTGTTTGTTTTTTTTTCTCTTTGCTAAAACAAAATATTTCAAGTGAAGAAATAATAATAAATCCCATAAGATCCAAGAGAAAAATCTAGCTAAACTCTCTAACGCTATTTTCTTATGGCATGGAAAGATCAAGTGAAAGATAAGCATATTCTATTAACTTTATATTCATTGTTTTAGATCTTTTGCAAATTTCAAATTACAATAATTCTTGGCAATTTAAAATAATCAGAAGGGCCATAAGAAGTCAAAATGAATTAGTGGTTTTTAAATAGCTAAAACTATTCCATTGTCCTCTTTCATGAGTACCTTCTTCTGTTCAGAGTATTTATTGGTGTTCCTATTTTAGCATAGCTGGAAAGTGTATATAACCTCTGCTAAAGTCCACAAAGTACCAACTTTATATTTAAAGTCTGGTATTTTTCTTCTCTTCAGTGTATTCATATACATATTTAACCCATTGTTATATCTTAAAGATTTATAAAGGAAAAATACAGATGCACAACAAAATAAGAGAAAAACAAGAAAACTCCTAAAATCTAAGGGGAAAATCTAGCCCATTTTTTTGAGTTGCTTATATGAATAAAAAGATTTATAAATGATTTGATTTACATTAATTTTATGAAAATGTAAATGTATGTAAGCATTTAAGTGAATATTTAATTTAAAATTTACTACTTACATTGTCTGAAGTTCACACAATAATATTAATTCACTCTATTGTTACATGTTCGTTTTAAAATAGATGCAGTTTTTCTTCCACCATAATTTAGACATATTCTTGCAGATGGTTTATAATTGTAGTAATAATAATTTTAATGAAAAAATGATTTATTGGTCCTCCCCCTTATTTTTGTTTGACAGGTGGATGAAGATGAACCTTTATTTATGAGTCTGATTAATGACTTGTTCCCTGGTATTACTCTTGATAAGGCTGGATATCCTGAATTGGAGTCAGCCATTCAGAAACAGACAGAGAAAGCAGGGCTTATACATCATCCACCGTGGGTTCTAAAACTCATTCAGTTGTATGAAACGCAACGAGTACGACATGGTGAGCATGTTAAACGAGGTTCTGAAGTTCCATAATAGCAACAAAAGCCTTTACATTTATCTAGTGCAAGTTGCAACATGTGTTCATGAAAAAAAGTATTTTGCAACTACACAGATGTCCTTTATAAAGCTCCAGGCAGATAGTACTGGGAGAATATAGTTATGAAAAACATTTTTAATAACCAAATAGCCTACCTTGCTCTTATAATATTGAGATCTTAGCTTTACTATGCTATGCATTTTCTTAATAAGATATCAGAATGTTGCATTGAAAATAGCTGAGTTTTTATTGAATAAGTTGAAATGTGGAACATGTATAATATTTTCTCTATCCTTTGTGAAATTTCTGAAATAGCTGATTTTGCTCAATATTCTGAAAGCAGAGACCAAGGATGTCTTTCTTGAGCCCAGAAATGGAATGTTTAATGATGTGAGCATGCAAAAATGAGGTCCCAAATGATGCCTTTTTGAATCCTTAACTAAAAGGTGCCTGCTGTAATTGCAAATGTCATTATGACTTCTGTTATCAGTTTTGACCGCTTCAACTGAAAAAAGACATCAGCACTGTTCTCCAATGGGTAACCAAAATTCTGGTACAGTGAGATTTACAAATGGTGGTGAGAGAACAGAAAACTCTTAGGATTATTTAGGCTGAAGAGGAGAAAAGATAAAGGGAACACAACTAGAACAGTTGAGATTTATGACGGTTTCTATACATTTATAATAAATAAATGAAGTATTTCTTTTCACAACATGTTGTTAAGTGTGATATTTTAATATTATATCAGGTTCTACCAAATAATGAATAATGTTTTGTCCAACAATGGTTTATATCCAGACTTGCAAGGTCAGTAGTCTGTATCACATGCTTATGAAGCACTACCATTATTCAGACCAGGATCCATTCAAGATTCTACTTCATAGATTTCATAGACATTAGGGCTGGAAGGGACCTCAGAAGATCTTCGAGTCTGGCCCCCTGCCCCAGGGGTAGGAAGGTAGAGGAAGTCAGCAGGGGTCATAGGATCCCAGCAAGATAAACATCCAAATTTCTCTTGAAAGCGTTCAGATTAGGTGCTTGAACCACCTCCATCAGCAGTTTATTCCAAACCTTGGGGGCTCAGACAGTAAAGAAGGTCTTCCTTATGTCCAGCCTGAAACAGTCATGGAGGAGTTTGTGACCATTCAACCTTGTCATCCCTTGGGGCTGTCTGGTAAACAGATGTTCCCCCAGATCCTGGTGAGCACCCCTTATAAACTTATAGGCAGCCACCAGATCACCCCTGAGCCTGCGCTTTTCCAGGCTTAAGAGTCCCATAGCTCTCAGCCTGTCATCATAAAGCCTGTTTTCCTGATATCTGATCAAGCATGTGGCTCTCCTCTAGACTCTCAAGCTTCTCCACATCCTTTTTAAATTGTGGAGCCCAAAACTGGACACAGTACTCCAGCTGCGGCCTCACAAGGCCAAGTACAATGGGAGAATGACTTCCTGGGATTTGCTTGAGAAGCATCTATGGATGCAAGCCAGCACTTTTTTCATTTTACTAGCTACAGCATCACATTGATGGCTCATGTTCATCTTGTCAATCATGACCCCAAGTCCCTTTCATCTGCAGTGCTAGCCAGCATAGCACTGCCAAGCCTATAAGTATGCTTTGGGTTTTTCTTCCCAAGGTGGACTACCTTATATTTTTTGGTGTTAAACACCATCAGGTTCTCATCCACCCATTTCCTGAGCCTGTCAAGGTCAGCCTGGATCACCCTCCTGTCCTCAGGTGTGGATGCTTTACCCCAAAGTTTGGTGTTGTTAGTGAACTTGGCCAGTCTGCTTCTGATTCCAGTGTCTACATCATTAATGAAGATGTTGAATAGTATAGGCCCAAGGGCAGAGTTTTGAGAGACCCCACTGCTCACAGTGCACCATGATGATTGACTTCTGTCAACCACCACCGTCTGGGTCCAACCATGGAGCCAGTTCCCCAGTCAGTGGATTGTAGTGAAGCTGAGGTCGCAGTTGGACAGTTTTGATCATGGAATACCAGATTGGAGGCTTTTTTAAAGTCAAGATATACAACATCAATCTCCTCTCCCTTGTCCAGGTGCTAGGTCATCTGTTTGTAAAAGGAAATAAGATTTGTCAAGCAAGCCCTACCTGCAACAAACCTGTGCTGGGTATCTCTCTGGATATTGCCATCGGCCAATCTGTTAAGAATGGTCTCTTTGATAATCTTTTCCTAAGACCTTTTCTGGGATAGAGGTCAGGCTGATGGGCCTGTAGTTTGCAGGATCCACTTTCCTCCCATTCTTGAAGACAGGCATCACATTGGCCTTCTTCCAGTCTTTGGGCACTTCACCAGAGCTCCAGGAGTTCATGAAGATCCATGCCAGCGGCGGGCTATGATGCTTGCCAGGTCCTTGAGTACCCTTGGGTGTAAACTGTCAGGGCCAGCTGATTTGAAGGTATCCAGCCTCTCAAGGTGTTCCTTCACAAGGTCAGCATTGGTGGAGGGTAAGGAATTTCCCTCACTCAGGCCTTCCCATCCCGTAATGGGCAGGGGCATCCCTTGGGACTGGTGAAAAAACAATGCAGAGTACCCATTTAGCAAGTTGGCTTTTTCCTGGGGGTTGGTTTTCAGCTGTGCCATCTGGTTTAGTAGGGGTCCAGTGTTGCCCTTGCTTGACCTCTGGCTCCCCACATACCCACTTGAAGAGTTTTCTGTGAATTTTTTTGTTGAAGGGGCAGGGTTTGTCTCCCACTGGGAGAAATGAGCGCTTCAACCTAACACCATTTCAGGTGTCAGTCACTTTCTCATTCACTTTCATGTTGTTGGCTCTTCTTTTCTGATCACATCCAGTGGTATCTTCAGCTGTTTTCATCTTCCTCAGTGTTTGTCATCCTGTTTCTGTTTCAGCAGCCTGCATGACTTTGCTTGGAGCTGTCTAGGCATGATGTTGGGACCAGGGGTCAGATCCCAGTACCACCATTACTACTTTCCCAGGCTCCCCTTGCACTAGCAAGGTGAAAGCTGGGTACCTGCATTCAGACTGAAAATCAGTTGATTGTCTGCCCTGCCAGACAGTTCTGAGTCTTGTTAAAGACTCAAGGCTGTCTGGGGGCTATGGCTAACAATCAGCTGATTGTCAGCCCCAACCTCAGATTGTCCCAGGTTCAGTTCACCTGGGGTTGCCAGGGCAGGCAATCAATTGATTTCTGGCCTTGCCTTAGACAGCCCTGGGTTTGAGACCCAAAGTTGTTCGTGCCAAGCCAGGACCTACAATCAGCTGATTGTCAAAACCGTATGCTGGGCAGCACTGGTTGGGTTGCTATGCATGGGGGAACAGAAGCTCTTGGCCAAGTGTGCAGGCCTTCAGTTTCCCATACTAGGGACTTTAAATTGCATGCTGAGAAGCTCCGTCTGTACCTCCACCTCCCCGCCCCACTGCAGTGGAGCAGAGGTTTAAAGTTACCAGCTGAGAAATCTATTTGGATCTCCCCCATCTTCCTTCTCCCATCGTAGTATCCAGCTAGGGTTGGCAATCAGCTGGTTGTCAGTCCTGAGGCGCCCATCTAGATCCCATTACCATCTGGGCCCCAGGACCAACAGTGATTGTCAACTGATTGTCAGCCCCTGGCCACACATTAAATTTAGGGCACCATAAAAATGGGCCATAAAATATCCTATATTGTATGTGGAACATTTTTATGACTCATATCCCATTTTATAGTGCCTTAAATTGGGTGCATGTGTGATGCCCTGCCCATTTATGATGCAATTAGCATGTTAATCGTGGTATAAATATACCATGTAGAGAGGGTCCTAATGAAGGAGAGTCAGTAAGTCCCCTGGATAGCTTATTCCACCAGCCTAGTGTTCTTACAGGTAGGAAGGTTTTCTGAGATTTAATCTAAATCTGCTGTGCTGCAATTTAAAGCCACTGCTTAATACAACAGCTGTCTTCCCCTTTGTTTATGGCAGCCTTAAAAAATTGGAAACTGTTATACACAGTCTTCTGTTCTCCAAAATAAATATACCAAATTCTCTCAACCTTTTTTCTTATGCCTTTCTCATTTTCATTCCCCACCCCAGATCCTCTCCACTCTTTGTGCATCCTTCTTAAATTATAGAGCCTAGAACTACATACATTAGCTGGAAACAGACCTCTTCTTCATGCCCCTATAAAAAATTTTGTGGTGATAGTAAGTGAAAGCAAACAGACATTCATATAACTTCTGTTGTGTCACAAATGTATGGCTGTGACAGAAGGTTGTAATAAATTGGGCTACTTTATTGTGGCCCGCATCAGTTTGTTTTGGTAGAAGAGCATAGGCAGCCCAAAGTTGCCTGTGCTCTCCAGCCTTCCAGAGCAGAACCTCTACGGGCTCAAGGGATCCAGTTCTCACACCCTGGGAATTCGCAAGCAGAATTGGGCCCCTCAAGCCTTAGGAGCACATGCTTGCTTTCCCTGCTTCCCTGGATGTGTCCCAGGGTTCTCCAGGGGTATGTCTGAATAATCAGGGAAAGTTGGGGCTTCACCTCAGCACGGAGAGCAAGTCTGCAAACAGGAGTTCCCCACTTGTGGACACATGCCCTGTGCAGGAGTGATACATGTGTCAGGGTAATCCCTCTGGAAATGAGGCATGGAAAAACTCCCATAAAATCCAGTCCCAATATATCTGCAGATGGGGAGAGGGGGACCCTTGTGTGCTTCTCACAGCCTCTGCCCCCACCTCCACCACTTACCATTAGTCATGACTCCAGCCCTATTCCAGCCAGGGTATGGAGCATATGATAGCTCCAGGCCCAGCTCTAGTCCTGGTCTGGCCATATAGCAGCAGTTCCAGCAGCATGAGTTCTGCTGCAAGGGTGTGCTGAGGCAGGTGGGGAGGGTCAAGCAGCTGCTGCAGCTCTGACTCCAGCCCCAAGTCAAGGTTGGGGCTAGAGTTGGAGCAGTAGCATTAAACTGTCTCCCCTACCCCGCCACTTTCTTCTTGAACCCAAGATGAAAGCCTTTACCTCTCATGTTGAATGGGGGGAAAACCCCCTCATCTTGAATTTGTGTAAATACGTTAACAAGTTTGGTTGCAGATGTCTTTCTCCAAAAAAATTGTGTAATGGCTTTGTGGGTTATGCATACATATGTTTCTGTTATTTTTATTCCAGAGAGTGCTTTTTCATACATCACTGAGAGCAACTCTTTTTTGTTGAAAGATATTTAGAAATGATTGTTTTTGTTTACCATCAGTCAAGCTGATGTCACCACATACGGACATCAAAAGGCAGCTTCGTTTTCCAATTAGAAAAAGGAACAACACTGCCTGAAGGAGGATTCAGATATATGTTGGCCTGCAGGATAAAGCAGGCATTTATAAAACCTTTTAGAAACGTTTTTAAAATTTCATTTAATTCAGTCAATATCAAGTAAATACAGTGAGAAACATCTCTGCTTACATTTAGTTTTGATTAAAAAAGGAACATAGACTCAATGTATTATTACATTTCAGTATGACATTTTGACATTTTATTTTAAATAAGTCTGTGCTGTTTTAAGGTATGATGACTCTAGGTCCAACTGGTGCTGGCAAGACAAAATGCATTAATATCTTGATGAAAGCTATGACAGATTGTGGTGCTCCCCATAAAGAGATGAGAATGAACCCAAAGGCAATCACAGCTTCCCAGATGTTTGGTACCCTTGATGTTGCTACAAATGATTGGACAGATGGTATTTTTTCTACTTTATGGAGAAAAACATTAAAAGCAAAGAAGGTAACTGGATACTGTGTTATGCTGGCCAAATAGTACTATTTAATTCTGTTCCCTTTAAGGGATCATAACCATGAAACCAGACGCTTCTAGTATTATTTACATGAAGGGTCTGTTATAAGTGATTATAAAGTCAAGTTGAACATATTCTTAGTTGTTTGTATACGAGCTATGGCAAATATACTTATGTACCTAGCAGAGAGTAGTAACCAAGGATAGGTGTAATCTAAAGGTTTTTTTTCTCTTCTACTTTCTTTAAACTTTTAATAATCCCCTTCTTGTCAACCACAAACGCAGTGACTCTCAGGGCTTTAGTATAAAGACAAAAAGTATAATTTCCACAGAATAATAAAACATGCTAAAAGAATCATAGGGTTGGAAGAGACCTCAAGCCCATCTAGTACAACCCTATACTTGGATTGAATAAATTTTTTGAGCATTCCATTAATAAGTTGGCTTTCCTACTGAGCTCTGCACGCGGTTCCTTTAGTCTTCCTTTACTGTCTGACACTTTTATGGAACCCCCATCTTATCCTTAACATACCTTGCCAGTTGTATCTCATTTTTCTGCCTTTGGTTTCTTGAGTTTGTTCCTCCACATTCTTGGTGTTTCTTGGTATGCTTCCTCAGTGACTTGCCTTCTTCCACTGACTCTTTCTTGTAATTCTGAGATAATTAAGAAGCTAAGAAACTGCTTGTGTAGCAGTCTTGGTTTCATGTGATAGTTTTTATCTTTCTACAATGTTGGAATTGCTTCTTGTTGAATCTCCAGTATTATGTCTTTTAGAAACTGACAACCCTCCTGGACCATTTATCATTTAGGAACATATATCATTTAGCTGGTCTGCTAATGGAACTTCATCTACTATTAACTACTGTCTTCTTAATTGATTGAAATCTGCTCTTTTGACCCCCAAATGTCCTTGTTTTGCTTTTTTCATATCCTTTTTCTCAGACTTATGAATTCCATCATACTTCCTCTCAAGTTCCTATCACTCTCATCTTTGCAACCAGTTCTTCCTGGTTGTGTAGAACAAGATCCAAGATAGATAACCCCCTGATAGTATCCTCTACTTTTTAGAACAGAAAGCTGTCACCTTCAGAAATGTAAGGATGTGGGTAAGGGATCACCTATCTTGCTATGACCAATAGAAATAATTTGTTGACAATGAGAAGGTGATGGAAACTTGGGAGGAAGTGATCATGATATAATATAATTCATGATTCTAAGACAAGGAAAGCATGCGATCAGCAGGATTAAGCCACTGGATTTCAAAAGCATAGACTTCAGCATGGTTGCATGGTTCCATGGCAGAACAGACTGAAGCATAAAGGGATCTAGGAAGGCAGGCAGTTCCTGAAGAGCATAGTATTGGAAGCTCAACAGGAAGCTATTTCACCATGATGGAGACACAAAAAGAATGATAGAAGTCCAATGTATCCACTTCACAGGATAATACTCCAACCACTAAGCTACAGATGCCTCAAAATCAAAATCAAAACATACAGGCAATGGAAGAACAGGTAGACCACCAAGAAATAACAAGAACCTGTAGGGAAAAAATTAGGGAAGCAAAAGTAAAAATGAGCTAGAGAAGTTAAGAACAATAAGGAGGGGTTCTATAAATATGCTGATCAGAGAAGAAAGACTGAAGGCAGCTGTGGGTTCACTGCTCAGTAGCCAGGTTGTCGCGAATTGCCTCCTTTAATCGCAAGGGGGTTTGCAAAGTGACTTGTTTCCTTTAACTGCAGGGAGATCTGCTTCCCTTAACCGCAGGGAGCCTTGCTCGCTTCCCTTAACCGCAGGGAGCTTTGCGAGTTCCGGGTAGTTGACTGCTGGACAGGAT
>JAGPOW010000261.1:162271639-162284856 GCA_030014935.1 Caiman crocodilus | reverse complement strand
GTTGCGAGGATTGGCAGATGTTCTGGCGTGAGATAGTGTCGGTACCAATTGAGTTCTCCTAATAGTTGCTGGGTTCCCTTGAGGTCGGTGGGTAGGGTGCGGTCGAAGTTGAGTTGGGGGTTAATGAATGGAGTTTTTCCCCGGGTTGCAGGGGCTCGTAAGTTGTGGGTGGACCGAGTCCCCAAAAAGGTGATGTCTTGTGTGGGTGTGCTCAGGGATTTCTGAAGATTAACAGTCCACCCTTCTTTTGCTAGGTGGGCTATGAGTCCTTTTGTGATGCTTTCGACCTGAGCTTTGTCTCGGCCCATGATGCCTCTGGGCACTAGTGAACTTGTGGGTTGGTGGGTAGAGCACTTTCCTGAAAGCAAGAGCTATATGTTCAACCACTGTGGGTGTTGGGAGTAGTCTAGAAGCTTGGTTTCCCACCTCCTAGGCAACCACTGAGCTAAAAGGTAGGAAGGCATCCCCCTCCTCTTTCACCTTAGTTCTGACAGGTATGTGTGCAGGGCCTCAAGTTCACGTAGATTCCAAAAATTGTGTAAGTGACAAAACTTGCTGTTCTATGGCTATATAAATGCCACTCACAGCCTGACAAAGGCAAGAGTTCAGATGCCTCTTGGCTTTAGTGTTTCCCATTGTCTACTTCCAAATGTTCTGGGCTCTTGAATTACCTTTGGCTGTTCGGTTCAGAGGACCTAGGCTTGTGTACCTGCATCACTCTGTCTGACGTCCTGCCAATGACTCTTTCAGGATACTAGATACATTTTAATGATAATAACCAATTCATTTTGACTTTCCTTCAGGGGTGAGGGGCAGTTATTCTCAAAAGTCAGGTGGGGCAACACCTTAGTCTAAATGCTCATTGAGACCATTTGAATCCTGGTATAAGACTTTAAGTAACTGGATAAAGTATGAAAAAAATAGAAATATTTTGAACAACAGGAAGCAGTTAGCACCAACTAGACAATTTACAAGTCAATGCTTATATATACTAATGTCTTCTTTTAGGTGTGCAGCCAAATTATAATTTTAATCATTGTATTTAAGCTTGTATATTTATGTTTATAAATATGTTGTAGGGAGAACATATATGGATAGTTTTGGATGGCCCAGTGGATGCAATATGGATTGAAAATCTGAACTCTGTTCTGGATGATAATAAAACCCTTACTCTAGCTAATGGAGATCGGATTCCAATGTCCTCAAACTGCAAGATTGTTTTTGAACCTCACAACATTGACAATGCTTCTCCTGCGACAGTGTCTCGTAATGGAATGGTCTTCATGAGTTCTTCAGTGCTAGATTGGAGACCTATCTTGAATGCTTGGCTCCAAACCTTGCCTGTTACACACTCTGATGTCCTATGGAATTGTTTCAATAGTGTATTTCAGGTATTCAGGTCAACCTTTGTACAGTGAAAAATTAATTTTAAAATGCTTTTAGTGGCATTTCTTGATAGTCAGCATTGTTCCTCTCCCCCGCAATTTCAACAAAGCAGGCGGTGGACAGAGGAAGGTCATATTACAGGAGTGAATGTAGCACGCATGACTCCAGATCCATTTGCGTGCTGGGAGGATTTTTCCTTCTGGTTTCCCTTTTTAATCTAGTGGTTAGTGGAGGAAAAGTGTTAACTCTTGCATGCTTAATTTATGTTGTAGGCTGGCAGAATTAACTAACATTTGGTCTTATTGCTACAATTTTAATAGTCATTAGGATTTCTGTGTTGGCTTTTTTTGTTTGTTTTATGATTAAATAAATAAATAAATATCAGACCAACTTCATCCCTATCACAATGTCAGTAACTTAATTACCATAGGGATGTATCTGCTTCATTAATTTTTTCAAAAAGATTTGCTATAGTTCAAACAGGAATTAATTCTGAGAAATGCTCTGGCTTCTTTATACAGTAGGTCAGACTAGATGATCACAGTGGTCCCTTCTGCCCTTATAATCTGTGAATTTAAAAAGTTCATATTCTGAAGGGCCATGCAGATAAGACCCCTATGCTTGAGAATCTTGGTATCTGCTTAATAAATCCCTAAAATACATCAGGTTCAATTCCAGAAGTCTATAGAGAGAATTCATGTTGTCTTGTAGTATTGTTCTAATATATTTTGTTGACAGAAATGTATTTGCTAACAGATAGAGCACAACTGAAAATGTTCATCTTTCTATTCCTTGTCAGTCTTGTTCTATATTTATTTATCAGGTGTATATGCCATCCTTCCCAACAAAGACCCTGAGTGGCTTATACAATAAAATACTAAATAATTTATAAAAGCAGGTAGAATGTTAACTAAAATGTAAAACAAAAACTCCCTAAACTATATACCAATTTAACCTTGCTTGCTAAAGTCCTGCCCAAATAAGATTCTCTTTGCCAATGCTAGCTGTTATTTATTCCAGATTCTATAATATAATGCCTTTTCATTTTGTTTAGATTTTGGAAGTGAGGTGTTTTCCCTTTTACAGTTCTTTTCATATATATATTTTATAAAAATGACAAAAACAACTATTAATATACTGTTATAATAGCTAAACTGTTAACAAATATCTCACAGATAGATTTAATCTTAGTTCACATTTACACTGAAACCAGTTCTAGCATGACATTCATTGTATTCTGTTTCCTAAAAAAAGTAATAATAAGATGTAATAATATTGACTGCAGCAACAAGAGAGGAATTCCTGTAATGCATTTTAAAATGTGCTTCTAAAATTATGTTTATTTGGATCAGTATACTGCTTCTTTTCCATGGTCTTATTTTATATTTTATGCTATAAGTTTGAAAACAAAACAGTAACATTTAAAATATCCATGCCTAAAGCCACAACAATAAAGACCCTAAAAATGTCTGTTTTATTAGACTGAGAGATGAAAAGGGAATGAAATATAAAGTTTGTTCTGGCTGCAGGTTGTGTATGGAGTTGTCAGAATGTAAATGAAACCTGTCATGCTGTCAGTTCTCCTTTTATTTTTAATGAACTATCTTTTCTTTTCAAATTATGTAGTTGATAATGTGGATTTTACAGATGGGAACAACATAGACCCCATATATCTAGATCTATATAGGTATAGCTATATAGATCCATATAGATAATATAGATCTGTATAGATATAGATAGATAGAGATATCTATCTATTTATCTGTGGATGGATAAATAGATAATTTTGGTCTTCATACTTTTTCCAGTATATAATTAGTCTGATAAGTAAGCTGTTCATGAAAACTTCATAAAATAAATTGCACTGCGCGCACTATCCAAATTTCAAAAGTTCTAAATAGAAGATTAATAATGTTAGTCCTGATATTAATGAAAACAAATAAACAGCTTAGGAGTAGTTGATATATCTAGGAAGAAGGTAGATAATGCTACAGATAGAAGCAATCCAAATTTAATTGAATTTGTCCCCAGACTGGCTGTAGGCAATTTTGTCCCCAAACTGATCAATTAGCTGTGCACTAAAATGTAACCATCTACATATGTGGCCCTATTAGGTCTCAGTAGACCGGGGTGGGCAAAATACAACCCACTGGCTGCATCTGCGGAGCCCCTAAAAATTTAGAAAATTAAATTAGAAAAATTTAGAAAATTAAAATTTATCTGCCCCTGGCTCCTGTCGAAGATGACAGGAGCCAGGGACAGTAGGACCCAGGGGAACCCCCAGCAGACTCCTGCAACAGCAGGGCCCACCCAGCCCTGCCTCCCCAGCCGGCAGCCCCTGCCTAGCAGGAGCTTCTGACCTGGGAACATGGGGTTGTTCGTGGCTGCACCAGCATGGGAAACTCAGATAAGAAGTGGAGGGGGACATAGAGGAGGACCCCAGTCTTCAGAGGCGGGCTAGGTCCTCCTGGGCTGCACTGTACAATCATGCAGCTGGGAGCCAGCGGGTGGGTGGGTGGCAAAGTGGGGGTGGGGGGAGTGGAAGCAAATGGTGCGTGGGAGCGCAGGGCCTGTGCCAGTTTCCTGGAGCCAGTGCCAATGGGGCCCAGAGCAGAGCAGTAGGAGCACGGGGTGTGGGCTGGCAGGAGTCTGTGGAGCCAGGCTGACTCAGCTCCATAGACCCTGTGCATCTGCTGTCCTGTTTTGGGCCCCACCGATGCTGGCCCCAGGACAACGGTGTGGGCCCCACACTCCCCGCTGGATGCTGGCTCCCATGTGCCTGCTTACTCCTAATGCCCCCTCCCAGCCCCGTGGTACAGGCAGGAAGCAGCCCCAACCCCACACACCCTGCACTCGCCCATCTGGACTGAGCAGTGGCGGTGGGGAACGAGCTGGTGCTCAGCACAGGGGGAAAAGCACCCCCCTCACCCCGCTGTGCGGCCAGTGCTTCCTGCTGCAGCTGCTTGCCTGTGCCTCTGCACTGCACCAACACTGCCTCGCGGGGCGGCATTGGCAACAGAGAGCAGGCACAGGCAGCCCCGTGCAGGCTCTGAACAGCTGCAGCACAGGGCACCAGCCACAGGGAGGGGGAGCAGCTGCTTTCCCCCCGTGCTGAGCACCAGTTAATTCCCCAGAAACTGCTGCTCACTGTGGAGAAAAGCGGCTCCTCCCCAGTCGCCACCATGCAGTGTTTGCTGTGGCTGCCCACCTGGAGTTCGTACCATGCTAGACTGGCTGACCTCTGCTTCTGTGCTGCCCAGTACAGCAGCAGTGGCCATGTGGAGCAGCCATAGGGCAGCACAGAGGTGGCAGTGAAGCAGTTGCACCACAGCCTAGCACAGCACAGGCTCCGGGTGGGCAGCTGCAGCAAACACTGTCCAGCAGTGGTGAGTGGGGGGGTGCTGCTTTCCTCCATGCCGGGCAGCAGCTTCTGCTTAGCTGCTACTGCCGGTGGCTCAACCCTGGCGGGCAAGCCCAGAGTTGGTGTGGTGCCCAGGCTAACACCGGTGATGGGGAATGAACTGGTACTCAGTGCAGGGGAAAAGCGGCTCCCCCTCTCTGTGGCCAGTGCCCCATGCTGCAACTGCTTGGAGTCCACGTGGGGCTGCCTGTGCCTGCTCTCTGGTGATGTGGCAGAGAGGCAGGACAGCCCCGCATGGGCTGTGAGCGGCTGCTGCAGGAAGCAGTGGCCATGGGAAGGTGGGGGCACTTTTCCTCCATACTGAGCACCAGTTCGTTCCCCGTGGACACACGCGGGGCATTTGGGGTAGGGGCTGCGCACTGCTCTTGGCCTGTACTGTGGTGCTGGGGCATGGGGACTGGGAGTGAGTGGGCATGTGGGATCCAGCGGCAGCCATGAAGGAGCCCGGGGCCTACATCGGCAGGGCCCAGAGCAGGGCAGTGGGAGTGTAGGGTCCTGGCCAGCAGGGGCTCTATGGAGCTGGGTCAGCTTCCCCCTTTCCCTGCTGGTGCAGCCCAGCCTGTCTCCAAAGACCCCTGCCAGCCCACACACTGTGCTCCTACCGCCCTCCTCTGGGCCCTGCTGGCCCTGGGACATTGGTGCAGGCCCCATGCTCGTGCTCGCTTCCACTACCTCTCTCCTGTCACTTTCCCCACTTTCCTACTTGCCTGCTGGCCACTCTGCACTACATGGCTCCCATACCCACATCCATACCCACACACACATCCAGACATCCCCACAAAGCCCCATATGCAATCACTTCCGCGTATACACCACAAACACACAGAAATCAGGACAGAAATATTTTTTAAATTAAATTCAAATATATTATTATGGGTATCAGGGGCAGGGCTTCTGGTCCCAAGTTGGTGACTATGGGACGGGGTACCTATCAAGGGGTGGAGCTACCCATGCGGCCCTTGACAACGTGCCAAAAGTCGGTAAGCAGCCCTCTACCTGAAATAATTGCCTGCCCCTGCGGTAGACTAATAAACACTGATATAGGGTAGTCCTGCTAAACCCAAGTACTACCTTGTGGCAGCATTGTTTCGTGTGCTGCAACTCACAATGATGGGACAGGTTGGGGCACAAGGGTGATTCAGCACAGGGCTAGCCTGCAGGCAGTCCCCATGCTGAAGCACCTTTTTGCCCCAGCCAGCCTCTCCCCAGAATGTGGCCCAGCCTGAGCAGCCCTGGGCTGGTAGGTTGACCCAGTGGTAGCCCGGGTCAACCTACCAGCCCAGTGGCAGCCCGGGCTGCTTGGACCAGGTTCTACATGTGCAGTGAATAAACTCCGGATCAATATGCTCCAGAGGTTTTACTCCCAGGCACATATTCAAACTACTCACCTGGGAGCAAAATACTCCAGGGCAGTAAGCTCCGGGGTTTATTCCAGCGCATTAATCGCACATATAGACATGACCTGTGAGATCAGTTGCAGTAATAGTAATCTGTTTACAAGGAACATGAATTTCTGTGTTAACAAAACAAATTTAAAACTTGATTGGAAACATTAGAAAATGTTAAAAATCACGGTTATTTATTTGTAGAGTCATAAGATAATACAAGATCCCACGCACGGTAGCTACATGAGTATATAGTTGGAGTATGTTAATCCATTCTAAGACATGCAGTTAGTCACGCAGCCTACATTACCCCAGGGTATGCTTTACTAGGAAGAATGGTAAGGGCCTGTGCATAGTAACTGCATCAGAGTTGTAAGGTATCAAGTCATTCTTAGACAATGGTTTTAGCATGCAGCTTACAATTGCTGGTATGGGGAAAAGTCAAAGGCATTAAAAGTTTTTGTCAGTTAATGGTGTGTGTAGGAGGAGTTCAATCCATCCCCCCTGTCTTGGTTACATGGTATTGAAAATCAGCAAAAATAAAAAATGATATGAATGAAATCTCAAGGCCAGTTCACAATCACAGTCAAGTTCTATATATGAAAGCTCCCATACTACTTTGTTTGACTCACAATTCCTGTCAGTTTGCATTGTCATAATATAATAGTGCCACCAAATGGAAAATTGCAGCATTTCCCATTAAGCTAATGTTATCTCAAAAGAACATAAATAATAGGAATATTTTTAGTTTATAAAGCACTTTTAATATTAAAAGATCTCATAGCATCCTGCTATGAGGAAATGGCTTCACCTACTATTGAACATGACAAATAGGGTGGAATTGGAACACTTGTTCACTAAAAAAGAACAGCAACATAAGACATGAAATGCAAAAGCAGAATACTTATTCAAAAGATTAAACTCACAAAATTCACTTTTTGGGTAAACTCCAGTTTAACTTTCCACTGGATATTATTTAATCAGGTGACGCAGCAGAGCAATTTAGCACCCTAAATCTTCCCCCACACATTTGCAATCTTAGTGCCAAATTTTACATTCGGATCTCCCATGTATACAGTCTCCTGTAACTGATAGAGTTGATAAGACTTCAGCCTTCTTAGACTTCAATCAGAGCTTTGAAGAAAATCAAGAAAGCTGAATGAAACAGAGATGGAGGCCTTCTAAATGCAAATTGATTAAATTAGATAAAAATAGATACTGATAAAGACTTACACTATGTATGAATCATAAAGGCAGTTATTAGCCTCTGTCTTCCCATGAACAAATGTCAACAATAAAGAAAAATTTCCAGAGTGTAAAACACAAAGTGCTGATCTCCAGTGTAGGTCAAGAGCACTCTCTGAATTACATTTTTGAATAAATTTATGTAGATGTTATGATATAAATCTCACTGACTATTATTGGAGATGTTTACTAATAATGAATGTTCATGTTCTAAATTTGAATATTCATACCACAGGAGAAACAAAGATAAACATGTTTAAGGCATAGGATAAAGCCATATAAATCATGATATTGATTTACAGGATTTTTAAAAAGGTTTTAATAAACTCTGATTAATGTAATATTTTCACTTTTCAGGATTTGATTGATTTTGTTTTCACTGTTGTGACACCAAAAATGCCAATTTTAGAATGCATGTACATCAAGCAAGCGATTGACCTCCTACAGGTAGAGATAATATTAGATTTTCTGTCAGTCATTTTTTTATTTGTATGTAGATAATGTTCAAAGAGAGTAGTAGTCACACTTTGTGTCTGCTTTACAGGGTTTATTGGCAGACCAAGATGAGAAGCAGCCCAGTCAGGAGGATATAGCTCGCTTGTTTGTTTTTGCTATAATGTGGTCAGTTGGAGCTCTATTAGAACTGGATGATAGAGTGAAAATGGAGCTGTTCTTAAGGAGTCATTCTGCAGTCCTGGAACTTCCAGCTGTGAATGGAGAAGAAACCATGTTTGAATTTGGTATTAGTGATTGTGGTCAGTGGGAACACTGGTCAAAGAGGGTTTGTATGAAATAAAGTACTACTTCTTTCTTATAATTACAGCTAATGCATGTAGTTGACAAGAAAAACACATTTTACTAATTAAAGCCTATAACGCAATTTGGGAAATTATGCTTAATAAATTACCGTAAGTCTCTTGTTTGAAGATTTTCTTTTTCTTTGAAGATATTTTCAGTAGAGATCAGGAAACAACAATGCAATAGTTTTGAGGGGATAAAACAAAAAAAAAGTTAGTTTTACTCTAGTGTTTGTGGTGAACTGCCTGCTCAAAATAAGGCCCCCAGAAATCTTTGTAAGGAGAAATGGGGGAGTGAAAATACTCTACTAGTTTTGTACTGATGGGAAAGCAGGGTCAACCTTATCAAATAGATAATATACATGTGATTTTGTGATCATGAACAGTGCTTTTCTGATCCATATAAAATTTCTAATTAACTGTATGCATTATTTCTATTTCAGGTACCGGCGTATATATACCCTAGTGATTCAGTGCCAGAGTACACTTCCATTCTGGTTCCAAACGTTGATAATATTCGAACGGATTTTCTAATGGACACTATTATGAAGCAAGGAAAAGCTGTTCTGCTCATTGGGGAGCAGGGAACAGCGAAAACAGTTATGATTAAGGTACATGGATGGACACTGTTCCCACTGAGACATTTTACCCAACATATACATACAAATTGTAGTTTCTAAGTACCTACTGTGGTACCTCCTGACATTTTGCTAACCATGGTGTATTGGGTATTAAGGAAGTCACCTTTCCTAGGCTCTCTTTTCTGATTTTTCATGAGAAGTCAGATTTGACAACTTGCTAACAGCGCCTATGATTAGAGGATTTCCTGTTCCCCTAACCCTTTTGACCCCTCTTCATGAAATTTGTTCATCTGTATTGCAAAGACTTTCTTCAAAGCCAAAGGAAAATAGAGATAATAGAGATGTTATCCTCATTAGGAGAGGAGTAAAGCACACTAGGGGTGCATCTGCACAAGATGTTTACTGCAGTCAACTGATTAGCTTCATAGTAAATATTGTGCATCTACACATATGCCCCTATTAGAGTGGAATAAACTAATTAACTCTGCAGCAGGATAGAACTTGTAAATACAAGTACAGGAAACCTTCGCTATTTGCAAATCTGCTGTTCATGGATTCAAATGTTCATGATGTGCCGTGCCAACTGGGTGGGTCGAAGTGAGCGCTGCTGCAGCTCCCTCTGGTGCTGCACTGAGCTCCTACCTCTGCGTAAGCAGGCACAGAGCACTGTGTTGGGCGAGGGAGGGCACAACCAAGGAGAGCAGAGCCAGGCAGGCGGAGTGGGAGGGCAGAGCCGGGCAGGTGGAGAGCGAACACCATGGATGGGGAGGGAGGCAGCAGCAGCATCTTCTTCCCTGGAAGCAGCTGCAGTTGGTCCCCAGGTGCTGCAGGAGAGCCCCACACTTCCAGCTTCTCATGGTGTCTGACAGGGAGCCCCATCAGTATTTGCAGATTTCACCATTTGTGGGGATCTCCAGAAAGGATCCCCCATGAATGGCGAGGGTCTCCCGTACTATCCTGCTGTGGAGTTCTTTACTGCACAGCAGCTTGCATGTAGACACTGCCACAGCTGGCTGGGGCATGAGGGTGCTTCAGTGCAGGGGCTGCTTGCTGGCTACCCCTACACTGGAGCATCTTTGTGTCCTAGCCAGCCTCTCCTCAGCACATTAAGCTGGGGGGAGCAGCCTCAGCCTGGCAGACTGACCCTTGGGACCCCCTGCCAGCTAGGGTTGTTCCAACCTGGCTCAACATGTTATGGTCCTGGGCCCACATTCAGATGGTGCAGACAGGAGCAATAAGTTCCAGAGTTTATTGCTTTGCATTAGTTGCATGTGTAGACACTCCTTAGGGTTGTAGTAAAGCACACAAGAAGGGTAGTAAAGCACTAGAACAGATGGTGGCAACTAGAAAGATGGTGGGATCCCCATCCTTGGAAGTTTTTAAGACCTGGCTAGACAAAGCCTTGGCTGGGAAAATCTAGTTGGGAATTATCCTGCTTTAAGCAACAGGTTGGACTAGATCTGAGGTCTCTTCCAACCCTAATTTTCTATGATTCTATGCTTCTATGATGAATTTTTTTGAGACAGTTTTCCAAGACTAAGTGTAATATTAATTATATGCCCTCATCATTCCCACATAGGAAATAGCACATTGTTCTTTTCTTTATAAGGGCTACTATAAAAGGGTTTGTCCCCCCACTTTTAAAATGCCCCCAATTTGTCTTATTGTACACGTGCAACATTTGATAATTAACTACATAGGAAGCCAAAGTCAAAACAAAAAAAGACTAAGTCCCAAATGAAACTAGTCAGCAGCTTCAGTTTCTCCAGTTTTTATCTGACCAAAACCTAAAAGAAGACCTTTAAAAAAAAGTCTGCATCTATTCTGCTTCTCCTGGAATATGTATATTAAACCCATTTTGCAGTGCACTATACTGATGCTAAGAGCAATAAATGCTCTTTTCTTAGCAGAACTGTTTGTGCCAGCCTGTGTGCTAGTGTAACATCAACTTCTGTTCCTGGCACTATCTGGGGAAGCTATTTTAGCAACATGAAAGGGTGTGGTATAGTTAATGGTTCTAATATTTTACATACTGGAATTTAGCCAGACACCAACCAGTAATTCCCTGCCTTCTATTGCCACTCCTTTCTCTAAAAATACTTAGACGTTATTCCCAGTAGTGAGTTACCCTGTATCTAAACAGAAAAGAATATTGCTCTTACAGAGGGAGGCAAAATTTTAAAAAGTAATAACACCATTCTTTCTCATTTAGTATATAAGCAAACTGTCTCTCCAAATGTGCGATCTTTTTCTCCTCCTCTAAAGTATTATTCCACTTATGACCTGGACTGTACACAAAATAACTTCTTCTGGTCAGGAATTTCTAATTCCATCTAACTGCTGTTATTCATTCAAACAGCAACAACATAATCCCAACTTTTAAAAATGGAAAATTTCAGGTGTTAATTTGAGAGCTTGGGAAAGTTAAAAGTGTTTAAAAATATACTAACAGGTTTAAAATGAAGATTGTTTTATGACCTTTACTACAGCAATTGCTACTGGCAGTATTACTGTGCTAAGAGTAGAAGAACTAATTTACACAGATGTAACATTGGTGTGACAGCGTGGGGGACAGTGCCCTGGATATTGAAAGTCTATATATTTTAATATTATAAAAAGATATTGATTTTTTTAAATTCAAGTTGAAGGCTCTTAATGTTGTTTTAAATATCTGTTGATATTATAAACTGAAGCCACTGACAGATGATCAGTTAAAGGCACAATAGAATCTGATCCACAATTCTGACACAATCCTCAATACCACTTCTGCATAGCAGGAAGTGTGATTGTGGGACTGGGAATCATTTCCCAATTGCACCCAATTTCCAGTGCAGGGGAAGCCTGAGATCAGGATCCCAGGCTGAACGGGCAAGTAGAAAGCCAGGTGTCTGGTGCTCCCAGCCTCAGGAATGGTCTGGAGCCTTAAAGGTGTACCAGTCAGCTGACTAGCACTCTCAGCCTTGCAAGCACACTGGAACAAAGGATACCAATGTGCTACCACAGCTGGGAGCTCTGATCAGCTGATCGATGTTAGTCACTTGTTCAGTTTAAGGCACAATGGGAGCCAACCAGAACCTTATTACAAATATTTTGTGTAGTAACTTTATGGCTTATTCCATGATTAATTGCTTGAACACGTGGTCAGGGTACCACTTAAGACACAGTTAAACTGATTGGTCACATCTTAAGTGTAATGTCTGCCAGGGACAAGATTCTTACAAGTTGCTAAGTGGTTGGTGACTTCTAACTGTGGGTGTGTTGGGTCTGATTTTACACACAAACTGAATAGCAGCATCTCTCATTGACTGTATGTGACCATGTGTGCGTACTGCTAAAGCAGCCACTCTCCCCTATTTTCCAGGATTGTCTCAAGTATTGTGGCTGCGGACTTCCCAAAAGTGAAGCACATCAGCAGCACTGTTTATCTAGCCTACAGCGTCTTGCTGCGGTGCCTATAACAACTGTAGCCATAAGGGGTGCAAACCACTTTTGGCACAGAGGTCTGTAGAGCATTGGAAAGTGTGTTCTAGATTTCAATACCTGGAAATTGGTTGCTTATGAATTGTATTTACAAATTGCATTAAGAATATTTATCTTTACAGGGTTATACCAGCAAATATAATCCTGAAGTTCATCTGACCAAGTGTTTAAACTTTTCTTCTGCAACTTTACCAAGTATGTTCCAAAGAAGTATAGAAAGTTACATAGATAAAAGAATGGGAACCACCTATGGTCCTCCATCTGGGAAGAAAATGACTGTTTTTATTGATGACATCAACATGCCTGTGATTAATGAATGGAGTGATCAGGTAAAAAAAATGTTAGCAACTGAATTTTCAGTGGAAACTAATGTGAAAGACTGTTTCTCGAATCAGGGATTGCATTTGTAAGACTATACATGTGTTTTCAGGAGAACTGAAAAATTGTACTTGTTAAATCATGTCTTTGTAACATACACTAGCTATATTAACACAGGAGCTTGCTCTCTAAAATTTCTTATGCTTAGCAGCAATAATGGGAGTACTGATCTAGATAAGACACCATAGACAACTAGTGTCCTAATTACTGTGTCCTATGGACCAGTTTGGGCAGTGTTCAGCAATATAATACTTGAAGTACTGGCACATCTGGAGCATTGTTGGGTGCCTATACACGTGCAGGGAGGCTGCTCCAACACACTGTAATTATAGGATGTCAGAGCAGACAAGGTTAATCGAGTCTGCTGGAGCATGCTGATTAGAGCGCTCTAGCCAGCCTCTGCATTTCATGTATCAATATCCCTGTGCTTCAAAATGGCAACAGGGGTGATTTAACTAAAGTGTATTTGCCACCATTCTGAAGTGCAGGGATGATGATACATTAGACACTGCAGGTGCTTTAATTAAAGTGGCTCTTGGAACTG
>JAGPOW010000261.1:162257625-162271539 GCA_030014935.1 Caiman crocodilus | reverse complement strand
GGTGATTTAACTAAAGTGTATTTGCCACCATTCTGAAGTGCAGGGATGATGATACATTAGACACTGCAGGTGCTTTAATTAAAGTGGCTCTTGGAACTGCTCTTTTTAAAGCACCCCAACTTGGAGCACATGTAAAAAAAAAAACCCTTGATACTAAGGCTGCCACCATTGGGGAAGCCTTAGAAAAAACATCATAGCATAGTGTGATGGCGGCTTACCGCCATCAGGGACACAGGGCAGATCAGAAGAAGGTCCCAGGGGACTAGCAGACCCAAGGGAGGAAGAAAGGAAAAAGCACTTACCAGCAGGAGAAGCGATGAGGCGGGAAGCAGAAATGTGGTGACAGCAGCCGCAGCTGCCGCCATTACAGCCGCGCGAGCCGCTCCTGCGCCGCGCATTTAAACGGCTGTTCCCGGCCAGTGCACCACTGTGACACCGATGGGTCGCGTTCACTGATATCTTCTCGTGGGTCACCTTTCTCCCTCGTCTCACCTGCCACGACTTTGATGGAACTTGTTTATTTTAAAAGAAGGAGTTCAGTGGAGATCTTAGACACTAGAGGGGCATCCCACCGAGGGGTACTCACGACCACGAGGTCCGATGTTCCACAAGGCTCCGCCACCCCTACACCTCGTCCACTCGCCAACCGGTCACTTGTCAGTTCATTGCTGAAGGATCTTGGTCCAATGGTCCATAGGCCCTTGTTGACTCCTGATTGTGGATTGGTGTTGGTGCCCTGTTCGTGCCCCCTTAGACCCGGCCGTAAATTTTCTCTATCTTGGGACTCTGTCTCACTTTTTATCCCTTTAGAAGAAATATTCTCCTGTTCCTGAGGGACTTCCTGGAGCTGAGCCTTGCTCCAGCTGATTCGTGGCAGCAAGCCCAGCTAGAGCACCCTGTGCTATATAAGCCTCTCCTAGCCTCTTTCCTGAGAGAGTACTGTCTATATGTGAGACAGTCTCCTGGCGAGTTGCAACAATTCCTGCCTGCAGCCTCCCTGCCTGCTCCTTCTTACTCTCTCTCTCCTCCTCTTCCCCCCGGCCGCAATGCCTGCTGGGGTTTTTAAACTCTCCCGCGGCAGCCGGCGCAGCTGCCGTGATTGGCTCAGCTGTTCCCCTTGCCAGGAACAGCCATTTAAATGCGCAGCGCGGGAGCGGCTCACGCGGCTGTAATGGCGGCGGCTGCGGCTGCCACCACATTTCTGCTTCCTGCCTCATCGCTTCTCCTGCTAGTAAGTGCTTTTTCCTTTCTTCCTCCCTTGGGTCTGCCGGTCCCCTGGGACCTTCTTCTGATCTGCTCTGTGTCCCTGATGGCGGTATGCCGCCGTCACAATAGGCACACCTATGAAGACCTGCTAGGTAAATATCCACAAGCCATTTTTTTTTTTCTAATTAATTAGAAATTGTCAGAACAAAATGTTCAGAATAAACATCAAGCTATCTGGTAACAACATGAAAGACTTCTAGACTGTCAATCTCAGTTATAATCTGCATTTGTAGCAGTTATAACCAACTGTGCTTAAAGCACTGATATGTCAAGCAAGAATTGCTGTTTTCTACCAATGTAACTATGCTTATCTAGACAACTTAAGAAAAGAAGCAGGAGAATTTGGGGAGCATTCTAACCATCATTCCTTCCTAATTTATCCAGACTTTAAAGCAAAGTTATCACTAACTGAAATCCCAGACAGGTTAGACAGTTGATCCAAAGTGCTAAGATATTTATGTGAATGTTAAAAATGAATTAAATAAATAAGTAATGTAATTAATAAATATTTTATGCACCTGCCCTCTTTGAAAGCCTGGCTTTAATTTCTAGTATTTCTCTTGGATAAGTAGATACCATACTTACCACTAAACTAATCAATCCTACTCGTGCATTTAAGACCTGTCCAAAGCTGATCTCTTTCATTCCTTTTCATTCCTGATCATCATGTCATTAACATGGTCCAGGCTCAGCACTCAGTGCAAAGCTGATTCTGAGCCCATCTCCTTCTTATGTATTCGTTGGCATCTGACTATGCTTAATTTCAAATGCTAGGTTTTCCTAAACTGCCCTACATCCTTTCACTTTGTGGAATGCTAATTGTTTATCCAAAACTTGGCCATGACTAAAATACAAGCAGTGGTTCTCAACTGGGGTTACTGTGGCATCCCAGGGTTCTGCAAGAATCTGCCAGGATGCCAGGCTGCCAACACAGCCACAGGCTGAAATTGTCCTATATGCTCCTGTTTTCAGGGGCACATCAGAATCAAACTGAGAAGCAGCTGCAGCAGAAGGGCATACCTGCCTCCATAATGCTGCATAATGTTTGCTGCATAATGCAGAGTTGAATCAGAAGGAACTGCAGGTAGGTGCACATTTCTGCTGTAGCCGCTTCTCATTTTGAATCCTAGGTACCTCCTGAAAGCAGAGGTGCACAGGACAGTTCCAGCTAACCTACGTGCCTCCGTTTCTGTGAGATACTGTGCTAGGTTGGACTGGGAAGGTCTCTGGCAAGAGCACACACTCCTTCCATTGCTGCTTCCCAGCCTGGCTCTGCAGAAGGCACACAACGCAGTTTCACCTGGTAGTATGGTGAATATAATATAATATAATTATATATTAAATTAATTATTAATTAATAGTAAAATTATAAAGCACATTGATTACATTCATTATAAATCATGTATTTCTAATATTCATAATACATTTATATTAGATTTTTAAATAGAGTGCCACTAAATTTTTTAAAGTTTTGGAAGGGTGCCTTGAGTCTAAAAAGGTTGGGAACCACTGGCCTAGAAGGACATTAGATACTACTTAACAAGAAGTCTTTTTCACTTTATGCACCTAACTGGCACATCTGCAGCCATGTAACTACAGGTTTTGACTTTTACACACAGCTTCACATTCAGTTTCACCCTGTGGCAAAACGATCTCCCTGAACACGTGCCTACAGGCTATAAAATGCCACAGTCTAGAGGCAGAACTAAAAGCATGCTGGTATGCAGCTGGAAAACTGACATTTAGGTGCATAGAGGGAAATAGAATTCCACTCCTTTCCTTTTTTGTTCTCTTGTAGTAGCATAAGGAGTAGTTGGCGACTGGGACACCAGCCTTGGGTTCCCACTTAGACGAGGTACAAGAATGGCTATACCCCTGCTCTTTCAGATATATTGTAAAAAGCACTACTCACTGCAAAATACTGTGTTTTTTTGTTTTTCACCTGATCTTTTATTACATTGGATATATTTATTCAGACAAACTAAAAACTTAATGAAATAATATCTGAAATTCCTGTTTCTGTTTTGGCTACTAGATCACCAATGAAATTGTAAGGCAATTGATGGAGCAAAAAGGTTTCTACAATTTAGAAAAGCCAGGAGAATTCACTAATATAGTTGATATCCAGTTTGTAGCTGCCATGATTCACCCTGGAGGAGGTCGGAATGATATTCCACAGCGCCTGAAACGCCAGTTTACTATTTATAACTGTACGTTGCCCTCCAATGCGTCTATTGACAAAATATTTCGAACGGTATCTGAAGGCTATTTCTGTGTACACAGAGGCTTCCCTGAAGAGATATGTAAACTAGCATCAGCATTAGTACCTACAACTCGAAAAGTCTGGCAAGCAACTAAAATAAAGGTAAAAAATATGACTATTTTTAACAAGTCTATTCCTGCGACCTGAAATACAAAGATGAATTAGGCCTTTTTGTTATAGTAGAATATGTGTATAATTTCCACTGTGTTGTTAATCAGAATCCTATGACTGTATTGTCTGTTGAAAAATGTGTTGTAACAGTGATTTTCCTGGAGTGATGGTAGGGATGATAGTATTTAATATTTATATTGTGGTAGTACATGGAAAACACCCCAGTGCAGCTCCTTGGCATGAGGGACTACAAACACATAGGATACACTTAAATCCCTTCTCTGCCTCTGCATAGCTGTGTATTTTTAGCTTGGCAAAAAGGAGGTTGGGGGGGGACATGATAGCAGTTTTTTCAAATATTTGAAAGACTGCCATAAAGAAGAGGGAGAACAACTGTTCTCTCCTACCACAGAGGGCAGGACATGAAGTAATGGGTTTAAGTTGCAACAGAGTAGTTTCCAAACAAACTTCCTTACTGCCCAGACAATAAAAAAAAGAGGCTGCCCATGGAAATGATGGGATCTCCTTTGCTAGATACATTCAAGAGGAGGCTGGATAAGTAGTGGACATGGGTGGTTTAGGAACAGCATTCCTGCATTCAGATAGGGAGTTGAACCAGATGACCCCTGATGTTACTTTCAACCCTGTGCTACAATGACTCTGTGGCTAGGGACAGACATTACACATAAGCTGGTTTAAGTGATCAGAAACTGGTTTAAACCTGTCACAGAACAGATGTTCAGTCCACATAAACCAGTTTTAAAATGGCTGAAACCAGTTTGAGATAAATGTAGTTGAAATGTAGTATATCAGACTTAGCTGATTTGGGTCAAACCGGTTTATGCAATGTCTATCCCAGAACCCTTGCTGGTTTAAGTTAAAGCAAACTGCTTACTCATCCCCTTACTGCTAAGCAGGGATTCTGCCATCCCCTCTGCCTTACACAGACACCTCTCAGGATTAGTTAGCAGACAACATGCTGGCTATGATCCATGCTGTGGCAGATGGGACAATTTCAGAATCAACAGGTAGCGGGTAATGTCACTGTGTTGTTTTCTTAATGGTGTGATAAACACTGAGTTAGGGATGATTTATACTGTGTTATCAATTCCCTGCTGGGCTGGTCAGAAGAGGGGGATCCCTCCCTAATCGGAGCATCCTGCCTGGGCCTGGCAATGTCCCCCTCAGTACAACATTGTGAAAGGAAAGGGAAGACTGTTCTCACGCCGCCTGGCTTCTAGCCTGAGCCACTACAGGCATGTGCATGCATTTCTGGGATGTCTCTGTAGTTACAAATTGATTCAGCCTAGCCAGGTTAGACTAACCTGCAAAGACTGAATCAGTTCAGGCTCAGGCTTTTTGAATGTCTGTCCATAGTCCATATGACCATGAGCAGAGGTGGTTAGTCATGTTAGTCTGAATTCAGGCAAAAGAAAGGGCAGAGTAGCCCCACAGAGACTAGGTGTTTCAGAGAGTCACGAGCTTTTGTAGGCAACAACCTGTTTCATCAGATGCTATGCATGGACTTGCTGAAAGAAAGGATTTTAAGCAGAAAGGAATTTAAATACAAGAAATTATCCACAGAATGGATAGTATTAAGTAGAGTCTCAACAGAGACTATGGGATTCTTATCCCATTACCTGGACTAGCTGTTAACTCCAGTTTTTAACCCCTGTGTCTCTCGATGTGTTAACTGCCTTTTTTATTCCTGTTGATCTAGTCAACCGACTTTTGTCTCTCAGCAGTGTCCCCTCCCACTCTCCCTTCCTTTGTAGATAAATTCCTATTCATAATGAACAACATAGTCAACAAATACATCCCTTTTCCTGTATATGAATTATCCATTAAGAACTGTAATGTTTACATCTATTTATCATTCAAAAGATTCTTTTTTTTACTTTTCTTCTGCCATTTTCCCTCCTCCCATTTCCTCTAGCTTGTAAACAGAACAATTCCTGAAAAGACAGAGACAGAATAAGAAGAAGTGACAGTAAAGCAGTGAGGGGATTGGCGTTTCTGCCATTTTTCTGAGGCCTTGAGTTCTGTGGTTTATGGAATTGTCTTGACTGCGCTTATTTCCTTATTGCTGTGGCTTTGAAGATTTCAGGAACATTGGAGCCTAACATATGAATAATTAAAAGCTGATGAGCATCCTAGTCATTTTTTGCTTTCACAGGATAATGGCTTCCATAACATCAAGCATGAGTTTGTGCTTTAAATTAAATCTTCTTGTTAAAGTTGACTAAACAAATCAGTATTCATTTAAAAACACATAGGTAACTATTAAGAATTTCAGTGTTTCTTAAACAGCTACTTAAATATGGCTTATGACTTTCTTTTGTAGATGCTACCAACTCCAGCTAAATTTCATTACATCTTTAATTTACGAGACCTCAGTCGTATTTGGCAAGGGATACTTACAGTCACAGCTGAAGTTTGCCAGAGCACCAGTGTTTTGGTAGCCCTCTTCCAGCATGAATGCAAACGTGTAATTGCAGATAGGTTCACAAGCCAGAATGACAGAGACTGGTTTGAAGATATGATGAAAAAGGTAAGGCAAATAAAATTCAGTATTCCCTTGAAAGGAAGCAAAAGAAACATTTCACTGGTGACAACAATCTACCACATATATTTTTAGATTGCTGATGAAGAGCATGGTGAAGACTTACTAGGAAGTAACCTCAAAGAACTGTACTTTGTGGATTTTTTACGTGATGCTCCAGAACCCACTGGAGATGAACCTGAAGATGTAGAGCTAGAAGCTCCTAAAATTTATGAGCCTGTTCCATCTTTTGATCATTTGGCTGAAAGATTACAGATGTTCATGTTGCAGTATAATGAAAACATCAGAGGTGCAAAGGTGGACTTAGTATTTTTCAAGGTATTTGTTTCTCTGATTGTGCTTACTTTATCTAGTCAGTATTGATAGTTTCCCAATACATGTGCAGTCTTTGTGGATTTTTCCTTATTTAATGATCCATGGATTTTATATTGTCACTGAGATTAAGTGAAAATGGTCAATTATGCCTTCTAAGAAAAACTCCTGGGTTTCTTCCAAACAAGCATGACAGGACATAGGATATTCCTTAGCACTGCTTGCAGACATTAAAAAACAAAAACAAAAAGCGTGTGCTTTACTGGAAGAAGTAGCATGGTTACTTTGACCTGGCTCTGCAGCATCTGTATAGATTGGGTGCTTCAGTGGGGTTTTTTGCACTTTTATCTAAAAGTTGAGTCAATCAGCTGTTAGAAAGAAGCGCCTAAAAAAGCCCCACTGAGGCACCCAACCTATACAGACATTGGGCAAGCAGGGTCCAACTAACATGCTGATTCTTCTAGGCATGTACTGGGCTCAGTGTGGGAGCACATGGGGTTTAAAGTAAAGCATCATTTTGGAGGGGGCAGTTAATACCCGCAAGCAGCCTGTATTATTTATATTACAGACTTCTACTTCCATTAGCTTTTATATCACTTTCCAGTTCCCAATCCTTTCTTTCTCCCTGCTTTAAAATTCCCCAAGCCCAAGCTTGTTGTTTCCCTGCTAATTTCTCCCTGTGTCCTTTGAGGTTACACTCTCCTGAAAAGATCCTTTAATCCCACTTCACAGAAACCTCTGGTTGTCGGGACATTATATATTCAGATCAATACTGTTTTTTTGCCTCATCTACTTTCAAGGGACTGGGCTACATAAGAAGTTTTGAACAAAATTTTAAAAATCTATTTATGAGAAATCAGACTTTATTAATTTAGTGCTGTCACCATTCAAGATATAAATACAATATCTGGATGGAATACAAATGGAGAGCTTACTTTCTTTTCTTCTCTTTGGTTCTTTTCTGTTCTTCCTTTTCTTTTCCTTGACACACTTCAGTTTGTATATATTGAAAGTATCTCGCTTAAGAGACCTGTCTTTAAGAGGCTCAATAAATTTTCTTCCTGCTCCTCTTCAACCCTTAAAAGCAAATGTCACCTTAGTTTTTCTGAATGCAAGCAGTGCATAAGAGGCCTTTTTTGGGAACATGAAGTAGGGAAGCTCTTTCAGGACTAAATCTGCTGCCTTTTGAAGTCAGGAGGATCTTTTCTATTGATTTCAGTGGGCACTGGCTTAGGCCCTGAATGTATATCAAAGCTTTCAAATTACCCTAACAAGGTAACACAATGCCATATACATTGACTATGATCCATTTGTTCCTTAGTCTCCCTATAAACCAAATAGTCACTGTTCATTTAAAATAATTCAAGCCTTTTCAAGCATTTCAATCCTAATCATAGACATTTTTCAGCCAAAATGCACACTGAAAGGCACAAGTGGCAGTTCTGTTGCCTTTACAATACTCAGAAATGGAATTAAAAACTTTTGGTCTGAAGCCTTTTTTCTGTCACTAAGCAACTCAGTTCCTCAGGGTTCTCCTCTGAAATCCAGTTTTAAAAAAAAATCCCTTCTTTAAAAAGATTATATGGACTGGACTGTTACTGCCAGCAAACAAACACATAGAGAGAAAATCTAGAAACCGCTTCTGTAGTAGCTAAAGTATTCACATTGACATATAACGACTGCAGTCTTATTTGCTGGGTAATGCTGAAAAACAATAATCTTGGTATTTAAAAACATTCTTTAGTGAAATCACAACATTGCCATTTTAAATTAATTTAATGTGGTTTTTGCTGGTTTATTATTGAGGATTGAGAGTGGCAGGGAATCTTGTTCCCCTTCCTTCACATTATGGATCTTTTCTCAAAACCACCATCATTCCAGCCACAAAGGATCAGAAAACATTTCTCTAAGGGGTTCATCTGTGCTGCTTCTTAATAAGATGGAAAGATTTATGTGAAAATCCTTTTAATTTTGTTGGGAGTGACTCTTACCTTAAACTGGTTCCTTTTCTATGTGATATTTAAAGGGTGAGCAATAAAAGCACTGGGTAGGAATACCAAGAGGCACACCCTAGCCACTCAGCACATACCAGAGCCCCCAAATTAGACAGCATTCCCAGTATATGACATTCCTGAGCATGCACAAAGAAGTATGCCTAACACAACATGGGAGCAGCTTTAGGCATGTGCTCTAGGAAGCAATAAGCCAATTACACTGCCTACTTTCTGGGAATGAGTGGATGGAGGTGCACCTGGGCTCACCATGAAGGCTGTGTAGACATAGTCTCAGTGTATGTTTCCCTTTGCCTGGCTCAAGCATAACCAAAAGGATAGCAAACCCAGTTCTTCCTTGACTAAATAAGCAAGAATGTTTTCCTGTCTGATCACTGCAGTAGCCATTGAAAGTCAGAGGTGCTGCAGGACAGCCCAGCTCACCAAGAGGTCCATCTTTCAAAAACAGATACCGATTCCTCTAACATGATGCTGTGAGCTGTACTCAAGGAAAAGACATAATAAGCCCCTACAAACTTCTTAGAGTTAGGAGTAAAGAAAGATAGGGAAGATGGATATGGAGGAGGTGGACCAAAGAACAGAGAGATTAGAGAAATAAATTTTAATCCGGAATATGGCTCACTCTTCTGTAAAATTTCATCCACACCAGTGAAGTGAAAGAATATTTCAGTCATTCAGGAAAAGGTAACTATTGCTTTTACTTGAATCTAAGATGACCCCGAATTTAAGATGGCCCCCCAATGATTAGATTCTATATATGGAAAATGTATAAATGTGTTATAATATTCCAGGGGTTTCGGTTGTAGCTGCGTTTGGTCTAAGGACATAGGCAGACAAGGTTCCTTGGGTGAATTTGATATCTTTTATTAGACCAACCCAAATAGTTGAAGAATAGTTATTAAGCAAGCTTTCAGGTTCAAAAACCATTCTTCAGGCTAGGAAGTTTCAGCAGTTGGTGTGTGCTCTTCCTGGATGGAATGAAAAGTAAAGAAGCCAGGGGCTGGGTTGGGGAGTCAGTTGCCAGGCAGATTATAATGTATCAAAAATCCAGGTATAATATTCCAGGTACACGATCTGATTGTCAAAGGTTAACTTGAATTCATCCCCTTCCCCCACTGCTACAGCAGGGAAATGCAGTGGCTGGGGTAGGGGGTTCAGATGGCCCCCTAGCCCTCTGGCCTTGCCACTTCTTCCCCCTACAGCCTTCCTATCCCCCACACCACTAGGACCTCCCACCCCCAGCTCCCCACAGTCTCTGCTCCTTCCTCCTTCAATCCCCCAGGTCTCTGCCCCTTTCCTTGCACTCTCTCCAGTCTCTGCCCCTTCCCCCTGCTCTCCATAGCCTCTACCTCTCCCTGCCTTCCCGCCCTTATTGTCAGACACTGCTCAGACTCTGTTCTCTCCATGGATCAGCATATGGAAGTGCAGCCCTTGCCAAATTATGCAGCAGCATTAGCACTGCTGGTTGGCTGGGCAGGGGCCAGAGTTTCCCTGTGCTCCATGATGGGAGGGAATCCAGCCCAAGCCAGAGCTGAGCTGCACCTGGCAATGAAAAGGGGGGAACCGAAGCTGAAGAGGGCAAGTGGAGGGGGCAGGGAGGTAGGCAGCTGCTATGGATTTGACATTGGCACTGCCCCAGGATCAGGGCCAGAGTAGGGATGCAGCAGCCACCTGCCCCACCCCACTTTGTACTCTAATCTAAAATGAGGGGCTCCACCCCATGCTGATTAGGGGAAAAAGGCTTGTCTTAGATTTGAATGAATACAGTATTGTGATCAATGTAACACGACTTACTGCATTAATTATAGTCAATATGCATTGACAAAATTTACTGCATTGTTTCAGCTTCTCTATGGTGACAGTATTAACAGTGTAAGAGAGCTTCAACAAAATGTAAAAACATTTTCTTTATCATGTATTTACTATTGAATTGTGGGCTTTTTTTTTAAGTGGGGAGGATTGGTCTTCTGGGTGTTTCAAGTATTGGGTTTTGCTTTTGGACAGCCTGTCAGAAACAGGATGCTAATTTCAAAGATGAACTGTTACTTAAGGAAACAAAGAACATATTTGTTTCATACTCGTTTGGCTAAAGATATAATGGAAACAATCTACCAGTTTTTTTTTAATTGTGGATCAGATACCGCACCTCTGAAATTAATAGCAAAACCTCCCTTTAATTACTGTGGGTTATTTTTTATACCTATGATGTAAACAGAATGTAAAAGAGCTGGCTTCTCTGTTCTCCTTGGAGTACAGGGAAGCTAAGTTAGTATGCAAATTTGTCACTTCCTTGGCTTTTTGTTAACTCCTAAGCCAAATATTGGAATTTAAATATTAGTATTCATTTCTACTTCGGGTATTTCTTAAGGATCAGCTCAGTCCTTGCTCTCAGTGGCGCCTTTATTTCCTGGTTAGATGTATTTGGACTTATTTGCCAGCATGACTCTGCAGAAATTCCCTGATTTTTAGCAAAGCTTTACACAAGCCCTTGTGATTCATCAGAGCAGAGTCTTAATCTGACTACTTTATTTCAGGGTGCAGTCCCATTGTTTTCAGGGTAGTTACCCTACTTTGTATAAATGCTGAATTAATCCAAGAAGGCTTTAGAAAAAACTAACATAATTCAGTGGTTTGAGTTTGGGAAGGGAGGTAGCATAAATGAATTTCATGTTTATATTCTCAGGGATGTATGTGGTAGCTGTGTTGGTCTGAGACAAAAAGAATTGCAAAAATCTAGAACTCTTGGTTCCAAAATGATACCTTTTATAAACCAACTGAAAAATTGCCAAAAAAAATGTCTTTTTCCGCAAGCTTGCAGGCTTACGCACCTTTAATCAGGCTCAGGGAAAGTTAAAGATGGTAAAATCATCTAACCTCGGACCTCTTTCCTGCCAGGGGCAGGGGGTCAGACATGATCCATTGTGGTCCCTTCTGACTCTACAATCTATGAATCTGTGAAAGTCCTCATATTTATTTCCTGCATATGGGGACTTTTTACCGTCTTGAACATTCCTTAAGCCTTATGAAGGCCACATGAGCCCAAAAGCTTGCAGAATTTTTTTTTTTTTTTTCAATTTCTCAGTTGGTCAAATAAAAGGTATCATTTTGGAACCAAGAGTTCTAGATTTTTGTATGTTTATATTCTGTTATTTGGGATTGAGCCAGACAATAAATTAGTATATTCTGAAATGACCTAGTCATTTTGCATTCTCCATTCTTAACCTTTACCCCTCTTAGAACATATGGCACCAATAACCTTTTGGATGATCTGAAAACTCTGTACTGCACTGCTGGACGGAAAGGAAAGGGTGTTACCTTTATATTCACGGACAATGAAATCAAAGATGAGTCTTTTCTCGAGTATATGAACAATGTTTTGGCTTCAGGTGAGGTTTCCAATCTTTTTACACGAGAGGAGATAGATGAAATAACACAAGACCTGATACCAGCAATGAAGAAAGAACACCCAAGACTTTCTCCAACCAATGAAAATCTTTATGATTACTTTCTTACTCGTGTTCGCAACAATTTGCATGTGGTTCTTTGTTTTTCTCCTGTTGGTGAGAAGTTCAGAACTCGTGCACTAAAGTTTCCAGGTTTGATTTCAGGATGTATCATGGACTGGTTTCAGCGCTGGCCTAAAGATGCTCTAATAGCAGTTGCACACCATTTTCTAGAATCCTACAAAATTGAATGCACAGAGGAAGTCAGACAAAGTGTGGTTAACACTATGGGAACATTTCAAGATATTGTAGCTGAAAAATGTGTTGACTACTTTGAACGATACAGACGTCAAACATTTGTGACTCCAAAATCTTATCTGTCCTTCATCAGAGGTTACAAAACCATCTACAAAGAGAAATTCACCGAAGTTGAAAATTCTTCCAAACGCATGAAAACAGGTACAGTATGCTTGATTTTTAAACAAAGTGAAGAAGTTTGCATTGACATTCAGGTGTGTTGATGTAGCATGTGGGTGTACACACACACACCATATTACCTGATTCCAAGACAAGCTTTTTCCCCTTATATAACATGGGAGGAAAAAGGCCTCTTATTTTGGAATCAAGCACAAAGAGGAAAGAGGGGACAGGCAGCTGCTACAGTATTGACCCCAACCTGGGGTTGGAGCCAGTGCTGTAGCTGCTGCCTGTCCCTCTTCCAGCCCCCCTACCCCCCATCTCTCCATCTTGCAGTCTGTTCCCCACACTGCACCCATAGCATTGGGCACCCTGCCCCCCTTTCCTCCCATCTTCCCCTGCAGCCTCTGTCCCCTACCCTCCTCTGGCCCCAGCTCAGCCAAGTAGCAGCCGTGGCAGGGGGTACAGCATTTCTGGCAGCAGCTTGGGGTCTGGCTGAAGCTGTGGCTGTTGCTACCAGGCCAATCTGGACAGAGAGCACAAGCATTTCCTTTGCCGTAGGCTAAAGCAGAGCAAGAAGTTGGGTGCAGGGAGGGGTAAAAGCTGCAGGAGAAGAAAATGGCAGGGGGAAGAAGGCAGCTGGGGGGGGGCAGACAGTGAGGAGGGAAAGTGGTAGGGAGGACAGGCAGCAAGAGGCGAGGTTTGGGGGAGCAAGGGTCAGGCTCAAGCTGCTTCACCCTCTGTTGCCTGCCCCGCAGCTGCCTGCTTTCCCACTGCCTCCCCCACTCCTTGCCCTCTAGCACCTGCCCCCTCACTGCTTCTTTCACCACATGCCCCTGATTGCTTCCCCTGCTGCCTACTCCCTACAGCCTCTTCATTGCCTGCTCACTACTGCCTACCCACTATCTGGCCCCTGACAGTGCTTTCCCCACTAGAATGGTGGGGGGGATGAATTTAAGACAACCCTCCAATAAACAGATTCTGCACATGGCAGATTATAACAAATTTATACATTTTCTATTAATAGAATCTAATTATTGGGGCATGATCTTAAATTCTGGAACATCTTGGATTTGGGTAAATATAGTATGTAGTAAGGAAGAGGTTGAATTAGTGCTTTAAGTAGAAACTTATTGTGGGTGCATCCACTACGTGTGTGTTCAGGCAGGGTGTGTAATTAACTATTTCTTTTTTCGTGTAGGACTTTCTTTTATTTAGAAGTCTAAATACATTCACTTAGGGCCAGATTCTGTTCCACGTGTTAGGTGTCTATGAGTCTTATTTGCTAGCTGTATGACAGTAGAAGTCTGTTTGTTCTAAGAGTGTGCAAAGTGATGATTTACATGTGTTCGTGTATTTGAAAAAAAAAGTTATATATGTGATTTTTTTGTCTAAGTTTTTTATTTGAATGCAGTCATAGAATCATAGAAAATGAGGTTTGGAAGGGACCTCAGGAGGTCATCTAGTCCACCCCCTTGCTCAAAGCAGGATGATCTCAGCTAGATTTTCCCAGACAAGGCTTTGTTT
>JAGPOW010000261.1:162205565-162238265 GCA_030014935.1 Caiman crocodilus | reverse complement strand
ATAAATACTAATATAAACACAGAAAGAAAGCCTTTTTCTAATAAAGGTTTCATGTAATGTCTCCTTAATTCTTTACTACACACACGCACGCGTGCACACACACACACACGGATTCTCATCCCTTTTGGGGGGCTCAGCCCCCTGATCTCCCCCGTAATTCAAACCCTGCTTAGAAAGGAAGTTTGAGTATGGGGTATAATACCAAACAGATTATCAGATTATCTCCATCTTCTATGTACAGGCATTTCATGATCACCTTCAATAGCACCACTGATTTAAAACTGTTTATTATTGTAGGCTTGGCCTAAAAATAACAGCTAAGCATTTAATTTAGTGTTACATCAAGCAGCAGACTTGCTTTCTATAAGTAACTGAAGCTGGAAAAGCAAACATATTGGAATATTGTTGTTTTAAGCAAAGCATTATATTAAAATGTATACATAAAGTAGAGTACATGTCACATTACAGGATCACGGAAAGAATCCTATTAAGTTGCAGTTGTCAAATAATCAGTATTAAATATTTTTAATTTTAAAATATGTGTAGGCAAATCTAGCATTGCAAGAAGCAAGGCTGACAGTTGCCCAGACTGAACTGAATAATGCTCAAAACCATCTTGAGGAGAAGCAGAGAGAATTGGATGAAGTCCAAGCCATGTATGATGCTGCCATAAGAGAGAAGCAAGCTTTACTGGATGATGCTAAGGCTTGCAGGGAGAAGATGAACAATGCCACTACCCTTATTGAAGGATTAGGTGGAGAAAAGGTACTGATGCATCTGAGGAGAAATCTATCATAAATTAGATTATATAGTTTGTGTGCATTCCTTACTGATGAACAACAGTGCTAAGTAAATACACAGATTGAAAAGGATCATATGAAAATTTTACTGTGTATGTCATTGCTTTTTGGATGCGTATACATTTTTTTATTAATTGGACCTGTCTAAAAAAGTTATGAGGTGTTTATATACATAAGACTTTTCTGTATGCTCATTGTGGTCACTGAGCTCAGATTGGACTAAGGACTAGGCTCAAGGAGTGGATGCAGTTCTGGCAAAACATCAGTAAGAACAGGGACTACGTCTTAACTCAATATTTGCATAACAGTATTTCTAAAGGTGCTTATTCTTTTTTTCAGGCATGCAAGGACAGTAGTTCAAAGAACTAACTAGTTCCCTGAAAAATATTTTGAGTTGAATTTTACAAAAATAATTTGTGTTTCTATTTCTTTACCTGTACAATTTTAAAAGAGCCATTTTAAAAATATTTATATATAATAAATTTGTTTCTAAATTTAGTATTTCATGTTTTACCCTGGAGAGCTATATATTTTTTGATCATGGAGAAAAATACAAAATAAGTTTCTTTTATCATAAGTATAACTTTTATATGATTAATTATGTAAAATTCTGCATTGAAAATACAGTAACCTATAGGGTATGTTTTTGATTCTGCAGTGTCCTGTGTCCATAATCAATTGAGTTGCAGGTATAAAACTAGTTTTTCCATTAAAAAAATAAGACTTGGCAGCATTTCAAATCTCCAAACCCCTAAACCTCCATATGTCTAGTGCAAAAATTGAATTTGTGCTTATAAATCTCCAAAAGAAAATTAAATTGGAAATGTTGATGATATCAGAGTTGCCATTCAGTGACTGATGGAAACTGAAGGTTTCCTAAAGGCTCCAAAGGAAGATATTCTTCCTTTGCTAATTATTTGGTAGTACCCAATAACTATTTGGGTGAGTCACGTAAACTTTTTGTGTTTGCCGTTCACTCCACTAGGGACCAGACTTCACCATTTATTCTTTACATTGACAGTTGTCGTAAGTGCTTCCTTTCCTGTTTTGTTTTTTTCACAATCCATCCTGGTTTATTGCTGACATACAGAAATTGAAGTAGTGGAATGGAAGTATTGTGCCAGTTCTCAATGATTCCATCATGAAGATATTTTTAAACTGAATACTTTGCCTATGCAAGACCAGTGAAGAAGCTTTTGCTTCCTGCATCATATGCTTGAAGTCTGAGAAGAGAAAGCTATCTTTATTGCTTTCATGACTGTGCTCTAAAACTTCACATCAGAAGAGAAGAGTGCTTTGTCTACAACTTTTGGTATTACTGCATAAATTGAAAAAGCAAACACAAAATGGTTGCTGGGAATCAGTGTAGTAGGTTTTCATGACCACAGGATTTTTTAGGACTTGTGGGTCTTCTATATTTTTAAAAAGGCTCACAGCATTGTAAATTGATTCTTAAAAGACACTCAGGGAGCCCATCTACACATGCAGTTAATGTGAAACAATAAACTCTAGAGTCTATTGTTCCTGGGCGTGGTGTTTAAATGTGCTCCTGGGAATGCAGCACATTGAGCCAGATCAAAGCATCCCCAGCTGGCCAGGAGACCTGAGGATCAATCTGACAGCTCAGGCCTGCTCCTCCCAGGTCAGTGTATTGCAGAGGGACTGGCTGGGGCAAGGGTGCTCCAGTGCAGGTCTAGCACCTTTGTGCCCTAGCCAGCTGGGGGAGTGTCTACAGGTGCACTGCTGTGGAGTTAATTAGTTTACTCCAGTCTAATAGGGGTGCACATGTAGAAATGTGGCATTTACCATGGAGCTAATTAGTCTACTCCACAGGAAATGTCTCGTGTAGATGCACCCAGGTTCTGGTTCTGTGGTCTTTATTCAGACAAAAGTACCATTGACATAAATGGTTTTGTCTACATAAGAAGTGAAGGACCAGATTGATAGTGCCTATGGAACAAATACAAGAGAGAATAGGAGTGCATGAAGAAGGGGGAAAATAAACAAACAAGCAATACAGCATCACTTAGGCAACTTCTAACACTTTCAAAACGAATTGTTTTAAATAAAAATAGTTCAAATGCCTTAAAAGTATACTGGTAAGAAAAAGTAAAGACATTGATTTGAACTTCAATTGCGTATTGTGTTGATCTAACAGAGTTCTTTACAACAATTTAAAATTTAGATTCGTTGGACAGAAAGCAGCAAAAATTTTCAGAATCAAATTATTCAGCTGGTGGGAAATGTTCTTCTGGCTACAGGATTTCTCTCTTACTCTGGGCCATTCAATCAGGAATATAGAAACCTGCTGCTACAACTCTGGAAGAGAGAGATGATCCACAATAGGATCCCATTCAGTGATGTAAGTGTTCCTTTTCTAGAAACAAAAATACATAGAGAAATGCTCTTAGGAACATTGTGTTCCAAATGGAGAAATTATTTTAAATGATTTAAAGGCTGTCATGCCTCATCAGAGTTTTTTTAAATAAAGAACAAAAGAATATTGGCAATTATGCTAATGTGAATAAATCTCATTAAAAATTCCCCTTTTATTTCAGTATATCATAAATCCTGTATATACTTTGCCATGATTACCTTGAGGTAACCTTGAGGCAAAAGCCTGGAAATAATTGCCTTGGGATACCTGCCACAAACAACTGTCCTGGGAATAAACCATTGTGCCTAAGAAAAAAAATTGCCCCCGTTTGTAACTGAAGCAAGATTTCCTGAGTTACGGTGGATTTACCTCTGTTCAAGGGGTTGTATCATGTGGTTACAACTTTTTGCACCTTTGGGTGGCTGGGATTTTCCTGTTCATATGTCCAAGACCTTTGTCACATGGTGGAATTAGCAAATTCAACCAAAGCACTGCAATCTGAGAATCTCTTCTTTACCATTTCAGCAGATTTTTCAAGACTGCTGGTGATAGTAAAACAAAATAAAGAATGGAGCAGTTATAGATATCCAAGTCCAGACCCAAAAAGGGACTTTGTGGCTCTAAGGCCTAGAATTCATGAACCTGAATTTGATGCCTAAGTTATCTTGGCACTGAGTGGGCACATCTACATGTCACTGTACAGCATGCTATGATGATAACATAGCAATCATGCGGGCCTACATGCAGTTAACAGCTACATTGCCATAGTGACATGCTCCCCACTTATAGCACGCCGCTACAGTTATGTAGCTGGGAAATCTAAATGTGCGCCACCCGCATGATCCAGTACCTACCCATACTGCACCATGCTACAGTACTTCCAAAAGGAAGTACTAAATTATGGCACCATAGCAACATTGTCATACAGTAACATGTAAACACACCCACTGAGAAAAATTAGTCACCAAAGAACAAGTTTACAACAGGCAGCTCCATAAGCTGATAGGAAATACCAAAGAGAGGGGTGTGTCTGAAATTCTTTTGCTCTCCAGATCTGTGTACTTGAGTGAGATTGGGTTTCACTTAAGTTGTTTTTTGGATTTATGCACTTAAGTTGTTTCTTGAATTATGGAGATCTGGTTCACCCTCCTCTTTTAAGACACTAACAGTAAAGGCAGTATCTACTATTAATGTAAGAGGTTAGCAGTTACAGCACTCGTCCAAGATATGGAAGACCTGGGCTCTAGGTCCTCCTCAGCCCAGGAGGTTGAAATGGACTTCTACCTCTCAGAAGACTGTCCCAACCATTTAGCTATGGGCTAGGCTTGAATAGGAACACTCTCACTCTCCACTCCTCCTGTTGAACCTGAAATACAGATTCGTGAGGCCAGAAGATGTCATAAGAGGGAAATTTTGCACTTTAGTAATGAGGCATTTGCCTAAGAGCAGGGAGACCTGGGTTCTGGTCCCATGCACCAGAGACTGTTCATAGATTTTGCCTTAAAGAGTCTTTGGATAAAAGGTATCAGCAGCATTGGGAGCAGATTAGAGTGTATGCTGTAAATAGTTTGCTTGTACAAAAAATATAGATAGTGTCAGAGTCTTACAAGAAAATGGTGAACCAGTTCACAATACTTAAAGAAACACATTTGGCACTTAAGTCTAGGAGGAAATTTGGCATGTTACTTGCCTATCTGACATAGATCCCAAATTATGGGAGGAGGTCAGGACTTCAGACATGCCCCCAGAGATGACCCAAGCAGGATGTGGGGCCTGGGGCAAATCAGGCTATGCGAGACCTCGTCCCTGGATGCAAGAAAGCTGGCAGCAGATTCAGCAGCAAGGGTATTGAGTGGCCGGATGTGAAGCCAGCAGCAGTGTGGCGTCTCTGTGGCTGCTCCACCAGGCTCCACAGGGCCCCCAAAGAGTGGGGCCTGGGGCAGTTGCCCTGATTCACTCCCCGACCCTCTCCCAGGGACAGCTCTGCAAACCCCTCTCTTCAATGTTTCCCATTGGTTGTTTTACATCTCCCGTTGCTATGAATTCCAACTCTTGGCCCCTAATTCTACTCATTCACTGCCTGGGAGATTTAGCTGCCAAACTCAGATTTGTGCATTCTACTCTTAAGGATGGGTACCTTAAAGTTAGACCTGCCAACACTGAAACCACATACAGGCATTATATTTCTATTGAGAATCACTGCTCTCCTGACGAACTACAAGCATTCATTCAATTTCTTATGGGAGAAACCTGCCCCTTCCAGGATAAAGATTTTCCAGTGTCAGTCTGGAAAGATCCCCGTTGCCAGAGTTCTCTCGGGAGAATGACTGCTTGTTTGCTTGGGTGGTCCATGTCTTTTAACTAAAGGTTGTATTGTGACTGACCCACAGGAATGCATGAAGGAAGGGAAAGGATCTTGCTTAGCAGCTGCAGTGAGGGAACAGTTTTCTTATCTTACTTTCTGATGTGTCTCTTTTGTTGCCCAATCAGATACCCCCTTTGCATTGCAATGCATTATTCTTCCTGCCAGCACTAAACATCTGGATGCTTGTTTTGTTATTACAGTTTGTAGCTGTCATTACAGCTTATCCTTTCAAATAAAGAATGGCTTTGTATCAAAGTCAGATTTGTTTTTTCCTTTTTTTGGCTAAACGGTGTTATGATTACTTTAACCCACTGCTCTTAAATTGAGCTGGCAAAAGCATACTTCTCTTTGCTTTGAAAACAAAAAGTCCTGTGACTTCTACTTAAGATTAGTCAAATGGTAACCAAGATTTGCTAGCAATTGTTTGTAAAATAGAACTAAGCAGCTTTTCTCTTAATATCACTGTCATTTGTTTAATTTCACTTTTTAATGTGATATGAAAATGTTTTTACAGCCAACAACAGGACAAGACATATTAGCTTCTGAACTGGGATATGTTACTTTTATTCTTGTGCACCAGAGGTCTATATAAATAGATGGATAGATAGATAGATCTATCCTATCTCTCTCTCTATATATATATCTATATACATAGATATATGTAGATATAATCATAATAATTAGCTCTTACATAGCATTTGTCATCAGTATGCCTCAAAGGATTATTTCCACTTATCCTTGTAAAATGTGGTGTAAAATGGATAGATACCTGATGCTCATTCTTTTAGTGAGTCAAGGTCAGTCATTGCCATCAGGGGGTTACCTACCATGTAAGCAACCTCTGTGTGGGATTCTGGATTTCTCATGCCCTGTATTCTGGAGTTGCTCCTTTGATTGTGAGCCGCTTTGTCTGCAGAGATGGGATTTGTTTCAACGCAATGTTACATGTGTGTACATTGTACACAGTGAACAAAAAGTGTGATGTTGAACTAGGTCAACCATGATTGTTAATAATTTACCATGATCTTAAATTTACAAACCAGAGGAAGTTAAACTAATGCAAACCAGGTTTAAACTGATTAAACCTGGCCAAGTAAAGAGATTTTCATCAGTTTAGGTAAATCAGTTTAGCATTACACCTTCAGTTAAACTGCTGTACTGGGGTGCATAGATGAGGCCGATGAGACAGGATTAGGGCATAAATGCTTTTACTTTCTACTTGCTATAACACACACAAGAATAAAAGTAACATTTCCCAGTTCAGGAGCTAATATGTCTTGTCCTATAAATATAGATAGATACAGATAGATATGACTAGAACTGTACACTCACAAAGGATTCCTTCCCACGGTGGTATAAACATCCCAGACCTGGATTTGTCATCCTACCAACATTCTACGTATGTCTGCCTTAGAGAGTATCTTCTCCTAATATGCAGCGTCAAAAGGTTCTTGAGAATTAATTACTTCTTGCTTTTGGGACCTCTCTCAAGCTTCTTATTCCTCAAGACTGAGAGTACTAGTCCCCAGAGAAAAAAAATCAATGGCCTGTAAGTCAGGTCCTCTGAAACTCTTTTGAGAGCATTCTTGTTCAGTTACCTTTCTTCATAATTTTTTTTTTAGTGAATTAAGTACTTAAAAAAAGAGCAGATGGATTTCCCTGAGCAGAAAAGAAAGCAGCCTATACAGAGATCCTAGGTGCATAAACCTGCTCAAAATGGAATTCCTCCCTAGGGGAAGGTACTTAAGCACTACCTATTGTAGCATCTAAGTATAGATACCCTGGAATTCATTTGGAACTCACCCTTAACACTTGGCTATTTTGAGTCTCACTTTTCCATCTGAAAAGTGGAGTGAATACATTTCTCAGCCTTGTGAGGATGTTCTGAAGCTTCCTTTTATTAAATTATTTAAACTTCTCCAGAGGATTAGCTTGAGGGCAAATAGAACTAGAACAAAAGAATGCAAATAGAACTAGTCTTTGTTCCCTATACATACCAGTTTTATTAACTCTCATGTTGGTCTTCAGGGTCCGGTGGAGGGCATCATGTGAATTTCCAGCTGTACAGAACAATTCTACTCAGAAAGATGTTGAATGATGTTGATGTTTGACCTTAGGTAGTCAAAGGGTCTCTGGTTGTTCTGGGGTTGGTAAAAAGGAGGGTAGCTTACTCAGATTAGAAACACAGTTGGGTTGTGGACTACACCCAGCATGATCACAAGAAACACTTGCTTTTTAATTTTGGCTCTGGGGTGCCAGTCAAGACACCTGAAACCAATGGGTGTTAGGTCCTAAAGAGGAGATAAGCACCTAAATACCTTTGAAGATGTGGGTCCTACCCTCCTTAGAAAGGGAAGAATTTAAATAGCAAACCTATAGAAGGATTCCTTGAGATAAACGGTATAAACTGAGAGCTAAAATATTCTGTCATCTACTGTGAGAAGATTAGGAATTTTATCCCATTAGAAATATTTTCCCAAGGCTAGGTCCTGAAATCCTTATTCAGATAAAATGCTAACTTTTCCTGGGTAAAGTTTCCAGGTTTAACTTTTACTAAAGAACTATTATTAAGATTATTTTTTTCCAGAAACTGGCTTTTTACCCAACTACTTTAATAATGCTACACTATTAATTCTGCAATTTAATATTTTATATTAGGATCTTAACCTCATCAGTATGCTTGCTGACAATGCTACAGTTGGTGAATGGAATCTCCAGGGTCTTCCAAATGATGACCTTTCAATTCAGAATGGAATTATTGTCACAAAGGCATCTCGATATCCTTTGTTGATTGACCCACAAGGTCAAGGAAAGATCTGGATTAAAAATAAAGAAAAGAATAATGAACTGCAGGTACACTCTTTGTTTAAAACAGTTTTCATTTCTGCCTCCTCTTAGACCGCTACTAGTAGTACAGTTTCTTTTACAAAATAAGATGCTACCACAAATGGGTCATATATTGTGGTATCTGGAATCAGATATTCATTTTATGCTATCTCTGGTGTAAAGATGTAAAGAAATGTTGAAATGTTTGTGTGTATAAACATATAAAAACATTTACATATATATTTATATATACACATGCATAAATGTGTATATTTTATTAATACATTGTATATTTTTGTGAGGAATGTTTTATTAATTTGCTTACAGGAAGAGGCAATATAAATTATAGAAAGGTAAATCACTCATCACTTGTATTAGTATGGAATACTGCATAATTCATGGATCTTCGATAGAATTATGCAATTTTAGAATTCATCCATATAGGAAGGCTAGACAGCAAAAGATAATAGGGTGGGCTACAGGAATAAAATAGGGGAAAATGCGCAGGAACAGGGAGAAAGAGAGAAAAGAAATTGAGGTAGAAAAAACATGTATGTGGAAAGGAAGTCCGGCATTCTTGGATGAATGTAACATTTTTCATTCAAGTTTATCTAAATTTGTGGTCAATTTCGCTTCACACTCATACTTCATGTATGTAACAAACACACGTAACAAACACATGTGTAGAAAATTGTGTTTGTTATACCTGCTTGCTTACTTCACGCTACAACTAATATTTCATCTTTGGGAGCTTAGACTTTATGTAACATTCCAAATCTGTAAGTTCTTCAAACATATGGGATGACCTTCTATTCATTCCTGGTCATCTAAGTAGCCATTTTTTGTTGACTACAGGATATTTTTTGTACTTACACACCCAGAGGAGTTCTTGTATAGTTGGAAAAGTTAGAAGACAAGCTTCCAGGATTCAGGCACCTTTTATCATATTTTGGAAAGAAGTGGTCTAAGTCCACAGGCCTAAATTAGGCCCTTGCTTTCCTTTTATAGTACTTTTGGAGACAGAGGGCTTGCCAGTGCCCACCTTGCCTTTGCCCTTCCATAAAGGCTCCAAGCCTAGAAGTATGCTGGTGAAACTGTTCCTTGGGGTTGTTTCCAGCAGTTGCTCTCAAGCATAATAGAAACTGAGGGGCCATATCTGGCTAGTGTACTTTGATTGGACCCTGTAGACAACATAGGTGGAGGAACACCTAGTTTGTAGATCTGAACTGGGCTTAGATGACCAGCTTAACCCTGCCAAGGCTCAGGCAATTCGCGGCATAACAAGAAGCAAACATTTAAGTGCCAAGGATACTTTGTCAATGAAAAATTTACAGATGAAAACATAGGTACTTAAAAGAATGCTTATGGGAATGCCCAGTAGTATAGGCTTGAGAGCCTCTAGGATTTAGAGGCAGTTGATCAAAGATTTTAAGGATGTAAATTTTTTATTTAGGCCTCCTCAGAGGCATTTAGGTGGAGCTAAATCTCTTCCATATGCATTAATTAAAAGACGACCACATCTTGTCTGCACTAGTTAGTTTCCCAAGACCTTCCCTCCCTAGAGAGAGATCATTATATTTCGATATATATCCCAAAATTGTAATCCAATATATAATGTCATCCATAGAAATGATAAATAGGTGACATTACATTTACAGTTCAGGTAAATGATAAGATAAAATGGAAGAGAGAGATTGAAAAGTATTTGAAAATATTGCAGATTCTTGTAAAATAACATAGCACTCTAACCACAAGGTAGATGTTATCTGGCACCCTTTATAGCCCTCCCCTAAAAGCTGTCCTATATATAGTGTCTTCCAGGTAGAAATCATATTTATTTTGAAGAAGTTCTCTCATTATTTTTTAATAATAATTTCATGCCATTAGGCTTGTCTTTCCTCAAATGGTCAACTGTTAATTTAATAGAAAGTAACTCCATTTCCCTAATTTTTTTTTAAATTCTGGTTTTGTAGAGGATATGTTGCTATTTTCTTTTTAACTAATGTAATGCATTTATTGAGTATCTTCACAAACTTCAAGCACATAAGGGCATGTTCATAGCACCATGATCATGGTGACTTGGGGGGATGTGGGCCCTGAAATAATTCTTGTACCAATTATCTGTCCACAGACTGGTAGTTAAGACTGTTTTTAAAGCCCAAAACATTTTTCCTCCAATTCTCCTTATGGAAAAATATCTACATTTATGTTTGTCAACTTTTTAATGTTTTTGTCAATGTCACTCACTTTTCCTTTACAAGTCCCTTTGTAAGTATTTTCAAAGAACTCTTTCTCTTTTTTACATTTGTGCTATTTGGATGTGTTTATCAGCTCTAGGATTATAGACATTAATTTAGGGCAGAGGTATTGAACTATCCCGCTCTGCAGAAGTTGTGTAGGTCAGATGAGAGGCATGGGGCTGGTCTGCAGGATGGATTGAGCCACAGACTGGCCCCACACTGGAGCCAGGACACAGGGCTGATCTGACACAGGCACTTCATGTAGTACACACCCTAGAGCAGCCCTAGCTCTGCGTACCGTATGTGCCAGCATCAGTCTGGGACTCATGCACAGAGCTGACGCAGGGTGCACACTGCATAAGGTACCCATGCTGGACTGGACCTTTGTACTGGCTCTGTTGTGTGGGGCCAGTCTGTGGGCCTAATTTGGACCAGCTCTGGAGTCAGTGTGCACAGCCAGTCTAGTGCGAATGCTGCATACAGTGTGCACCCCAGACCAGCCCCTTGTGCTGTGCAAAGCCCCCATGGCACTGGGTCCAGCCCCTTGCACTACATGCAGTATTCACCAGACTGATTGGCTATGTGCACCATGTGCAGCTTACAGGGCCAGGGCTAGTACATGCCTCATGAAGCACTTGGGGTTGATTTGAGACCCATGGACCAAATCATAGGAATCCACAGGCCAGATTTGTCCTGTGGGCCCTATCTTTGGCACCCTTAAATAAAGCCTTTGGGCCAGGTGTCAGATTCTTTTGTTTCCTGTCACTAGATAAGGTGAGCTTTCAAGTTGGAAGTCAGAGGGGAAAAAGTTCATGGCCAGATCTATGGAAGAGTAAGGGCTTTGGGCATATCATCACATCTGGAACATCCTGATGTGCTTTGGTCATGTCATAGTTGTTTTTTTCTTCATTATTCTCACTATATCAGAAGCTCTGGGTATATGTCTGGTAGTTATATAGGTACTTCGATTTTAACACAACTAGATGTGCCAACAGGTTTATTATAAGTACATAGATCAGTGTAGGAGGGCAGGCTCAAGTGGCACGGTAACACCTTCTGGTGACTACCAGACTCTGCCTCCTCCAGTTCCCATGGCCCTTCCCTCTTTTTCACTCACCTGCCACACCTTGGATGTTATTTGAAAATAGAGGATTTGGAGGTGACTGAAGTGCCCCAGAGAAACCATTTTGTTTAGTCCCTCTAACTCACTTTCTTTGTGTCTCTTGACACCTAGTACCTTAAGGGCTGTGTTTGTGGCTTCCTACCTCACCTACAGACAAGTCTATGCTTTGCTGGGGTAACTGCTCAGCCACTTTCCCTTTGGTGGGGTCTTGGCCTTCTTGGCCTCCGCCCTCTTTCTCTCTGGGCCTTTTATCCCAGGCCCACTGTACTGGATCTGGTTTCTGGGCTCCAGCCCTTGTCTCACCTACTATGGCTCTGTGCTCTGCTTTGGGCACTGGGCTCTATAGCCCTGTCTCTGCCTTGCTTAGGGCTCTTACCGACTTTGGCTCTATCCCCAACCTGCTTTGGGCACTGGGCCCCCAGATCTATTTCTGCCCAGCTCTGGGCATTGCTGGGACCTCCTTTACCCCTAATAGTCCCCTACCAAACCACTGGTTTTAAACTATAACAAAGAAATGAGCCCTCTGAGTATAAAGGCAGGCTTATGCCTTAACTAAACACTCTCTCACTGGGTAAGTCAACGTTGTAAAGAACAAGTCATACTATCACTTCAACACAGGCAGCCCTGCTTGGGCAGCCATGCAAGCAAAGAGGACAGGCCATCACTTTAACATAGGCAAAATCCTCCCTGCTTGGAGTAAATGAATCTCCTCTGGGCATGTCCTAACCTAGGCCACTCACCCTGTGCCGGAGGGTTCTGTCTCCTGCCTGAGTTCCCCAGTGGTTCCTTTCTTTCCCTTTTGGCTCCCTGCAGAGCTTTCTCCAGCAGCTGTTCTTTTCACAGTGTGCTATCCTCTGACTGCCTCCAGGCATACCCTTATCTTGCCCTGTCCATCAACATACCTGGAGCAGGTGAATCCCTGCAGGTGAATCCCTGGCTCTCAATTGTTTATCCTTTTTGCTAATGAGCCTCTCTCCCTCCCTGTGGCTGCCTACATTTATAGTCTGCAAGTCTTACATTGGCTGTTCATTTACACACGCAGCAGCTGTTTTGGTGCATTTTCCCCTTTGTCCGTAACAGGAGTCTCTGGCTCCCTGTTACCATCTGATTCTAGTCCACCTATTAGGCATGAAAATAGACTTAGAAAGGTATTCTGATTTCATCCAGAAAAGTCTGAAGTGGCATTGAACCTGTAGCCCAGTAACTAGGGCAGTCTCTTAAGAAATGTGATTCTCAGATTCTGGTCCTTGCCCCCAGGACTGTTTCTATATTTTAAGTTAAACAAGTACTACTTAAATTGCATAAGCAATCCCCAAGTAGGGTAATCAGGACCTCTCTACCCCACAGCAGCATATTCCCTCTTGTGCTCTGTCTTTCTGGCACCAAGAATCTTGCATTTCTTTCTCCAAAGTAGTCCATCTTTAACAGGGTTGGGTAGAGAATTCCCCCAAAAGAGTGGCCTAAAGTCATATGGTTAGGATATTCTTCTTGCAGGCAGGAGATATGGTTTTGAACCCCCTGATACTGGGGAGGGCACTGAACCCAAAAGCCACACTTTCTGGGGACAGCTCTCAACCTGAGACAAAAGATGAATACTTAGGTACTACAGTGACTGGAGACATGTAAGCAAGTAAATGAGATATGCAACAATGAGGAAAAACAAAATCAATCCTTCTCAGCGTGGGGTATTACTGGGTTCGGATGCTCGGGGACTTAAAGAATGAGACAGGTAATTGATTTTAAGGCGTTTCATTGGTTATACACTCACAGACACTCGGCCAGCAAGGTGCCGGCCAAGCGGAGAAGTAGAAGCTCAAGCAGGAGGGGGGTGGATGCTTCAGCGGCAGGTTGGGGCTGTGCTCCTCTACAGACTTTGTCTTGTGGAGTTGCTGGCCGCGGGAACAAAGCAGGAGCTCAAGTGGGAGGGGGCGGATGGTTAAGCAGCGGGTCGCGGCCGAGCTCCTCACAAGCTGTAGAGTTGCCAGCCATGGGAAGAAAGCAGGAGCTCAAGCAGGAGGGACGGACGGTTAAGCGGCAGGTTGACGTTAGCGGGTTCATGAATATCGGGGTTTACGGGTATGGGACACGCGAGGTGATCAAGCTCACGTCCGACTAGCGGCAAGGTCCCGGAGTCACCCCCCACTTCAGGGCAGGAGCTTTCTTTTATACTAGGGATTAATGCGAGGAGTTCTTTTGTGCTTGCAAGAAAAGCTTTCACGGGCTTTTTCCCTGGTCGGGTGTTGATTGGTGATCACAGGTCTTGGCTTCCACAGTGAAGCTTTGCCGTTTATGTTCTGTTTTTAGTAAGGCCATGTTATATTGGTTTTTTTCTTTACCTGCCATAGTGGCACACCACTTTACAGTGTTCACTAATTTTGACACTCCTCCCTATCAAGTCTAGGGCAAAACTTTCATTAACTTCAAAGGAAACAGGAGCAAGCCCATATATTGTGGTGATGCATGTAGTTGGTCAGGGAGAATTCCATTTTTTACAGTGTTGATAGATTTTATATTGACCATTATATATGACAAGATGGTATTTTTACTGGAAACAAATCTTCTTAGGTTACAGCTCTGAACCACAAGTACTTCAGGAATCACATAGAAGACTGCCTTTCCCTGGGAAGACCTCTGTTAATAGAAGATGTTGGAGAAGAACTTGATCCTTCTCTAGATAGCATTTTGGAAAAAAACTTCATAAGATCTGGCTCAACTCATAAAGTAAGATGACTTTTAAACACAAAAATAAAAGGGCAGTAGACTTGACACCTCAAGACAAATGCTAACTACATGTCATAGTGATGGGCACCTTTGAAATGAACAGATACTACTTATTTTAATTCTATTTTTGATTCTTCTATAAGTAAGATGATCTTTCTTTTACAAAAAGATCATAATAGTTCCTTGGAATGCTAGCCTCTGAAAATTAAAAATCTGTTTCTCTTTTATTTTCAGGTAAAAGTAGGTGACAAGGAGGTAGATGTGATGACAGGATTTATGCTTTATATAACAACTAAATTAGCTAATCCTTCCTATACTCCTGAGCTCAGTGCCAAAACAGCTGTGATTGATTTCACTGTTACCATGAAAGGATTGGAAGATCAGCTCCTTGGCCGTGTCATCCTCACTGAAAAACAGGTAAGTGCTAAGCCTTGGATCAGTGGTATTTTAATATGTATGAAAGAATATTTCCCAGTATGTATATCGTGAGTGGATTTGTTTTGCATCTTGGCCAAGCTCAAAGGGTGTCATTAATAAAATGTGAATGAAAGCAGAAGTCTTCTTGGGTTTACTTCCACACAAGACAAAATGTGAAGCTAGATTTTTAATAGGTGTTGAGAATTTTTAGGTTGAAAACCTCTGAAAGTCTGTCTTGTGGAAAACATAGAATAGAGAAGAGAAAAAAACCCCAGGGATTTGCTGGTCACCAGTAGGGCAGGAAGGAACATTTATCCATCATGAATGCTACTGGCTTCTGGAGGATTGCAACTGGCTTCCTGCCCACCTGCTCCTGATTGCGGATACTGAACCCAGAAATGAAATGGTGAACTCACTCCAGGGACATCACTGGCCTCCACTCTAGAGATAACTGCTTCCTGTGTATTTGAGAATGGTGGCAGGGATGTCTCTGGAGCAGCTTCACCACCTTACGTCTGTGTTTGGTTCATGTGGAACAGAAATGGATGTGTGGGGCATACTTGTGGGTAGCTCCTCGGACAGCCCTAAGGATGCCATGTAGTTAGACCAATGTCTGCATTAGCATGCACATACAATCTGAATGGAAAACATTAAATGACAGGTTTCCAAAGAGAATGATTTTCAGATTTTAGAGTGAAATCACACATTCTTTGAAACACCAAACAGCATTTCTGTTGTCCTGGTTATTGGAGCAAATGAAAATAAATAGAAAAGAGTTATAGCTATAGAGAAATGAATGTTTAAAAATTACTGATTTCACCCGACAAACTGCTTGAACTCTTCTCTGCTGAGAACGATCCTGGGGCCTTTCTAGCAGGTGGGGCTATGCTACATCCATTTCCTGGCTACCCCATCACTTCACTTCCCAGCAATTTATTTGATCTTTAAGTCTACCTTTTGCCAGTTCTTCTTGGAAATTACAACCTTATAATCTTATCAAAATGGATTTTTTTTAATTAATGGCCTACATTTTCATTACTGAACATGCTTCAGAATAAAATAAAAAGAGGGTGCAATAGATTCTATTTCTACATAACATTTTTGCATCCTATAGAAATGGTAGCAAAATCCCCAGTCTTTCTATGATGCATGACATCCCACATTTTTGACATGCGTGTAAGTAACATTTCTTTTTAATTCATCTCAAAGATTCTAATCAATGTTATATACTACAGGAGCTGGAAGCAGAAAGAGTCAAGCTGATGGAAGAAGTGACATTTAACAAGAGGAAAATGCAACAACTTGAAGACAATCTTCTTGTCCGTCTAACCAGCACAGAGGGGTCTTTGGTTGAAGATACATCTTTGATAGAAGTCCTAAGAATCACTAAAATAACTGCAGAGGAGGTGAATTTTGATTATTATAGAAATGTATTTTGATATTTAAAGACTCTTTAAACAGAATTGTCTTTCTGTTTTTGTTCCTGAGTTTATTACCAGTACATAAAATGGTGACTTTATAACAAGTACATAATACAATATTGCTATTCCCAGTGAACAAGTCAGATATGCATCTTACATGCAATGTAAAATTCTGCGTGAGCACTTTTGTATTACAGTAAAGTCTAGCAGACCTAATCAGGATCCAGTGACAATGTGCTTTGTGCTGTTCAAATAAACATGAAAACACAATGCCTATATTGAAGCTCTTCCAGTACAACAGAAAATCTAAATACAGTTACCTTCTGAATCAACACCTTTATTTATATTTGCCATATAAATTGCAAATGACACAACTTAATTTATGTGGTCTTTTCAATTAATTTTAAGGTCAGTGAAAAGTTAAATACTGCGGCAGAGACAGAGGTGAAAATCAATACTGCACGGGAAGAATACCGTCCAGTTGCTAGTCGCGGCAGCATCCTTTATTTCCTAATTGTGGAAATGAGTTTGGTAAATGTAATGTACCAGACATCTTTACGGCAATTCCTTGGCATTTTTGACCTGTCTGTTGAAAGATCAGTGAAATCTCAGATCACAGCCAAGCGAGTAGCCAACATAATTGAGCACCTCACCTATGAAGTATTCAAGTATACAGTACGAGGGCTGTACGAAAGCCACAAGTTCCTATTCACGTTGCTCATGACATTGAAGATTGACTTGCAGGCCAAAAAAATCACTCACAATGAGTTTCAGACGCTCATCAAAGGTAATTTATCCTAAAGTGTGTCCATTTCCATATATCCATAAACTGTCAAAACAAACTTGTCAATAATTATATTAACAGGATCTTGTATGTATGCTATACTTTCCAAACAATAATTTTGGTGTATTTTCCAAACATTAGTTAAGGGTTTAGTTCATTAACTGAGAGTCTAAGGTGCTGGATATGGATACAGGCACTATGATTTCTGGCAAGCAAGGGAGCATGTATGTAGCACCACCTGTGAAGAGAATGGAATTTATGTTTCCTTGCAGATGAGAAAAATGAAGACTAAAACGTACCATTCCTATGGGATGGTGGCAGGCTTCAACTAAAACCCTTCAGCAGGTATTGTGCATTCTCCAGTCAGCAGGGGAGCTCAGCTCTTTTGACTCTTTCTCCAGTGTGTCAGTTACAAAACTATCTTTCCTACCACTCTTTTTGGAGACTGTAGATCCTGGAAGTTATTACACTTACAATATGATTAACCTGTTAATTGCACCATAAAGAGTAGTCCTGCCATACATTCAAGATATTAATGGCATGATGAAATAAATTATGTGGAACAAATTATGTTCCACAAAATAAAATATGTGGACATTTTTGTGGCTAGTTTCCATCACGTTTCAAACTGAACATGTAACGGAGTAGCACTGCCACATAGCTTGATGCTGGTTACATTACAGAGTTTGGCTGACAGCCATGTGGTATATGGGGCTGCACCTTGTGCTTTTAACTGCTGCCTATAGAGACCATCAGCTGATGAGCTCCCCCTATATCAGAAGACTATACCATGTAGGTCTCAGCCTGTAGAAGTCCAGAAAGCCCATCAGCTGGGCAGTGTCAGGTCACAGTGAGCTGCATATCCAGGGCAAGGTATGCACCATGCTGGGTTGCTGTAGGGCTCACTGTGACCAAAGACTACAATATGCCTTGCCCTGCAGTTTACTGAGAGCTGCATGGCTAGGCAGCCAACCAGCAGGTCTGGGTTGCCAGTGCTGGAGAGGTTTAAACTCCCCAGGTTCAGCTCATGAGTTCTCCTGGATGGAAACCTTGCTAACCCAAATTGCAAGGTTGCAAAGTTCCCATTAAAATAATGGCATAATTGGGATTGGTCTCTTGGTCATAGCTATGCTGCGTCTTGCAAAGCATGGCAGGAGGAACAATTGTTGGAATGAGGGATCAGGTCCCATCACAAAATTATTTTAATATCTGCCAGGGGTCTGTGAAAAATGTGATTCTTACTCAGGCTAATTCAGTTCACTAAATAGTTATTCAATACCAAAACCTATATCAGCATTTGAAAACCCTATAAAATTGATAGCACCAAGAGGGAAGAAATCAATACTTATGCTCACCTATGACTTAGCTTTAAATAATTATTTCCTTTGATGATGTTTTTCATGTTGCAGGAGGTGCAAGTTTGGATCTGAATTCTGTGGAACCAAAACCAAAAAAATGGATCCTTGACATGACATGGCTCAACCTTGTACAGTTATCTCATCTGAACCCCTTTAACCAGCTTCTGGGGCAAGTTGCAAGAAATGAAAAGGCTTGGAAAGCTTGGTTTGATGAAAAAGCTCCTGAAGAGACTCCTATTCCAGATGGTTATGACAGTTTATTGGACACATTTCATAAACTGCTCCTTATCCGCAGTTGGTGTCCTGATCATACCATTGCTCAGGTAAAGAAGAGAAGTGTAATGGGAGAATTGTAACCATAAGGCCTCAACTAATCCAATATGTATTAAATGACAAAATATGTGACTCGAGAAAAACAGTTCTGAATGTTTGAAAATATTCTAAGGGTCTATTTTATATGACTAGTTATAATAAAAAGAAAAACACAGCTATTAAGTAAAGTATGTCAGAAATGTTATATCACCTTTTATATTAGGTAGAGATATCAGTTTTCTAGAGCAGCACAACTGTGCAGTATGGTTCTGAAGCTTGTAAAACTTCTGCAACCCTCTAGATCACTGATTCTCAACCTGGGTGCATGGCACCTTGGGGTGCCTTGAGATCCTTTCAAAGGTGCCACAGCGTAATGTAGGTATCAGCTATAGTACTGTGTACAGTTCTGGACTCTGCAACTTAAGAGAGATGTAGAAAACCCAAACAGGATCCTAAGATGAACAATAAAAATAATTAAGGGATTAGGCTGCAAACTATACCAGAAAAGGTTAAGAGAACCAGATATTTTTGTTTGGAAAAAAGGATATTCCTGAGAGACATGACAGCAGTTTTCTAATATTTGAAAGGCCTTCCCACAAAGAAAGGAACACGAGGCAATGGGTTTAAGTTACAACAAATGAGGTTTAAATTAAATCTGAGGACCAACTTCCTAGCTGTCAAAGCAGTAGGACAGTGGAACAAGCTGTCCAGGGATATTGTGGAATATGTTTCATTGGAGCTTTTCAAGAAAGACTGGAAATGCATCTGTCTAGGTATAGGTATAGAAGTATCACATCCTGTATCTAAGCAATGGGTTGAACTAGACCAGTCTTGAGATCTCTTTTAACTCTATGATTCTTTGATCAGACTTGTCCATAAGGATCTCTTCCATTTTTCAGCCAAGCTTATGTACAGCATCTTAGATCTCCTAGTGTATTTGTAAACACCACAGCTTTTAAATTTAACTTTGTGTATAACTGTGGTGTTTAATTTAGGGGGCAACATTTTTAAGGGCTGTTCCTTTAAATAATATTGCTAACTTCCTCTTTCACTTTCTCCCGGTTGCTCAGGATGGCATATATGACAGTAGAGTAGTGGGGACCTTGAGAAGAGAAGCTATATCTACCCAAATTGTTTCAAACCCATAGACCTACACTCTACCAGTGAAAGGAATTCAGTCTGAAAGGTCCATTGGGGCCTATATCCAGGCAACAGTCTTCAAGAGAAAATTCTTCAAGGGAGCTTCAGCTCTTTTCTGCATTTTGTCCCCAAGAGGCAATTCTGTTCCCTTTGATCAAGGAATCTTTGACAATAATCCAAAATTCTCTGGCCCAGTCTGCCATGAAAATCACCCAAATCTCCAGAGTTCCCTCTTGCTTCCTCAAGTCAGTAATTGTATTTAAGAATCCAATATTTTGAAATTTTCTTCCTTCCATTATGAAGATCTGGGCTCCTTTGGGAATATTTCCTTCTATATCCTGTCCAATGCCATAGTAGAGGACACAGAGCTCAGATTGAAAGGTCATCAAGAAAAGATTCCAAAATTTTCACTCTGAAAGGACAAGTCTGACTATGTCTTCCATGAGGACAATGTCATTTTACAAACTCCAGAATCATCCATTTCAAAGGTATACCGTTTGTTTCATATATCACAGGAAATCATCTATCCTGATAAAAGAAGATCTTAGCATATGCTAGAAATGAGGAGAGCATTTACAGCGTGCATTAGTTGGACTGTGCAGTTCAGAAAAAAAGGCTTCATTCATTTTCTGTCACTATGTGCTTCTGGGCCTGAAAGATTCCAACTTTTACATAGTCAGGCTGCTTAACTATATCACTGAGTTCTATGCAGCTGTGAATTAATCAATTTTAAAAGGGATCAAAATCTGTCTAACATGCATCCTGAGGAGAAAAAAACATTAGGCCCCTCACAAGGAGACTGAAAAGCTGCCCTTTGTCATCAATCAACACTTTTATAAGACAGTGCAGGAGGCCAGCAGTGCAGAAACATCTTTCAACAGAAATGTGCTCTGAATGTTGGGCCCTTCATAGTTTAATTACACTAATTATTGGAGAAAGGGGGTAATCTTGTGCCATTAAACTACTTATCTCTCCTTCCCAGCTACTTTTCCCTATTGTTCACTGTTGTACATATGTTTGGAACTGGGGGATGTCATGCTCTATAGTAGAAAATTTATTACCTGATTGTGTCCTTTCTGGTTTCTGGAACTGCGTTCTCTTTCAGTCTATCCTACCTCAAAATAAATTCTTCTGGATTCTTTTATAATGTACTCTTTAGAAAATGTATGTATAGCTAAGATAGCTGAAAAGACTGTTGGAAGGCTTATGCTTCATGTGTCAAAGAGAATTTAGTTTCTAGTTGCTTTTGAATGTGTTCATGTGAAATGAGGACATCAGAAGCATGGCCAGACTCCAGAGTTTTATAGCTAGAAACCAAGTGGGTTCCATTATTTGGAGTAGAAAAGGAATAGCTCAAGGGTCATGGACGATGGCAACACTTTCCCAAGAAAGGAAGACTTTGGTTAAAACCTTTCCAGTAGAAGCTATAATAAGTGAAGGATTATAACTTCTGTTACTTTGAAAATTAAAGTGAAAAATTACATTCTTCCATCTAGCTCAAGACAACCATCAATGAATTCCATTTTACTGAACATGGGGTTGTGCTCTTTGTGTTGATATAGGTATAGTGTATGCCAGTAAGATGCTTTATTAATGTTTGAAAATAAATGTTGCAGGCTCGGCTCTACATTGCAGAGTCCCTGGGCATAAAGTATGCAGAAGGATTTATCCTGGACATGGAAGATATGTGGACTGAAAGTGATTGTCGAACACCTTTGACTTGTTTTCTATCCATGGGGTCTGATCCCACTGACAATATAGAACGTCTTGCAAAATCAAAGGTATCCTATATTGTATTTAGTAGAGCTGGGTAAATAATGATAATAATTATTAATTAATATTTTGAAGTTTGATTTGCAGTGTTATCCCAACATTTTGTTCACTTTTCTCATACATTCATTGAAGCATGTTTTGTATCATACCACTGACCTCTAGAAATCAATTTCCAGCCAGGAGACAAAATTCATTCTGTGAAGAGATGGAAATATTAGTTTCCTGCTTTTCCAGTTTGCTCAAATTAAATCGTGCAGCAGATCACTATGGTCTGTCAAGCAGAAGTACCTATCTGTAACAAAAAGTAGAACTGGCAGGGTATGCTTTCTCGTACTTATTACTTGAATTAACAATCAGTGATGATATTTACAGTTAAAAATACAACAACTAATTCAGTAGGTGAAAAGACTTCTAGTAATATTCCCCAGAAGATTAGTCAAAGCCATGACATGGTAACTACTTTGGGAATCTAATCTCATCTACCTGAAATAGAATCATACATGTATGGACAAGCGTGCACATGCACACACACAGACACCAGTTACTAATGCATTTGTGGCAATAACCGCAATGAAGGGTAACAAGTGAAATGAAGCTGGAGACCATAATGTTCAATACATTCATTTCATAAACATTAAAATGTTGCTATTGCACAGTATCATTTGAAGGACTCACATAGTCTCTTGTATTTGTGTCTAAAATGTAGATATTAATCTGAATTTGCTCAAGAAGAAATTTATTCATGTGAATAATGGAACCTCATAAATCTGTCTCCCAACTAGGATTTAGATATGAATTGAGTTAAATTTTTCAAATATATCTGCATCATTTTACACAACCTAAATAAGAGGAGTTTGATTTTCAAAGGTGCCGAGCACCCACAGATACCCTTTGTTAGGTGCTCAGCATCTTTGTAAATCAAGCTGTGGTTATATAGCTGTCTGAATATGATACAGACCTAGGCATTCAACTTTAGGACCCCAGATTTGAATATTTTGGCCATAAAGCGTGTCCCAAATAATTTGCATTCTAGTGGCATCTTTACACATGCTCCAGGGCTGGGGGAGAGGGAGTGCTTTAATTAGAGTGGTTCCACAAGCCACTCTAATTCAAGTGCCCACAGTGTCCCAAGTTTTCAGCATCCCACTCTTCAAAATGATGGCCAGGGATGCTTTTACTAAAGCCTATTAGTGCACTCCAGCAGACTCGATTCTAGGGATTAATTGAGTCAACTTCAACACACTGTAATTACAGCACATTGGAGCAGCATCCCCACCTATCTACAGGCAACCTAAGAGTGGAAACAGACATCACCAACAGAGTGCCACCATAACATTTTTTATAGTAGGCTGAAGTGAAAGTAAATAGACATCCACACACCTTCCATCACACCAAAAATGCTCAAATTTGGCAACAGTCCTGTGCATAGGCTGCAGATATGGAGAGGGGATTTGCTATGAGGCTGTCTCCCCCTCCATACCTGCCTGGTAAATCCCTTGCGGAGGGATTACCTCAACATGCATATCACTGCTGCAAGGAGCACAACTCCAACTTTCCCTCATTACCCAGATGTGTTCATCCCTGGAGGTCCCTGGGATGGATTTGGGCAAAAAGAGAAAGTGAGACAGGCACTCCCAAAGCCCAAAGAGCCTGATCCTGCCCAGGAATTCCCAGAGCGTGCAAGAGCAGACTTCTAAAGCCCATAGAGCTCTTGCTCTGGGCAGCTGGAGAGCATAGGCAGCCTCAGCCTGCCTGTGCTCTCTCACCATAACCAAATATGGGCTGCAATAAAGTGGTCCAGTTTATTAGTACTTTCTGTCACAGCCACAAATTTGAGCATTTGCGGAGTCCCCTTCAGAGGGATTCATCTGCAGATGTATCTGCAAGCAGGGAGTGGTGGGGAACCTCAGTAGGAGTTCCCGTCTTTGTGCTTGCAGGCACGCTGGAGAAAAAACACCAGCAGAGGATTCCTCCATGCTCCAACATAGAGGGACATACCTGCAAGCCCCAGACTGAAGTACGGCAACCAGTGATATCTGCAGGCATATGTGGAGGACAGTCAGCTTTGCCACAACATATTATGGCCCAGCTGATCATACTCTACAGAAAATGTCTGTTTCCATCCTGGGAGACCAGCACACTGAAGTTAGATGGAAGAAAGCAGGCAGTGTGGATAGTCAGTGGAGCCATATACTTGGTTTTACTTTTTTTAAAAGAAAAATGAAAAAGATCGTGAAAATAGCCCCGAGGCAAGCAATGTGTTGCAGATTTATTAGAAGCAGTGCATCCAAAGGAATGACTTGAAGATGTGTGTATCTTAAAGATTAGAAACAAAATAAAACCAAAACCTCTTAGTGGGGAATGTTTGCTGCTTATGTTCCAGAGATGAAGAGTCATCCCTGAACTCCCCAAGTTCCTTTTTTGGGCCTAATGGTGCTTTGCAGACATTAGCCAAGAGAGGTCCTTCCCTCCCCTCCCTTCCCTACTCGAAACCTCTTAAAAAATAAAAAGCTATTATCATTGGCTTTTCTGATGTGTGTGATTCCATGGACTCCCATCTTGCCAATGACTATGTTGTACCATCCTGCCTACTGGCCTGTTCACACTTTTGCTGACATGAGGGATAAAATCTAGCCAGCAGTAGCAGTGAAACAGTATGGAAAAAATCTACCCTCTCCTTTTCACTCATTTTCACTGATGGCAGGACAGAACATGGGAAAACTTTTTACCTATTTCATGATTCAGAAGTAGCCTAGTATTGACAGAATTCTAGCATACTTGGCCAAGGTGGCAGGCTAGAATGGGAGAAGCCAACACTCATTGTCATTAGTGAGAAAAACAAATACCCCGTTCCATTAGTGTGTCTTCTTCAGGGTGTCAGTACCTGGGACACAGGCCCACAGATTAATGGACTTGGAAGGTGGATGAGTAGGAGGGACACAGATAGGGAAAAAGGTAAATGAGAAACTTTCCCCCATTATTCTTTTATCTTTGGTGCATCATTTTTGGGTTTGCTGACTCACATACCTGTGCCAGGAGATTAAAGTCAGAAAGAGCCATTTCATCTGAAGATTCCTGGGATTGAAGGAAGGGAACTGCTACTTGTTCCACTTATACTTCAAATTCATTTACATTTGTGTACCTTTTCAGTCCTTTAAGTACAACTTCTTAGCAGGCATTTGTGGTGAGCTGAAGTACTTAGCAGCCTATTTTGGGAAAGAGTTCGGTAGTATTTTGTTCTGATATCTTGTGGTGTTTTATATAGGGATAACACTTTGGTTGTGTAAAAAAGATCTTTAATTGATGGCAAGAATATTTGTAGGCTAAGGTAGAGATCCTTTTATGTTTCCCTATTTGAATTCAATTAAATAAATTAACTGGTTATGTTTGCAGCCTGCCCTAGCACTTATTTGTTGCTATCAATCACAGATACAAAGCAGCCAGTGATTATTCTGGGACACTACACAAGTGGAAATGAGAAGCAAGAGATCAGGAAGAAGGGAATAGCAGAATGATTACAGGTTTTCTGAGCAGCAGAGTTAGGCATTTCATGGGCACCATTTGAACCCTGAAGTGGTGTTTGGAGGGACTAACACTGAACCAGCTCTTATAAGTTAACTTGGAGATTTAAGTTCAAATAAAATATTTGTTCTTAAACACTCTAGAAGTATTAAAACACATTGGTTATTTCCCCTATTCAGTTATGAATACAAACATATCATAATGTCTGCATTTGTCTGTTATCTATTATTTTTATTTAAAATAAATAATTTTGCTTTATGGCAGAAATTTAAAAGTAATTATTTTTGCATTAATACAAGACTTAAATATGAGCTCTCTGAAATACATGCAGTCATGCATCCAGGGGTCTGTGCTGGGTCTGGTATTGTTCATCACCTACATTAGTGATTTGACTGATGGAATTGAGTGCAAGCTTAGTCAGTTTGTAGATTATACCAACCTAGGTGGCATTGCAGGCACTCCAGAGAGTAGGGCTAGGATCCAGAATGACCTGAGTAGACTGGAAAATGATCTGCAGTCAATCAGGTGCAATTCAACAATGTAAATGCAAATTCCTGCACTTGGGATAGAATAATTGCATGCACAAATACAGACTGGGGAATGATTGGCTAGGCTGTAGTACTGTAGAGAACAAGCTGAGGATTACAGTAGACCACAAACTGAATATGAGCCAACAGTGTGCTCTTCTTGCAAAAAAATCTAACAGCCTACTAGGTTGTATTAACAGGAGTGTCACTGGCAAATCAAAGAAAGTTATTTTTCTGCTGTCTTCAGCCCTGATGAGGCCTCACATGGAATATAGCACAGAGGAACAAAAATGATTAGGCTTTGGAAGTAAGATTTATGAGGAAAGGCTGAAGCAACTACGGTTATTTGATAAAAGTCTTCAAATACTCGAAGGGCAATTAAAGAGACGATGGAGATGGGCTTTTCTCTGTGGCCCAGGAGTTAGAACTAGGAGCAGTGGCCTCAAGCTGCAGCAGAGGAATGTAGGTTGGAGATGAGGAGGGACTTTCTGACTATGATGATGGTCAAGCATTAGAACAGGCTACCTAGAGAAGTTGTGGAATCTCCATCCTTGGAATTTTCAAGAGCAAGTTGGACAGGAACTTGGCTGGGATGGTGTATTTAGGGCCAGTTTTGTCTTAAACAAGGGGCTGGACTAGACAAGCTGGTCAAAAGGGACAAAAGTTCCTTCCAGCTCTACTTTTCTATGGTTCCTACGATTCATTGGCTACTCACTCATATTGCTACCCTGCATTGGTAACAAGACAGCTGGTACATTTCTACATTGTGTTTCCCATGTGTCCTGGAAGACAATCCTGAGTGTACCTCTCCTGAGCGTGGCGGTGCACCCCTACAATAAGTGGGCAATTGCTACTTGCCACACCCCAGTCCCTGCTGCCGACACCACTGGCAGCATCTGCGGGTGGTTGCCGACCTCTGGTCGGTGCTTTCCCCCCTCCCCACCACACCCCCGCTGCCGACAGTGCCAGTGGCATCTGCAGGAGCTCCCCACTTACCGCTGCAGCGCTCCCACCACTGCCAACGCCACTGTGCCCCCTCAGCTGCCAGGGGCACTCATGATTCATGTCCCAATGGCCATTGGCTTCATTGCTGGAGACCAGGGTGTCAATAGTGACCTGAGGGACATATTTCCAGGGTGAGTTCACTAGCACATTCCTGGGTTTGAAGCATGGAGACAGAAGTGAGTGGGCAGGATCTGGTCTAGACTCTCAGAGCAGAGTTCTGTGATATGCAGGAGTGTGCTACTGCAAAACCATCTTTCCAGGACATAAAAATATCTATTGGCAAATGTTGCTACATTTTTAAATCTTCTGTCACCATTGTTAGAGCAGCAGAGTTTTCTCTCATACCATTATAGGCTGTGGGCATATTTCAGGAGGCATTCAGTTTTTAAGTGGTGATATTTAAATATTTTAAAATGTTTACATCCTTAGAGTCCAGTTTGAGAAATTAGACTTTACTTTGCTTTCTTGAATTAGATCTTTAGGATTACACCCTATTTTCACTTTCCATGTTTAATAGGTGAACATGTTGCTGTGTAACTGCACTTTTTGCCACTTATGCACAGTTTGGGATTCTGTTTCCTTGTGGAAAGAAAGAAATCACCCTGCGTAGTGTATACCAGACAGAGCAGAAGAATACAGGCCCTCCTACTTTTTAGCCCAGTAGCCTACAGCTTAGGGTACTTGCCAAGGAAATCTTAATGGTCTTAAAAACTTGGGAAAACAAGTTCACAATTTTATTCGTTTGTCAACTTCATCCTAATGCTTAAACCCAAGCCGAACTAATGTAAACACAATATTTTTTTCACATTTACAATCCCTTTCATAATTCCTTTCATAAATCAGGTATGCTCTATCTTAAAACTAAGTAGCTTTTCCATCTCTATGCCTATTAAGAAGTTGGGTGTCAAACTATCTCAAAGCTGAGCCGTCTGAGTCAAAATCATATTAACTCTGTCCAAATTTTTTATCCAAGAAGGAAGAAATATCTTCTTTTCCTATGGAAACAGAGATTTTTCTTTCAGGGACCCATGTACAAAATCTTCAGTAGAACTTAACTGAAACTGGATTGGCTAAAAAAGGTATAACATTTTCATCTTCATATTCTAGCATAAAAATCATACAAATGAATTGGCATGACTCATGCAAAACACTATGAAGCAAGATAAAAATCCTGGAGATACATAGTTTTGACATAAATTTTTTAGAAGAAGAAAAATGAGGTCAATCTTTACATAATCTTAAAAGGATTCTTTTCCTTGTCTTTTCAAAACATTTCATTTAATGTTTAATGCTTGTATATGTGAGAGATGATTATATGAGAAGCAGTCTATAAACTGGTATTGTCACAGAAAGGGGCAAATTGTGTGTGTAGCATTGGCCTCCTGAAAACTCCCAGAGGCTTGATGCCTGTGCCTGCGCATGCTAATTAGGCACCACCACTACTTCTTGAACAGGGAAATCTTGTGCTCTCGCAGTAGAGGGTCAACTAGAATTTTTATCATTGTTGCTGGTTCCAGTAATTCCTTGAGAGAGTGCTCATCTTTCAACTTCTAGTTGCTGGAGCCCATCTGGACAAACCTGCATTGTTGTCAAGACTGCTCACAGACAACTATTTTGGCAGTTACTATATTTACTCAAATCAAAGACAGTGCTTTTTCCCTCATTCAACATGGGGAAACAAGCCCCTCGTCTTGGATCCAAGTACAAGGCAGGGGGAGAGGAGCTTCTGTGGCTCTGACTCTGGCCCCAAGCCCAGGCTGGGACCACAATCAGAACCACAATAGCCATCTTCCCCCAACTCTGCCTGCCCCCTGCAACCCGTGCCCCTCCCTCTGGGGACAGAAGCTGTGGGTAGCAGGCAGGAGGGTAGAGGCTACAGGAAGGGGCAGAGACTTCAGGTGTTAGTGATTCCTTGAAGAGTGGGGTATGTGTGGAGCAGAGGTGGTGGAGGCCTCTGGGGACAGAGGCTGTGTAGAGCAGGCAGGAAGCAGAGGCTGCAGGGAGGGCAGAAGCTGTGAAGATGAGCAGGGGGTAGGTGGCAGGGCCTTCCCTCAGCTTCTTGCCTGCTTACCACATTACCCCCTGCTGCCACTTTCCCGGCTGCAGCATTGTGGAGAATGAATTTAAGACAACCCTCTAATAACTAGATTCCATACGTGGAAAATTATAACAAATTTATAAATTTTCCTTAATCTAATTATGGGGGGGAGGAGGATCTTAAATTCAAAGACATCTTGGATTAGGATAGATACAGTATTCCTTAACAAACCTCAAGTGCTTTTTGAGCAGTGAATTATCCTGAATCATTCATTCTTTCCTGCTTGTTTTCACAAGTAATGCCCTATTAGACTAAATGAAAATATTCATATAATAAACATCACCAAAAAATAGGCCACTATATCATATCAATAAATATTATGCATCAACTGCATATCTCTCCACTCTCTCAAGATGTTCTACTACTTAGAGGTGAGAGCAGAATGATCCACTATGTGCCCTGCTATACTGGAAAAGGTCAGTGGCATCTAGCATAAAATTATGGCCTCTCTTCCCATCTTGGTATGCACAGAGAGGCAAAGAGGAAGCAACTTGGTGGATCCAATGGAGCCATAGCTAGTTGATGTAGTTTCATCTTGACTTGTGGGACAGGAGGTGATTATTTGGGTATTTCTATTTTACTAAATAGATCACAAAACATTTTTTTTTACAGGGTACTCCATGTCGTGCCATTTCAATGGGTCAGGGCCAGGAGGTCCATGCAAGACGCTTATTGAATCAATGTATGCAAGATGGAGGATGGCTTCTTCTACAGAACTGCCACCTGGGTTTAGATTTTCTTGATGAACTGTTAGACACAATCACTACAGCAGAATCTGTGAATGAGGGCTTCAGGGCCTGGATTACTACAGAGGTCCACCCAAAGTTTCCTATTAATCTTCTGCAGTCATCAATTAAATTCACTAATGAACCTCCTCAAGGTAAAAAAAAATTGTTCTGACAATTGCTGACTCTACTGGTGACTGATTATTCATGGTTTAATTGTTCTTTATTCTCCCTATTTCTCAACTAGCTTAATGCAGCATCACATAAACCAACTTCACTATGCATGAAATATTCATTATTTATTTTAATCCAGGATAGTTTTGTTTGCTTGTTTGATAATGGAACAAAATTCTCTCTGCTTAGGGAAAACTTTATGAGAAGATTTCAGTAGGTGAGGTCTCCAGCCTGATCTAACTGAAACTGCATGTTGGATAAAGTTGTTTCCACATAGATGTATACAAGGAGGAGTCCGCTTCACATAATTTTCCTTCTTCACTAAGCAAGTCAAGGGGCTGAAATCCTACAACACTGCTTTCCTCCACTGATCTTGTGTCAGCCTTCTAGATGGCTCAAGGTCTGCTAAGAGATGAATGTACTTAGCTAAAGGAAACAGTAAGGAAGAAAAGGTTAAGCAAGACAGGTATTGGCCCCGCCCTCTGGCCCCATAGAAATTGCACAGACAAATTACAATAGCCCTGTGCTCTACTCACTATCCTGCAGATCCCGCTTAGGTCTGTAGAGATTGATGAGGTTAGGACTCAGTCCTGGTAATGTGGCTCCCATATAATTGCTGTCTGGGAGCTGACAGATCATAAAGCAAGTGCCAAGAGATGTCACAGGGCCACCATACCTTTGGGTTGGGAAAAGTGGGGTAATCTTCATGTGAAGACAATGTGAATAGAAACAACTCATCCCACATTATTGCGTTATTCATCTTGAAACGATACCTTAATACTGTAGAATTTTCCTCCAGCATCTATAGTATCCAGAAAGCTGATGTTTTGTAGGTAATTTCTGTATTATGACAACACCTTGACCTCTAAGAATCTAGTTAATTGCAACTCAGGAAAGACTACGAACTCCTAGACAACAACAGATCTCCATTATATGAATTGTTGTTGTTGTTGTTAATGTTAACAGCAAGCCTCAGGCTAAATTTTCTCCTTCAGCTTGGCTATCACTAGTGTTTTCCATCTATACGTCCCACTTAATTGTTTCCAAGGAGCCACTCATGCCTCCTTAATGGAAGCCCTTAAGAAGTCATACACAAAAGTCAGAAAGAGCCATGTTAACTGGTATCAGTCAGCTTTCCCCAAGGGGCTCAGCCCTGACTAATATGACAGGACACAATCTATAGAAGACTGCTGATACTTTCTTATAGGAATTCACTAAAAAATAAGGCATTGATTTAGGGCGGGAAGAAGGATGGAAGGAAGGACTTTTGACTTTTTAACAACTTTATTTCACAAAAGATCAGGTACAGAAAGCAAAAAACCATCAAACCACACCAAAGAGAAACCATTCCAGGACATTCAGAACATCATACCATGACAAACACCTTTGCAGTAATACACGTCGTGCCTAACATGCCATATATATATGCCATATATATATAGCCCTCAAGAGACGAACAGTTCCACCCTTCCCTGTCCCATAGCATATGTGCAAAGACCTTCCACATCCCACCCTGAGAAAATAAACAAAAGCAGCCTGGTGAGGGCCCAGGGCACGGCACAAGCTGGAAGCCACAGTCTGCCACCGCGCCTGCCCAGTTGCCCAGACCGGTCAAGACATCAGAGCACATATTTGAGATGGCCGTCCTCCATGTGGCACAGTGCTCCCTCAAGGGCCCAGAGTGCCTCAAAGGCGGGCACCCCCGCCGGAGCACAGCGTGCTCAAACTCCAGCGAGAGGCACGCCCACACTAGGAGGCCAAAGAGCCGTGGGGCATTGTCTGAGCCGGTGCCGGCAAACTGGTTGCAGTGGTTCTTGAGGACGGCCACCTTAGCTTGGCCCAGCAAGAAGTTGGCCAGGCAGATGGCACCCCGCTTGGCCACTTGGTATGGGTAGAGCACACACACGTAGGCGGTCTCCGAGAAGCTCCTGCCTAGCACCCGCAGCAGCGGCTCAAGGGTGGCAAAGAGCAGCCACAGGCGGGGACAGTCCAGGAGGGCGTGAAAGAGATCCTCCTCTATGCCCCCAGGGCAGAAGGGGCAGGCCGTCAAAGCGGCTGGGTCCAAGTGGGACACAAACATGCCAGTGGCTAGGATGCTGTGCAGCAACCGCCACTGCAGGTTGCCAGTCTTCTTGGCGGTCAGCAGCTTATACAATGTGTGCCACGCCGGGTAGGCTGGTGGGGAAGCCGGTGGCCCCAGGCGCCATCACCACGGTGTATTGGGGCAGCCTACCAGCACCTGAGTGTGGCGGACGCAAACCACCCAAGCATACAAGCTTCTACGCGACAGAGAAGCAAAGGGACAACCCGTGTCACTATCGGGAGGCATAGGGAGCCGCAACAGAGTGCCCGGCCCACCGGCCAACTCCATGGCCACAGCCGGGGTGACCAGCAGCAGAGGAAAAGCCTCACTTGTGGCATCCATGGCCTGCAGGATCTGGCACACCTGGAGATGTTTGTCCAAGGCGGCCGCCACTGCCGGTGGGAGGACGGCGCGGATGTCATGCAGGAGATGACCCATGGTGCGGATGGAGCGCATGCGCAGCCGTACGGCCAGTGCCTCAGGCAAGAGCCAAGCTGACCAAGCGGGGTCAAGGAGATGGTGCAGGTGGAGGACATGTGCCTGGATGAGGGTGGCTGTGAGGCTGGCAGAGGCCAAGCTCGGCACAGAGCACGACAGGGCTGAGTTGAGCACCAGAGGCTCCCTCAGCAGCTGCAGGAAACACAAAGTTCGGGCTCAAGCCTGGAGGCGGAAGGTAGCCTGCCAGGCTCATACCATGCTGCGGTAAAAGGCTGGAAGCATCGCCCAGTTCAGGAGCGTGGGGGTCAGCAGAAAGAGCTCCTGGTCAAAGCCAAGGGCGCTGACCCTCTGCAGGAACCAGCACACCAGTTGTTGCCAGGGCAGGTGTTCCTCGCTGTAAAGCAGTCGCTGAAGGGCCTGCAGGTGGAAGGCCGCCACCCTGCTGGCCAGATCAACCAGACCCTGGCCCCC
>JAGPOW010000261.1:162187904-162201594 GCA_030014935.1 Caiman crocodilus | reverse complement strand
AAAAACCAGTGCTGCATCTCAGCAGGGTAAATTATGGTGGGAAGAGCTTTGTGTTGAGGGAAATAATCAGAGCCTTGTTCCTTATTCTTTCTTTAAAGAAGCCAGTAGTCCCCTGCCTACTATTGGCTGCTGTGTCTGATACTGAGACAGGAGCTGACCATGACCCTAGAGCTATAGTATATTATAAGTGGCAAAAAGCAGTCCTCATCCTGGTACATATTTGAAAGACAATTTGCAGCACTACCTTCTACTCCCTTTTTTACATCACAAGAGTTCAGTACTTGTCCTTCATTTGTATGTGGGTGTTATATCTGGTTTCAGTTAATGAAGTTAATAGGAGCTGAAAATATGTATCCAAGACCAGTTTTGATCTTTCAATCAATTTAACTTCCTCGCAAGTTAGTAAGATATCTCAACCTCATTTGTTTTTGATTTATCTTAAAGACAGTTTGCTTCAATTTATGACTTAATGCCAGATATTTTCACTCTTACAGTCAGTTATCAAGCTTCTGTTTTAGGTTCTTTATCTTTTTCAATGTTTAGCATCTTTTTGTGCCTATTGTAGTATTCATCTGCATTTAGACGACAGCATCATAGTCAACAATGCTTCTTTTAGCTGCCAGGTGGTAGCCAATTTACAATTTGATTTTAATAATAGCTGTGTTTCTCTGCCAAACTGGGACATCTGAAAAGTATTTTTAAATATCATTTAAGGGAGGTTTTTCATGGTATATCAGGATCCTATTCCAGCCTGCTTGAGAAACAAGTAACAAAACAGAAGGTGGGAAGGTCCTCCAACTCCATAGATCAGATGAGTGGCATAGGGATTGGTCTGCTGACCAGATCATGCATGGGGTTGCAGGTATGATTCAGTATGTCAGTCCGGCCCCACCCACCCAGATCCCACCACACACTAGAGTGATCATCCATGCTGGTGTGACCTAATACACACGGCCATGTTCCTGATCTGCAGGACTCCCATGAGTCCCAAAATTTGGTAGCAAGGGAGCAGCAATTAATGCTGCCACTGCTGTCTTGTCACCAGATATCTGGACTTGTGCAGAGCCCTGCCGGCTGGACGTCATGGCTTCATGAGCCAAATCTGGCCCTCAGGCTGGAGGTTGAGTACCTCTGGCTTAGATGACTATATTTTGTTCCTACCCCAAGATGTCCTTTAGAAAAAGTCTCACTCGACAATGTCATTCTTCAGATCTTTTAAATAAAGCACAGGATACTTTCCTTTGATATCATAAAAATATTTTAATGTATTACAGAAAATCAGGATCCAGAAGGCTGATGACAAGGTTTAAATAAAACTTTATAGATCAATAAAAGAGGCAGGCCCTTTACCAAGAACAGAGAAAACGTTGTACTGTATAGTAAATAGAGGTGACCAAATTCATATTTTATAGTGGTAACTTTTAACTTTTTGTTAAACCTGGGCTGCCTCTTAATATTTGGATTTAGATCCTGATTTCAGATCTTCCAAGATTACGGACGGTAAGGACAGTCATTTTAAATGTAGGGGCTGCTTTAACAAACTGCTGTGGATCTATTTCAATTTTCAACACTGACCTTTTAAATTCTTTTTTGTTTGTTTGCTTTTCATTTTGTATAAGCCCATTTCTAAGTAAAATGTCAAAAAAGCATTTTGGCTGGTACTGCTTCAGAATAAATAAATAGGTCAGTGATTCAAACTGGTTATTCAGAACAGAAAAAAATCACACGGTATATTGGGATAGCCACTTCTATAGCATGCTGTTTGTTACAGTGGATCTAAGCACATTTTTAAAGTCCAAGTTGCAAATCCTCTAAGTTGTTTACTCATGTACAGCAATCTGTTTTCTTAAAGGTGTAAAAGCTGGTTTAAAGCGGACGTACTCTGCTATTACTCAGGAACAGCTGGACGTGAGCAATATGCCACAGTGGAAACCATTGCTATATGCTGTGGCATTTCTTCATACAACTGTTCAGGTTATTAAGTGCCTTACTTTTTTTTCTACTACAACACATGTTTTATAAATGAGAATATCATTAAGAATTCAAAACTGTGTTAAACATAAATTTGAGATGGGCAAACTAGCACAGGTAAAATTTAAGCCAGAATTTATGACAAAAAGTTAATCTCCAACAAGGGGTACCTCAGGAATAATGTGGATAATCCATTTGTTCCCTCTCTTTAAAAGGTTCTTTTCACATATGGCTCCAGGTGGCTTGCTGTACCTTCTTGGCAAAGCTTTTCAGCATGTGGCTGGGTAATCTACCACTGCGCTAGTTAAATTATGGCATAATTTAAATTTTAAGAGCAGTCTGAAACAATTTATAGCATGCGTTGGAGAGCTGTAGAGACCTATGCGAAATGCTGTTTTTTTGTAATGGAAGGACAGTATGCCTGAATAAGCTGGTCCTGTGTTAAAACTCACAGGAGGGAATGAAAGAGGAAAACTGAGGCTCCCCTTGCAGATTATAATGGAAGGTGACTAGAATCCCCATTATCTACTGGAAAATGTCATAGAGATAGCCCCAATTTTGTTATTGTTCACTAAGTTTGACAGATTTTGCCTTTTACTCAGGCGATGGACAGATAAAATATGTGTAGCACTCCAAGTGCCTTTTAAAGGGCTCCAAAAATGAGTAGACAAATAACTCACATCAGTGAAGAGCTAGAAATAGATATCTTCCACTTCAAAATGATTCCTGGATGAAAAGGGGAACCACTTCGAAACACTTTACAGGGCAGTGCTTCATAATTCATTTGTACCCTTCAGATCATAATAGGGAAGTTGAGTGGTTTCCCCGCATCCCAGGATACTCTGCTTCTCTGTCCTCTACAACCCCAAGGTAGCTCCTCTTCTGTGACTTCATTTCTAAGTCCACTGCCTAGAACTCATAGGCTGTGCCCTACATGTGACCCTGCGTTTTTAAAGCTAGGTATAAAGCCTGCCATTTTCTGGACCACCACCCAGAGAACGTGGCTTCTTGAGTTTGGCATGCTATCAAGCACCCACTTACCCATCACACAACACCATATGAACCCCAAAAATGTCTGTCTGAAAAGTGCTGCACAACCAAGGGGCAGACAGACCTGCTTGCCATATGGTCCTGCAAAAGCACCCAGCAGTCCTTAGGAGGAAGTATCAGAGCTAGTCCGTATGAGTAAATTGCAGCAGAGATGGCATCTTATAGCCATGACCATGATTGGCATCAGTTCTGGACCATAGTGAAGGTGCAGAAGGCATGATACTCCAACCATGTTTGAGGTATCTGGCAGGTGGTGTGTCCATACTACAAGGTGCTCAGGGACAGCTCCATCAACATTTTGTAAATTCTTCCATACTTTACAGTTTCTGCACAATTGTTACTAAACTTCAACCTTTTTGCATCCTTCCGTTCCTTTAGGAAAGACGAAAGTTTGGTCCATTAGGCTGGAACATCCCGTATGAATTTAATCAAGCAGACTTTGCAGCCAGCGTGCAATTTATTCAAAATCATTTGGATGATATGGACATTAAGCGAGGTGTTAACTGGTCTTGTGTGCGCTATATGCTTGGAGAAGTGCAGTATGGTGGCCGTGTCACAGATGACCTGGACAAAATGTTGCTGAACACATTTGCAAGAGTGTGGTTTGGAGAGCATTTGTTTAGCGACACATTTTGCTTCTACAAAGGTTACATAGTCCCAAAAGGCAAGACTGTTGAAGACTATCTCCAGTATATAGAACAGCTGCCAATGGTTGATACACCAGAGGTAAAATTATTTAACTTTTACAATATTAAAGAAAATTTATGCCAACTGAATCACTTGACTAAACATACATTGTAGCCATCCATATACAGAACATGGCAGAAGTGGGCCAAAGCAGGAGGTCTGGGTTTACATAAAGCTGGCTGATCTTGATTTCTGTATCACTGCTTATTATAAATAACCTTCCTTGGAATTAAACTATACCTAGCAAACAGTTTGCTAACTAGCACTGTTTAATGAACTGTTTGCTGAGTAAGAATATGAAGGAACTCCAGGTTTATAAAATACATTTGCCTCTTTATTAAGAGAACCATTTACAGAGGTGCTTCTGGAATACTCCACTCATGTTCATACAGACTGACTTCCTGATGCCGTCTCCAAACTCTTTTTTCTTGCTGCCTTTGTGCCTCCCTCCATACAAGTTGATACATGAAAAACCATCACCAGTTTGTGTATACTGAGATTTTTCTAAAGTAGGGTAGTTGCACTGCTACAGTCCCATAATGCAAAAGCTTTGAGCTTGTGTAAAAAGTTGCTTGTACCTGTATGGCCTCTGAATACTATAAGCTGCAAGGGAGGAATCTAAGAATCCTAGAAATTTAGGGTTGGGGGGGACCTGAGAAGGTCATTTAGTCCAATCCCCTGCTCAAAGCAGGACCATCCCCAACTATAACTTCCCAGCCAAGGCTTTATCTTGCCAGGTCTTAAAGACCTCCAAGGTATGCCATCTACCTTCATAATGCTGTAATCCAGAACTGAAGGTATGCCATCTAATCCCAGTAAAAGTAGCCAAGCACACAGCATTAAACATAAGTATTCTGCAAAAAATATCAGCATGTATAGATTGTATTATCTGAGTTTTTGATTAGACAGATGCAACCACAGAAAAGCTCTGAATTATGCACCTCCCTGAAGATACTAGTCCAGATTCCAACTCAATGTAAGTCACTCTAGTTCCATTAATTTTTTGAGTAAGGATCTAGCTTATCCTCAGGATTCCTGTGCAGGATTCCAATTTCTTGTTATTAGCTTGTTAATGAAGGTTTGGGGCCTATAACAGGGCAGTTTGGTCCTTTAAGAGGGAGCAGACAGTCCTGCTGTAGAAGCCTAGCTGTGGGCATTTAGCTAATGGGGGAGTGTCTCATGATCAATTAAAACATATGCACAGAGAGGGGTGAGCTAGGGGAAGAATTTGTTTATGGCTAGGACCTGGACAAAGCTAAAGGGCTTCTACTGCCTGGAGAAGGCCTAAAAGTTTTGTTTATTCATTTGCTTGCTTGGTATAAGGATTGTGGTTGTGTCTGGAAGACTGGCTAAGGAGTTTGCAAGGAAGCAAAGCCAGCCTGCAGGCCACAGGTCTATCAACCTGCAAGCCCAATGAAGAGAGCAGTTGCAGAGTGGAGTGAAAGTCCAGTTCCCAAGTGGTTTAGGTGCTTTCTTCACTCTTCTATTCTGATCGGACCCAGTGAAGATATAAACACAGGAACTGGACTTCCAGTTCTGCCTTACACCAGTTTCTATTTCTTTACTTTACACCTACTTCTGCTTGACATCAATCTCAAGGTCATCTCCTTAGTTTCTTCATCTATGTGTTCTGGAGCCTTTTTTCAGAATTTGGGGCTTTTGTTTTGTCAGTGTTTTGGTGCCTACAAATACATATGTGTGGTTTATACACAGAAGCATAACCGGACAGCTTGGCGCCCAGGGCAGCAGTAACATGTGGGGCAGCAGTGGCTTCTGGATGCCTGTACCCGCAGTCCATGTGGCCAGAAGCAGCAGGGGCTATCATTTTTCCCCTCTCATTCCCCCCACTATCGCTGTCCTGGTTGCCCCACCTTAGTTGTGTGTGAGCGCACGCGTGCACGTGTGTGTATAATTTATATATTATATATATATATCTATATCATTTATATAGATATATATATAAAATAATATAATATATATATAATTGTATATATAATTTATAATTTAATATATACTTTATATATATATTATATATACATATTTATGTATTTTATATATATATATATATATATATATATATATATATAAATTTTGTTCTTTTACTTAAGACAAGTAGGATCAGGCCACAAGTATGAAAAGACCTTTCTCCTAAAGCCAAGCTTGCATTCTCACAGGTCAGGAGGCAAGTGACAACTTGTTTCTGTCACCCCAAACTCCCTCTGAATCGTTCATAGAAGCCCTCTGACCTTTTAAGCTTCACCATTTAAGTTCTCTTTGATCCAAGAATGACAGAGCGACCAAAGTAGATTTATTGTTTTCTCCCCTTTCTGTTTTGAGTTTGGAAAGAAAACTTGAATACTACCAATTGTTGTATTACATCTTAATTCAGCAACTCATTTGAAAATTATTTTTCAATAATAAAAATTGGGACCTATGAAGCTGTTTTTTGAAATTTCAGAGTAGATTGAAAATGCTAGAGGGCAGGATCTTGCATTCTCCATGTAATTAGAATTTTCCACTGAAATTTGGGCATATAAGAAATGTCAGGTTGGGCTCATGAATTATCACAGAGGTAGATTCAGGAACCCTGAACTATCCTAAGATATGACTCTTTTTTCAGTTTGTGCTATATTCCCTAATGTATGTACACAAATACATACATTAGGGAATATAGCACCAAATTCATACCTGGAATAACTTCACTAATTTAAATCTCCACAGGAAGGAAAGAAGATTTAAAACCAGAATTAGCTCAAATATAACACATTCCAAATACCCTGCTATCCAGAAATTCAGTTGCTTTTGTGGATAGTGTTCATTTTGTTTTTAGTTGCATGTATATTAGAAACCTAATCCAACTCAAGTACCCCTAGAATAGCGAAGAAAAATAATACAGAAGATACATTTAATATAGTTTAAAAATTAAGAAAAAAGAAAATTAATTAAGAAAAACAGTGGGGAAGAGATGGAAAATGGATAAAATGTACCAATGAAAGAAACATCATAATTGCTAAGATTAATCCTTTTAAAGCAATAGATGAGCAGATCTTTAAGATAAAATGAATCATTAACAAATTGATAAGATCATTAATAAAATTAAAATCAATAAATCATCAATACTGTAGTCACTGATTAGTATATTGTCGTGGCCAGGTCCCCAGGTGGCAATGGGGGCAGCCACGGATTGCGCTTTGGGCAAAGGCACCAGCGAGTCAGCTAGTGGCACCAGCCCAAAAGCGGAGTGGGTTCTCAGATCGCGGTTCACCGAGACGGGAAGGGGAGTGAAACCCAGAAGCATTGGTAAAATAATTGAAAACTTTACTTACAAACTTGCAGGGTAGATAACTTGGAGAAGACTATATACAGAAACACACAGGATTATATACAAAGGTTGTGAGGATGGTGACCAATCGTGATGATAGCAGCTACTAATGCAAGCATCAGCGTATTCGTCTAGCTGTAGCCACACTACAGCAGCAAACTCGTAGTTCTCGTTGTTTTTCGTTATTCGTATTTGTGAAATAGCAGAGCGCCAAGTCCGAGGCAAACTCGTGCTATCCGGCCTAGGGGTCTGCTCGAGCTCAGGGCAGGTGATCAGTCTGCTCTGATGTCCGCAGCCCGAGGAACCATGCGCTGCGTCGCACAGTTCCTTATATAATCTCCTTAGCCAATCAGGAGTTTGTTCCTGCCGAATATTCTGGAAGGCCTGAGCATTCTGGACCTGCCAGTCATGCCTCAGTGATGGATTCAGCCTGACCAGAATGGTCACGCCCACTTGTATATCTGGGTGACTGTAAATGGAGTGTGCTGTAATCACATCATTAGTCAACCACATACGTAACATTCAAACAGTGCAATAGGAAAACAGTAACAGCGTAAGAAGCAGTGCAGCAAATGGTGCAATAATCTAGTGATGGCACTTCTCTAAGCACATATATCTTAAAATTAATAGATCAATTAAAACATTTTTCTTTAATAAATGTTAATTTGGGTGATTGTGCATATTTTTGGATTTTGTATATTAAAGTTCTTGTTATAATGGGTCAGATCTTCAGCTTATTACATGGCTATACTTTGATTGATCTTGATTGGAGCTACATTGATTTCTACTACTTGAAAATTACACCGCTCTTTTCTGTTTATTTTTATGTAGATTTTTCTTGATGTATATTTAAAAAATTATGGTCTTGACAAGAACACCTTTTTTCTACATCATTATTCTATATTTTTCTAATTGCGTGCTTTTTTATTTCAAGGTATTTGGACTTCACCCTAATGCCGACATAACGTATCAAACTAACACGGCTAATGAGACATTAAGCACAATAGTTAACATTCAGCCTAAAGACAGTGGCACTGGAGGAGGGGAAACCAGAGAAGCTGTGGTACAACATCTTGCTGATGAAATGCTTGAGAAGTTACCTCCCAACTACATCCCTCATGAGGTATGTGCTGCTATATTGGCATAGACGTATCTTTGCGTGCTTATACAACACTTCTCTGTGCTACTATGTTTAATTTTGGCTGCATGCATGTAATTAATTAAATCATTCTCAGTTTATTAACAGTTTAAGTAATCTGGTTTCTTATCTAACATATGCCAGAAAGCTATACATAAAAAAGATTTTATTTAGTTAATGTGCAGACAATCCAAGGGTTAAGAGCTTCAGGTTCTGCCTAAATTTACTATGTAAAAAGGCCCTTAGCTTTTCTCCAATAGTGCGATGACATTGTCATCAACCGGTTTCTGCTACATCACCTTGGCCAAGGTGGTATTCTTTCAGTATGCATTCAGCACACATTCTTTCCCAATAAATTTATATCATTTGTTTATTGTAATAGTTTAAGACATGATGATAGACACAAAACCCTCTTTTTCACCAAAGAAGTTTCCATGTCTCAGCTAAACAGTTAAGTGATGATGGTTGCAAGCCTCATGTTTGGGCATAGAGGTAACTCTTTTTCAGGATGATTGGTGCCTGGCAGCTTCAGGACTTTTGCTAGATGCCTGCAAGGATATAGAAGCAATTATTTTCCACTCATGAATGTTTTATTGGCTTCTAGACTTTTTCCTACCTTCCTTTGGAGCACTGGACACAGTGAAAACTGAGGATTTGATTGGGATGCACTGGTGCTTCTCTTGGTGAAAAAAGTCCTCAGAGGATCCTGGCTAGGAGATCTTGCTCTTCTTCTCAGGGTCATGCCACTGGCCAAATTTGGGTTCAGAAAGAAATACCCCTCACCTATACCCAGGGAGATTGGCAAGAATTGTAGGTTTTTTCCTTTTCTATGCAGTTTTGATACGGTCTCCTCCCTAGGATCTTCTTCTCAGGTATTGAGCTATTTCTTCTCTGCCACTGTAATGCGTGGCATTGGCAATTCTCATCACCCGTTTTTGACCTGTTCTTGCTGGTTAAGGTTCTGTTCCTTGTAGTTGTAGTGTGTGAGGGTTTGGAATGAAGAATTGTTTAGGAACCTTTGGATAAATGGTTGAATATTCTTTTGGATGAATATCAGAGACTGGTCTTGATGGTCTGGGAGGTTCTTTCTAGGCTTGCATTCCCAGGTTTCTATGATTGACTTGATCTGTGGAGAATACAGAAATAAATGTGCCTTGTTGCTGCCAGTCCTCAACCTGTTTCTAAGTAGACTGTTTTAATTCCACTTCAAGTACTTCTCTTCCAAATATTATGGGCCTGATATCCTAATGAGTAACTGGTCAGTGTACTTGAACACTGGACAGCTGCTCAGTATTCACCAAGACTTCCACTTATCTTACAACAGTTCTCAGTGGGGCTGCTAGGCCTGCATGTGTGAACAGTTGCAAAGAGTAGCCTCACCTTCCTGTCCAGGGCTTCAAGATTAATGTTGAGCCAATTAAGTATTTTGACAATATAAGACAGCACAAGTATTACTCAGCCACAGTGTTGTTTCTGGAATTAATTAAGTCAAATATATAAAAGATGTCTTGGTCACTATTCATTGTATCTCAGTATGGTTGACCTTCACAAATTAGTTTGATCTCATATTCGTGCATCTGATCTAAGTCAAGTTATTTGATTTTGGTTTCATTCAGGAGGATCAGATTGGTTGGCCTTAGTACATGTCTGTGTTGATCATCTAGTATAATACAGTTTTCCAATCCCAAACTCATGGTAGAGTTTGCAGTTTTTATCATACTCTGGAGTTGCCTTGCGCTGGTGCTGTAGATTTTGGCTCAGTTATGTTAAGTGCACCTAAATGTCAGATTTCCTGACATGTAAGTGGTATTTTTGGCATTTGCACACAGTTTGCAGTCCCACTGCCTGTGCAGTATAGATACATAAGCATAAATATAAGGTGCAGTGGCTCATCTTCAAAAGAATTATCTAATGCTTAACCTGTGGTGTGATGGTTAGGGTACTGTGCTAAAAAGTTAGAGAGATACAGGTTCCAACCACCTTTGAGTTATTGGGGATGGGGAGGATATGCCTAGAATCTTGGTTTCTAGCTTCCTGGAAAAGTGCTGTCATCACTCAGCTATTTAGATTAAGGCAAAGAGAACCTTTCTCCTTATTTTTTTCAAGGACTCAGGTACATGTACCTTGTTGCAAAAAAAAAAATTTATCAACAGCATACTGAGTTGTATTAACAGAAGTGTCACTTGCAAATCCAAAAAAGTGATTCTTATGTTTTATTCAGTACTGGTGAGGCTTCAATTGGAGTACTGTCCAGTTTTGGGCCCCACACTTCAAGAACATGGGCAGTTTGGAAGAACTCCAGTGCAGAGGATCAAAAAAGATTAGGGGCATGGGAGGCAAGGCTTATGAGGAAAGACTGAAAAGAGTTAGTGTTAATTAGCCAGGAGAACAGGAGAAGAGACAACTGAGTGGGTATTTGATAACAGTATTAAAATGCCTGAAAGGCAATTACAGAGGATGGAGAGGAGCTTTTCTCCATGACCATAAGGTACAGTTCTAGGAACTATGGCCTTAAATTTCAGCAGGGGAATTTTAGGTTGGAGATTAAGAGGACCTTTCTGACTATGAGCATGGTTAAGCTTTGGAACAGGATACCTAGCTGAACTGTAGTATCTCCATCCTTGGAAGTTTTCAAAAGCAGGTTGGACAGACACGTAGTTAACGTAGTTTAGTCAGGGATAATTCAGCTTTGTGTAGGGGACTGGACTAGATGACCTTGTGAGGTCACTTCCAACCTTATTTTCTTATGATCCCATATGTAACTACCTACTTTTCCAGCCAGGGCATAGCCTGCTGAATATATAATAGCCATATATGTAATAGCCATGTGGAAGCTTACATGTCCACTCTGCATTGGTAATAGAATCACAAAGTTTGTGCATATGTCTCAAATGCCACTCACATGGCTGGAAAATTGCCAGGTAGGTATATAAGGGGTTATAGAATTTCACCCTTTTAGACTATCCATTCAAAATAGATTAAACAAATATGGGCTTCCATTATATCTTCTTAAGCTCAGCAAGTATGTTTTTTTAGTGCCCAGGCAATGATGGTGGGAAAATGATGACTGACCTTATTGGCTAAGATGACAGCAACAATTTTCTTGAAATAGGTAGCCATATTATAGGTACAAAATCCTTTGCATTGATTGCACCATGATAAATCATTTAGTAAACGCGATTCCTTCCATTGTAGATTTCAGTAGTTTATTTTCCTTCCAAACTTCTTGGTGTTGTACCAGTGTATGAGGCATGCACTTCAATCGTGAACCTGCTCCCACCATGGGACTTTCTGATATTAAAGCTTTGCTGCAGCTTCAGTAACATACTTCTCAGTGATAATTGGCTTTGACATGGTTGGAAGGCTGATTTGTTTGGCTTCTTCATTTTTAATCCAGTAGGCACTCTCATCCTGCTGAATTACCTGTCACCAAATGCCACATTGCAAAGCATGGAGGCCCTGGGGGGCAGGAGGTGCTCCTGTGCCTGTTCTTTTTTTTAAATATTGACAGTCCCTGGCAGGAAAATCTTTGATAGTTATTAAATTGGCAACTTTGTGTCCTGTTGGTAGCTGTACTAATTTACACCATGTCATAGTTGCACAAAAAATAAGATCATATGTGTGCTGCAAACTCCCACTCAGCACAACTGGCTTTTTTAGTATGAAATATAAACGAATTGGAGAAAGTCTAGTGGAGGGCAATAAAAATAGTTAAGGGACTGGGACACATGACTTATGAGGAGTGACTGAAGGAATCGAACTTATTTAGTCATCATAGGAGAAGCCTGAAGCGGGATTTGATAGCAACCTTCAACTACCTGAAGAGTAGTTCTAAAGAGTTTGCAGCTAGACTGTTCTCAGTGTTGGCAGATGACAGAACAAGGAGCAATCGTCTCAAGTTACAGCAAGGCAGGTTTAGGTTAGATGTTAGGAAAAACTTTCTCACCAGGAGGGTAGTAAAGCACTGGAACAGGTTACCCAGAGAGGTGGTGGAATCTCCATCCTTGGAGGTTTTTAACCAGAGAGGTGGTAGGTTTGCCACAGGGTGGGTCGAGAAGCTAAACAATGCCTTGGCTGGGATGATCTAGCTGGGGATGGTCCTGCTTTGAACAGGGGGTGGACTAGATGACCTCCTGTGGTCCCTTCCAACCCTGATTTTCTGTGATTCTATGAAATCAATGAGCTTTACCACTTTCAGGTGCCTCTTTCAGCAGAGAGGATACAGAATAGAAAGTATTTTCCTTGATTGCTCTTTTATTTTCCAGGATGAAAGATCTGAATATTTCTTTTGTCATGTTTCTTACATTGTGGGTCAGATGTAATCCATTGGCATTTGGCTTCAGCAGCTGGGCAGGCATTGTCAGACTTCTGATTCATGTGAGGTTTAGCCTTCATTTGAACAACCTTGGCCTTGAAGTGTTTCACTAATTTTCCAGGAGTTTATTAGTTTTATCTTGTAATTAACAGCAAAATGTTCCAAGAGAAAGACTATTTCAAAATTAGCAAACCTCACAGGAGTTTAGGAGTAACATCTCCTCTTAACAGTAACAAAAGACATGAATTGTGTTGTACTCATTCAGGATTAATGGGCTAGTATACATGATACAAGAATGAATCCTGTGAATATACTTATAGTAATAGTAAGATATCAGTATTGTTGCTTCATCATCATACAGAATATTACAGATATTAAAAACACACATATATGAGTCATAATTGGACAGCTCTGCACCCTGTGTATTATCAGTTCATGGCACAGTGGCAGCCATCCATGCCAGTGGTGGCATAGCTACCTGCCAGCTGCAACCATAGCTTTTCTTGTGCACCTTCTCCCCCTACCTGAAGGCGGCACCGAGAGCTGCTGGTCCAGTCAGCTCCCTTCAGTTATGTTACCGCACATGTATACATTTATCAAAATGTATGACTGTGTATGCATGTTTATTTCTAATGGAAAAGAATTCCCAAACCCTGAGCGTAACTCTGTGTAGAAAGTGGAGCTTGTGTTGATATAAAAATAGTTGAGAAGACACTTCCATTTTAAGTGCAGACCTAGGGGGGAGGAATTAGAAGGAGGTTAGATTGGGTTAAAAATGGCCACTTGATTTTAAACCAGTCTAAAAATGGCAGAAACTGTTCTAAGATAGACCTTGATTGACATACACTCAAACTTAATAAATTTAGGTTAGGCTGGTTCATTGAACTTCAGTATAGTTACCTGCACAGCCCCAGGGCTGGGAAAGCCCAGTTGCTGGCCCAAGTCTCAGGGCTGCACTTCTTGTACCTGTCACTCAGCACCAGGCTATTTTTAGCCCCTGAGCCCCTCATCCCCCTGCAGCTTACCAGCCAGCCCCCACCAATCCCTTCAACTGCTGCCTCAGATTTTGCCCCCCCAATTCCCCCAGGGTGCCAGTTTTATCAGCATTTGCTGATGCTAGGAGCCAAGAAAGTAAGTATCAGCGTGCGGAGGGACAGGGGAGTAAGTTTGCCACAGTGTGGGTTGAGAGACTAAACATAGAACTTAG
>JAGPOW010000261.1:162166808-162178065 GCA_030014935.1 Caiman crocodilus | reverse complement strand
TCTGGGCATGTAAGTGCCCCATTTTAGGGGTAGGATCTCCCTCCATAATAGCGCATAAGTCTCCCTGTTCCTGTAATGGAGGACCTAGGTGAAATGGAATTCTACCCTATGTGAATTATTTTTTACATATATCATATTCTCCTCAGGTTGCCTGATGTTATCTGTCTATAAGGAATTAAATCAATAGAGTCCGTCAGGGAAGAAACGGACAAAAAATAACGACAAGGACAAGTTACTGTCTAAAAGAATCCCAAAAATCCTTGAGAGATTAATCTGGACTGGAGGGAGCTATAAATTGTGAAATGCTGCTGCTTGGGTCCAGCCAGATTCTCACAGTTCCCTTTTCTCATGTTGATGTCTTGCATCATTTGGGATAATACGCTGTTAAAGGACCTAGGGTCTAAAACAAGAAAGGGTGTTCAGTAACTTGCCAAGGGCTGCTCAGAAAATTGTATTAACAAAGATGCAAGGAGATACACAAAGAGCATACAGATTACTTCTGCAAACCTAGAAGTGGAGGTGACTGGACTGGAAATAAAGTTTGCAAAAGAGATGAAAATTTAGGTAAGGGGAAATATTATTTAGGCCTCTTGTTTGCATCTTTCTACTGCCTTCTCTTTGCTGTTGGGTGAATAAATAAGGCTTGTCTTTGAAGAAACTGTTTTTGAATTGCTTTAATGAGCAACCCCCATAGGCTCCAGGAGGAAAAGGGCTCACTTGGAGTTGCTGGGCTGGTAAACTAGGGGCCCAGTGCACCTATTAAAGGGCAGTAGGATCCAGAAACAATATCAGATAGTCAGGCCTCTTCCTTGAGTTGTGAATTTGAGATAAAGTAGAAAAAGTTGACAGTGTAATAACTGTGTGGTCACATAGAGCTGGAAGTGTTTGCAAGAACTCTGTAAGCAAGAGCTTTATTACCAGCTATGCATAGGAATAGCATGGTCTTCACAACACCTCACACAGACCTTCTGGGCATGTCTACATGTGCATTAATGTGCTGTAATTATGGTGCATTAAGCTTAGTACCTGTAATAACAGGTACTAACTTAAAGAGCTATAATTGGCGCTACTGCACAATAGCACTGGCACACATCTTTTGTGTGACACTGATGCACAGCAGACTAATTCTACTGTGCCTTAGTGCATTAGCATGGTTTTCCCTGCAAAGCACTAATGTACAGTAGAAGTAGTCTCCTGCGCTTTTAGCATCTTGTGTAGATGCACCCTTTCTGTGGGAAAGGCACAGTCCCTATTACCTTGACAGCAATATACGAGTATGGAAATGGGAATCTTAATTCTCTCCTCATGCTGGTTTTATCCCTGTCTAATTTCTTTGGCTGTTATTCCTGATTTATATCTATGCAACTAAAAACAGAATCAGGCTCTAAGTGCCTGCAACAGTGTGTAAGATCCATAACATCTGGATATGATTTTTACATCTCTGGCTTGAATACAGACCTTCCCAAATGAGAGAAATCAAGTTACAGATCTATACTCAAACCTGTCTATAATCAAAGTTACTCAGATCCAGCTTAGTATGTGGGTTAGGTAGACCAAATAGTAACAAGAGGCTACTGCTTGAAAATAATGGAAGTGCTAGTAACATCTGAAGAAAGCATTCAAACTGTTATATGAGTCATTCTAAATTAAGATTCACACAATAATTTAAATGTTTTAAAATGTAGTTTTGTAGCTGCTTGACATAATTATTTTAATTGGTGACAAAACTCTGCTATTAAATTGAACACCTATGGTAGTCTCTGTTCAGCACTTCAATGAATTTGGACACGCTTTGAGAATGAGATGGTATTAACTCAGGGCAACTGGGAAGAGGAAACCTATTTTTAAAAGCTTTAATCTGTGTGCAAGAGAGTTGCATACAGTTCATGTTATTTTAGAAACATAAAAATTTCCCAAAGTCTTTAAATGGCCTGACCTTTAGTCTGTCAACTTCATATTGGTTTTGTTGCAACCGAGAAAGGGAACACTATTACATAAAATCCCAAAATAAGTTAGTTAAAAACAGTAGGCAAGTGAGGTTCATGGAACATTATAGCTTGACACTTATAAAGTCATAGGCTAGTCAGTCAGTCCCTTTATGGATACCTGCCCTCTGATTTTTTTAGGTAGTAGAATTATAGTCACTCAATAAATCATATGTCTCTGATGTATTTCTAAGGCATCCATTGCAGTGTTGTTTGGGTGTGCATACATTCTGCAGGATATTTGCTTATATCACTTTCATTTTGTAATAAATTCAGTTTCAATGACCAATTTTTATTTTTATCAAAGCATGTCATCTGAATGAATGTACAATATAACAATGCTACAGATGGCCCATGGTCTGCTAGAGTGCTAAAATTTAAGTGCTGTATCCCTGCTGCCAAAGCTGACTCCTACTCACTAAGCTTATTAATGCAAAGTTGTAGCCAGGGCCAGGAAAGTGAGAACATCTTCTCAGCTTCTACCATCCTTCTGTTGGGTTTGCTTCACATCCTGACCAGAAGTCTGAGTGCCTTATGTTCAGCAATTGTGAGTCACCATGCAGGGTTATTTTAATAGTGTTGCCATGTGTAACACAACACTACCTGCCCCACATGGTTTCCTTTTTGTCTTCATATCATGTAAATGAAGCAGAGATTGTATTCCTTTAGTTGGGAGGCTTCAGCATGCCCCCCTTGGATGGCATAGCTGATCCGTAAAGCACCAGAGGCAGCTGGCAGTGGACAAGGGAGAAGCCCGCTGAGGGGTCCCCCAGGGAAAGCATACCCATAGATCCCAACACTATCAGGGCCTAGAAAATTGAACCCCAAGCCCAGTTAAGGGGGTGTTAAGAAGGCCCACTACCTTTCCCTGTCCCAGAGTACCTGGTCATGGGAATTTGAAGCAAAAGTAAAAAGACTATAAAGATGGGAGATAGTGTTGTTTTGAAGTTCTTCTAGCCAGCTGTGTAACCTTGCAAAGTGAGCGCAGAGTCAGGTTTCAAAGTTCCAAGCAAGCCAGAAGTACAAGATGGTTTATTGTCCTGACACCTCTTTACTGTCTGCTCTGGGCTTATATAGGCACTATGAATGGGGCCTCTGCCTGAGAGATGATTGAGCTTGATTACCCACATCTGGAGACTGGGCTTGGGACAGAATCTGCTCCAGCTGTGCCTCAGCTTATTATAATATGGTTACAGACCGGAGACATGAGAGTGGATATTATAGACTGGGTGGATTCAACCTGATGCCCAGACTTTTGACATTGTCACTTGTGCGCTGCATGTCTGATGCAATGGTTCTCACAATTCTTTATGGCATAATAGACCAATTTGTACCATTTCTCAGCTTTAAACATCAACACTGCATTAATTCAAGGTTGTTTTTAGACAGCACATGTATTTTTTCCATTGTCTACAGTACAGTTGCTCATAAGGGATTTTCTTGGGGAGCTAGTTATCATCAGACATACTGTATCAGCCAGGCCATCTTAAGCTACAGACACACATGCACTTGGAGCTGCTTCTAAAAGGGACAAAAAGTTCCTGCTCAGTAGGATGCATCAGCTGTGATGCTTTGGCACATGTTCATAATCCTATAAGACAGTGGTGTGCCTAATTCAGTGTGTAGAGCCAGGGTTTCCTGCAGGTCCAGAAATTTGGCAGCACAGGGGTGGTGCCCCTGCTCCCCACACTGCAAACTTCCAGACCCGTGAGAAGCCCCATGGGCCAGATGACACAGTTGTTGGTCAGATGGGATTAAGCACTCCTACTATAGGATACAAGTGAGCTAAATCACCCTAACTTTGACAGAGTTAAAGCAATGTAAAAGTTGGAATGTTTTTGCTATATTTGTTGTGCTATAGTCACAGTGTGATCAGAAGTTTGTCTTCCTTTTTTAAAGCCACTCTGACTACATTTGTCCAGTCCCTCAGTTGTACCTTCATAATCATAGTATATCTGACATATATTTACTCTCTGGAGGACTCTAGTATTTGGAATTCTCTTATGCCATCTTTTTCATTAGCTTTCCTAGCTGCTTTAGATGGAAATGTTTCAGTTGCTTGACATGATAGCTGTAGGTTGTTCATGCTTCACATGATTCTAGATTTTTTTAATTTTGTCTACAATTTATACCTCTCTATCTCTTAAATGTTCATGTAATCTTTTGAAGTCTGTCTGTGCTATAGTGATTCTGTTGGAAACTTCATCGTTGAATGAACTTTGTGTGAGAATGACCCAGATGTATCAATTCACCTGCAGCTTGAAGCTTATGCCATTGATTGGTGGTATGTAGGGTTTACCAGACACAGGTTGATGTATCTCCTCTGACTTTTAAAAACTAATAATCAGTCCAAAATGTGAGCATGTAGCTGCAATGCATATCTTCTTGAGAACAAGCAACTAGGGCAGAGTCACACCCAGTGAAAACAAGCTTGTGTGTGCGCAAGCTTGTTTTCACTCACATCAGGGATTAGATAGCTATGCATCAGTTCTGAATCTAGTCCAGATAGTTATATCAAGACCACAGAAAACAACCAGCAGTATGTGAACAAACGACACTAAATAGTATGCATACAAGGACACAGCCTTCTTATATGTTTGCCACTAGAAATGGCATGGAGATAGTCCCACTTTCCATCACTCGTGGCGTCATCCCATCATAAATTTGTCTAACCATTACAATGTATATGTCAGGACATCTGGTCTGCTCAATATTAGAAATTTCCAGAAGTCTTTTCTGCTGATTGTGTCAAATGCCTTTGTAAAATAACCAAAGACACAGATTAAATCAATATTCTGCTCTTTTTTATTTCTCTTCCATTTGCTGTACAACAAAGGTTGGATATTTTTTCCTTGATCCTTATTTACTGGTGGGCAAAATTTCTCTGCAGTATGGCAAGTGAAGAAGCTAAGTATGGTGCTTGTAAGGATCTTGCCAGCAACCATTAGTAAGGAGATTCTCTCATAATGGTCACACATGCATGCACACACACATACATAATGATGAGAGGTGTCTCACTCATACTTCATCATATTTCATTGCTGTTAGTTTGGGTATGTACATAATCATCCATGAACACAGATCCATATATGTGCATATATGACCATTGTCAGGGAATCTTATATATAAACAGAACATTATATATATATATAATGAAATGTCCACAAATGGCAATGGTCACATATGCACATTATATAAATGTATGGCCTTGTTTGCATGGAAGTTTATATACATGCCTGAACTGGCAGCAACCTATATGAAACAATCTGCAAAAGTACAAAGTTACTTTCTATTACTCATATACATATTCCCCATGCTGTTATTTGCTTTCTGCGATCTTGAGATATGTGTGTGTGTGTGTGTGTGTGTGTTATTCATATATAATATTTATATATGAAAAATAGAAGTACCTTTGTACTTTGGCAGATTGCTCCACTATGCCATATCACCCAAAAGAGCACTATGGACACTTCCTGTGCAGTGTCTTGAGATTACCACCAAAACCAAAAACCCACTCACCCCTTCCCACTCTCCATACTCTAAACCTGAAACTGATGTGGTGAGGTTGCTCTAGGGGCAGTCCCCATCACCATTCTTGAAATCAGTGTCTCTAACATCCTTGAGAGTGGTGGCAGGGGTTGTCCCTCAAGGGTTTGCAGAGCCTCCGTTCTGGGTTTGGAGCATGCAGAGCAGCAGCAGGAGCAGGTTGGTGAGGCTCAGTTTTGAGCTGTAGTCTCATTACAGAGATGATGTACACATGTCCTGTGAGACACTAAGTTAAGTAATCTTATCAGTTATATACACTTCAGATGGAATAGCATGAGAGCCAGGTTTTTTGCTACTTTAGATCAGTATGATTGCCTTTACAGTCTTTAAAGTGATAGATTAATTGGCAAGAATTTAATTGATGGTATGCCGCTGAGGGAGTTGATCAGTGGCCACATCCCTGATGCTGGATTCCACGGAAAGCAGGTTTTTGAAGAGGACAGCCTGTTATTCTAGATTTAGTTCTTTTCAGTCAGGAGGGTGTTTCCATCAGATTTCACAACAAGGGTGGAAACACTTGGATGAGATTTATTCACTGTTTTAAAACCACCATAGGACTTCCTTGTATCACTTCAGTCAAACAGTCAAAGTATGACTGTAACTCATTTGCTCTTTTGCTTTGCCAGGTATCACGCATAGCTCTCAGTTTAGATTGGAGTGTTATGCATATTATAAAAAGTACATTTTTGAGTGCTGATGTTTTGTCAGTTATCTAAGTTGAATTTTAGTGATGTGTCTCAAATGAGTTCTTTGTACCTGTAGCATTCTCACTGAACCAGTTTTGATGTTTCTGGACATCCCTACTAGCATGCTATTCTTTCCCAGTCACCTAAATGGCATGCAGTGGCTCAGGATAGAAGCCTGGGGGGGAGGGGGCAGAGTGCTAGAGCAGCCATCCCTTCCCTTTAACATTGCTGAGCTGGTGGGGTGGGGTGGCCTGGCCCGGGCAGGATGCCCTGATTAGGGAAGTGTTTAAACCCCCACCCCGGCCTTCACCATCTCAGGCTTTTCCCTGGCTCACTTGTCAAGGGACAGGATTGTTGCCGAACCCCAGGCCCTTGCTAGCACCGTGAGGCAAAGCAGGGTGTGCAGTGCGTGCATCTGTTGATAATACCAAGCTTTTCAGTCTCCCTCTCCCTGTCTACAAACCTGACAGGGCTGCAAACCAGCAGGAGGGGCTGATAAAACCACCGTGTTTATCAGGCTGTTAGCAAAACAAAAGCCTCTCTCATTAGTTCAAGCTCTTCTTAAACACCTTGTTCCAAGGAGGAAAATTACCAGCTGACCTCTTGATTAGCTTCAAAAAGCCCTAAGTAGACACTATTCTGTCTGCCTTTGTCCTATCCCAGTGAAGTTGGAGATGCACACACACACACCTCTCAGCATTAGGTAGTACTACATGACTAGGGGCTTGGGTCTGGGCTGTGGGAGATGGGAGGGAGTGGGGAATTCTTGCTTGAGCAGTGAGGGAAGCCAAGCAGATTCTGCTGGGCCTGCAGTCTTCCCAGGGGCTCTGGCCAGGGAAGAGAGGGGCAGGCCCAGCCTGTTCTTTGCAGCCCTGGGCTGTAAAGCATGTGGGATCCTGGGGGATTCTGGCTTAACTTAAACCAGGAAGGGGTCTGGGACAAACATTGTATAAACTGGCTTGACCCAAATCAATTAAGTCTGATACTACATTCAACCAGGTTTATGAAACCAGCTTCAGCCATTTTGAAATTGGTTCATGTGCACTGAACATCTGTTCTCTTATAGGTTTAAACCAGTTTCTCATCATTTTGACAGTTTATGTGTAATGTCTGTCCCTAGCCTAGGTGTCCAAAATGGCTACTTAGATGGCCAGGAAAGAATAGAACACCATTCCTAGAATGTTCACAACAGCTGTGTGCTCAGACTCCTTGAAGCACCTGCAATCAGGTTCCTTGTTGCCAGAAGTTTTAATACTAATATTTAGCTGCAATCCTACTGCCTTCTGTAGCTCTTGCTTTACAGTATCACACTTCAATCTTTTGATATATGACTTCTTCAGAGACATTTTCCCTTGAAGTCTTGTAGGTGACTTGATACAAATGGAGCTTTGCATGGATAATGCAATGGACTAAGCAACTTCTTTCTTGACAGGGAAGTAATCAGTCAAATGCCAGTGTTTGGAGCAGGAAAGATCTATGAAGCTCAGTTCTTATTTAAAACAAAAAAAACCTCTGTTGTTTATAATTATAAAGTTATGTGTGGAAAATTTTGTTAGGAATAAAGATCATTGTGGTTGCATTTTCCAAAGCCACATTTACTAATAATACTTACCCAGTTAGATGGTTTGATTCAATATGAGCATTGAAATTACCCTAAGTAATGATCTTGTCTTTCTGGAAGTTGGTACATGCCAGGTTTTTCATGGAACTGTTCTTTGATGTCAAACAGCTTGACTTGCTTGATGTGCTGGCACTGATGATGCGTGGTATAAGCAATGAGTGCCACTTTTAATGTAGGCCATTGTAGTGTATGTAGAACATGTGTGTGCTGTGCCACTTGAAAACGGAAAATTCTTGCCTGTATCCCACATTCAGCTTATATACAGTGCTGGGGACTCTTGATAATGAAAATGCATAGAAACATTATCAATAACAATTAATCGCAATGAATGGATTCTCAGCTGTCAATACATACTGAAAATATAGATGGCATATATAGAATATGCGTATCAATTATATTATACAGAAGGTAGATATTAAAATATTTTGTAATTATTTAGCTTTCCAAGCAGAGGTATGAATATCAATGAGGGGGAAAAAGTTGTCAGAAAAAAAAATTGTGATTTGTATTCATAATATAATAAACATGATTTGGTCATTATTTGGTCTTTATTAACCATGGCTTGAGTCCTGTTGCAGATATTTGCTATGTGAAAACACAAGAGTCCATTTTAACAATTTTGTAATTAGGAACAACAGAAGAAGTTCCTTTGGTTTCAGAATATTGTTTTATAAGTTTAAATTTCTTTTGAAAGCCAGGGTAAGTCTCATTCTGAATTTTTTATTTATCTTTCAGGAACCATTATTATGTCAGAAGATTTGCGTGACGCACTGGATAATATGTATGACGCCAGAATTCCAAAGCTGTGGTTCAAAATTTCTTGGGAGTCTGCGACTTTGGGGTTTTGGTTTACTGAGCTTCTTGAGAGAAACCAGCAGTTTAGCAGTTGGCTGCTGGATGGTCGACCAAATCAGTTCTGGATGACAGGATTCTTTAACCCACAAGTAAGATTGCCAAATCATTCTCAGTGCAATTGTCTTAAATCCTGTGAAATAGCCATAGTAGAGCTTCTGGCTAAATCAGTATTTGAATCCTGGGCTAATTAAACTCCAAACCTTAACGAGGAGATGTTACTTAAACAAAATTATCATTATTGAAACAGCAGGAAGTACCTTCAGATTATTATAATTCAGATTTGTATGAATTTGTTAAATGGGTTCCTTCACATTTCAAATACTTTCTTTTTCTGTTCACCTGTCATAATTGTTATTTGTTTTTTTCATTAATCTATTTAAAAATTTCCTAGAGCACACCATAAATACATTTCAGAAGAAAATTTAAAGACAGGCACATATGGGGAAAATGGCACTTGATTCTGAGCCCCTGTGGACATGAGCTATGAAGTGTTGTTCACTTTTTATACAGCACACAATACTGGATTAGGTAATGTATATATAGAGAAAAAAACCCACAGCTTTTATCTTGCTGTGTCCAAAATTACAAACAGTAGAAAAAGGTACACAGCAAAGTGAATGTCTGATGGTGCAGGTAGGGAGGAAGAAAGATACCAGCCTAGATCGTCTATATAGCAGCTATATGTTACAGCTCCTGCCTGCAAAAGGGGGCGGGAGTGGGGGTGTTTGTAGGGTGTGTGGGTGTGTGTGGGCCCCCCACTTCATGCCCCCCACCCTATGGTGTACAGCCTCTGCTGCCAGCAGCAGCCAGTTGCAGACCATTGGGGCATTCCTGGCCAGGACAGGCAGAGCTCCTGGCAGTGTGCAGCTGCAGCTGAGTGCCTGGGACTGCATGTAGTTCTGCATGTAGTTTAGACTGCTGCGCTGCAAGCCCTACATGCTGGCATGGAGCCAGCCCATTGTGGCCCAAAAACACCTGCCAGCAAGCTGAACTGGGCTGGCTCCATGCCACTGCATGCAACCTCCGGGATTTGCTGGAGTTGAACACCACTGGGGGATCTGCCTGCTATAGCTAGGAGTACCCCAAGAAGCTGCTGGTGGCAGGGACTGTTTGTGGGGGCTGGCAGTGGGGGCTGTTTGCAGGAGTGGGGGGGGCATATGGCAGAGGGGGTTGTGTGTGGTGGCGGGCGTGTGGCAGGCCCCAATAACCTCCCATACACCCACACCCCCATACCTTCACAAACTCCCCCCACACACAACCAACCCACCCCCCCAAACATGTAAGTACCTGCATATATATCTAAAGAAGGTTCAAATATTTTTATATTTAGTTTAACTTGTAAAACAAATATATATATATCCTTCATAATTTTGAATTTTTCTGTGTATAGTTCCCTGGGGTATAATATATGGTCTAGGCTGGTATGTGTGCTCATTCATAAAGATTCTGGGCACTATGGCATCATGAAATTCTTTCTGAGAGCTTCTGGCCAGTAATGCTTTCTGGAATCTAAGGAGAGCTAGTGTAAAGACATACAAGTAGCTGTGAGTAACTTGAATGTTAGCATATCATAGGATAATAGGAGTGTAGGACTGGAAGGAACCTCACAAGGTCATCTAGTCCAACCCCTTACTCAAGGCAGGATCTTCCCTGACCAAACTATACCAGCCAAGTGTCTGTCCAGCCTGCTCTTAAAAATTTCCAAGGATAGAAATTCCACCATTTCTCTAGGTAGCCTGTTCCCATTCTTGACCACCCTTATGGTCAGAAAGTTCCTTCTAATCTGTAATCTAAATCTCTTTTGCTGCAGCCTGAGGCCACTGTCCTAGTCCTGTCCCCTACAGCCACTGAGACAAGTCCATTTTCATCCTCTCTGAGAACAGTTTTCAAATACCTGAAGGGCATACAAAGCCACACCCTTCCCCCCCCCCCAGTCTTCTCTTCTCCAAACTAAATAATCCTTCTTCTTTTAGCTTTTCCTCTAAGTCTGGCTTCCCAGGCCCCTAATCATTCTTGTTGCTCTGCACTAGAGTGTTTTCAAACAGTCTGGATCCTTGAAGTGTGGGCCCCAAAACAGGACACCATACTCCAGGTGAGGCCTCACAAGTGCTGAACAGAGTAAAAGAATTACATTCCTTGATTTGTGAGTGACACTCCCATGAATACAACTCAGTATGCCATTGGGGTTTTTTTTAATATGCAGTTATTTTACCCCAAAACTAAGACTTTGCATTTGTCCTTGTTGAATCTCACCTGATTTGACTGCAGACCATTTCTCCTGGTTACCCAGGTCATTCTGCATCTTAGGTGATGGAACTGTTTAAAATAAAAAAGTGATGGCAGTAGCAAATACTCTCCAGGATTGATCATGGAGGATCTTTAGATGACTGTTCAGACTGGTTATAAGGCAATCTATCCTTTTGGTTTCATAGTGCCAAGCAGCCTGTTTCATAGTTTCATAGTGCCTAGGGTCAGAAGGGGCCTAGAGCAGGCCATCTAGTCTGACCCCCCACCAACGGCAGGAACGAGTGCCAGGGTCACAGGACCTCAGCCAAGTACCTATC
>JAGPOW010000261.1:162144531-162159589 GCA_030014935.1 Caiman crocodilus | reverse complement strand
CATTGAAGAGCTCTGCCTTCCCATCGATCTGTCTCCCAATTGTTTTCTCTCTCTTTCTCTCTCCTTCAAAATCTTTCCTGAGATTCCTTCCTTTTTTAGTCTCCTGTCACCCCATCCCATTTGGATTGCCCCCATGACTGCCCTGCTCAGTGGGCCTCATGGCTACGTGCTTACTCACCAGCCACCTTAGTGACTACTTGGCAGCTCCCTAAGGAGAAGAGGAGTAGGGGGGAGCAGGTGGGTGAGGAGCTGCTGGGTAGTCACCGGGGTCCAGCAGGGGTAGTGATGTAGGTCTGTTCTGGGCAATGAGAAACTTCCAGGCCCCTCCTCCCCACTCACCTCTCCCCACTCACTCACTCCCCTACTGTTCCTAGGTGTCAGTCCAGGACTGTCAAGTTCTCAAGGATAACTAGTCCACGCTGGGAGTTGTGCCTCCTGGGATGCTGGAGAATTATATATGTCATTTTATCTCAGTGGAGCAGCCAAAAGTGAAGGCAACTCGAGCTAGGTAGCAGATTTCAAAGATAATCCTTGCCCAAAGTCGTATAACTTTACGACACAATTTTTAAGATACTTTAACATGCGGAAGCTTGCATTTTAAGTGCCCTTAATGTAGTCTAATTGTAATGTGCAACTTCATCCTTATACTTCCTCTTAGCTCTCACTTTCCTCCACCACAGTGTTTTATTCTTCTGTTTTTGCTTAGATTGTAGCTTATTAGAGCAGGAAGTAGATCTCATTCTGGATTTCAAAAGTATTGTGCAATTTACTGTGCAGTACAGTTGAGTTTCGAACAAATGCGGATATAATAATGTAACACAGTTTTGCAGTATGTCATTAAGCAGGGGCTTTGTTTCCCTCCACCGATGCCTGCATTTCAGTAATAAGTGCCTTGAGATCTTTTAAGATGGAAAAGTATTTTTACAGTGTAAATAATTAATTATATTACCATTGGAAAACTAGAGTTGCAGAGTACATTGTGAAATGCCAGTTTTATTTGTGATTTGGCAATTTCCTGTGTGTAGCAACAACAAATCAAATAAATTAATCTGATCTGTTGTTGAATCTCTCTCTATCTGCCTTAAGTACTTATAGCAGCACAGTAGGTGTGCCAGGTGGGCTCTTTTATGCACATAGCTTTTATATGTTAAATACAAGTTTTACTTGGGTTCTTTTTTGGCACCCACTCACCAATACCAAACACATAATAGGGCTTATTATTTTGATTCTATATGAAAGTGCTTGCTTTAAACACTGAATTTGATTCCGTAAATATATGACATTCTGGAGTATAGTGTGTCATGCTGTGAAGATCATTTTTATAGTCAAGTGAGAAATATTAATGGGAAATAGGTGAAGTTCAAGCTTGCTTTTTTCTCTCTCTCTCTCCTGTTGTTTAACATTGCTTTATTTCAGGGATTCTTAACAGCTATGAGGCAGGAGACAACTCGAGCTAACTTAGCAAAAGGCTGGGCACTTGACAGTGTTATTTTACACAATGATGTAACAAAAATGATGAAAGAAGATGTTACTAGCCCTCCTCCTGCTGATATTGGTGGTGTGTATATCTGCGGACTTTTCCTGGATGGAGCTGGTTGGGATCGAAGGAATAGTAAACTAATTGAATCTGCACCAAAGGTAACCACCACATTGTCATCAAAGAGAGCTTGACATAGTTATGGCATATGCAACTAAAACTTGGCATGCAGGGCATCCTCTGGGAATATCCAGAGTGAACTTTTGAGGTAGTGATGTCACAAAATATTTTAGCTGGAAAAAATAGGGTGGGATATGAGTGGCTGGTTAATAACTCTGTGCCCTGCAACATGGAAGTCAGACTTGGAAGCAATCCTTACTCCAATATGGTAGAGCTTGGGCAAATCACAAAAGGGGTTAAGACAAAATCACACAAGGGGATAAGAGCTTGCACTGCTCATCTGTAAATCCAAGAGTTGCTTTGGCTTCTACCTGGCCACACAGTCAGTGAAAGGCAGGACAGTCATTAGAGAGAAACGAAGGAGCTCCAACATGAAGAGGAGGTTTTCCCTGTTACGTGGGATGGGCTTAATTTGAGCACTCCTTCTTTAGAGGAACCAGACAAATGTTCTTGTTCTAATGCAGTAGTGAACCCAAACCCATATTACTATAAGTTCGTCTTAACATTTTGGCTAGGTGAGGCTGGTTTGATAGGAGGCGTTACAGACCTGCCCACTTGGGTGATTCCAGATCCCTGAGATTTTTTACAAAAATAGATGGTCATATTTCACTTCAGTAAATTACGTTCTGCTGATCTAAAAACCACCTGCTCTACGGTGCCAGTAAGGTTCTGCACTCCTTGATCAAACTGTTCTGAAGTATCATTGTATTCTGTAAAGCTTTTCCAAAGTTTCAGTTGTAATAACACATGGTTGAGATCATTTATGCCTATATTAGCCATGGATCCTGCTGGCTGGTGCTGTTGCTTCTGCCAAGTGTAACTCCCTCTGTTTACGGTAAGAATTGTTTGCCACAAGAGTGCCTTCCTTGGCGTGTTGGAGCACACCTATATTCATAGTGGGTGCATCTACACAAGATGCTATTGTGCAGTCATTACTGTGCATTTGTTTAGTACTTGTATTAGCAAGTACTGAATAAATGTGCATTACCCAGAGATTCTGCACAGTAGCACCAGCAAACATGTCTCAGGCAATGCTACTGCATAGTATCCTAACAATACTGTGCTGTAGCATTTTAGCACTGTCCATGCTGTGACATGCTACTGCGCAGTCAGTGTCTCATGTAGACGCTCCTGGCATATGGCAAATCCTGCATGTAGCTGTGATAAAGTTGACTGTTGGCGTTGAGAGTTATTAGCTGCAACCAAGTATCAGTTATAGTGCTGGGTGAATCTCAGACAGTGAAGGGATCTGGCTCAGATAAACACCCAACAGGTACCTCTTTGTTCCTTGAAGGTACATGGTCACCAAAACACATGAGGAAAAGCTCTGTTGTTGCTATTGAATAAGGAGAAGCTGGGGGAGAGGGGAGGGAAGGAGGAGAGAAGCTAGTAGAGGAAAAGAAGAAGCAAGGCTTCTCTCCTGCACTCCTATCTGCCTTCCCACTCTCACCTTCTCCTTCTCACTTGCTTGCACAGAGCTAGGCCTTTACCCCACAGCCCGCCCTGGGTTTTCACTGGCTTGAAGATACTTTAGAGTCATACAGAGATAAGCAGAAGCATTGGATGTCAACTCTCTGCTCTGCCTGCTCAGAGACTGGCATGTGTACTGCCAAGAGGGGGCAGCTGCCCAGGAGCACTCACATAAGCAAAAAAGCAGGAGAAACAAGCAACAACAAGGGAAAGATGGTCCCTGTGTCCCAGGGCAGCCACTTGTGTGCTCTTATCTGCAGCCTAGGATGGATCCAGAAGGGGTGCAGTGGTGTGGATGCACCCCACTTTTGGATTGGGCTGTACCACAGCAGCCTCCCAGGACTATTTTAAGCCCCTAAAGGGGGTTAAAATCCTCCCCCTCACCTGCTGCTTTTGCATTCCCTGATGTTCCAAGAGTTTGGGATGTACCAGATGTACCAGAGCTGTTCCTGTCCACCCCAGCCAGGCTGCATGTGAGCTGGGCTCAGCTGAGCAGACGCATCTCCTTGCCTGTGCCTTCCCCAGGGGATAGGGTAGGGAGGGGGTAACTACTTTCCCACCCTACTGTTGCTGCTTGCCCCAGCTGGGATGCACCAGGGCTGAGTTCATCTGGGGCAAGCAGGGACAGCTCTGGTGCTCCCCCCTCACCCCACGCACACACACATCTGCCCTCAGAACAGCAGGGAAAGCAACAGTGGCAGGCAGGGGAGTGGGGAAAGAAATGGGAGAGGGGATTGTCTCATGCTTTAGGGACTTTAAAAAGTCCCTGGAAGCTGCCTGTATTGGTGGGAGTGGAGAAGGCTGGGAGCTAGGGGTGCTGCCACCCCTGCAGTGTGTGTTGCTGCTCCTGCACGCCCTTTAGAGAAAACTTGGATATGCCCCGTCAACATTAATTTTGTCTTTGGTGGGTTCCAGGGGCTGTCCCATATCTCTCTAATTCTGAGTGCTCTGTCTTATTGTTTTCTTTAGGTACTATTCACAAGTCTTCCGGTGGTCCATGTGTATGCTATCAGCACTACAGTGCCACCAGATCCAAAGAAACTACAAGGAAACACGTACTCCTGTCCTGTGTACAAAAAGCCTCGACGAACAGATCTAACCTACATTTTCTCCTTATTTCTGAAAACGGTGCAAACCCCTGATCACTGGACAATGAGAGGTGTTGCACTACTTTGTGATTCAAAATAGTGCTTATCACAGCAATACAGTTAAATAGGAAGACAGGGCTACTGGCTTTGGGGATTTGTTGCATGTAGCATGAAGTACTAGTTAACTACACACAGATGCTTAAGCATTTGCAAATGAGATCTGTAGAGAAAACTGTACCTGCATATAGACTTGCTTAACTTTTTTTCCCCAGAAGCATATTTAACTTGGAAACATCAGCCATGAAACTTCAAATCTCTCCGATTGAAAACATTTATAGGTGAAAAGTCTAGATACCATGCAGTTGGTCCAATAAAAGGTATCGCCCACAAAAATAATAGTCACTTTGTATTCCCATTTGCTGCATAAAGTAGCTCATTCTAGTACATACTTCATTCCACATTCATAATATATGCATATTAAAAAAGCCCTCTTGCTTGTAATTACTGCTGTACGTAGATTTTATAGTGATTCTTTTGTAGCATCTAGCTCCTCTTCATTACACACATATTTTTCATTGAAAATGTGTAATTACAAATCCCTGTTTCAATTCCAAACAGATCTGCTGTGGTGTTACTCAAGATGATGTAGAATAAGTTTATATACATAAAAATGCATGCGTATACACATCTAATCTTTAGGCATTCTTACTTTCATTGTGCTAAGAAAAATATATTGTGCTAGGAGATATTTATTGTGCTAGGCAGATGTATTGTGCTAGGAAATACACATTTACACATCCAGTCTGAACATTACCTCCTTTGAGCATAAGGTCATAGAGGTTGTGTATAAATGCATGTAACAATTTTTGCAGGTTAGGAAATGCTGACCTATACCCACAGTAAGGAAAATGTACACACATCCAATGAATAGCAGAAAGATTTGCAATACTGTCCTCCAATGGGATTCTGATGCATCAGAGTCCTTTTGTGTCCTTTTGGGGTGTACCTCCATTGGTTCTGTGCTGTTCTTGAGGCTGTCACCAAAAAATAAGCTCTGGCCATCCAATCAGTATACTCCAAACTCAGAACTGATGCAGTGAGGTTGCTCCAGAGGTACCCCTGTCTCCCCCCCTCACACACATACTCAAGAATGCCAGAGACAGAAACCTTCAGGGGGTTGCAGGGGGTGCCCCTGGGATTGGAGTGTGAGGAGCAGGAAAGGGGGGTAGTGCTTATTTTTTGGTGGCAGCCGTGAAAGCAGCAAAACCAACATTGATGTGGCCTTCATAGCTTCTGATTCTGTGTCCTCTCAAACCTTGCACTCATCAGCTTCCTCAGAGCTGCTGTGATTTGCATCCGTGTTACTGATAGAAGTGAAAGGAACATGAGATGGCATAGACACAGCTCCACCTAAAATGGCTGCAGTTTCTGTGTGTATAAACCTCTAATGTAACCAAAGGCGGTTTCATTTGCCCTTCAAGTAGTCAGGTTGGATTTGGAAAAAAAACCCCAACATATAAAGCTACTGGGAGGAAAAGTGTTGTTTGGCTTTTTAATCCAGACAATTTCAAAGTAACAGCTGTTTCTTTGAAAGAGGGAAGAAGAGTCTGTCCTTCATGCCTTTGTAACAACTTTTCTTTTTCTTCCCACAAATGCCTCCAGTTTTTCTTTCTGTTTAAACAGGGATCCAGCAAACTGGTTCAGAACCAAGATTCAGTTTCTCATGAGGTCAGATTTATTCTGTACTTAGATGCAGCAGGGCTCTTACTTCCAGGAGGAATTACATTTGTGCACATGCCAACAATTAGCTGGGAGTGCCAGATTTTTTGTTCTTGGAAAACAGAATGGAGAACAGGAACTTGAGGGTCACATTCATTCTCTGAGCCGCATGCAAAATGCTCATCACACAGACTGAGCCACTGACGCCAAATGAGCACGTGCCAGAAGGCTTTCTCCACCTCCTCCCTGTAGAGCAGCTACTTACATCTCCTGACTTCATTGAGAGCTAGAGATTTGAAAGAGAGTTCAGAACATCTAAACTTCAAAGCAGACACTATTTGGAATTGAATGTTTCACTGTATGGAAACAGAGGCTCTAATAACATTTTTTTCCCTTGGCATGGGAAGTCAAATTAACCTTGATAGCCTAATAAGCAGCAGAAGCAAACAAAGAAACATTCATAATACATAGCTGAAATGAAGGGTATCATTTGAGCCTGTAAGCAAATCATTTTCTAATCAGTCTTTAGATGTGATGATGCACAAATTTTATTTTAAAATAGACTTGATAGAATTTACATGTGATGTTTTAATAACATCCCCATGCCAATTGTGAGGCCTTTTCTTTGTCAAGTGAAAATAAAATTAGAAAAGCTACTGACTGTTCTATTGCAGGACTTAGTTTCCAGCAAGCAACCATGGAAATCATTTGTATATTGAAGTAATATGTGTCATTTGATAGCTTGTAATATGTATAAAAGAAACAGAATGAGTTTCTACAGGGCTTTTTATTTCAGTAACCAGTCACTCTTTACTAATCTAAGAAAAATCTCAAACCATGCATAACAGTACACTGACCAAATAACATAAACAGTCAACCTGATTCTCCATGCAATCTATGCTATTTATAGTGTGATAAAGAACAGGAAAAATATTACACAACTCCATGAGCTTCAAAGAGTTTCTTTTGTAACAGCAAGAAATACTTGAAGCTTTTTATTTTTGATAGCAATTAGGGTAAGTGTATAATTATATTTTAAGATAATTTCTTTCTCCCTTGCAGTCCTCCTGTTTTGCCTCCCAATGCAATTAAGTCAGTTGTCTCAAACTGGCAATGTTAATCTGATTGGAAGTGTTTGAGATGTCATTTACACAGTACATTATTAACCCTGTATGGCTAGTGTTTCATAGTTTCTGTTATAGTTAATCCTTCACTCAGTCTAGGTACTAAAGACTAAATGAAACGACTGCCAGGCAAAATATTGGAAATCAAACTGGCTTTGTTTTAGTGACAGCTTTAAGAGTTAAGGCACTGTCCCCTAGATAACTGAGCTGTTATTTGCTGTCAAAATGGGACCATGAACGTGACGTACGTGCTTACAGCTGTTGTCAATACTGTATATGCATCACACAATTATTAATATCTAATTTTGTAAATTTGATTTTACATAAATGCTGAGGAGACAAGTCAATTTAAGCATGAATGGGCTGATTATTCAGCAAGGGCAGTGGTGTTACACACATATCTTATTTCAGGGCATAGAGTCATTCTTGCTTCCTCAGTGCACCAGACACATGACATTTCATGTTTGGAAATGGTATCTGTCTCATAATCCCTTTGGCTATGACTTTGGTCAGTTGTGATGAGAAAGAAATAGAGTGCTAGGATATGGATTGACTTGTGTTACATGAGTTTTTTTGCAGATTGATTTTAATTGCTGAGGCTCAGCAAACTGCAGGAAGAGGAAAACAAAATATTAATTTGGCCTCAGCAAAGACCTTAAAAACTGGTTTACTCCTCACAGATCTTAAAATGGTTTTACAAGGATACAAATGCAGAAGAGGCATAAATAGAAAATGGTTCAGGCCCTGAGAAAGTGAACAAGACCTGCTTTTTTTCAAAATTCGTTTTAGTTCCTCCGTGCTTGGTTTTTCCAGCTATGACTCAGTATCTGCACATTTAATTGTGTTTTGCTTATACCATTGCCTTCCTCAAACTGCACTATACACCCTGTATTAAACTTTGCATAATACAGATATTCTACTTGAATTCTCTCCACCTTTTGATATTTCCATATTCAATTTGCACCATTATTTTTTAACCTCCTGTTATTGCAAGGAAGTTCATCTCTCAGCTTCCTCAATCACTTTCCCCTCTTCAGTCCCAGAGTTCTGCAAATCCTGTAGTCATTTCTGAGTCATCTTTTCGCCGCTGAGGAAGCTGGGGTTGGTCTCAACCTCACAGTCCTCACAAGCCTAGCATTTCTGCTGCCTTTTTGTTTTACCTCCCTTGAAATGAAGAATTTCTGTCTGCTTTTTGAACTGGGCCCCAAAAAGAGAAGCACACAGCAGGAGCAAGTCATGTAGTCTCTTTGCTAACAGAAAATTACAGTTTGGTTATGACGTGCTATTCAACTAGAGGAGTTTCTCTGAAAGAGCTGGAGATTACATGATTTGCATAAGATTGAAGATAGAAAAAGGCTGTTGTGTAAATTACAATTTGCTTTTAAAAATATAAGGGGGTTTTCTCCCTGTGATGCACAGGGGTAACTGGGCAGCACTGGTGTACTATGTACAGCTCTGCCCTGTCCGTTTTTGGACCTGAAGTCATTGCAGGGTGCAGGCAGATGGTGGGCAGTTGGGAAGCTGAGATGCCCCCTCTGCCCCGGCTCCATTCTGGCATAGTCTCCAAGCCCCTGTCTTAGGCAGCACTTAGGGCCTATTTGCTCACCCATTGTTACACTACGCCAGAGACATACAAGTGTAACTCCCTTTCGCATCAGTAGAAGTTACACATACGTATCAGTGAGGGAGAGGGGAAACTCTTAATTCTATTTATGACTTTATAATAAGTATTTTAATATATTGGCTAATACATGTATAAATGATAGAGCACCATTAATACATTGTTCTTACCTAACAACACAACATCACACATTATGAGCACCAGATACCACAACTTCTCAGTTACAATGGCAGTAATACAGTAGATGCTACTTGACCATTTATACCGATTGCTTTAAGTCCAGCAGAGGAACATCATCTGCCCCTTCTTCTTTTGTCTCCTGTTTAAGAACTGTTGTTTCAGGGGTGACCACACCTTTTTCTGCTGGCTGGGACTCACGTTTTGTTCCACTGCCTTTGTCTTTCTTTACTTTAGTAATCACTTCCGTGTAGGAGATCTCTTCTGTGACGGGCTCTGCTGCCCCACTCTCAGCAGGTGCACGTCCTCCCGTTGCCTGGGCTTCTTCCTGACCTTCAGCTACTGTTCGTTCTTTGTTTTTCTTATTGATCTTGAAGGTCTCCTTACTTGGAGCTGCTTCTGAAATTGTTTTCTTGAATCTTAGCCCAGATTGTTTTAGCTTCTCTCCTGACTGCCGAATTCTCTCTCTCCTCTCTGGCGTCACTATTCTGCTTTGGAGCCTGTTCACCTTCTTGCCAAAATTTTGTCTGGTTTTCTGCATATTTTCCCTTGAAAATGCCTTTTTGATATTATCTATGCCCTTCATGCCTGATTTTTTGAACCGAGATGCTCTGCTTTCTTCTATGTAATATTCTTCATCAGAAGATAGATCATCAAGTACAAAGATATCATCATCTAGATTTTCACTTCTTGTCCTCTCTTTGATAACAGATAGAGAGGAAGGACATTCTGTCTCCTCCTGTGAATTAAAACAGAGAGTCAACTTTGTGCTGCAGAGTTTTAAAAGAGCTGATCATTTAAGTATGCTAATTCTTAGCTTGTTATTGTTAAGTATTGGTAATTGAATTCAAATACTGCAGTAGAAGGATGCTATACACTCAGAACCTATCACCATCATTTGTATTCTGTATAGAACTGGAAAAATCAATTGTGCAGCCTCTGCTAAGCTCTGTCAACACCACAGTTGGTTAGGGAGCTTTCTTAAAAGTGGTAGTGTGTTCTAAAAAGGGACTGACATTTGAAAATTATCAAGACTGTGGCCTGTGCTTAGTGTGCTTAAATGGATAGCTGATCATATGGCCTCAGTTTACAATTATAAAGATATTTTCTAGCTACCAGTCCTCCTAGTCTGAGATTGGAGACTCCCCACTGCATTCTTTCTGCTGCACCCTGTGCTGCACCCTGACCACCAGTAAAAAGCATCTTGCATGACAGATTAGCCCTTCATTTCTGTACCACCCCCAGCGTCAGCAAACTAATGACCGGTGGGTCTTCTAGCACAACCTTACTTACAGTGGTTTGCTCTACTGTAATTAGCTGGACCTAAGCAAACAATACTGTGGATGCACATGAAAGAATAGGAGTCAACATACAATCTCTTTACTGTGTTGGGTCTGCAGAGCCAACAGCAGTAAAAAACAAATCACTAAAATGATTGATAGATTCAGTAGGTCTTCTGAGTAAGAAGCCATTTCTATAATCTCTTTTCAAAGTCATATTTTCACCATTCCGCTCTGCAGCAGCAGAGACAGTCAAAGCTTGGAAATGCCTGAATGGCACTTTTAGTACCATTGTGTTACTATAATAATAATCAACCAGTAAGCAGACACATCATGTATTTGTGAGTCCCTACAGTACGCCTTTGATGGAGGTTATTGACTACTGCATCACTCTCTTCGATAACCACTATGTCCCATGTCATAAGTATTGTGATTTAATATTTTGTGTGTCATCACACATACTAAATAGCAGGACTATATGATAAAATGGATTTGCTTTACACCTTTGTCCTTCTTGACTGCATTCAGTCCGATAATCCATCTCAGTGAATTCAACTGCAAAGATCCTCAACCCTCCTTTACAAGACAAGGTAGCCCTTTTCTTCAAAAAAAAAGAGAGAGAGCTACAGGGAAGCTATACAGTTAGAACTAAATCATGTATTATCTTGATGTGCCCAAGTGGCAACTACGTGACTGCGTAGCTGCAGTTTTTGCCCCGTAGGCACTATTTGGATTCTTCTTTCGTGTGTGACTATGCTTGCCATGAATTTCCCTTCTGAGCATGCTCCAAAGGCTGACCTCTGGCTGCTGAGGCTTCAGGGTAGAATAGAAATGCCTGGGCTTGCCTGTGCTGCTAGTAAGTCCTGAAACTTGAGTTGCAGAAAAAGCATGAATAGTAACTGTTTGAAAGAAGAGGACGGCAGGCCTCCCCGCTCTGAGGTCAATAGGTGTGACCTTGCTTAAGAAGCAGCATAGATGACACATAGGGAGGGACGGGGGTGGGGGGAGGCATGTGACCCCCCCAAGAGTGCTAGCACCCCCTGACAGCGAGCACTCTAGCTGGTAGGGGGACACGAGCACTAGCATGTTGCCAGCTGGCTGCTGGGGGACCCCTCCCTAGTTATGCCCTGCTGCCCCCTCCCCAGTTCAGGAGACACCAGTCACCCATGTGGAGCAGGAGAGACAAGTCCTAGCTCCTTCTCCCCCAGGGCAGAGTGTGTTTGACCCTACATCTGCTTTCTATCAAAGACATTAATCACCAGGTATAGGCTATGCACTACCCAGAACAATTTCTAGCCCATTATTTGAAGCTGGCCTACTGGGTAGTCAAAAAGCAAAGAAAGATATATAGTGTGGGAAGGAGATGGGCAAAGCAGGGGGCAGATGGCTAAGTCAAACAGATATTGCCCTGGAATGGAAGAAGCCCTGGATTCTGGCTCCTGTCCTTGAACTTGATATTCATGGTGAAATAAATGGGATAATATCTGCCTTATTGGGACCAGAACCTGCACCTCTTCAAGTCAGTATTCAACTCATTTAGACACCTTTCCTTTGCTTTGCAATTCTAGTCCTTTTCTCGTCTGGTTACCCTGTGGGCTAGCTTCTGGTGCAGAGAGCCTTCTGGGTAATTCCTAGCCCATGGGCTGATGGTTAGAAAACTTGGTGGGGAAGTAGGAATTATAGATTCAAACTCTTTGTGATACACAGGAAAGGGTGGACCCTGGGTCTCCTCTGAACTGATAGAGCCACTAAGCTACCTCCTCCATTTTGCTTCCAAGAGGTATACTCATACCTGGGCCATAATGTTCTGCCATAGATGGAAACAATATGTGAAAGTGCCAGTAATTTCAGGTATATAGCAAGCCAGCTGCTAGGTGCAAAAAAAGTAGTAATAGTGTTTAGTATTAGTATTTAAAAGTATTTAGTCTTGTGCAGGGGGTCCAGCTATTTTGATGATACAAATGCTTGTGGAAAAAAGAGATTCTAACAGCCACAAAAGCTAAAGCCATATTGAAATTATAATTATATTTGAGAAACCCTTACATGGTACTTTATGTACAAATAAAGTTTAAGATTAGCATTCAGTAAAAACATCTCTCAGCTCTAGAGACAGTCTCTTAAAAAGAGTAGATCCAGCCAGTAAGCCATATACTCATATAATATATGATGAAAAATAGTTCAATGTGAAGTTTCCCATACATTTCTGAAGGTTCTGGATCAATCCTGTACAGCCAGTTGTGGCTGACTGTATTCACATGCTTAATTCACATATTCACATGCTTAAGCAGAAAACTCAGAGCCAGCAGCAGGTATGTCAGATGGAAATTGCCATTAGTTCTTTGACCCAAAAATGGATACCGTGAGTGCGTGCATGCGTGTGTGTGAAGGGGAGGGGCTGGAACGCTCATGCACGCACGCATGCACCTGCACAAAGATCGTTCAGAACAGCTCCTTACAAAGCCTTGGGCAAAATACGTGATATATTCATGTGCTTTGCATAAGGTATTCTTTTCTGTTTTGGGATTATTCCACCTGTGTCCCAAAGCTTGTTGGAATTTGGTCCCAACCTTAATCGTAGTTTCTTAATGATGGACAGTTTTGTAGGAGGGAGTCTATAAACGGACCAATTGGTTTAACTTACATTGTTGTGCAATCACTTCCTTTTATACTATACTGCAAAGTGGATTCATTACTAGCCAGAAAAGCATATGCCATTTTCAAAGTGACTAATTATTACAAAGTCATGTTTAATTTTACTTTACAAAATACCACCCATCAGTAATATAAAATAAAATATATTAAGCAGCTTGACAAATAGAGACGTGTTGATTCATTAAAACCCTACAGTAAACTGGCTGTTAATGCCTATCAACATTAAGGGAAAATTATTTTGCTTTGAATTCAACAGAGTGCGATTTAAATTATCTGTCAAAAACTAAAGAACAAGCATTAGAATACTTTGTTAAAAGTCCTGATTAACTCAGGAAAATTAACATTAATTAAATGAAAACTGTTAACCCCTCTTCCCTTTTATAAGAAAAAGTTGAAAGACAACTGTGTGCTAAACTCTGAAAGGTTATAAATTACAGAACAGTACATCAACTGAAACAGTAACAAAAATTTGAATATAATAAAATTACACTCCCTGCGCAGCACCCTGAGGCCGCACACCACACCTCCCCGAGCCAGGAGTGCCCGCCAGCTGTGGGCCACGGCCTGCCGTGTGGCCACAGGGAGCCCCAAACGGAGTGGGCAGGTGGGCACAGGCAACGCCCGCTGGCTGCAGCACAAGGCCACGGTGCAACACGTGCCCCGCGTGGCACTCCATGTTGTCCCCCTCATGAGCACCCACCGGCTGCACCCCCTGCACCCCAGGGCCAAGCCCCAGGCCAGGTGGCCACAGCCAGCAGGTGCTCCCCCTGCTGTGGCCGCTACCCACACCGTGCCCTGCGGCCACAGACCTCTCCTCCCCCCACATGCCATGCCCTCTGTGCGCCCTGTGCCACACCCTGGTGCTGCTCGCCGTGCCATGCAGCCACAGGCAGTGGGCGCTCCCTGCACTGTGCCTGCTTCCCATGCCATGCCCCACGGCTATGCACCAGCAGTCGTGCACTGTACCCCCTGCACCACACCCCGGGGCAGCCATCAAGTGCTCCCCATGCCGGGGCCACTCCCGCATCATGCCCTGTGACCACATGCTGCCCTGCGCCCGCGCAGCCACGCACCACACTCCCGCATGCCCAGAGCGGCGAGGAGTCGGGGTGGAGCTGGGCGTGACTCAGCGCTGTGGCAGGAAGTGCGGGGGAGCAGGGCAGGACCCAGAGCAGTGGGCAGGGAGGGCACAGGCCAGACGCTGCTCTCTGTTGTCCCTCCTGCCCCCCCGAGTCATTCACGATGGGCATTTTGCTAGTATTTCCATAATAATAACTATTCTGAAACGCCAGTACATACAAAAGTTAATACAATCTGGTGACACTCTAAGAGTGTCTCATATAAAAAGAAAACTTAAAACATTTTAACTGTTTAGGCACTGTCTGGGCTAATTGTTTTCTCTTCTCTGTACCAAATACTTCAGTGAGCATTTACTTGCAAATTTTAACTACTGTGATCTCTAATTTGTATCTGAATTTACAGCTCACTACTTACAAGCATTGATATACCGTTCACAGGATTAAGCACCGAGACGTATAAAACACTCACGGCGTGTTCTGGGGTTAAGGTATATAAACTGAGATGCAGGCGCTCTGGAGACTATTTTGCTAATCCTTTGCCAAATCATTTGTGTTCCCTGTTCCAGTGTTTTTAAATTGGCTTGGAAAAACAAGGTGGAACACAGCCAAAATAACTTGAAATTTTACATCCTACTGAGTTCCTTTGATGGAAAATGCTACAGAAAATACAATGTATTAGTGGAGTTGGCCAATATTTCAAAGATTGTTTTCAAGCTAAATAATATTCAATGTCCGTAAGCAGTTAGTAAACTTGCCACTCTGAACTACCAGCTGTCTTTGTCATTACTCTATCAAAACCAATTTTTTTGTGTGTAGTAGCAAGACAGGAGAAAGAATAAAAGTTTGTAGTTCCCAAAGTTTAGAGGACAGTACGTATCATCACTAGGCAGGGCACTAAAGTTGGGCATGAGGAAAGGGGGCTAAGGGCTTGATTATACTTCTCTTGAAACTAGAGGCAAAAGTCCTACTGTTTCATGTGTGCAGTGTCAAGCTCAACTCTGATTGACATCCATCCTACACAGCTCCACCAGGAGAATCTTTTCCTGTCTACCATCAGCATGATGACAATGTTTTTAAAATAGTCAAATCAAATTAAAAAAGGAAGAAAATAGCTGGATCCTTCCTACTCCTCTGCAAGTACAACTCTGTACCAATGTAGTTACCATGCATGGGGTCCTTTTTCTCTTTTTT
>JAGPOW010000261.1:162102298-162143576 GCA_030014935.1 Caiman crocodilus | reverse complement strand
GTGCTCTCAAGAGAGGAGTTTCCTATCTTATAAGTGTGCCGCTGGTTACAACTGCCCAAGTGCAGCACCCTGCACTTGTCCATATTGAAACGCATCCTGTTTTTGTCATCCCACCCCTGCAACCTTTCCAGGTCTTTCTGCAGTCTTTCCCTCCCTACCAGCATGCCCACCTCACCCCAAATTTTGGTATCATCGGCAAATTTGAACAGGTTGTTTTTCACCCAGTCGTCCAAATCGCTGATAAAGAAATTGAACACTGCGGGCCCAAGGATCGAGCCCTAGGCCCCGCTGCCCACTTCCCCCCAGGTCGAATCTGACCTGTCCACCACCACCCTCTGAGTACAACCCTGCAGGCAATTTGCAGTCCATCTGACTTTGTAAGCATCAATGCCACAGTCGCCTAGTTTTTTAATGAGGATGGGGTGGGAGACAGTGTCAAAGGCCTTGCTGAAGTCCAGGCAGACTACATCCACGGTGACACCTGCATCCAATGCTTTTGTGACCTGATGCTGATGCAATACACAGAACTGCTCTCATGCTTAAAGTTAAGCCTGTGCCTGTTTTGCTAGAAAGGGGCATGAGTGCTCAGCAACTCACCACGTTGAATATAATACAAATAGTTTTCATGCTCTTTACTTATTTGAGCATTGACTAAATAGTGTAAAGTATTAAGAGAGGCTAAGCTGATTTTCTCCTAAGCCAGAAAGGGAAATAGTACGTTTTTTGCATTATCTGTGAAATGGGATATGATTGAAGGCTTCCTTGTAATGTCGATGTACAATGAAAGAGTTAAGATTGTATGCTTGACTGCAATTTAGCTTTTTCTTCTTTAGGGATCTTAACTTTTACCTATCAGCTCATTTCCACTGACACAACGAATCAGCACCTCCTACCATGAAACTATCAGAACTCACATATGTCTATCACAGAATGCAGTATATATCTCATCCAGTGCACCCGATGCCCTCATGGAAACTATGTGGGTGAAACTAGAAAAAATATGCACCAGAATGAATGAACGCAGGAAAAAGATAAAGGACAGAGACACATGAACATGGGTAGGAAAACGCTGTTCACAATCAGCTACTCCCTCTGATTTCACAGTCCTTATGCAGGAAGGAAATTTACAGAACGTTTGATCGATCCGGGCAACAAAAGTTCAAAAGCTTGCTGGACACTAAAAAGGACAACGAATAAACACAGATATCAACTTCATAGCTCATTACAAGCTATCTGCAATCCCTGCTAATTTCTCTACTCCTTAGTGATATGGCTCCTCTTCTCGCGCCCCCTAATCAGGTTATCCTTTTCTGTTGCATTTCTTTGTCTGTTTGTTACCCCTGCTAACGTCTCTTTTCTCATATTTTGCAGCTGGGCTCCATTCCTCTAAGCAAAGTGTTTTTATGTACCTATAGGACACATCTGCATGTGCAATGAGTTGTGATTAAATTCATTGTACATTCAGCTAATGTGCATTAAGTGATTTTTGGCAGGTGTCTACATGTGCAGAAACTTGGCACTAAATTTAGTGCCAAGCCTCTCCAGCCCTGCCATGTGCCTCTGTGGCCACCAGGGGGAGCCCCAGGGTCTGGCTCCAGGTGCCAGCACTTGGCAGCCATTTTTAGAAGCCAAAAACCTGTTGCCAGCACTCGGTAGCCATCTTGGAAATGTAGCAGCTCACTCCCCAGCCCCTTCCCTGCCCAGGAGCCTGTGCCCAGCTCAGATGCAGCATATAGTGCCTCCCTTTTTGCCCACCCTGCCTCCCTTCGTTATGACTGCTCCAGCCTGTGCCCCTGCCAGTGACACCCAGCACCCCGCTACCCCGTGTTCCTGCTGGCCATGGTGCTGGCCCCGGCAGCTGCGCCCCCCCGGCCCCAGGAGAGCTGTGCACCTGCCAGCAGAGGCCAGGGCACCAGGTGCAGGAGGCCCAGGCTGACCCTTTCCTCCTGCACTCCCCCGTCCAGCCTGCCTGCCCCACTGCCCACACACCCACTTGTTGTTTTACACAGGCCATGTGATAACAATCAGATCTGTTACTTAGCTCAAGCTGTGACTGTGACTTTCTCAGGAAGGATACCCTGTGCCCAAAAACGTGTCTACATCCTTTCCACCCATGCAGTTGTTTCAATAAAAGTTATCACCCACAAAATCCTTGCCTCTCTCATATTTAGTGGGCACTCACAAGTACAACACCACTCTCACATTATTACAGAAGTAATAGATTTGTAGGACGTGAGCATAGTGGAATAAAATCACCCATGGACACCTAATATGGAACGCAGCGTATCTACGTCATCTTCGAGAATGAAGGTTGGAGCCAACTGCTTAGTAAATTGATGTCTCCAGGGAGAGTTATATTTAAGACCTGATGTTTATAACACTAAGCCATTTTTCTTCTAGCAAAATGTGAAAGCTCCATGGTCATTGCCATCCCTTGTCTCTCGTTTTCAATTTAAATCACAGCTGTAAAAGTTTCAAAGCTGTATTTTATACGTGCACAATGGACTTTGCAATGCCATCTTTTCATGGCCTGCCAATCTTCTAATTGGTCTGCACCAATGTGCAACTTGGAAAGCTTTCAGGTCATGTCATTTTCTACTAGCGATGAAAGTGCTCGCTGAACAAGTCCAGGTGCCAAGGGATAGCCGACGTGATACAGAAAGGGAATGCAAAGAATGAAGCAAGTATATCTCCTTCACTAATCTCAATGTGTGGCGCAGAGCATTTTCCTGATCCCAAGCAGGTACTGGAATTGCTTTGCTTCCACATTTTTTTTCCTTTTAAAGAATGTGGGAAATTCTGTAACACATAAACTACATTAAAAGAATACCTAAGTTGCAAGGACACACGCACACAAAAGCTGCAAAATGGCTAAGTTAAAGGTTCTTGCCCATACAGAACAATATAGTGCTATTATGGGAACCCCATGCTCATTTGTTCCAGCATCACTTCTGAGTTACTCTATTTTGTATAGTAGATACAAAACGGGGAAGGTTACATAGCAATTTGGTCTGTTACAGAAATCTTTCACCTCATTCACTGCAGTTGTTGTATGGTATGCAATTAGTGAGGCTGGTGTTAGTAGCCCCACTGCTCGGCTCTACAGGGAAAGCGGAAAATCACTCTCATGGTTAGGTCAGTGAAACTGGGCAAGACAGGTTATTTTGAAATGCCTTCCATGAACTATAATCTTTCCTAAAGCAATTGAATCTTTGTACATCGATACCTTGTTTTTACCATGGAAATAATACCACTTCCTGACAGCAAAGGTTTGTTGTGAGGATAAATTCATTAGTATTTGTCCAACACACACACAGAGTCAGACAATGAGCCCCACTAAAAAGTCTGAAAAAAAGTCATGCGGTCAATAACAAATGAGGCATGGGGCACCCCCTGAACAATGAGGGTTAAGGGAACTGTTGAACAGCTGCCTCTTTCATTGAGTGCTCTGAAAATAATTTGAGTCCTTTGAAGATAATCAAATGCATACAGAATAAATCATGTAATGAAAGACTACTGTATATCATAATGCATATAACAAGAGGCCAGAGGTAACCTAGCAAGGGTAATATTAGCATGGCCATTTCCTGAGTTTTCATATCATTTGAAACCAGAAGGGCTCTTTATAATCATCTACTTTGACCTACTGCATAAAATAAAGCATAGGGTTTTCCTGAGTTATTCCCGTATCTTGTTGAATAACTCCTGGCTGATTTATAGAATATCTATCTATCTATAGCTAGATCTCTCTATAGATAGATAGACAGACAGACACACACACACACACACACTCACCCAGAGCCTATCTGGGTTTAAAGATTTCAAGTAATGATGAATCTAGCACAGGGCTTGATAAACCGTTGAATTGCTTTTTATAGCCTTACCATTAGAAATGGCCTTATTTCAGGTCAGAATTTGTCAACTTTTTACTTCCATGCGCTCTACCTCATTCTCCTCTTGTGTGCTAGTCTCAAAGCCCCAAACTTCAGCAACAGGCTTCCCATGGAGCCATTTCTAGGACTTGATCATGCTGATCCTTAACTTTAGGCTAACTAGAAGGAAACTCGAAGCCTAACTAGAAGGAAACTCAAGGATCATCCAGCCCAGGGCTGTCCAACCTCTAAGTGACTGTATGCCCCTCACAGGCCACTCTAGATCAGGCTCCACTAGCAGGGGCCACACCAGCAGGAGCCATGGGCCCCAGAGCTTGCATGCTTCACCCTCCACCGCTGCATCATGTCCCCAGGTGTCCTTTCTACTGCACCATGTGCCCCACCTCCCCTCTCCCTGGTGCTGTACCCAGCATGCCCCTTGCTGCACTGCAAGTTTAGGCTCTTGACACTGCACCACATGTAGGGCACCTCCTTATTGCACTATGTGCATGGGCACCCCCAGCTGCACCACATGCCTCCCTGCACCCCCTGCACAGCCTATAGCCCTCCTGCTGCTGCTTCCCAGCCCCCTCCCATGCACTCGTGCATTCCTGCTGCTGTACTGAGCCTGGGCACCCTCACTCATGCTTAGCTCCCCTGCTGCACCATGCCACTCAGGCTGCGGCCTCCCTGGGCACTGAAGATTGCACCATAGTGCTCCAGCCTAACCTTTGGGGCAGGGGCAGGAAGGGGAAGCTGGACATCTATGAATGTATGAAGGAAGGGTGAGCCTGGAGCCCTTGATTGCTGCTGCTGCTGCCAGAGCAATGTGTGGAGTGGTGGGCAGCTGGGTGTCGGGGGAGGCTCAATTTAACCCCTTGTGGCCTGCATGCAGCCTACAGGCTGCCAGTTGTTGGATAGCCATGATCTAATCTAACTGCCTATTCAGATGCAGGATTTATAAAATGTCCCAGACAGAAGCCTACCTGGCTGCTTCTTGACAATCGCCAATGCAAAAAGATCCCACAGGTCTCAGAGATGGCTTGTTGCAATGCCCTAAGGGTCCTACCATTAGAAATGTTCTCCTGAAACTTAAATCTAAATTTACTTTACCATATTGACAACTTTTCTAATATTTGAACACTGCTATCATGGGCCTGCTTTTCTCCAAACAATGTACCTAGTTCCTTCAACCCTTCTTCACACAGTTTGCTTTTCAAATCTTTTATCAGCTGGCTTGCTTGCCTTTGGATCCTTTCCAGTTTCAGTACATCTTTCAGAAAACATGTGCACCGAACTAGATCCAGTTCTCTGGCTTACTAAAATCAAGGTATATTGTGCCCACTTCATTCCCATCATCTACAAGCCAAGTTACCCTGTTAAAGAAGGAACTCATTGGTTTGGCATGATTTATTAGGAACTGTTTGATAAGAGTACTAAACAAATTGAGGTTAGCTGTTACTGTTCATCCCTTCATTTTCCAGCTATTTAGAAACTGACTGTTAAAACATTTGCTCTAGTAACTTTCCAGGTATTGAAATCAGGTAGACTGAGCAGTATAATAGTCCTTCTCCAGTCTTCTGGGATCTTATCTCTTATCAAGGAGTTTAAAAGTACTATTCCCAGTGCTTCTGAGATTGTTTCAACAATTCCTTCAGAACTCAGGGGTGAACTCCATCAGGCCGCGATGGCTTAAATTCAGGCAAACTTTCTCTGATGTGTTCTTTACTTATCATAGGCTTCATCACTTCCCCTCCTTGGCTTTGGAAATTATGCTAGTTGCCTGCTTCTTGTTTATATTTTTTACTGAAGAGTGAAGCAAGGTAAGGCACTGAGTTGCTTTGCCAACTTTGCATCTACTCTCTCTGATCTTCCTTTAATGTCTGATAGATATAAAACCTCTTCTTGTTTCATAACTTTTTGCCAGTTTTAACTCATGTTTTGCCCTTTGCTGACTGATTCTGTTTCTACACAGTTGTGCTACTTCTTTATGTACTTCCTCAGTGACATGCTCTTTCTTCTATTGCCTGTGTACATTTCTTTTGATGTTCGTATAGACAAAAATTCCTTAGGTTGGCACACTGGAGTCTGCCACATCTCATCTTCCCCTGTATGGGAATTCTTTATAGTAAACCTCTGGTACTATTTTATTTAAAACTACCAGCCTGCTTAAACTCTTTTCTGGTTTTTCTTTACTTAATCTATTGTTTCTGAGTTGGTTGAAATCCTAGATTGATCTCCTTAAGTTTCTCATTGTAAGGCAGACATTCTAAACATTGAATAAGTCTTGTATTTCTTTTTTGAGCCATCTCCACTTTTTCAGCATCTTTTTGAAGTGTGCTCGATAGCCGATAACACCAAGCTGGGGGATGTGGTAGATACTCTGGAGGGTAGGGCTAGGATTCAGAGTGACCTAGACAGCTGGAGGATTGGGTCAAAAGAAATCTGAGGTTCAACAAGGACAAGCATGAAGTTCTGCACTTAGGATGGAAGAATCCCATGCACCAGTACAGGCTGGGAGCAGACTAGCTGGGCAGCACCTCTGTAGAAAAGGACCTGGGGGTTACAGTGGACAGAAAGCTGGGTATGAGTCAGCAGTGTGCCCTCATTGCCAAGAACACTAACAGCACACTGGGCTGCATTAGCAGGAGCGTTGCCAGCAGATCAAGGGAACCAATTCTTCTGCTCTATTCAGCACTGGTGAGGCCACATCTGGAGAAGTGTCCAGTTTTGGGCCCTCCATTATAGAAAGGGTGTTGACAAGCTGGAGAGAGTCCAGCAGACAGCAACAAAAATGGTTTGGGGACTGGGGTACATGACTTATGAGGAGAGGCTGAGGGAACTGGATTTATCTAGTCGGGATAAGAGAAGACTGTTGGGGGATTTAATACCAGCCTTCAACTACCTGAAGTTTGGTTCCACAAAGGATGGAGCTGGACTGTTCTCAGTGGTGACAGATGTCAGAACAAAGAGCAATGGTCTCGAGGGCAAAGGAGATTTATGTTGGATATTAGGAAAAAGTTTCTCACTAAGAGGGTGGTGAAGCACTGGAACAGATTACCCGAGAGGTGGTGGAATCTCCGTCCTTGGAGATTTGTAAAGCCCAACTCAACAAAGCCCTGGCTGGAATGATCTAGTTGGGGATGGTCCTGCTTTGTGCTGGGGGATAGACTAGATGACTTCCTGGGGTCTCTTCTAGCCCTGATTTTCTATGATTCAGGTCAGTATGCACGATTCCAACAACAGTCTCACCAGGGCTACAATAATCTCACCTTTTAAAACTCCTTGATGTTCCTGTTCATGAATCATTATTGGGCATTCAGTAACCAGTGAGGTTACTGACCAGGTTGACTTGGTTGACCATTAGATCCTTTTCAGAGTCATCGATACATTCCCCTTTCCTGTGTCACCTACATTTCATCATGCATTCAGCTGAATGTAGGCATTTGCAAGTTTATACACAGCTTACCAAATATTCCAGATCACTCTACATAAACTATTCACTCTTTTTATTTACCACTTCAGAAACTCTGTGTAAAGAGCAAACTTTATCAATCATTTCATATTTTATTTTACTATTCCATAGCTCTTTGAATATTAAATAGAATTTCTTCAAGACTGCTTTAAAAAAATGTGTGCAATCAAATCTGAAATATTTTTTACATCCCCATCTTGACACAGGTCCCAGTATTTCCCTTTTATGGATAGCAAAACACAAAAGGTAGGATTATGCAGCAAGTGTCAGTACCAACAGTGGAACCAACACTTGCTCCAACACTGCTTTTTAATGCACTTGGGCCATCAGAGCAATTGTCAAGTTACTTGTCACTTCTCTAATTTAGCTAGAGCCCACTGACCAGGCAGAGCTGATAATACTATCAAATAAAAAGCACAACATTTCAAAATGCCTTTGAGGGGGGTGATCAGTTGGCCAAAGTATCTTTATTACAGTTTAGATGATGCATAGAGAAGTTAAAAGGCTTTCCAGTACTCTCATCATAGATATCAGATCCAGGATGATAACTGAACATAGGATTTATTGTTTTACTGGCAATGCAGGTTATCATAACTTGGACTAGAAGACTCTTTGTAGCAATACAACACCAAATATGCACATTTCATAGTGAATATAGATGCCTATTTAAGGGGTTAGTGCACAATGATATTGATGCATAAAAAGGGATATTTGCATTTTGAAAAGCAATATATCATTTTCAAGGGTTTTCAAAATAAAAACAATGGCACTTCATTACACCTGCTTCTAAGGTATGCATGGACCTGACTCCCTTTAGATGTTTGCATTTCCCCAGACGTTATACTATGCACTGCTCATTTCCCTTAGTCCTCCCTCCAGTCATCCGCTTACAGAAAAGTTTGTATCATTTTGTGTAATCTGGTGTACGCCTGACTCCCCACGGAGGTCTACTACAGTAGTAACCTCAGTGGGATGGATCAGCCCAGTGGCGAATCTACAGTGCTGTTTATGTGAGACTTGCATTTTCATTAAATATGAAGTTATGCGAGAGCTTTCAGTGGTTGTTGTTTGCTATTAATGATACCAAAAGACAAATCTAGTGAATGTGAATTACCACAGCTGTGGGCTGAAGCTGGTGCTACTTTACAAGTGATGGTGAAATTATTTTTTGTCAACCAGGTGGGAAGTAGATGCTACCTGTGAAAGTAAGTTCCAGATCTAGCAACACGCAAAGACTAGCAACCATTTAGCTGCTAAGCAAAGGAAAGGTAAAAGCATGCATGCTCTCCTCAGAAAAACCCTACTTGTTCGGAACCGAAGAATTTTGCTGCTGAGCTCTGTAGCTACAGTGTCAAGCGGTATAGAATAGATTAAATAGGAATAGATTAAATATGGTTTCTTGAAAGAAAGTTGATTAAATTGGCATGTTCCAGGAAAAAAAATTACATACTTTACACTTCCCCCTCTGAAGAGATTCATAATGATACTGGGGAAAATCTCATTAGGACTGCCATAGATGAAACTACAGATGAGGAAATGGCCTCCAAGATTTAGTTTTGGCCAAGGGGGGGCAACCTGGTGAGTGAGCTGACAGAGGGTAACCTAGGCAACAGTGACAACACTTTCACTTTCACCGTCCATCGTAGGGTTGGGAAATCTGTCAGTAAGGTACAAATTCTTGACTTTAAAAAAGCTGAGTTCGAGAAGCTAAGGACTTCAGTGAGTAATGCCCTACGGGATCATGGCCCATAGGGAAAGAGTGTGGATGAAGACGGGACATTCCTCAAGGATACGATCCTTGGTGCACAGAAGTTGTCTATACCTGTAGGCAAAAAAGGTGCCACAGGGGCTGGGAAGCCATCTGGGCTCAGTAGGGAAGTCGCAGAGCTTCTGAAAAAGAAAAGGGAGGCTTACCAATGATAGAAGCTAGGAATAGGCCCCAAGGAGAGCTACATAAGTTTGGCCTATATCTGTAGGGGGAAGATTAGAAAAGCAAAGGCGGTGACCAAATTCAGGTTAGCAACTAAAATCAAGGACAATAATTAGTCCTTCTATAGGTAAGTAGGTAGAGGAGGAAAACCAGTGGAAGCTTGGGACCACTGCTTATTGCACCTGGACATCTGATCACTGACACCAAGGAGAAAACTAAACTCTTGAATGAGTACTTTGCATGTGTATGCCACCAGTTTAAGAGTGGTAGCCTGCCGAATACAAATATGACACAGAATAGTCATAGTAGGAATGATTGATCACCTACAAAGAGTCAACGTAGAGCTGGTGAAAGAACAGCTAGAGAGGCTGGATATCTATAAGTCAGCAGGACGAGATGAACTCCATCCGAGAGTGCTGAACAAACTAGCTGAAGTCATCACAGGACCACAGGCGAACCTCTTTGAGAATTTGTGGCACTCAGGAGAGGTCCTAGAAGACTGGAAGAGAGCCAGTGTTGTGCCCATCTTCGTGAATGGGAGGAGAAAGGACCCAGGGAACTAAAGGCCAATCGGCCTGACCTCAATCCCAGGAAAAACCCTCGAAAAATTTCTCAAAGAGTCCATATGTGATAAGCTAGTAAAAGAAAAAATTCTGAGTGGCACCTGACATGGTTTTGTCATGGGTAGGTCAAGTCTGACTAACCTCATCTCCTTTTACGACCAGGTTACTCACCACGTGGATAAGGGAGATGAGGTTGACATCATTTACTTGGACTTTAGGAAAGCCTTTGACTTGGTGTCCCATGAAACTGTCAAGGTAAAACTAAGGGACTATGGGCTGTGGTGGGCCAGTAGGGGGTGCTCCTGCATTGAGCCACCCATTTCACTGTGCCTGACCACCTTCCAGGCTCCGAGTGCCTCCCTGGGGGCGCCTCACGTCTAGCTGACCCCTTCCCTGAGCACACCCGCTAGCCTGGGGGTAACACTGCCACCACCCAGGGATGGGCTTGATTCTGGCTCTGCGCACCCTCGAGGATACTTGATTCACTTCAAGAAGTTGGGGTGCTTCCCTCAGTCAGAAGCACAAGTAGTGGTCTCCCTTAGTCAGCTGAACCAAGGGGACCCCAAGGCATAACCTAGACCCACTCCCAATAAGTCTCCCACACTAGGTACAAAGGAGAACTTTATTGGTTACAAGGGATCGAGTTGAAATAGGGTACGGGGTAGAACAGTATCAGAGAAATCCCATAGAGCAAACTGGCATGGCTGGGTAGCCTTTGATCTTGCATCTGAGTTACTGCAAGGTATAGATCTAGTTAGATCTCAGGTAGCTTACTCACAAGTATCATCCAGAGGCAGGTGGAGATTCCCTCTGGAGGCAAGCAGTTCCTTCATCATGAGTGTTGAGAGAGAGAGCAAGTTTCAGATGGTCCAGCTCTTCTCTCTCTCTGAGTCTCCCTCATGGCTGCTGCCCCCTCCTCCTGGGCAGTCCTTAACTTATATAGCCCTTGTGACCTCACTTATCTGGTCCAATGGAGGCCAGCACCTGTTGGCTGTCAGTCAACCAATTTGAAATGCATCACTAGGGCAGACTGGCAGTTCCTAGGTCCCCCAGACTGGATATAAGGAAAAACTTCTTCGCGGTTCATATGACCCGACTGGAATAGGCTTCCAGCGGGAGGGGTGCAGGCACCTATCCTGGAGATCTTCAAAAGGAGACTGGACATGTACCTTGCCGGGGTTATTTGATCTCAGCAGTCTTTCCTGTCCAGAGCAGGAGGGCTGGACCCAATGATTTCATGAGGTCCCTTCCAGCCCTAAATGTCTGTTAATTTGTGAATGACTGTGGCCTTTACATAGCTGATTTGACAGTTGGGGAACTTACTGCTGAACCTAGAAAAGCTGAGGTCAAAAATGGTTAATTTTGATATCAAAAGTGTTGGAGAGGACGAGGAATGCAACAGTAGCATGTTCTATGAATGCCTCTGTATGTTTACCATGACCTAGCAGTATTGCCATCAGTGCAGAGTAATTGTATCTTTTACTTCCAGCTGCTGCAGCCTAAATGCTTAAAGCCTCAATAGCACTGCAAGCTTTCTGTTGATACCTACTCCATTGCACTGGTTTGGTGCATGGCCTCCGTCAGGTTGCTGAAAAAATTAGACTTATGTTTCCAGCTGTCAATTCTATCACTGTGTGTGTGAAAAAATTGCATGTAAAGATGCCACTCAAGGTGCCACATTACAAAGAAGTTCTGCCTGATGTGCTCCTGCCACCATAGCCTGTGCTAACATGTTGGGGAACCTGGCTAAATGTGGTCTTATTTTCTCTCAGCATTTTGAGGCTCTAAACATACTATCAGCAGTTTTGATGTCAGTGATGATGATGAAGTGAGTGTTGCCACACTCGTGTCAGAAGCACGAGGGCCAGAAAGCCAATGCAGGTAGAATGATCAATATTAATAAGACCTTGGACACCTGAAGGAGGGTCATAAGAGCATTCATGGGTGATGTGGTCGGCTGCCTGAGCTTGAGCACGACAGCTGCAGCCAGTGTCGTTAGAGAGGTCTCAAGACTGGTTTTTGATGTCAGAGAGGCAGCCTCTATCGGTGTCACACAAATGTCTTTGCAATGGCTGAGGCACACTCCTGCTCTACCACAGGAGATGAAGAAATCTGAGACATAGGGCCTCTTGATGAATGATTCCCTTGGTCAAATCAAGAAGCTTAAAGAAAAACTCAACTCTGCTCTGCATGACAGAGGCCAAGGCGTGAAAGACAAGCTCAAAGACTATTGAATCACACTAGCTGTTAGCTGTGAAGTTACTTGAATGGTACTCATCTGAACTACCAGAATCGGTACCAGTTTTGCTGGCTCCTTTTTTTCAGTATCATCTCTAGATCTCTAGATGTTGAGACGTCTTTTTCCCTGTATAAACTCATCCTGACTAAAAAGCCCCACAAATTAACATTGAAAAAAACACTGGTCACATATTGTCAATCAAATGATTGTGAAAAGAAAAGGACATACTAAAATGTGCACCAATATGTCTTGGATGAACTTTTCAATATGAATGAAAACTTCTAAACTTGCATTTTATGCTTTTCCCTGCTATCCACCATTTTCCATCAGTTTTGAAGATAGTATGATGAAGGTAAAGCAGGTATTTCTATTATTTTAAGTACATACTTTATAGTATACATGTGTTTATATTTTTAGGGTTTTTTGCAGCCTATGACAAATGTTAATAAATTTCCTCCAAAGCAAGGCTGAGCAGCACACTTTAGCTGAGCCATTGTACACTTAATCGTACCTTTCACATCTCAACTCTTCTTGTTACAGGACTGTCAAATAATCATTTAAAATAATGTGCTGTCTTCTGTTTTCTTGGCCAGTGTAGTTCTCTGCTTATGTGTGCTCTGTCAGGGTGTTGTCTGTGCTTCTACAGGCAGTGTGTGTTCACTTGGAAACCTTGATGTTAGCCAAAGAGTAACCACAGACGTGCTGCATCGGCAAAGGCTCAGCCAGGTTTATTACCTATAAAGCACATACTCACTAACATGCCTGTTCAATGGGCTACAAGGTGTTAGCCCTGGATGCTTGTGTAAGACACAGGCATAACTCTCTTATAAGGTCCAAAAGGTCTAATGAAAAGTTCCAAAGGTTTCCAGTCTTGCTTTCATACATGGATGAAAACAATGCTCTTTGCCTTAGACATTTGCATAGCGAACAGCAGCATCTCTTGCCAAATTTCTCTGATCCTTGTACCTCCGATCATCATCATGTGTGTTCTGAACTCTCTGGCACCAGCCTAAACAATCAACCCCAACAATTAGCTGTATCAATCAGCTTCGCCAGGGTCCCATCTTCTAGTCCACTAGGGGCCAACTTGCAGCATAAGTGTCAAAGTGGCATGGACACCTTCTGTGTGTGTGGCACACGGCAGCATTTAGGGCGGGCAGCAGAAGGCGGAGCAGCAGGTTGGGAAAGGAGCAGAAAAAGCATTAGATCAGGCAAGGGAAAGGTATTGGAGTGACACTCAGGGAGAGCTTGGGGCTTAATTTGTGGCATGCCTGCCAAAAATATTGAATTGTGTTGCTCTAGTATAAAGCACTGGTGGGTGTGAGGTCAATCTCCAAATGTGAGCTGTATGTGCACTCATTGACACTTGCATTAATACTCTGACCAGGCCTGGATAAAGTTTCACATGGAAATAAAATGTTCAAGCCTATTAAAAACTAAGAGAAATGAGTCTCTGCCTAGACATCTTCCTATTTCAATCCAGTCCCTTTATCCTCTTTGGATTAAATATCATGAGTCACACTTCACTTATGTAGAAACTAATAAGCCAAGAATGAAATGCTGGCCCGTGGCAGGACTCCCACTGACTTCCATGGGGGCCAGGATTCACGGTATGCCAAGTACACTGAAAGGCAGCTTGTTCAGTAGACAGATAATCCTGGTAAAACCCTAAGGATGAGTGTTCCTTTCCCAGCTTCATCCATCCACGGTGGTAGCCATTACACAGGCTATTCCACACAGCACAAGACACAAGGATAAATGGCTTTGTTGATTAGCTGGTTCTGCTAATGCTAATAACAAAATAACAAGCCTCAGTTAGGTGCAAACAGCTAGGTGCAGACAGGCAAAATATAGATACATAGACTGATATATGTCCTGGTATTACCCTGCTTAGTTCAATGTAACTGGCCAATGACTTGTCACCCTGAGACTGTGATATAAAATTGACAGGTACAAAATGTCTAATATAAATAGAGAGAGGATCAATAAACTAAAACCAGCTAATAAACAAACTAGGAAATCATTTCATAGGCAGTCCAGTACCCATATTAATGAAAAAGCAGTGACTATGGCTACTGCACTGTAAAAGAAACAGCCTAGAAATGTTTAATACATGATAAAGAAAAATGATCTATCTATCTCGAATGTTCTGCAAAAATATGCAACTTTTATGCAGGGAACTGAACTGAAACAAAATCATAACTTAATAATTTACATTCTAAATTGAGTATGCATTATTCAAACCAATAATCAAAGTAAATTTCTATAACAGTACATCACCCTCATGTTTATTAATCCACCTATTATTACATAGTTGATAGGTTAACAGGAATTACCATAACAACCCTTTTATTATCAAAACTAGCTTCATGCTATTGTATTATTACAAAAATCTCTTGGTAATTAACCCTTAACTCAATCCCTATCCTGTGATGAATACTCAATAAGAAATTATCCAACAATTTGTTATAGAAGCTTCAATCTTAAATTGCAAGATCGGGGGAAAATCTCAAGCAAGTCCCACACATGTTTGCAGATGTGCTATTAAATCTCTGTCATCAGGCCAAATCTGTTCAAATAGAAGAGAAATAGGTTTATAGCTGAAGAGCATCAAAGGAATTTGTCAAATGAATTATGTAGGGAATAGATACTTCAGCACGTAATACTAAAATATGCAATTCTGTGGCTAAATGCTACTTTTGGTCACTAGAATTTTTTGTACACAATGGAAAGGCACACTGGGGATACGATGGTAAATCCCTCACTTTGCTTTCATAAAGCCTGCACTATGTCCCTTTTCCTTTCTGGTCTGATAGAGATTTATTAATTTAACTACAACTATATAAACGGACATAAAGAAAACCAAGCAGTTCATTCATTGACTGACTGCAGTGATGTACAAACAACATGCACTAAATAAGCCAACAAGTTTGGTGTCATTGTAGGAAAATCTTACATCATCTACCTCCTCAGATAGGCTCAACAAGATACAAATGGTAGCTGCAATCCCAAAGAAAAGCTGGGCATTCATACTAGGGGTGTGGGAAGCAGGCCCTACTCGATTTGGATTTGGATTTGGCCCGAATCTGGGACGGTGATTCAATTAGTTGATTCAGATCGCTGTGCTGATTCAATTCGGCTGAATCTGAAGAGTCAATGCTGACTCGGAGACTCAGCAATTTGGACATAGACACAGCATTAAATGTTTTCTCTACATACCTCGAGGCACCAGGCGAGGCTCGTGAACACTGAGATGGCGGGGCAGATGGAGCTTCCCACAGGAGAGGGGCCCTGCATGCCTGGCAGTGAACCCGGAAGTGAACCGTAAGTACTTCCGGTCCATTTCCGGAAGCATCCACAAGTTTCAAGGATCCATAAAATGTTGTGATGGAACTCTGCTTTTCTCCCTTTTGAACGTGTGCTGTTTTTCATTTCATACTTACAGCAGCTAGGCAAGAAAATGACTTCAGGAGTCTTCAAGAATAACTATTAATCATTTAATCAGTAACTGCTCATTCTGAAAGGCAAGGTCAGTCAGAAAGAAGCAGAGCTCCATGCTGCGGCATAGGGATCAGATGAAAAGAATAAACCACCCAGGTCATTTTTTTTTATAATGATCAGCCACAATTCACTAAATATGGTGTCTAAGGCAATGGGGAAGAGGCATCAGATGTGAAGCTGCTTATTTACCTACAATAATCTGACAGCTTTTGAGCAAAACACAAGCTAAACCTCTGACCAACCATAGCCAATAAAAATGTAAATGAAGACAATCTGTTTTAACCCCCTCCACCCCCCCTTTTTTTACCAGAGAGGGGAAGTCAATGTCAGCTCTAGGGATTATTCACTGGCTGCTGATGTCATTCTGGCAGACTGGTTCTGCGAATCTGATTATATGAGCTCAGAGACGCACGGGGCAGGATTTGAGTTCATTTTCTGTTTCCGTGTGGAGAACCAAGGTGCAGCTTGTGACCATCTCTGAGTTACCTGACTCCTGCGTAGGAGCAATTCTATTACTGCCTCTGGGTAAGTGCCACGTTTACAGGAACAGGAAGACACCGATGCATCATTGCAGGGCAATTCTATTTGTAACGGAGGCATGGGGTATCATGCCTACACTGTAGCTGGGTAACTCAGAGCTGGTCTCAATGGGCAGAATGCTATTGCCATTCATGTGTCCAAATGGCAGCTGTCTAGGAATGTAGGATGCATTTTCACCAGCTGTGCACAGGTAGCAATTCTATTTCTCCTGCATGGTAGTCACATAAATGTGTAGCAAGTGTCACATCTCATATATTTGGGTTGACTGTAGGACAGACAATGTCAATAAAGCGGAAAATGGACAAGGACTGCACTGTGTTTCAAAAGACATGGAGACTCACACACTAATTCAAAGCAGCAAATTGAAAGCCTCAGTGTTTGGTTTTTAAGCAACCAGTGGCTGCTTCTAAAGAGTTCAGTGTTAAGAGAAATTAAGAGTTATGCCACAGCATCAAGAATGATAAATTAGCTGTGGAGTTGCATGAAGATAAACTGAGTAAATTAGAGTAGTCATTGAGAAAGGAACAATTTGTCTTTACATAAGTGCATCAGGTAGGTGACAAAGCAACAAGAACTAGCTATGTTCCTTCTCTTAGAAAGCTCTTTGCTGACAGAGAGTTTTTAAAGAAATGTATGATGATGGTTATAGATGTTGCATGCCAGAGACATGGCAAACTTTTGCAAATATCAGCCTCTCAAGAAACACAGTAACTGACAGAATTTGTAACTTATCTGATCATTTGCAGATTCAACAGCAGAACAAGGCAAGGCATGGGTTTCTTTAACAATAGCAAATTGATGAACGTACAGATGTGAATGACCTTGCACAGCTAGATGTGTTCAACTGTGTTGTCAATTAAGATATGAATTGGACAAAGGATTTTGTGGAGTTAGTGCTGATGAGACACAGCGATGGAAGAGGACAATTTCAACCATGTGACCACAGTTTTTGACAAGTTAGGTGAGGACTGGAAAAGGGCAGTGATTGTTGCAGCGGATGTGCTCATCTCATGATGGGAAGGAAGACAAAATTTGTGGTGAAACTCAGGAGCACAATGCAAACAGTCAATCCAGGCCATGATCTTCATGTTTTTCATTGCATTCTGCATCAGGAAGCATTGTGACAAAACTATAGGCATGGACCATGTGCTGAATGTTGTGGTGAAAACTGAATTTCATCTGAACCAAGGCTCCCAACCATTTGCTGTTCAACCAGCTGTTGGAGGAAGGTGACTTTGAACACGGACTACTGCATTATGCTGAAGGGCCTAGCTGACTCACAGGGAGCTGACAGAAGTGACATTTGTCACACAATCAGCCCCTTGAAAGCACTCTACAGCCATATGCTGGCACAAGTGCATGGCTGCAGAGTGCTTTAAAAGTGCCTGATCAGTGATTACACACTTTTAACTGTCATGTAATGAGGGTTCAGATGAAGGTACGCCAAGTAAAGCACCTTCATTAACTTTTATCTGCCCCTGTGCATGACTGGAGCTGGCCTGATGCAGCCCAGCCCTGCCCCCAGTGCCCTCTGCAACAAGGGAGGGGGAGAAGGGAGGGGGAGGAAGTTCTGGACTGGGGTTTGCCAAGCCTGAGTGGGGCTCCAATCCACGTGCCCCACTTCCAGCTCAGGCTGAGTAAACACCAGACTGGAGCTCCGTCTCCTCCCTTCTCCCCCCTTCCATCCTGCAGACAGTATCAGATGCAGGACTAGGGGAGAGGGGCTGCAAATAGGAAGCTCATCCTGAACCAAAGACTCCAAAGTGGAGCTCAATCCCCGACCTCCTGGTGCCACAGTGAACATCTGTTGCGGGGAAGGGGAAGTCTCTCTAACTCATGGTGCTTTGTGTGAATTGCCATGAGTTAGAGCAGGGAGCTGCACATCTGTCAGTGCCCACAGAGCTGTCTTAAAATCTCTTGTACTGTAACATGAGAGTGAATCATTTGAGAAAGAGAAACCTGTAGATGAACTGAAAGACAAACAATGGTTATAGGACCTTGCCTTCTTGGTGAGACATTTTGATGGGGTATTTCAATACTCTGAACATGAGAATACTTTGAATATGTAGGGGTCAGAACTCAGAACCAGATTGTGACTGAGTTTTATGACACTGCATGCCTTCAAAATTAAGCTGTCTCTTTAGGAGAAACAATTTTTTCATTACAATATATGACATTTTCCAACCTTCAAGTTGCTGCTCAATTCTGCTGGGACTGAAGGTGTTGAAAGCTCAAAGAAGAATGTGATCATGATGGCTGATTTCAGATATGAATTCCAGCACAGGTTCTCTGACTTTCAGAGCCATGAAGTTGAGTTCATACTTTTTGGTATTTTGTTCTGCGTCCCTGTGGAAGACACCCCCTCGGAGCTGCAATGGAACTCACTGACCTACAGTAGCACTATGCTTGAGGGTATGTTATCACCAGTTAGGAGTCACACACATTCCCACACCTGGGAGAAAACTGTTCAACAAAAAAACCTTTTGCCTCAGGGATGCTACCTGTTTTTGTGAACATATGTATGTGCAAACAGATCTTTACAGTGGTGAACATAAACAAGTCAAAGCTGAACTCAAGACTCATTGGCTGCATCTAAATGAGATGCTGACTGCACAAGTGTTACAGTGCAGTCATTTAGTACTCGCACACTCAAGTTGCATACTGTTGTTACTGTGCAATAGTGTCCCTGTATGGTTCCCTGGTGATGCTGACTGCGCAGTAGCTCATTACTACTGTGCAGTAGCATCATATCATGGTTCATGCCATGTGATACTGCTGCACAGTAGTAATGAGCTACTGTGTAGTAAAGTGTCTCATGTAGACGTGGCCAGTGACAAGCACTTGGATGGCATCTTAAAAGCAGCCTTGCATAGTCCTTGGAACCAATGCCAAAGAGTTGGTGGCAGGGGGGAGGTACCAGGTGTCTGGAAGCAATACCAGCAGTTTATGGATTGTTAGTGTATGCAAAATATTTTGTTTTGAATTCATCTTACGTCTCCATCATTTTCTTTATAATGCTTTACAAAAGAAAATACTGAAAAATAGTATGTCACCAAGTGTGAACTGAGTTGTTTCACTGAGTGAAAAATTATGTGCATGCCCCCAGAGGCACCTGCAAGACAGGGAATTGGCCTACCAACTGAGTTGAGTTTGACACCTTTGGTTTAGCCTACTGTGGGGTGGTTAGAGTGCTATGTGAGGAAGTCAGAGAAGTACAGGTTTGACTCCCCTTCCTGCTGAGTGTTTAGGACAGGAGTCTTCAGCACTCTGGATGAGTATCCTTACCACTAGAGCCATTGAAGCTGAAACATGAGTTGCTGCCTTCTCATGTGCTTTTTCTGAGATTTGTGCACAGATAGTGCATATGTAAGTTAGTGTGCAGCCTGCTGCACATTCTTGGTCAACATGAGCATGCTGTTGTACCCAGAGTACAGGGGAGGTTGAATTGGTAGCTGTGCATAAGGGTACACATGCTCTGGGGTGGGGGAGAGGGGCATTTTAATTAGAGACAAGCTTTAGTTAAAGTGCTCCTGCCACCATTTTGAAACATAGGGATGCTAAATACATGAGACACTGCAGTACACTGGTGTGTTCTGAGTAGAAGACCCCAGCAGACTCAATTAATTGAGTCTGCCCCAATGCATTCAAATCAGAACACATCGAAGCACATGTACAAGTGCCCTTAGTCCCTAAAAGACCACCAACACAGCTAGAAAGCTGTCATTTATGAACACGGACAAATAGAATTCAGCCCAAGATGCATTTTGGTTGTCCACTAGGTGACAAACAAGTGTTCCCAGGGCATCACATTTATACTCCAATATGAACATAGCCAGATTCTTCATCCTGTGAAACACAAAGCCAAGAGCTGCCTTATAAATATGAATGGTCAAACTTAATCTGTTTTCATCTCCTTCTCCCTCTCCCTCCCCCTTTAAGCTCCTTTCCTTATTAAAAGACCCCCTGAATGTGTAAATGTATCGTTTGAGGGCTGAAATATTGATCTTTCTAAAAGATGAAAGATAATTCATGGTCTCCCACCCTGCACCAACAATTTTGGGAACCACAGGCCAGTTTGCAGTTGTTGGGAAGGTATCAGTTGAGTGCCCACACAGCTCAATGCATGACATGAATCTGGTCACTCCAGACTAACTTGATCTGTGGCTTTTAGCCACAAAGGGCACGTCTATACTGCTGCCCTCCAAACCTGAAGCCTGTCACTGAGAAAATAAGCCCTACACAATTACTCCTGCTTCAGTGTGTTTCAGGCTGCCTCAGGAGACTCAGCTCAGGGCTGCTCCTAAGTCACCTACGTTGACTTTGGTGTGTCTGGGTAGGAGCACATAGGTGGGAGTTATTTTCTCAGTGATAATCCTGGGTCAGCAATGAGGCAGAACAGATATGGCTAAGGAATGGGGTTAGTTCAGACATGTGAACAACCTAGCTGAGTGGAGCAAGCATAACACTGTAAGTAAAGTTACGGTTATAGCTATGGCAATTCATCTTTCTTACCTTCTCCAACTGTAGCAGATTATGATGCTTACATCTCAGAACCACACAGGGACACAGGACTGAAGAGGCTCTCTTGGGTAATCAAATCCAGGCTCTTGAAGTCACAAGCAACTATAGCGCATGCACAGTTGGCATAAGTTAATATAGCCATATAAACTCATCAAGATCAATGTTAAAACTCATAAGGTATGTTTAACCCCCTTTTTCCTATTAGAAAGCTTGTCTAGAAGTCATCATCCAGAAGGTTGATAGTGGCAACCTCTTCCTAATTTCTAGCATAAATGTATTCATGGTTAATTTATACTAGCTTGTTCCTGTGGCTATATTGTAAAATTGCCTACAGTGCCTGAGTTAAAAGCTTCAATAGCTTTTCTCCCTCCCTGTTTAGTCCCTAGATGCATTTATAGAGAACATTTTGTATTACTTCTTAGCCTTTGTTATGCTAGGCTAAACAAGCCAACTCGTACAGTACCCTCTCATAAGACTGCCTTTCCAGTCCCCTGATCATCCTAGGTGTCCTTCTGCGCGCCTGCTCCAGTTTCAGTTAATTTTTCTAGAACATAGGTGAACAGATGCCAAAAGGTTGTGAGCACGCCACGGCCAATGACAGAGATATAGCTCTATATTTACTGGAAATACTCTACCTGATACATCCTAGGTTCACATTTCGTTTTCCCATAGGCACAACAATGGTGGCTCATAGTCAGCCTCTAAGGGCAAATCCAGAAGGAGCCCACACATGCTTCTTGCAGCATCTCAGTCCCCTTTTGCAAGTGAGGCATGTGGGTCCTGTTGGGAGCCATAGACCCTGTGGGGGGCTGTAACCCGTCTGGGGGCTGTAACCCCCGTGGGGGGGCCATGGCCCCTGTTGGGGGGCTGTAACCCCTGTGGGGGGGCCATGGCCCCTGTTGGGGGGCTGTAACCCCTGAGGGGGAGGCCGTGACCCCTGTAGGGGAGCTATAACCCCTGAGGGGGGCCATGGCCCCTGTTCGGGGACCATAGCCCCTGTGGGGTGCTGTAACCCCTGAGGGAAGGGAAGAGCCCCTGTGGGGGGCAGCAAAACATATATTCATGAATTTATGAAACATATATTTAGAGTTCACTTTATTATTATGATAGAGACGCTGGTAGTCTTCCAAATTACTTTAACACTGTAGATGTATCAATAAAACATTGTCCAACAGATCTCTGTCATTTACTCTCTCTCTCTCTCTACATATATATAGTGGTCTTTTGTTTTAATCATGGAGAAATATGGATTTCAGAGCATTTTACAGAGTGACACTGGGATTTTTTTATTGGATTTTTCAGTTTTCCCATAGGGAATACCAGAATTCCTGCTAGGGAGGCCAGTGGCAGGACCCAGGCAGAGGAGCCTGCTCAGAGCTGGCCCCTTGGACCCAGCTGAAAGTGGCTGATCTCCTGGCCAACTGGGGCCAGGAGAACATGCTCTGACAGTTTAAAGCAGGCCACCACACTGGGAATATCTTCTGGGCGACAGCTGCCCAAATCGCTGGGCAGGGGCACACATGGCAACAGTTCCACACAGAGGCCAACCTTGCAGCCACAGCCCACTGGCAGCTGGCCCAGAAGGGCAGATGCCCCTACTGGCTGTGCAGTCCACATCTGAGTCTGGCAGGTGCACAGCAGGTCACAGCCAGGCAGCAGCCCCCACTGCCAGACTGCTTTAGTGAGCAAAGGGTGCAGGGAACTCTCCAAGCCGCTTCAGCAGTCCAGCTGGCACAAGGGGTAGTGTCCCCAGGTACCAATTGGCTGGGCCCCAGAAGCTCCTGAGAGTGAGTAGCCCTGAGCTACCTGACAGGACAGCTTTTTGTACTGATAGGGCCAGGACAGGGCAGCTTTTTACACTGCTGGGGCAGCACAGGTGCTGGCCCCGGGCTCTAGCTCCCCTTGGCTGCAGATCTGGGAGGAGCCAGGCAGGGTTATTTTGCCCTAAGTGACACAATTTGCTCCACAACAAAGTGCATGTCCAAGCATGTGCACTGAGGCAAAAAGCACTGGCTCAAATTTGTACTGTTTCTATTTGAGCTACTGCCAGCGCACATGCTTGCATGTGTGGACATGCCCTAATTGGCTAATGCGCACATGTCTTTCTCTTCCTTTGTCCTTTTCAAGAGATGAGCTTCTACCTTTGTGGCAGAAATTCCCTCCATGCATGGCCTTTTTTTAGTATTGAATTTTATCTGATATCTACTATTCCAGTCCTCAGTGTCACCCAGATTGTCTTGTATGATAGTTGGATCTTCCAACATTGTGCAACTTCCATCAGCATGCTCTACATTTTGTGCCAAGATTATTAATGAAAATGGTAAGCAAGATCAATCTACAGTCTAAGACTAATTCTTGAGGAGCTCCACTTGTAATCTCCCTCCACTCTGAGACTATGCTTTTCACTGTAGCTTGCCTTTTAGCCAGCTTACTCATCTTACTGCTCTTGTGCCTCTCAACACTAGCACCATATCAAATGCTTTACTGAAATCCATTAACTCTACTGCATTTATCTTGTCAAGAAAATCAGCTTTCTTTTCAAAGAAAAAGTTCAGGTTAGTCTGGCAGAATCTAACTTTGGTAAACACATATTTTGGTAAACCCATTTTTTTCTCATTTCCCATTCATGTCCATAATCATTATTTCTATCAAAATTCCTTCTAAAACCATGAGTACTATGGAGGTCAAACTAATTTGTCTATAGCTTCCCAAATCTATTTTTCCCGTTCCCAAACATAGTTACTACGTTTGCTATACTTCATTCATTTGATACCACCTCCACCTTTGACTTATTAAAATTTGTTGCTATTGGACTCGTGGTTTCATATGACAGTCCTTTCTGAATTTTGAGACAGAGATTACATGATTCCCCCAATAAGGTTCTTTGGGTTTTGCTTCCAATTTCAGAATCCATACTCTCATTTTCACTGCTCATCCTGCCATTATCCATTATTGTCAACAGCACTGTCCTTGTTAAAAACTCAGGCAAAATATGCATTTAGTTTTCAGGCAAGATCTAGATTGGGGTGACCAATGGTGGCACATGTTCCACTAATGGCACGTGCAGTGTCTGTGTGTGGCATATGGCAGATCAGGGAGGGAGCAGACAACATAGCAGCAGCCAAGGCAGGCAGCAGAAAGCAGAGTAATAGAGCAGGCAGGGAGCACAAGACAGGAGGCAGAAAGCAGAGCAGCAAATTGGACAGGGAGCAGAAAGCAAAGTGAAAGATTGAGGAGGGGAAGAGGCTTAGAGTGGACTCAGAAATGGCACGGGGCATTATTTGTGGAGTGCCTGTCAAAATGTTTGGCCCCCATCTGACATAGATTTATCTTTAATATCAACCCTATCTTCATGACAGAGTGGACCCATTTCTTTCCTTGCTTTCTTTTTACTTATATATGGATAAATCTTTTACTTTTTTTTTTCATTTCCTTTGCCAGGTAGCTGAGATTTACTTTTGCCAGCTCTTTCTTTATCGCTACAATTTCTGACTTAAAACAGATATTTTTGCTTTGCTGATCAATCCCTTCATCCAGCTTTGTCTAACTTCTAAGGACCCTTTCTGAAGTGGTTGTTCATTCAGCTAGGTTTGAAACCCTTTTCTGCAAGATTTTCCATTTTCTTGGGATGACAATTTTGACCTCATTTGACTTAAATCCATTCCCAGCTTTTGTTACACATTTGAGCTTTTTAGTCCAGCTAAAATTACCTAGAGGAGTGCACAAAAACCATTTCAGTGACTGGAGGAATGGATGAGACTGCATTTATCAGCTTATTCAGACAATTCTCTTTAAACTGGATTTACTTGGGGTGGTTCCAGAGCATGGTCAGCATGTTATCTGGGTATCACATCCAAGTCTGACCAATTGTGCACAAACAGCTGAGCTGTACCAATTCTGGCTGTGTACTTTCACATGACCTTTTTATTTTTATGTTGTTATATATGAGCTAGGTTTGGGGTATGTCAATAACCACTTTTCTAATTTTGGGCTGTTGCTATGAGCATAGCAGTGTCATCACAAAAGAAAGGAGCCAATTATATTATGGAAGAATAATGCAAAATTGTGTTGTTGGCCAATCCAAATCACTAGGGCTGACTGAGATAATGAATGAGAACTTTGGCTGCCTAATAATTTTCAAATGTGCAAGTCCATAGCCATGAATAAGAGCAGCTACATAATAGATTTCATAAGACATCATGGGCACGTCATGCAGGTATCAATTTTAGGCAAGAATAGTTAAGGCCAGCGGTCCCGGGGTCCCGTGCTGCCACCAGGTGACACCAAGGAGAAGAAGCGGCGGGTGCTGTTCTCCAACGGACAGACACTGGACCTGGAACGCTGGTTCTGACAGCAGTGGTACTTGTTGGTGTGTCGACTGACTCAAGACTTCAGCTGGTAACGCTGCTGCTGGAACTGCCACTCCAGCTCCAGTGTCTGCACATTGGAGAACAGCAGCCACTGCTTTTTCTTGATGGCTCCCAGTGGCAGTGCGGAGTCCCGTGGGTTTGGCTCCAGCCCACTCTCAACCAACTCTGGGGAGGCAGGAACACAGGGAGGGGGTTAGAGCTGGGGCTGGGCCGATCGTGTCTGGGGGGACTGGAGGATCCCACCCTCTCAGCTGGCACTGGGCTGCACTGCCTGGCTATGCTGTCATAGGCTTTGGGGTGCTGGTGGGTGGCTTGGTGACTCATGGCCAGGCCTCGAGTCACTAGAAATGGCCTGGGGGCTTGAGTGTGTCCTCTGCTTGCTTGGAGCCAAGCTGCCTCTGGCTGCAGTCCAGTTGCCCCGACTCTGCACATGCTGCTGACAGAACAGACCCTGTGGCCCCTGGGCACGCCCTGTGCCTTTCTCTGTGCTTCCTGGCCAGGAATGTGCTCATTGTTCGCACTGACCCATGCCACTTTCCCAACAGCACCCCCTTGGCTCTCCAGAGAACTAGGAAACCTCCTGCATCTTAAAAGAAACCCCTATTGGACCCCTGCTAAACCAGATGGGACAACTGACAACCGATGCCTATGAAAAAGCGAACTTGCTAAATGGGTACTTTGTGTCAGTTTTTTACAAGTTCCATGGGACGCCCCTTCCCACTGTGGGTCAGGAAGGCCTGGGTGAGGGAGATGCGGTACCCTCCATCAAAGCTGACCTCATGAAGGAACACCTTGACAGGCTGGATACCTTCAAGTCAGCCAGCCCTGATGGTTTACACAGAAGGGTATTCAAGGAGCTGGCAAGCATCATAGCAGAGCCCCTGGCACAGATCTTTAAGAACTCCTGGTGCTCTGGAGAAATGCCTGAAGATTGGAAGAAAGCCAGCGTGGTGCCTATCTTCAAGAAAGGGAGGAAAGTGGATCCGGCAAACTACAGGCCCATCAGCCTGACCTTTATCCTGGGGAAGGTCTTGGAAAAGATTATCTGAGAGGCCGTCCTTAACAGACTAGCTGACAGCAATATTCTGAGGGACAGCCAGCATAGGTTTGTTGTGGATAGGTCTTGCTTGACCAAACTCATTTCCTTTTATGACCAGGTGACCTATCACCTGGACAGGAGGGAAGAGATTGACATCATATATCTTGACTTTAAGAAAGCCTTCGATTTAGTATCCTATGATCACCTCTTGGCAAAACTGGCTAACTGCGGCCTCGACTTCACCATGATCCTCTGGCTGGAAAACTGGCTCCGTGGTAGGACCCAGAGGGTGGTGGTTGACTGTAGCCAATCGTCGTGGTGCATGGTGACCAGTGGGGTCCCCCAAGGCTGTGTCCTAGGGCCCTTACTTTTTAACATCTTTATCAATGATGTAGACATTGGTGTCAGAAACGGGCTCGTCAACTTGGCTGATGACACCAAACTCTGGGGTAAAGCATCCACACCTGAAGACAGGAGGGCGATCCAGGAAGGTCTTGACAGGCTCATGAAATGGGCAGATAAGAACCAGATGGTGTTTAACACCAAAATATGCAAGGTTCTCCACCTTGGGAGAAAAAACCTGCAGCATGCTTCTAGGCTTGGCAGTGCTACGCTGGTTAGCACTACAGATGAAAAGGACTTGGGGGTCATGATTGATCACAAGATGAACATGAGCCTTCAATGTAATTCTGCAGCTAGTGAAGAGAGCAAAATGTTGGCTTGCATCCATAGATACTTCTCAGGTTAATCCTGGGACATCGTTCTCCTGTTGTACTCAGTCTTGGTGAAGCCGCAGCTGGAGTACTGTGTCCAGTTTTGGGCTCCATCATTCAAAAAGGATGTGGAGAAGCTTGAAAGGGTGCAGAGGCGAGCCACGCGCATGATCAGAGGTCAGGAAAACAGACCTTATGATGAGAGGCTGAGAGCTATGGGACTCTTCAGCCTGGAAAAGCGCAGGCTCAGGGGCTATCTGGTAGCCACCTTTAAGTTTATAAGGGCTGTTCACCAGGATCTGAGGGAACGTTTGTTCACCAGAGCGCCCCAAGGGATGACAAGGTCTAATGGTCATAAACTCCTCCAAGACCATTTCAGGTTGGACATAAGGAAGAACTTCTTTACTGTCTGAGCCCCCAAGGTTTGGAAAAGACTGCCACCAGAGGTAGTTCAAGCACCCACTTTGAATGCCTTCAAGACACATTTGGATGTTTATCTTGCTGGGATTCTATGATCCCTACTGACTTACTGCCTCTGGGGGCAACGGGCTGGACTTGATGATCCTCCAGGGTCCTTTCCAGCCTAAATGTCTATGAATCTATGAACACAGCACCTGCCCACTGCCCGCAGGTCCCAGTGTGGCTGTGCATGCGGGGGGCTGTCCAGGGTGCTGCCCAGGGCAAGCTGCAAATGTGCTCACCCAGTGAGCCACATTAAGGTGTCTTAAGGCATGCATGTGTAGACATGCAACTAAATTGCGTCAATGAGGCTCAAACTAAAGTGCATGAAGTTTAGGAGCACATCAATTCACATGTAGACATGTCCCATGATTTCTAAATTTCAAAATCGAATGTAACACAGGCATTCCAATTGCTGTATGTCTCAGCTCAAACAGGGACATCCAGACAATGATGATAAACGAAAGAAGTTCCTCAAGATGAAAAAAGCCCAACAACTTATAAATCTGTCTTTTAGGTTTTTACTCATAATGACTAAAACAGCAGGCCATTTTTCTGCAAACAGACACCAGTTTCTTAGGATTGCTCCTCAAAAATACTTAAGGCTACCACTTACCTATGAATGACATTTTCCTTTTGACTGCTACTTATCCAGCATGGAGAGGACACACAACACTGATTTATAAGGCTGCCTCAGGTAATGTGAAGTAGATCTGTGGTTTTAACTGTGGTAAGAATCCATATAGCATATTTCATGGCATTTTTAAAATTAATGATCTTAGAACTTTGTAAAATGTTCACACTGACCTTCATGCCCACATGAACAAAACTTTAAATGGTTTGTATTCTTGGATGTTTGAACTCAAGTCATCGAAAGAACCTGCATGGGCTAATTTAATTCCATTTGACCTAAGCTAAGCCATGGTTTTACAGTTTCCTAACCCTTCTGCAGACTAAACCCAAGTATTTTACAAACTCTGTTATGACTTGGTGTCTCAAAAAAACACCCAAGTACCATTTTCTTAAAAATTATGGCCAAAGATTATTGTTATTTCTCCACTTAACATACGGGTCTTTCAACTCTTTTCATTGTACTGAGGATCTCTTGAATGGTCTCCTCCTGGCTACTATTATTTTAATCAGGCTTCTGCCTCTCTCAATTTTTGCTTTAAGTATAAGTATTAATTTAAAAAAATCAATTAGTGTTCAGTTTCTCATGAAATCTTGATGCGCTGCTTAAAAGATCCATTACAGAAACCAAAACGTATTGACCAAAACAAATAAGCCACATTAATTTCATTTCAGACCACTTTTTTACCTATTCCAAAGGACTCAGGCAAAATATCACCATATACCAGTCCTCATTCACAATATCCAAATCAATAATCAACACAGATTTAGTGAAATGTAGCATGTAGTGAAGTGAAATCCCCAAATTGTTTCAGTGTATTTCTCACAGCAAAGCTTCAGTCCATTAAAATCCTGCCTACCCTTAGGTGGGTGAATGTGTTAATGTAGCTATATCAATGCCAGTGCACTGGACAAAGTACTAGTATAGAAGCACCACACTAGTGTAAACATGAGTATAGTCAAGTTACAAAACACTCACAGCAGGTTATCCTGATCTAAGACTTATGGACCAGATACAGATATTACACTTTTATCGGTATAAGTGATCAGAAACTGGTCTATACTGGATAGTGCTAATACACTACTGCACGGTATTATTAGGCTACTGCACAGTAACTCTGACTATTTTACATGTATTACTTGCTAATAAAAGTACTAAATAAATGCATAGTAACAACTATACAGTACTGTCTCGTGTAGACATGCCCAAGGTTTTCTGTTCGCTACCAATATAAACTACACCACTTACAGAAAACTGTGAAACAGATCAATTCCACATTGTGCTTTTTGAATATCTGTGCCTAGCCGTGGAATTGAAGAAATTAACTTTCACCAGAAAGGCATTAAATGTTACATTCTAATAGGAGTAGCACAAGCACTCTTCCTCTTCTCTTGGTGAGTATAAGAGTTGGGGAATATAGGGGAAAACTGAAAACTAATTATGCTGTAGCTGTTTCAGACAGTCATGGGAATAAGAAGAAGGAAAGGAGTATATCAAAACACTGATTAACAAATGTAAAAAGAGAAGGCAATAAAAATAGAAGTAGTTGCCTTGTAAGATTCCTTGTAAATCTATGGACAAACACGTCCATAATCTTCTTCCCAAACTTTTCAAAGCTAACTGATAGCCAGCAGCACTTTAGGGGAAAAAAGCACACTGCAGTCTGTATCATATTATAAATTTGTTTAAAAACTACTTTTAAGTGTTTAATATAATGTTTCTAGGAAAGATGCAATGATCGAACTGCAGCCTACCATGACCCACTAATGATTAGGGACACCCAAATCAAGGTGGCAGCTGAGTGCTTTTGCAGCCAATTGTGGTGCTGGTCACCATTCTCATGGGCTTATTACGGTGAATTCCTCTGCTGTGGATTGGCTGAAGGGCCCTGATGGTCCTGCCCCTTGCCACTGATTGGCCAAGAGGGCTGCCTTTTGTGTCTCCACCCCTCACTGCTGACTAGTGGAGAAGGCTGCCCTTCATGCAGCCCTGCCTCTCACCACTGATTGGCAGAGAGGGACAGGGCCATACAAAAAGCAGGGCTTTCAGCAAATCAAAAGGAGGGGGTGGCCACCATCTTGGCTGCTCCCCTTCATGCTGGTGGCTTCCCCACCTTGTGGGCTATTTGGGGCCCACAACTGCCAGTTGCTTCCACTAGGGGGCCAAGATTTTAGTTTTAGTAATTTTTTTTCTGGTGATTCCACGCAAAATCACAGAAAATGCCATTTTTCACAGTTTTCACAAGAAATCGTGAAATTACAATTTCAGGAGGTCCCTCCAGTGACCCAAAGATTCACTGATATTTAATTCCTTAAGCAATATAATTGTTTGCAAGGAATGCAAAAATACCCATTCAAAGCTAACATGATGGTGCAGTCAGAACTATTAAGAGAGCCTGCAAAAATTAAAATAAGCTGCAAAATTTTGCCTCATGAAGCCAGTAGGTCATAAAAGCTTAAGAGCAGATTTTGGCCCAATACCCACAATTTATCAAATGCTATGCAATTATCAGTTCCTTGTAATCAACTTTTGTTACTACTTCCCCCTGTCTAGAAATAAAGTTACAAAAGAGTTAAGGCCAAGCCACTAAAAAGCAGTGAGGAAAAGAAGGATCCACCCTTCTTACTTGCAGGGCTCAAGTAAAGTGTAATGTAATTGTACGTAGGCACCTAAATCACTTAAGCAACTAACTAGCCCTCTACACCTTACAAGTTTTGAGGAACTAAGCGACTGCGGTATTGATGCCTACACAGTCGGATGGGTAAAAATTGGCTGATGGGGCGCACCCAGAGAGTAATGGTGGATGGGATGTACTCAACCTGGCGACATGTGAGCAGTGGGGTACCCCTGGGCTCTGTCCTTGGGCCCACACTGCTTAACTTGGATGAGGGGGTGGAAAGCACGCTGTCCAAATTTGCTGATGACACTAAGATGTGAGGCAAGGTGGACACACTTGAAGGAGAGAGAGGCTGCAAATAGATTTAGACAGACTACAAAAGTGGGCGAAAGATAATAGGATAGGGTTCAACATAGAAAATGCAGGGTGCTGCACCTTGGAAGAAGGAATCCACAGCATACATACAGGCTGGGGAATTCTCCTCTTGAAAGCTCAGAGGCAGAAAGGGATGTTGGAGTCATTATTGACTCCAAGATGAACATGAGCCGTCAATGCCAGACTGCAGCCAGCAAGGCCAGCTATACCTTGTCGTGCATCCAAAGATGCATCTCAAGCCAGTCCAGAGAGGTGATACTGCCCCTCTATGCAACATTGGTCAGGCTGCAGTTGGAGTACTGCATCTAGTACTGGGTGCTGCACTTCAAAAGGGATGTGGCCAGCCTGGAGAGGGTACAGAGGAGGGCCACCCACTTGGTGAAAGGGCAGCAGAACAGACCCTACGAGGAGAGACTGAGGGACCTGAACCTGTTCAGCCTCAGCAAGAGGAGGCTGAGGGGGGACCTGGTTGCTGCCTACAAACTCATCAGAGGGGATCAACAGCAAATAGGCAGAGCCCTTTTCTCCCAACACCACCTGGGGTGATGAGGAACGATAGTAATAAGCTGATGGAGAATAGGTTTACGTTAGCGATCAGAAGGAAATATTTTTACAGTTAGGGTGGCCAAAATCTGGAACCAACTTCCCACGGAAGTGATCCTCGCCCCTGTCTTGGGCAAATTCAAGAGGAGGTTGGACGATATCCTGCCTGGGGTTTTGTGAACCCAGCATTCATTCCTGCCTGTGGCAGGGGGTCAGGCTAGATGATCTGTTCAGGTCCCTCCTGACCCTAACTACTATGTAACTATGAATTAACTGTGACCAGCTACACCTGCCAAGTACCTGTCATGCCATAAAAAGCTTCAATTAGCTGCTAAGTTAGATATTGAAAATATGTACTAACTTCATAGCTGGTTGCTATCCAGCTTTAATTTGCACACGTAGCAGGGTCTCCATGGCAGCTGGGAGCTCTGTCAGCTGACCAGGCAACCACCCACAGGGGTACATCACGACCAGCTGTGTCTGGAAGTCCCACTGCTAAGAGGACTCACAGCTCTAGCAGTGCCTGGCAGCTAAAGACGCTGTATCTTGGCAGACGTGGGGCATGGCTGTGCCCTCCCAGCCCTGAAGGTATGTGGTATACTTCTGGGGTTGGGAGACTCCAGCTACTGGGATCTCCCAGCTGTGTGGAGCTTCACACACCCCTGGGGCTGAAACACTGCAGCTGCTGTGATCTCCCAACTGTCAGGGTCTCCACAGCTGCAAGAACTTGCTCCTTGCTGGTGCACTGGGCTCACCTTGCACTGGCAATAAGGTGCAATGGGATCTAATGTGCAATCCCATCCATGAATGCCATGTGCACCGAGGTTGGGGGGGCACGGCGAACTCCCGCAGGCAGCAGCAGTGGCAGCGCTGCTGGTGGCAGGAATGTGGTTGTGGCAAGTGGGGAGCTCCTGCAGGCAGCCACAGTGTTGTGGGCAGTAGGGGGGAGGGAGGGAGGAGGGTGGTGAGCACTGACTGATAGTTGGTGACTGTCCACAGACACTGGAGTCGAAGGCAGGGCGGGGTGGCAAACGGTGACTGCTTTCAGGCATGACCGACAGTGTCGGCGGTGCCTTTTCGCAGGGGGTGCACTGCCACGCTCGGTGGGTGAATGAGTACACTCGTGCACTCCTTACATGTTGCCAACGATCCCATCTCAAGATTACATATGTGTAGCATGGCAGGAGGCCCCATGTCTACTGCATATTAGGTCCCAACACACATTTACCTGCCCTAACACTAGTATGTGTGGTGGAATCTGGCCCGTAGTGTGGTTCCTGCAAGGTGCTAAGCACCTTCACTTTTCCATTGACTTCTGTGAAAATTGCTCACTGCCTTGCAGGATCAGGTCTTTAAAAATTCATATTGGAGCACTTTCTGGTAAGTGGCATATCCTTTTCACTTTCCCAGCAACATCCACTTCCTTAATATTTGTACTTTCTATAGACAAGATATTTATTTTCATGAAGCATATTTTCCAAGAGAAAGATTTTCAAGAATAAGAGCCAACCTAATATTATCTGAGTGCAGGAAAACCCGCAGTTTGCTTTCAATCCTGCAAAACCTTGTGCATGTGAGTTGGCACTGACTATGTGATTTCAAAGCAGTCAATGGGACTGTGCACATCAGGATGACTGAAGTGACAAGGGACTTGCAGGTAAAAGCCTAGTTCTATATGTTTACTTCTATGAAGTGTGAAAAAAACCCTCATATCAGAACTACAGAAGAGCTTGGTAACCGTCCAAATAAAGAAGCTGCACTTTATAAAATCAGTGTCAAAAGAAATACTCCATTCTGGAGGCTCTGTAAATAAGTTTTGCTGTTTTGCTTCTACCTAATATGGTGAAAAATATAACAGGGATGATTGTTAGGCATGACTAGTATGACAAGATTTAAAGTACCTGCCTCATATTACCATTCAGAGAGGCAACAAATAGTTCTTGCTGGTCTGCAGTTAATCTTAGCGTATTGGCTGAGAAGTCCACAACACTAATTATAGACTCTGTGTATTGCTATCAGTGGGTTCATGCTGAAAGACACTCAGAGGCAGAAATCAGTTTCAAAGTATATCTAACACAATTCTGACTCAGGAAAGACTGCACTGCCTTGCTTTCAATTTGTTAAACAATGAGCATGTGACAGAAATGATCAAGGATGTAGCAAAACCATAATAGTCAAATAAGTTTAACTGCAGGTTTACCTGGTAAATCACAACCCGAAACTTGTTTTTTCTCAGCATCTCCTCTTGCTTCGCTTCAACTTTTTGCACGTTATCACCCTGCTTTTCCACACGTGCTTTTACTTCTTTAACTTTGGAACTAACCTTGCGGGTCTTCTCAAGCAACTTGTTAACTGTATAGCTCGTATTGCCATGAGCCTGGGCAAGCTTTAAAATATCAATCTGTACTGTCTTGATAGCATTTTCCATGTCTCTGTGCCGTTCCTCTATTCTTTTCTGACTTGCCTGTACACTGTCCACAATGTTGGCCACTTTATCTAGGACCCTCACGATTGTAAATGCAGGGTCTTGTTCTTCTTCGTCTTCTGTGACATTTGACAGGCGATTCTGGTGAATTCTGTCAGTCTCTGAGATAACTTCATGGTGATCCATTTTGCTTGTCTCTAGTCAGGTCTACAGGAACCAAAGAATATATTTTCTTCACAAAGACTGTTCAGATCCTAGGGGAACAATTCTGCCTCTAGATCAAGAAGTCAGATCGACAACTGGCCTGAGCAATATTCAAAGCAGGGCGTGAAACTTCATCCTTGGAGATTGGTCAAATATTTATAACTACAAAATAGCCATACGTGACTGTTCAGATACTTTCTGCAATATGAAACCTCTAACCAGTCATGCCTGGAAAGGAACATACGTTTAAAGGGTCATGTTTCTGTATCAGTGAAGTCCTTGATGTTAATCTAGGAGAGTTAAGCAATTTACAAATTATATTGGAAAGCAAGCTAGCATATTTTGGAAGAACTATGGTTGCTTTCATTTCAATTAAGTGCTTTCCCTGAGGAAATTCAGACAATGTTTTCAAAAGTAACCATAACTGTATTTAAACCAAAACAATTAGTATGCAAATCATTACAGCTACCACATCAAGTAACAAATAAACACACTAAACAGAGACAATATAGTGAAAACATTGTATTGTGACATGCTTTTCCAGTTCAAAATGTTGAAAGCTTTTTATTGAAGAAATTACTAAATCCTACATGCAGAATTTTAAAAGCCTAAACTACATATTAAACAGCTGAACACATCCTACTCACATTTTATCTCTGGATCTTTCAAACAACAACTAACAGGCTATTAATATAACTATGACCAGCAAACTAATTTGGATGGCCTTAATTTAGCTCTTGAAAGTATTCTATACAAGAGCGCTGGTAATTCATTGACTTTATTTTTTGTTTTCTGCATTTTAGTCACAAACACTATACAATCTGTATCATTGGTGTTAAAACATGTATCCTCTTAAAAAAGTTTAATAAGTATTAAAGCAGTTTTAACAGTGATAAAGTAGGCTTTATTCCAATTATTTGAATTTGATTATTCAACACTGGTTTTTACAATACTTAAATCTACAAAGACCTACTTTTTTGGACCTGTGCCAGCTGCCTCAATCAGGAAATTTCCCAAATTATGAAATTTATATTTTACTCTTTAAAAATAAAGTGTCAGTGTTATTTATGAAGATGGTAGTGCTCAGACCCAGCCCATACATTTTATAAATATGTTACAACTACGCACAGCACACAGTTTCACAGTTCATGCGATAGGCAGTGTCTAAAAAATCAGTTACTAACTTTCAAAAACATTGAAATATCTACGGTATTTAAACACAGTGTCTTCTAGTTTCTCATAAGAAAAGTAAGCTGTAAACATCTTCGCCTTTAGTTCATGCCTTGTTTGCTAGGTAATCCTTTCCCCCCTTTTTTTTATCTACAACCATTGGCTAATAAGTCTGTGTTCTCAAAAATATTACATTCCATGAGTAAAGCACAAGTCTATTATGTAACCATGTGATACAGATACAGAAAATGAACTACAGTATTCAAAAACATAAAAGAAAAATTACTAAAAGAGTCCATAGCTGTTAGAGCAGATTCTTTCAGAATACAACAGACCAATAGTGTTACACTAAAAATGTCCAAAAATAAGGCCTCTGAAATAAATATTTCCATTCTTTAAAAAAAGATAATAAAAATGTACATCACATGGTCAATGTGGGTATAAAAATCATCAAACTAAACCATTCTGGATGACGTATCTGAAGTAAAATGGCCTAAGTTTTGCTTCTGCCGACGTCCTCTATTGTTTTTAGGGCATTTTCTGTTTAAAGGAAAACAAAGAAAAGGCATTTTATAAATGCAGAATAGGACTGAAAGCAGCATTCTACATTTATTTTCCTTTTACACCCCAAAATGTCAAGACCAGTAGGGGAGCGCAGCTCACATCTGAAGCTCACTTTGGCACTCCAGAGTGTCTAAGAGACTGTGTGACCCCCGGGTTGCTCAGCAGACACTTCTTCCATCTGAGACCGAGGCTCAATCCTGCACAGTTCTGAGCATTTTACTCTGATCCAGAAAATTATTTATCATTCTGAACAATCCTGTTTACATTGCTAGAACTACTTAAGTGCTTAAAATTGTATACATGATTAGCAGTGGTCCAGTAGTCTGGTAGTCAGGGGTGGTGCAGGGCTCTGGGGCCCAATCCTGGGACATGGGTGCAGCACAGGGCCCCAGGGCCCAATCCTGCATGGGGCTAGCACAGGCCTGATCCAAGTGTGCTGGGATGGGTGGAGGCAATGTAGGGACTAGCCCATGGGACCGGAAGATTTAGTACTATTGGGCTATTGGTTAAAAAAAACAGGAGGGAGGGAGAACCATAATAACTTTTGTATCTGCTCCTATAGTGGTCTTCTGGGTGGCATTAGACATCCTCTGGACATATCTGTTGGATCAGACCTCATAAGTAAGAAAGGTGGGTAATGGCCTATTTTGTCATCTTGATGGGCTTAGGCATGAAACAGGCGCTGAGCAGCTAGCAGTAACCAGGACTTAGGTAGTTATGTGCCCACAAAGCATCAGAAACTGAGGGCCAGATTCTATTCCACCTATCAGAACTGGAAATGGACTTAGATGCTTAAATGTGGTGCTATTCCACCCTGCTAAGCCTCTGGAAAACTGTTAATACAGATGGTGTGTAGGGTCTCCTCTTCCTCACTGCATCATAAAAGGTACGACGATGGGCTGTTAGAGAAGTAGATGTATTAATTCATTTTCAGGGACGTAAACACGGTGGAATAGAGTTCCACTTACGTGCCTAAGCCCTAAGGCTCCATTTGCATAGCTAGCTGCATCTCAATTTCCAGTACAGTTTAAAGGACTTGCTGTGACCCATAAAGTCCTAAGTAGTTAAGAAGAAGAGTACTTGAGGGATAACTTTCTCTCTCCATGTAACAATACTCCAGCTGCAACCAGTGGAAGTATTTAAACCACCAGCTTTGGTTTATATGCAAGGGAAAGGGGGCATGGCATTTTCTACCAGATATTTTCAGTTCCTGAATCACTCCCATTTTTGTCTACAACATAATCTGATTTATTGGATAAAATGCATGGCTTATTTATTCTCACGTGCTTTTTGGTTTGGAGATTGGTGGAGATGTCCAAAATGGCTAGCTATGATCTGTATGTAAAGAGGTACTTTTCTGAATCACTAGACCAGAATAGGTTACTGTATTTTGTATTTGTTTAAAACACAGAGAATTTCAGAGTAGACAATTTCCTGAATATTTAGTTTCTAAATAAATGCATGCATTTATAAAATGTATCCAGTCATAAAATCTGTGATGCATATTGCTTTGTAATTGCCTACCTTGTTATGCACATGACAATTGCAACTATAATGGCAATCTGTACAGCTCCAATTATTGCTGCAATAAGGACATGCGTAAGCTTCTGTCTACTTGGAACAACATATAGAATACTAAAGTCTGTCTTTTCACAGTGCTGTCCAGTATATCCTGATTCACACCTGGAAGAGAAAAGGAACATTTCACAGAATACACTGTTTTCATCATTTTATAGATGAAGTATTAATCTGGTATATTGAAAACATGGAAAAATCAAGATATAACATAAGGACTGGAGGGTTATTACAGTGATGGAGGAACTCACTCTTTGTGACTGCACTGCTACTTCAGGATGAATTAATGTCAGAGACCAAGTATGAAATATGAAGGAGATAACTGCCCAAGAGACTGCCTCTGAGGTTCTGCTAATTTTGAGAATGAATGAAGCCAGGAGGGCTGTAGCAGTAAACCAGCAGTGAAAAAGGTAGGGAGAGATGCAAAGTTTGATGGAGCATGGTTTTCTTCTTCCATGGAGAAAGAGGGTGCAACAGATTGGGTGTTCTCCACTGTCAGAGAGGGCAGCTCCTTTCAACTGAATACAGCTGAGATAGAGGTTAAGGGCCTAATTCACCAACGTAAGTGTACTCTTTAAATATGTGAATTGTCTCACTGATGTCAATGGGAGTACCTGTGTAAATCAAGTTAAGCGCATGCCAAAGAGTCTTAATCCCAGGTCCCCTGCCAGCTGGGACTGCTGTGACTGGGCTCCATGTGCTGTGCATGAATACACACTTATATATGTGTGCCAGGACTGTGAAGGGGAAGGGTGCGCTTTAACTAAAGCTCATTGAATGAGCTTTAGTTAATGTGCCCCTGTGACTATTTTTCAGTGTGGAGACACTGAAATACATGGTGCTGGAGTCTACTGGAGCAGCGTAATTACCACGCTCCAGCAGACTCAATTAATTGTAACTGCAGTGTGTTGGAGCAGCCTCGCTTCACATGTGCTGTGCATGAATCAACTCCAGAGCTGATTGCTCCGGAGTTAATTGTTCCTGGGCACACGTTCAAATGGCACCTCCAGGAATAAAAAGCTCCAGAGCAATAAGCTCCAAAGTTTATTCATGTGCACTAACTGCACATGTAGATGTGCCCTTTAAGGAAGCTAATAACCATAGTAGGTTTAATACAAGAATTATTTTTAAAACTAGGAGAAGAAAGAATGCAGAAAAAACAAGAAAAAATAGTTAATGAATACCTAGATAATCTTAAAATATGGAATTAATAATGATTCAGATTCAGTGTGTCACCTTGGAATGCTAAACGCATTCCCAGAAATATTGAAATGGTTGGAAATTACTTTTGAGAATTCCTGGGGTTGGAGTCATGATAGACTTTGAAGACTAACAAAATACTTTTTTTAAGAGTGGAACTGGGGGAGGGGTTGAAATACTCAATTCTAATTACATGATAAACTGATAGCACAATTAACAACACAATCTATTTCTTAAGTACTTAATGGAAAATAAGTTGGTAAATGGTAGACAACGGAGGTTTATCAAAACAAAATTATGCCAACGTGCTTCTCACTACTAGGTGAATAACACTGAGTTATTTCTTTAATTAGAGAAGAAGCAAGGGACATAACAGTGCCTGGCTGGTGCAGCCTTTCACTGGGGGTGATATGGAGCTGCACCTTCTCAGGAGGAGCAGGAAGCAGCTCAGAGCCCAAACATATTGAGACCATGTATGTTCTTGGCTGCCACATTTGATGGGGTACAATTTACTATCACATCAACTGACCAAGCAGGCCCACAGCTAGAGTTATGAAACCATAGCTACCTTTCTTTGTATTCCAGTTGGGTAACAGGCACCCTCAGAGCAGAGGACTGTGCAGGTCTGCCTAGGTTCTGTGTAAGGAATAAGGTAGTTTTTTGCCTTCACTATGCAGCTGGTCATGTGTGGTAGCAACTAAGATGCAGCAGACAGATTGTATGTAGTCATTTATAAGTTATTTGAGATATCAGTGCTCATTACCTAAAGGCCAGGACTAAATTTTAGACCTTGGTATACGCTTGGCTTGCAAGCATACAAATTTCTGTGGAAAGGAAAACAAGACTTGTATGTAAGCACGTAAATAAGAACTGCCTACGTACATCAGAGTTTCCAAACATACAAGTCTGGTGTGCACAGAAGTGAAAAAGCACAGTACAAAATTTTTTCCCTTCACTTTTACTCACTAGATCCTGCAGTTTATTCTGCTTATGAGGCCCATTACTGCACCTGGGCACCTAAGTAGGATCCATTCCATTCTGTTCCATCCTGGAGAGTCATTAAATGCTTCTACTTTGTAACACCACATTATCTGACTTTTAACACAAAAAGAGCAGTGAGGAAAGGGAGTATCAACCCACCTTCACAAACCTGAACTTCCCAGGAAGCCCCAGCTTCTTTCTCAGACACCCACCTACATCCCCATAAATACATCAGCATTTATTCATCTATGAAGCACCCAGACATCTGATATATCAGGTGCTACAAAAAGCTCAGTGGCAGTCGCACTGGCCTGCAGAGCAGCACTGGGTGGAGTGACCTACTGCTTCCAAATGTGTGTGCAAAGGTGGTGTTGGGTGGTGCTGCACAACCTCTGGCACAGGGAGGCATCTTCCCTGCCAGTGTGGCTATTAACATGCTATTGGGAAGTAATACTTTTGCTATCTTATGTAGAAAGTCCACTGTTGTTTACTCGGCACACAGAATGTTAGAATGCCTTTTTGACACAGGCATGATTTATGCTACTTATATTCTCTTACTTACCGGCAAGAAGCCTTCTGAGTGGAATAAATGAATTCGCATTTTCCATGTATACAGTAACCATTGAAGCTTTCTGAACAAGGTATATGGTTTCCAATATATATGTCTTCTCTTTGATCACTGGCATCTTAGGAAAAAAGCACACATGAAGAAAGGTTTACAAAATATCAGAGAAAAACAAATTATAACAGCTAACAAAACTCTCTCTGCAGAGATGAAAAATGAGCCCTTTGTGACAACTAAATGTGCTATTTTTGTGGAGAAAAATCTCCCTGAGGACGAACCAACATGTTGCAAAAAAAGTGGAAGTTCTGGGCAAACAGTTGGAGCACACAGCAATGCACTTAGAGAAGGCTCCTTCCAGCAAAGAAAGAAATCAAAAGGGTTAAAAGAGATAAAACAGTGCTCCATGATTAAGAAACCTTGCTGAAGCCCTGATCTGATTTCCTGAGTCGTTGATGACACCACAATGGAAATCCTACGAAAAGATTTTCACATTCTGAAAACCCTTCAAACATTGATGAAACCTTAAAATGGGCAGATTGCAGGCACAGCTGGTGAACTCAGACTGGTGGGGCGGGTGGAGCATCACACGGGGGGAGGGAGGGAGCAGGTATTGCAGCTGGCTGGGCACTCTGGACAGGAGCACGGAGGCTCCATCCTCCCCCCCCCACGCCCTCCCCCCCGTCTGAGTTCACCAGCCATGCCTGGCAGACTGTTAGCTTGCACTTTTTCAGACTGTGAGACTATACAAAGATTTGATCATTTGTTGCCTACAGTCTGTCCTTACTTATTCCTGAAGTGCAGGTGGCTCAAACAGGGAAGCCTTCTCTGGCTCTGAACTGCTCTAAAACTCAGGGATTTCAGGCCCATTTCCACACAAAAAGCTAAATTTGTGGTATCATGGTCAGACTCGACTCAATCAGCATGTCCCCAGAAGCACACACATGCAGGGGTACGTTTTTCTCACAGGACAAACAGCAGTGGCACAAATGTGTGTTATTTGTTGTCACAGAAATAGGAACATAGGGCTCGAAGAGGCCTCCCAGGCACATGTGGTTTGCAGCACCTCAAAAGTCTGAGGGGCCACAAACCACATGTGGTATATGTATAATCATAGTATCTAGGGTCAGAAGGGGCCTAAAGCAGGCCATGTAGTCTGACCCCCCGCCAATGGCAGGAACGAGTGCCAGGGTCACAGGACCCCAGCCA
>JAGPOW010000261.1:162085787-162100490 GCA_030014935.1 Caiman crocodilus | reverse complement strand
TTTTTTTTTTTAAATAAGAGGGCCAGATGGGAAGTCAATCAGATGATAAAGAGAGAGAAGGATGGATAAGATCAAAAGAAATAGGACTGATTTAGAAAACAGGCCTTGATGGAGAAATTGAAGAAAGAAAAGGGGCTGAAGAGAACAGTTAGAACCAGGGAATGAAAACAGAAGGATGACTCAGGAGCAAAAAGGAAAAGGGGGTACATTTGGGGGCACTTTATAAGACACTGGAATAGAAAATGCTTGGGTTGGAAAAAAGTTTAGAATCTTGGAACAGAGATATCTGAGGGGATGGATCTGACAGCCAGTGTGAAGCAAAGATCAGTTTCTTAAAGCAACACAGAAGAATCGTTTTATAACTTTTATAACTTGAAATGTATCACATACCTTCATGTCTAGCACCAGATCAGGACAATAGCTGTTTTTATCCCAAAGTTAACTGTTAGTACCCTGAGGACTAGAATATTCACCCACCGTAAAGTGTACCAAGGTTGTGGGGAAGAGAAGGCTCATTCTGAGTATCTTGCCTATCCCCACACCCATTCAACATTTCCCTGCAAAGAACCCTCCCCCACTTCCTAACTTTCTCACAGCAATTTCTTCTCTGCCTTTCAGTCCCTTGCAGATCACAGATCAGCCAGAACACCTGAGTAGCAAACTCACTTTTCAGAAGAAAGTCTCTTTGACTGTGTCTACACGAGATGCTACCGTGCAGTAGCAATGAGCCACTGTACAGTAAGTCATTGCTACCACACAGTAGCATTCCCAGACACTAATGATGATGTGACACTACTGTGCAGTAGTAATGAGCTACTGGGCAGTGACAGTACTGCGCAGTAACACCAGTTACTGCACAGACATTTAGTACTTTCTTAGGCTGTGTATAAGCAAGTACTAAATGACTGCACAATAACAACTGTGCCGTCTGCTGCTCGTGTAGATGTGGCCTCTAAACTCTAGACCTAGAATAAGCCAACTCTCATTACTAAATACAGGCTATCCATCCCCTAATCACGTGCTGGGCATGTCTGCATGAGATGCTATTGCATAGTGGTTAATGCACATTTATTTACTTGATTATTTCTATAATCAAGTACTAAAGAAATGCATAGTAACTGGACTTACTGCATAGTAGTGCTGGCGAACATCTTTTAAGTGAAGCTACTGCACACTAGCCTAATAATATTCTGCACAGTAGTGTATTAACATTATTGGTAATGTGACACGCTAATGCACAGTATTATTCAGCTACTGTGCAGTTAGCATCTTGTGTAGATGTGCCCGCTGTGTTGTTGGAAAGACAGGACATGGCACCAGTGGGAAGCAGCTAACAGTAAGAGGGATGGCTGGAAGGTACATGGTGATTCTCAGCAGAGCTGAGCTGAATTCTAGTACAAAATCACCGAAGTCAAGACTCTTGGCATGGTTCTACCCTGCAGCAAACACATACCAATGCCCTCCTCAGCCTAATGCACCATAGACAGGGTGGAGGGGTATCTCTCCAAAACTCTGCAAATTAGTGACAGCCCTGGGGAGATAGCCAGCTTCTAGAAGTTGCTGGCATATTCATAGACAGACTTTTCTTTCAAAAATGTTGAGAAAGTGCAGTTGATCTTTCATTTCCCAGTAATTTTTTGCTCTATTCTCCATGTGCACACACATGCACAGCACTTCATTTTCACCTCACAAGCAAGAAGCTAAAACTCATGCTATCTGCCTTTCTCCTCACCAGAGGCTCACAGTGTTCCCATTGTCCACAATGGCATCTAAAAAGCTGTTAAATTTAACAAATGTAAATTACTGACCAATGAAATAAATTAAGGGCAGAACTGAAGGACCTGGGCCATTCACATGGTTGAAAACCTTTTAAAATACTTCAGTTACTGCTGTTCAAGAGTTGTAGCAATAGGCATGGAACCAGTTTGTCAGAAGGGATCAAGGGAAGCAGGGGGGCTCTACAACACATACAGTTCTATGGTCTTGGAGACAGTTAAAGCATCTCCATAGCAACTCAGAGGGTGTTAAATATGGAAAGGAGTTGTCCAGTCTCTTAGGGGAGCGTGTCAGGCAGATTCACAATGTATTCATACTTCCTGCTTACCAGCCATGGCATCATAGTGGTGTAAGAAATAAAGTGGTCAAATCCTCTCTGAGAGAATGAATGCTTCAAAGCAGATGAGAAACAAGCTTTGTGATTTATTTCCATATATGTGAAAATGTAACATATCAGCACAATTATCAAGACAATACCTTTCACCTCTGGTCGATATTGCATTCCATCATCTTTCTTTCCCACTGAGTTAATGTCATCTGTGTCTAGAGGATAGATTCATAAAAATATATCTGTTTACAAGTATTTCTTTCCAGACCATTTGATAAAATAGTAGGAAATAATTTTTGAGGAACTACCATATTTGCTTGATTTCAAGATGATTTTTCCCCCATTTAACATAAGGAAAAAGGCCCTCATCTTGGCATTAATTGAGTACAAGGTGGCAGGGGATAGGCAGCTGCTGCCTGCCCTCCCAGCTGGTTCCACATCCCCTTCCTTCTCTTGCCCCCATAGTCTTGGCCCCTTAGTTCCCACTGCCACAGCCTCTGCCCCCCTACTCCCCTCTCCCCCCTGTTTACCCTTGCCCCAACACTGGCAGTTTCTGCCCCCTTAGTGCCTCCCTCAGCACCTGCTCCCCCAATGCCTCTCCCACCACTTGCCCCCTTACCACTACTTTCCCTGCTACAGTGGTGGTAGGGATGAATTTAAGACAATCCTCCAATAACTAGATTCTATAAATAAGTTAAATATTTTCCATGTCCTGAATCTAATTATTGGAGGGGAGGACAGGGGGGACGGACGGACGGACAGACAACATAAATTAAACAGAGGGAAATGTATTTTTCTGACAACTACATCAGCCAATTTTAATACAAAAAAAAGGGTCTCTTGAAGCTCTTTGTGTCAGAAGACACAATTCTACTGAAGAACAAAATTAAATCTACCTGAGCAGTGACCAAGATGTCTTATGTCAATCTGCTCCTGTCTCAGGCATGATGCTTCTCGAACAAAGCATGGATTGTTATAGGAACTTCCATCAGAAGCGCACACAGGATTAAAACTGTATCCACTGCAGTCTATGTTGCACACACACCTGTTAATAAAAACACAGACAAGAAAAAATTACATTCTATGCTTAGAGTGTGCTCTGCTTATACATTAAAAATAGCATTGATACCATGGGAATTTGCGGCTTGTGGTTATCAAAGTTCTTGTCATCTTAGATTTTTTATGGAAGTTACAGAGTTGTGAATAGAAACTACAGTGTACTCTTCAATCTTTACTGATGTTTTTTGGTGGGTTTAATATGCTGTAAATCTTACTGATTATTTTGCTACCTGAAAAATGATAACACATACAAAGGTTATGTATTAAAAATGTATTATTTTATTTATTACTAAAGCAATTTAGAGCATCAATTATTTTCATGAATGGGTAAAACCAAAAAGAGATTCTATACTTTTTTGGTGAGGAAACTGAATGATCCTTTTGAAGAAAAATGAGTTTCCATTTCTATTAATCACTACAAAGTAGCCATCAATATTCCTTTAACAAGACATTCATTCAAACCTTTGACAATTCATAACATGTTTCACAACAGGATTATAGAATCTGGAATATTTCATATTATAACTAATTAAATACATTTTTAGTTTTCAACAAAGAGTATTCCTTATTATTTGTAACAAAGAATCATAGAAAGAAGAGTGGAAAAATCCCCGTTAAGCAGCTGATTCCTTCTCAGGTAAGGGTGAGATTATCTTTATAGCCAGGGACCTGTATAGTCCTGGGTACACTTGGTTCAAATTAGAGTTTTTGTTAAGAGCTTCATGTTTCATCAGTTCTGAATCCTGTAATTCCACATCTGTGAATGTACCATGGAAAAAAATTCCAATTCAGAATCCTGTTATTCTCTTGCTTATTTAGTTCAATAAAACTCATGCTGTTACTGCTAATCTAGAAAAACAAAACAAGCTATTTTTACATGCGTGTTTCTTCATGTATTTTGTCCAGCTGAGAAACTGTTTTTTTGTCTTCAGATTAAGGGATGGCATGCCACAAAATAAAGGAGCATTGCTAAATAATTGAATTTCCTAGTATACATTTGCTGCTCTTCTGCTTCTTGCATGTTGGCAGGGAGTGTGAAAGAGTACACTGCACATTAAACCCTGGAAGACAGGGGGAATGGTTGTGGGGGAGGGTTCTTCACTCCACCATGCAATCCCTCTAGCAAGCATGAGATTTTCATGTGGCCAGATTAGAGACAGCACACAATATAATAATCACTGCTCACTCAAAGTCAGTGATTATCACCCAGAGTGCTGAGGCACACTAAAGTGCCCTGAAATCCTTTCAAGAGTGCCACAGGGTGCCACTCAAAGTTAGCACTCTTACATGTATGATCAAGGGTTGCTTACAGACATAAAAAACCTCCAAATAATGGCACTTTACTTTAAACTCCAGGTGCCCCCCTCCCCACTTAGCTCAGTGCATGCCCAGAAGAAGTACTGTGTTGGTTGGACCCAGCTCGCCTAATGTTTGTACGGACTGGGTGCTTCAGCAGGGCTTTTATGGTGTTTTTATCTAATAGCTGATTGAATCAGCTTTATATAAAACCACCAAAGAACCCTGCTGAAGCACTGCATCTATACAGATGCTGCGGAGTTGGGTAGAACTAATGTGCTGCTTCTTCTTGTGTACTTTACCTAGGATTCACACAACAAATCTAGAGATTTTAAATGGGAATCCATAGTTTTAAAACCATCCTGCCCTGCTGCAATCTTTCTCAGTTCTTTGCAACAGAAGAATTACTGTATTACTTTTGCTTAGGCAAAGGACAAGTGAAAACTAAGAGATAACATTTTCTGAGGGGTGCCTTGAGTCTATTCGGGGGTGTCTTGAAGTTAAAAAGGTTGAGAACCACTGCTCTAAGTGGACACGGATTTCAAACATGGAAGGCTGATTTACCATGAGTTTACTGCTCTTTCATGGTCTGAAAAGACCAAATGAGAGTAACAGATACATGTGAACCTCAGGTCTAAAGCAAAACTCATGATCACAAAAGGCCTGAAGAGATGTGGCCCCGACTAGAACACATTGAATGAATTACTCAGCACAACATAACATGACAAGTAACAGAGTTCCTATTACTTCCCTTAGGCAACTACTCCATGCACTAATGGGTGTCAGTGCTCCCTGAATAAAGGTGAAGTTACACGTTATGTTTATACCATACTAATGATACTTAAAACCTGAGCTTCTGCACATTCAAGCTTATTAACTCGTGCTAAGCATCCTCTGAGTCTCAAAGTCATACCATTTCAGGCAAGGGTTAACCCAGGGCCATGCTACCTAACTCATGGTAGAGTAACTTCACTCTGCTCCAAGGAGATAAAAACAAGCAAGTTGTAGTCCTCCAGCATCCCAGGATGCACTGTTCTCAGCCTCTCACCCCCACCCAGAACAGGGATAAAGCCCACGTGTCTTGGCTCTTAGGCATACTCTTGCTCACCAGCTCTCTCGTGGCAAGTCAGAAATGTGCAGGCAAGAAACAGTATTAATTCTTAACATGCAACTGCTCACAATGTGCTTAACACTATTTGATATACCACAGATTTTGTATGGTATAAGTGTAACATGCAACTTCACCCTAAGATGAGTAGATCTCTGAACTTAGTTACTTTGGGATTTTTTTTTTCTGCCTACAAATAACTTGTGTTATTTAAAAAAATCTAAGTTTATCCTGGCTTTAAAGATGTTATTTGTTCTAGTGCTATTTACCTATAAATAAACTGGGAAATGTCACTACCACCTGTAACCTTTCTTGCATGGTACTGTAATTTTAAGCATGTGCAAAGTAATTGTAATTGCAAAACTGCCTGAATACTGTAGTCTAATCCTAACTGGCATGTATGCAGCTTCACTGCTATAGTGTGGGACACTTATGCACAAACACGTCTGTGCACATCCATTGAGTATGGTCAGTAGGGCTGAATTCTGGCTGGACTGACTGGCTGGATATTACTAATTACTTGTGGGCGCACACTTCTCAAAAGGCAATCACTCCCTCTCCGATCTCTTAGTTCTAATCCTCAAAGGGACCTTACAACACATCTTTTGTAGATGACTTTAAAACTTTACTTCATCAATCTACTGGATACAAACATTCATGGACCTACTATAGACATTGGATTTATAGATTCATAGATTAATTATGACACATTACAACCTGCCTGACATCTGACACACCAGTTTCCCTGCCTCCAGCTGACCACATGCATTCCTTCACACATTTTTCTCCCTTCCCCACCCTCCCTTCCTATCTCTACACATTGTCTTCCAAACTTCCACTCACTTGCATTTTCACAGATTTCTTGTTTACTTTACCTTCTTTTCCACCTTGGAGAACACAGAACAACAGCAGTCTCCTGATGCCTGGAGAAGGGTGTTTGTGCCCAAAAGCTCGCAAAGAACTTTCTTCCAACTCTTTAGTTGGTCTAATAAAAGATATCACATCCACCCAAAAAACCTTGTCTATCTATGTCCTTAGACCCACATGGCTACAACAAACAACCCAGTAAAACCTTTACTCATTTTTATATCTAATTATACATAGCAAGGGGTTATAAGAATTCCATATAATATCACTAAATAGTAGGCTCACAGCTTTGCTGTTTTATGGTTCTCATAGTTAAACAGTGCTGCTAAGTGCACTTCAACTATTACTTATATAGCACTGCTCATCTCGTAACTAAGATTTGCATCATCTTCACCTTTCCTTAACCCAGAAGAACCATTTCTGTGTGAGCATATGCACATGTGGAGAACTCCTAGAGATGCATATGTATGCCTGCACCCTCACCCCCATAACCTGCCCCACACAAACACCTGTTCTCAGACAAAAAAAATTGCATTCAGGTAGTACTACAAATGAGATGCAAATGCCCTATTGCAAAGCCCTTCCATCACTTGTACAGTTAAAATGAATGCATTTTCATCCTCGTGGTTCCTAATGGTATGAAGCTGTTTTGTAAAGATATTTATTTTTCCTTCCTCATGGTGTCATTATAGGTGAGAGTAAAGGAAGCTTGGCAGCTGTCAGCAGCCATTTCCCTACCTCATTGTGCTTGGATTTCTTTTACGGTTAATCTTAGTTCTGAATTTCCTTAATTTGTAGGCCTTGTTTTTGGAATAGCTGTAGTAGTTTTTGGATTTCTGGTATTTTTTTTATCCTTAAGTTGCAAATAAGCACTCTTAAACTCATCTATAATAATGTAGTTAGTATCTGGTAATATGTTTTCACTACTACTACTACTACTACTACTACTACTACTACTACAACATTTATTATTACTATTTTGAAAAAAAATGTCTAACTTTTTCCTGGACTAGACATGGGAGTAAAGATGTTTCTCTCTAGAGCTGGTCTAGCTCTGCAGAACAGGTCATCAAGAATACAGTGGAACAATTTACATATGATGTGCAGTAGCGCAGTAGCGTAAACCCAGATTGCCAACTGCCCATACATTTATGGACGGTCTGTAAAAAAACAGCCTAAAATTTCCATAAAATCCATAAGAAATAACTGAGCAAAGTAAGAAGCCCTGAACTTGCTTCAAGATTTGCTGCCTGAATGAGGTTGCATTCACACACCACTGCTAGACAGAGAGACAGAAGCAGTGTCACCTGGTGTCTATGCAGAAATGCAGCTTGGCATGCTGCAATGAAGTGTCAGTCAGGGCTTTCTGGTTCACTGGAGCCTCCATGGTTCCTTGTGGCCAGGACAGAGAGGAAGGATTGAGAGTAGGGTAGGGACATGGGAGACCATGCTGGAATGGGTGGAGGGAGCAAGGCCAACAAGGGTAAAGCTGAGGTTGGACTTGGGGAAGCACAGTGAGAGTACAGTGTGGGGGGTGTCATCAGGGTGTGGGATGAGTAGGGGACCCCTGTATGGGGACAACAGAGTATAAAAACATTGCTGCGGTCACACAGGGATGCCAGCTCAATATTTTTTTTTATGACAGTGAAAACACGTCTCAGTCAAAAAAAAAGTGTGCGTGTGGGGGGGAGGAGGCGGGAAAGGATAGTTACCCTGAGTAAACTGGGGAGAGATGGAGTGACCACACAGCACCCCTGGGCATTGTCTTTTGGGGAGGGAAGGCAGTAGCCACACTGCCACTGAAGCAACCTGCCCTACACCAGGTGCTGATGCTGCTTAGGGTATAGAGCTGTCCTGTTATGCCTTTGCTGAAATACCACTGAAGGCAGGCCCCATTGCCTGGAGATTTTCTGCTGTCTCTGGAGCCCTAGAGGCACTTCAAGGACACCCCAGTGTGAGTGAGTTCCTTGCAAAGAAATGCACAGATACACAAAGAAGCAGGCAAGACCCACAGAAACACCCTCAGAAGAAGAAAAAAGCATGGCTACCTGCTGCCATGAACTCTTAACATTTGGTTTAAGCATTCAGACACAAGGACTCAGCTGCCCGAGTGTGGCTTACTGGTAAATGTGGTCTTGTTTAAGAAATGCTTCCTGTTCCATCATCTGTGACACCCAAGATCACTACTTCCCTTAACAAGGTAAGGTCCTCTTCAAACCAAGCTCACTTCTGGGTAACTGGGGGAAGCACAAGGAGTGCTGAATCTTGAAGGCCTGATTTTACAGTCTGAGAAGCTGCTCTAGATGCTACCTTTGAGCCCGGCCTTGAAGGATTCACACAACAGGCTATGTCGAGTCTGGACATCCTTAACAAAAACCTCTCAATGGCCTGCATGCCAAGCTAATGAAATGAAATGGTGAACCTGGCCTGTTAATTTATCATTTGCTTATTTCTTTGTATATCTATCATGGATACAGGGTATTTTTAAACAAAAATGTTAATTTTCCAAAATTCACAGACTAACTTACCTTGTAACTTTTCCAGATAGGAAATAGTGGAATTTGACTGCTGTATTTGAAGGGAAATTGATACATTTTTTTACTCCATAACAGTCTGAAAGAAGACTGGAGGGTATGAGGTGGGTGACAGCAGGATGGTGTGGGCGGTATGGAAGGTGTGACTGAGGATGACATGCGGAAAGGGCTTCTGCGAGAGGATAAAGGTGAATTCAGTGGCAGTCTAGAGGAGAGGCCAAAAATATACATGGAAATGGTGGTGGGATGGGATAGGTGGAAAGTTATGCACAGAGACCAGGGCTATGTACCAAGAAGAGGTCTGTAGCAAGGTTCCTAAGCGTCTTCCGTTTATAGCAATACTATTTCAGCTCTAACATGCACCAAAATGCAGGGGGGAGGGTCTGAAGCACAAGCATAAAAGGAGTCCTTACAGCACAGAGGTATCAATGTTCAAAGCTGGGTCTTCTTTTCCCACATCTCTACCAGGCTCCTTTCCCACTTCCCCTATAGCTAGGCACACACATCTATTGTAGAATGGAGGATTGTGCTTTACAGGCCAAATGCTTCAAAGAGTGAGTATGGGAAGGGAGCTATGAAGCTCTTGTTTGCATGCACAGCCAGTTGGAACAAGTCACGGAATGAAGCAGATACGTTAAAAGAACCAAAAGAACCATACGCTCTGAACAACCACTAAACTCTACATGGTGCCAGGAGTAAAAAGCAAATTATGAAAATATGCAGAGTGGAAAAACAGAATTGTTAAAAGTTTCATGAGAAATGAAATTTGGAAAAAATGGATAAAATGTGAACAGTTGTTTCACATTGCATCCAAAAGCAATCTATGCCAGCAAAAAAGAAAGACACCCAGAAAGAAGTCTTAGCTATTATTTTTGATAGAGACTTGTTCTGAAGTATTTTATGTATTGAATGGCTTTCAGCTAACTCAGGCTATGTGTTGTATGGAAATTTGAGGAGACTGTACATACATAAAAGTAAAACATTGGAAAAATGCATTTAAATTAGAAGATACAGAAAGAAGGGGCTACAACTATTCACAGATTCAACAACCTAGCTTTTGTAGTTATTTTTATTAAGCCTGTAAGATATGGGAGACCCAGCTTCAAATGTCTGCTCTTTAATTCAGGGATCCCTATCCCAGGTAAATATTCTAACCATTGAGCTACTACGTATTCCAAGATGGACCTGCCTTTTTGTGAAAAAAAGAATCTTTTTGTGAAAAAAAGAAGAAAAGGTCTTTGTTTCATTCCATATTTCTGACCTTCAAATCTTTGTGCCAAAAAATTCATGCCTTCTGGCTGGTCCTCAAAAGACATTGATAAAACTTTTGGGAAAAAAATGTGTACATTTTCAAAAAATAAAGCAAAATGAGTGTTTTGAAGGCCAACAAAAATTAAAAAGCTTTAGAAAATGTTGACATATAATGTTCTCAAAAAGAAAAGGATGGAATTACTCATCTACCCACTCCAGAGATCACAAAAGAGTCAACAGATGAAGTCCTGGCCTTTGTGTATCAAAAGGGTTTTTTTGTTTTCTTTTTTTTGCTATCTACCCTAATGGAGTCAACATCTGAATGTGAGGTTTAGCAACAAAGAGAGCAGATGATACTTGATCCTCACCCACTGCCAAAAGACAATCAGACAGAACAACTAGTTTCTGTACTCCACTGTGAAACCAGAATAATTGGGGTAGAGAAAGCTTCAGGGCTCCAAATTTGGGATTCTTAACTAAAAAGACTGAACCATGTGGCTCATTCGCTAAGCTGTCCTTATCTAGAGATAGTTTCTTTTAGGAGGGCTGTTGCTCAGTGTGCTTTGCACAAGTATCATTGACTGGAACCTTGTAAACAATTACTTTGATTATACAGAAAAAAGTAGGATTCATCCCTCTCTCTCAGCTGTGTTGGCTCTCAAGGCTAACAGGAATATAGAACAGAGAGAAACATTTGTCACGAACATCAGAAGGCGAGACATGGATCAGATATGTTTAATAAGAAAGTACTGACTCTGCTTTTCAGAGTCAAATAGATCCTTAGGTTTTCTGTGGCAAACTTAACTGTAACTGTTGTTCATAGTACTTTTTTTGTTTTTAAAGACTGTAAACATTTTGGTCATTAACTCTCTTCCTTAACCCAAAAGCATTTACTTTTCTGGAAGCAGAAAGTTGCATGCTTAGTCCAAATATGAATTTTGGATAATTTTAATAACCATCATGACATTATATTGTTCATATGTAATTGGGCATAGTTATATAACAAGGAAAAGTTTTAATGAAATCATAGTCTGTCCAATCAGAATATAGGTTGTGGAGAGTAGTTTGGTATTACCACTAGATAAATTAGACCCCTAGAGATCAAGAAGAATTCCAGAGATCCTTTTTTCTAGTCTTCAAGATGTATGTGTGATTTGCTGAAAAATTTCTTCTTTTAAGTATCACAGTTGCTCTTTAAGAGAAAAAAGAAAAAAAAGAAAGGAAAACTCTGGGGTTTTGGGGAGTGGGGCTAACTTCTCTGAGAGGCTGACCTTTCCTCTTTATAGGTCAGATTGCTGCAGAGCCAGCATCTGTAGCCTTTGGGGATTTGCTCAGCTCATAAGTTTGATTAAATTTGTGCTGGATTCGCTGCACACAGCAGTGCTCACTGCCCGTATCAAGCAACAGCAGGAGAAGCAATCTTTTTTTTTTTTTTTGGCTATTCATCTATTTACTGGCACACCTGTTTACAAACTTACAAATGAAATATTGCAATTAAACAATATACACAAGAACACAAGAACAGCAGATGGATAAATGCATTCTGCAGGAATAAATTAGGTGAATAGCAGGGGTGTTGCAAGTGCAGCCAGGAAGATAACCAAGTGTGTTAAAGTCAAGTGAAAGATTGCTCTCATTTTATGTTTCTTCCCTTGTGAGTAATCCTTCCCAGATGAAACTTGAACCAGGGAAATGTGGATTTCAAAGTGATTGCACTACCCATTCAACTAGAGCAGTCTTCATTAGCTTTTTGGTATCCTTTTTAAAATCCATTTAGAGCACTGAGAAGATAAGGACAAGAAAACTAGTTTTCAGCTCCAAAAACTATATGCACAGCAGCTGAGGTAGAGCTCAGGCACTACTGAGGGTGAGGGAAGGGGACTGTTGGGCAGCAGGGTGGGTAGGGAGAGGTTCTGCCCCACATGGCCCACTATAGCAGGGTCCCAAATTCACGTGGCACGTGGGGCCAGTCTGGGGTATGTCTAGGGCATGCGCCAGACTGGCCCTGTAGCTGGTATGTAGGGCAGGTCTATGGGTCTTATATGGACTGGCCCCAGATCCAGTTTGCAGCATATGCTAGCTCCAGCCAGGTTCAGCATATGGGGCTGGTTTGGGGTGCACACTTAGAGTGGTGCCTGTTTCAAACCAGCTCTGCATGCTGGATCTGGCTTGGGTGGCTCTGCTATGGGCCTGATCCAGAGTTCAGGGACAGTCTGGCATAGGCACCGCATATAGTGTACACCCTAGACTGGCTCTGCACCGTGTGCAGTCTCCACCAGATGAGCTCTTCATGCTTCATGCAGTACATGAGGCTGGGGCCTGTATGCTGTAAGCAGCATGCAGCACTGCAGACCAGATGCTCCAGTCTGCAGGCTGTATCTTTGACACTGCTGCATAACTTGGGCCACCCTTTCACTTCTCCACAGACTCTTTGCAACAAAGGGATCCACCCTCTTTTATTCTGGAGGTTTTTCAGTCTCATCCCTGAACAAGTCAAGGGTCCCTGAAGATCTTCAAGAGACTCATGGGGGACAGGACTACCCCCTCAGGGAGTGGAAAGACTGTATCATCTCCCATGGGGGCATAAACATGGTTGCCTTCCCTTTGGATTGGTCCCAGTCCTGAGAGACCTTTTGCTGGAGAGCTACCTTATCTTTCTAGAGGAGTCCTGAAGGTGGGTTGTAGCTACCATCAACATGTACCTATGCTGATACACAGAGCCTTGCTACCAGGCACATCAGACCTACATGGAGGGGTTCTCCCCACCAACCCCTCCCCATGCCTCTTCTCTCATCCCAGCATCCAGCCACCTTGACAATCCTCAGGCACCCCTCAGACCCTACAAGGCACACTCCCAGAGCAGTTTGGCAGATTGACTCTAAAGGACATACCACTTCTGGTGGACCCAGCAGCTCTCCAGAGACCTGCTGCACATGTGCTTCACATAAAAAACAGCTGAACACAGCCACACAGACTTCTGCAGCTTGGTACTTCTAATGGTGGCATTCATGCATGGCAGGGAAAATGTGCACCCTCAAGAGACAGGAGGCATGTCTCACCAGTCAGCCTTTTTATTGTAATGAACCTCCAGAGGCCACTTACAAACATAGCCCAGGCAGATGTACTCACTTGCACACAACAGCTCCTTATCTCCAGTTATTGCTGAAAGCAGTCAGTAACTATGGGAGGAATAGAATCTGAACAGCCTCCACGTCAGGCAACCCAGCCATCTCCAGGCTGCTATGCTGCTACCAGTGCGATAACCAGGTCTGAAGTGTAAAGTGGCACTTCTAGTGCTGCAGCTGATTCTGTTGTGCTTTATCCATGCTAGTAGTCTTAGCCCTGTAGGGGCCACTTCCTTGCACTGACTAAGCCTGCAGGGTTGCACTGTAAATGTTAGGCTACATGGGGATTGGCCATCCAGCTCTCAGCTCCTCTTAAAGGTCCATGCTGCAGACTGGTCACTATCAATAAAACAGCCAGAGCACTTATGGGTTCATTGGCAACCCGAGGGCAGCAAGGGTAACACAATACCCACCATGGTTGCCCCAGCTTTCCCCCTCCTTCAGGAGTTGCAGGTCATAAATCATTTTACGGCCCAGCAATCAAGGAAGCTCATGGGAGACAGGGTTGTGTACACCACCCTAGTGCACCAGCAGCTCAGATACATGGGTGGACCATAGACAGACCCTTCTGCCCAGAAAAGTGGAACAGGTCAAGATGTGCCTTCAGCAGGGTATCCAGGAACTACAGGGAGTTTTGACTGGGAGGCTTTTTTTGGGCACATGACACTTCACTTGGGCCTGGCCACCTCAACAGTCAACCCCATTGGAAACCAAAGGTTATCTCCAGACATGAACGACATGTGCCCCCGAACGCTGCAGGGGCACAGCGACTGCCCACAGGCAGCAACAGTGGTGTCAGCAGCAGGGGGGTGATGGCGGTGAGCGGGAACCACCTGCAGGCAGCTGCAGTGACATCAGTGGCAAAGACAGGCCGAGCAGGGACCACCTACAGGTGGCTGCAGAGATCTTGGCGGGGGGGAGAGGTGATGCAGGGGTGGTAAGCAGTGGGCTGTGAGTGAGGACTGCCCGCAGCTGTCACCCATGCTGTCAGCAGCAATGAGAGGTGAGCGGGGACTGCCCACAGTCGCCAGTGGCTGTCGGCAGCTTTGGGGTGGGGGGCAGCCGCTAGAAGTGCTTCTTTCAGTGAGGGATTTTGCTATCTTGGAACCAGAAAAACACCAAATCATATTCTAAAAAGCAAACATCTACAACATTCATTAATTTGATTTTTAAAAGATTTACATGCTACCTTAAAATGACGTCTTACTCTTGTATATTGGGGGTGGTGGTGGCAGGCATGGGGGGATGGGCATAGGTGGTGGAAAACTGGACTAATTGGGCTAAGTCCCCACCCCAAACACAGGCAGTCTGGATAGGGGCTCTGGACAGCTGCATCAGGGCAGGGGAAGAGTGCACAGA
>JAGPOW010000261.1:162069783-162079900 GCA_030014935.1 Caiman crocodilus | reverse complement strand
GATACTAGAGATCATGGACTAAACATAGACATTGGATTTTTGATACATTATAATCTGCCTGGCAACTGACTCCCCAGCCCAGCCCCTGGCTTCTTTACTCTTCATTCCATCCAGGAAGAGCACGCACCAACTGCTGCAGCTTCCTTAGCCTGACGAAGGGTTTTTGAACCCGAAAGCTTGCTTAATAACTATTCTCCAACCATTTGGGTTGGTTTAATAACAGATATCAAATTCACCCAAGGAACCTTGTCTGCGTCTGTCCTTAGACCTACACGGCTACAACCGAAACCCCTAAAAAGGAAGAATGCATTTTAAAATAAGGCTTTGTCACAATGTTCACCTAGTGTCCATTATGTATCGGCTGTGTAAGAGGGTGACCAGTTCCTGGTGAAAACCTGAGCCTGGGACTTGATAGGTACTGATGTCTGCAATTAGTTTGGGACAAGGTGGGCGTGTCAATATGAGATGCTAACTGTGCAGTAGCCTAATACTACCGCACAGTGTAATATTTCACATAATATTACACTGTGCGGTAGTATTATCCCAGTATCCCCTCACTTCTGGAACAGGCAGAAGATGTCACCTAAGCAGGAGTTAGAGACTTTTTTAAGTACCTGATTTGGTAAGAATCTTTCCCTCCCTGCTCTCAGCAACCCTTTTCTTCCCCTTCATGCTCAGTGGGATGACCACTCCCCTCCCAATCCCACCCTCCTGTGCCAGCTCCTGCTGTTTTCTTTGGCTGTCCTAGGGCTGGTGGGGCACTAGAAAGCCATTTCTACCCCACCACAGGTAGCCTGTGTTGCTGCCAGGCTTAGCTGGGGACAGCAGCGATGCTGGGGAACATCTTAGAGGATAAGACAGGGAGTAGAAATTATCTGTTTCTGCAATTCCCACCTGAGTCTGGCAGCCTGGCTGAAGCAGAGCAGAAGTTCTGAAGTTCCCGTGGCCCTGGATCAGCTAGAGACAGCAGGGATAATGGCAGTGATGACCAGGAGAGTGTGGAATGGGAGGGGAGGGGACATGCTACTGAGTGTGGAGGAAAAGGTGAGGGGAGGAAGAATTCGTACCTGATCCCTGTTGCTCCCACTGGGAGGTCTGACAGCAGAGTGTGACTGTGTTACTGCATCCCCTCAAAAATCTTCCCCTGCCTTCCTCACAATTAAAGATAGTGCAGAGCCCAGTTTTTCTCCCTCTATTTATATCTTTCTAACATGTAAGTTTCGGAATTTGTTTAATGAAGTTGTGGACTGGTGATCTAAACTGATTTCTGCTGTCTTTCAACTGGTTCTTTCATATCTGAAACAAGATGAGACTGCTGTATGAATGATACATAATAATATACTAAATTATAGTTTCAGATTGTATTTGTGAATTCACAAATGCTATCTATATACTATTTAAAAGCTTTTACACTTGTACATTTAAGGCCAAATCTTATTTCATGTTATAAGCTAAATGGCATGTACATAAGCCATAACTGCAGCTTTTGGCATTTGCGCACAGTTTGGAATTCTATCTGGCTCCAAGGCAAAACAGAATCACCCAATGGAGTCAACCCAACTTGTTGGATGGTGGGGTGGGACAGAAGCCCTGGGTCTCTAAATCTGGCCCGCTGGGGAGCTGCAAGAGGGTTATATGTGGGACCAGAAAGAGCAGTATAAGTTAGCGAGTATGTATGGCCTTGTAAGCTAAATGTTATCCTATAAGGTTGGAGAACCTGGGTTCTAGTCTGGGCCCCTTATACCAGCAGGACTGAAAATTTCTCACTGGTGTTTACTGAATGAACAAATAAGATTTTCAGGGTGCCAGGTTCAAAAGAGGGGCTAGAGAGTGGTCTAAAAGGGGGAGAGATGTTCTCTAACATATAACACCTGCTACTGCTGGGGTATCTATATACATGCTCCAGGGTGGAGTAGGGATGATTTAAAGAGGCTCTGAGAGCCACTCTAATTAAAGTGCCCACAGTATCACATGTAGTCAGTCCCATGCTTTAAAATGGTGGCAGGGACACTTTGACTAAAGTTGATTTGATGAGCCTTAGTTAAAGCGCCCCGCCACGATTTTGAAATGCAGGGATGCTGAATACATGTAACGTGGAGGCTGCTGATGCATGCTAATTAGCATGCTCCAGCAGATGTGCAGCAGACTCGATTAATTAAGTCTGCTCTAATGCTTGCTAATTAGCACATGTCAGAGCAGAGGTTTGTCACATGTATAGGTGCCCCTGGTGTCTGTCTGACCTTCCATGTGTACCTGGCCAATCCTATATCCCTACACATCTGCCTGGCCACAACACAGAAATACTGAGCATGCTCAATAACAATCTATAGGGACTGATATAAAGTGAAACAAGATTTAGGCTTCAATCCTAAAAATTATGATTATTGGTTATATATTAAATAAATATAATGATAAAAACCTTCCAAAGATTATTCATCGTGATTTTTTGCTGCATGTATATACAGGAATATTACATAGTGTACCAACTTGCATTCATTTGAACATTTGTGCCAAGCAATTTCTGACAACCATCTGCTCAAACTTCACTTCTTTTTCTTAAACAGTACAGTTAAAATTAAAAGCAACAATACAAATTTCTGCAGAGACAGTGGAAGCGATAAAGTTGTTCATTTTTTAACATTTAATTTACCATGCACTCACATATGTTCTAACTATCTACCGTTTCTGAATGATCAAACAAACTGAAAGCATGGATTCTTCAAACTATGTGTGAACTTATGTAATAAAAGAATATATTGAAATTCTGAACAGAGACAGCTGGAATGTTTTAAAAACTCAACTAAGAACAGCTTCAAGGATCTCAGCTCAGTTTCTTCAATGAGAACAGAAGTTTAAAATAATCAAACTGTTTTGTGGAAGGTAAGTAACTTGTACAAAGTAGAATTTGTTATCTTTTTGCTTTCTAAAACCTCAAGTTTGAAAATTATATTTAAAAAACTAAAATACAATTTAGATCACAAAAATCGAGAATTAAAAAGTAGTGCCAACTTTGTTTGCTGAATCCTAATTCTGTTCTCTTGTGCATATATATGCATTTTCATATAGCCTGTCCTGATGATGCACTATTTTTACCATACTATTTCACATATTTTTTCACATTAGCTTATGTGCAATGTTTTCACATATAATTTTTTCACACAGAATCCTGGTCCCTGGCCCCTTCAAGTATAACGAAATGAATCAGCTATATGTAGACAATGAGGCTGTTTGCTTGTAAGACCCTTGCCTTAGTTGTAGGTAAGTGAGCTTGCACTAGGCTATATGCTGTTGCAGCCACTGGTATCTGAGCCAGCTAATTTAAAGCTAGCTTGGATATCTTTACAGTGCACTGCATCCTGTAGTATAGACCCAGCATCTATAATCAGGTTCCCTGCACAGTGTCAAGCAAGTCACCTCATCCATAACAGTAATATTACAGGAATATTCACACCATCTTGTACCACAGAGGTGCTGTGAAGGTAAATGCATTTATGCTTGTAAGGCTCATATACTATGGAGATGAGCATCCTCAAAAAGCCATGAAGAAAAGAATAATTCCAGATTTAATGCAGAGTCTGGCCAGCAAGCAATAAACATGGCCTGAGGCTATCCACTGAATAATAAGATTGAATTGAATAGCTATCTCATTTACTGAGCAGTACTCAATGTATTTGCTGAATGAAACAGGGTCTTTGTGAAAAAATGTATCTGATCACGTAGCTAAAGATTATTATATAATTAGAGACCTACCTAAATTACTGCAGAAATACACTCAGTAGTGGCTCCTTTAATTTTGCTGTTTTTTCCATGTGCTCCCCCTCACTCCCCCTGCTGATTGGCAGAAGAGCCCTGTTGGCCCTGCTGCTCGCCACTTGCTACTGATTGGCCAGGAGGAAAAAAAAAGCAATTTTAAATATGTCACAGTTTCTGCCTCCCAACCAATCAGCAGCAAGTAGCAGGGCCATAGGGACCCATCAGCCAATCAGCATCGGGAAGCAAGAACTGCAGCATTTTTAAAACTGCAGTTTTTGCCTCCCAGCCAATCAGCCATAAGTAGTGGGGCTGCCAGGGCCCCTCCACCAATTGAATTAATTGAACTAAACTAATTAAAGCACCTGGAGAACCTTGTGTATCAGTGTCCCTGAGCTTCAAAATGGTAGTGGGGGTGCTATGTCTTAAGCTCATTGAAAAAGCTTTAGATAAAGTGCACCCACCACCATTTTGAAGCACAGGGACACTGATACATGAAACGTGGGAGGCTACTCGAGTGCAGTAATTGCTACGCTCCAGCAGACTTGAGTAATTAAATCTGCTCCAATGCTGTAACAGGAAAAGAGTGGGGCAGGAGAAAAACCCCACGAGCTGTGAGCAGGAAGCACTTACCACAGGTACAGGGGCAAGCCTACTGGAGCATGGAGTGTGCCACCACATTCGTGCAGCATGTGTTCCCTCCAGGTTGGTAGAGGGACCACAAGGACAGGTATTTCTAGCACCAGAGAGGGGGAGCCATGGGAGGACTGCAACTGGTAGAAGAAAGAATCTGGAGGAACTGCTCTAGGACAGCTGGAAGGAGACTGAGGTGGCAGAGACAGAAGCCAGGACTACTCCAAGCACACTCATCTTAATTGAGGAACTGGGAGCCTGTAACTAATTGATTTAAGAACGTTCCCAGGTAACCCAAATGAAGGAGCTTAACTCATAAATCTAATTCGGTATACTAGCAAGTAACAGCCAGTGGCACCGTCAGCTGGTGATGTGTCGTCCTGGAGGTGGTGAGGGTAGGGTGCAAGGAGAGGAGGAGCCCCACAAAGAAAGACCCCCAAGGAGACCCGACCGAGTTGTTACTGAGCCTCCATTCAAACCCCAAGAATTAAGACTACACATCAAGACATGGTGGGTGATAGAAGAAAATCTGAGGTTGGAAGTGACAGTAATATCTGATTTTCCCCAGGGCTTATCCAAGTAAAGTGTCAGGCAGGTGGGGACCATAGCCTTATAGCACTCATCCCCAGCAAATGCACTGGAATTACAGTGGATCAGAGCAGCCTCACAGTGATCAAATTAAGATTGTGTAGCAAAAAAATGGGTGTTGAAGGTATCTGGGTTACTTAAGTGACAGAATAAGTAGATTGCAACTTTTATTCTGGCATTTCCTAATTTTTGAATGCTTCCTCCTGAAACCTGTGTGTGTGTTTGTACCTGCAGCAATTAAAATCAGGAAAAAGGAGTTCTCCCTACAGTAGTCAAGGAAGAGGAGGAGAACAGCTTATGCTTACTTAGATCAGGAAGAACCACAACTCCACAAATATCTAACAAATACTTATGCTTTCGCTAATGTTAGACCTTTTAGAAAATTTACGAGTGCAAAAACAACCTTACAAAGATATCTCCAGAGGTAACTAAAACCAGCTAGTTATGTTGAAGACTTTTTATTTTAGACACTGGCTACAGCTCAATTGAGTGTAGAGTAACACGCAAATAAGAAGGAGCAACATTGCGCATTTTTACATCTGCTCTGGGAGTCAAAGGTACTTTAATTAAAGCACCTCCAAGAGCCACTCTAATTAAAACGCCCAGAGCATCTTGTATATCAGCATCTCCACACTTCAAAATGGGGGCAGGGGTGCTTTATCTAAAGCTCCTCGAATGAGCTTTAGTTAAAGTGGCCCCACCACCATTTTCAAGCATGGTGATGCTGATACACAAGACGTGGAGGCTAGCTGGAATGAGGTAATTACCATGCTCCAGCAGACTTGATTAATCAAGCCTGCTCTGATGCACTGTAATTACAGAGCATTGGAGCAGCCTCCTGGCTCATGTATAGGCACCCATTATTTCTATGTGAATACATTTTATAAAAAGTTAAGCATCATACTGGTGGCTACATTCTCATAATATACAATTTTTTTTGTACATATACAATGTTATGTCTCATAAAGTCATGCTGAGGTGCCATTCTCCACATGACTATGTTATCAAACTGGCATGACAGTGGTGAAAGGATATTGTTAAATAAAAAATGAATATACTGTGACTGTCAGTTAGTGGTTGATACACTACATTTGCAAATCTGCTAGTACCTTATGGATTTTCTTTAAATCATCTAAAACATGTTCACTGCTTGCTCATTTTTTTGATTTGACAACTGTCTGATTTTTTTTTCTATTCATCAGAGTTTTCCAAAAGGTGTGTGCTAAATGTAAAACAAACCAGGAAAAAAGTTACTGTATCATATCAACAGATCAACATATTATTTTAATCTAAGCTATTTTAGCAGAAGCAACCATGTGAAATATTTCATGGACTGTCAGCTAAAAAGTTTCAGCTGAGAAAATAATTAACATCTTTGCAATTTCACATTCCTTATTTCTTCTTACCTGAGTAGATATCTCAGTAAAGCTATTTTGACTGGAAGATATTTGATAGAGGTTTCTTCATACACTGTTTATGCCTCATTAACAGCCCCAAAAAATTACACTCATCTCGTAATCAATCTGAAAGCAGATCTCTGCAATTGGGATGCACAAACCACTTAAGAAGGCTTTAAAGAAAAGTGAAAATTAAGCATTTACATGTAAATCCCTGTTCACATGCAATTCTACCAAAGAGCTGGAACATGTCAAATATTAAGAATATTAAGAACGAAGATTCCTGCAGGCCTATGATCATGTTCTTTATTTTTTTTTTCTTTTTCACTTGTTCTTTTGAGGGAAGGTTACTTACTTACTTACCCAACATTTTCTGCATCTTCATCACACTCAGCCCTATATTTGCAAACTCCACATTTTGAGTGTTTTCTCTGAACTTCTGTCCCAGATCCTTCATACTCTAAATAAAACAAGGCATTGTCAATGGATAACGCAACTTTTTCATATTATGCTATTAATTTGCCTATTTTCCTCTCTGTCAAAGAGAGAGTAGCTCATTGGCATAAAGATTTCATATATTTACATATCAGACATTTTTACTTGTGGTTACTTTTTTCATAAGCTAGCAACAACCAAAGTTTGAGAGAGTGATAAAAATGACAAAACAGCACAACAGAAACATTGCTTTCCTGGATATTTATTGCTCCTTGTTGTTGTATCAATTGATTTCTTATTTTTCTTTATCGGGTCTCTAAATCTGGCACTAATATATAAACTAGTTTGTTAGAAAAAGCTGACATTTAAACTTTATTTGGCATTAATACCACGAGGAACACATGCTTCTTAATGCTACTGCCTAATAATTAGAGGCTTCCTAGCTACAGAATTTAGAGTCATATCAGAAAATGAGAATTCTATTTTAATTGGTGCTCTCTAATTATAGTCATATTCATGTGTAGTTACTTCTTACACAAAATGTTCTTTTCTCTGCATTCATGTAGATAGATTTTCTGCCAGTTTGTATTAGATTATATGGCATTAATTTCTCATAACTACAGACCTATTCTTTTTCATAATTAACATCATTAGTAGTACAGAACATAAAATAAGACTGAAGCATCACCCTAATAAGAAACTGATAGAAATGCAGCCTCCTTTTGAAAGTAGAGTACATCCTCAGGAGCAATCCATGTACTGCTCCTAGAGACAACTGAATTTTTCGTGTGTGAGGCAACATCACGATTAATCAATCATGGGACAGGGAAATGCAGGTGACCTATGTTCTGATGAAGGGCAACTCAGAAATAAGAACTGAGTCCAGAACTGCAAACACATTTTTGGTGACATATCACCAAATGGTTTGCTTTTCTCTCCAGGGAAAAAAAAGCATTTCAAAAGAAACATGAACCTGATTAGGATAAAATCCAGTATTTTCCAAACAAGTGGTCCAGAACAAAATATTACTAAAAATATGAAGATTTCATAGACACAAAATGTTCGAGGGGTCACAGGTACTGTGGTGTTGGGACATACTGTACTATGAATACTGTCAGAACCCATTAATTGAATGCCTATGACAGTGGAATTTCCCGCCACAGTGGAAAATCCACAAGTCCTCGTGATCGGCACAGTAAAAGTCCCGGTGCAGCGGAAAATTCTGACACAGTGGAAAAGTCCGCCAAGTCCAACGGCCGCATCGTTCAAACAAGCGCCACCCATTGGCCAGTTACAAATTATTCCCACTTGGCAACTAGCAATTGGCTTGCTAACTGTGATGGCGGCGTGCCGCCATTAGAGATACCGGAAGGACCCACGGGGTCAGTAAAAGGAAAGAAAGAGCACTTACCTGAAGAGATAGGACACGGAGCAGAAAAACGGCAGCAGCAGCTGTGACAGACGCCATTATGGCCACATAAGCCGCTTCCCTGCCACTCCTTTAAGCGGCTAGTGCTAACGAGCAGGAGAGCAGAGCCAATCATGGCAGCCATGCTGGCTGCCACGGGAAAGTTTAAAAACCCCGGCAGGCATTGTGACCAGGGTGGCGAAGAGGAGAGAGATCGAGAGTGTGAGCGAGAGCATAGAGAAGGGCTGCAGCAAGCTGGTACTGCAGCACCTGAAGGATCTGCCCTGCTTACCAAAGGAATGCTCCCAGCACAGTGGCTAGGGGAACATAGTGTAGCTCCGGGATCTCTGGCTAGGTTTGCTGCTACAAGCCAGCCAGAACAAGACTCTGCCCCAGAAAGTCTATCTGGGACGGCAGAGTATTTTTTCTAAAAGGAAGAAAATCTTGGAATATAAAAATATTGTTTTCAGCGGATCCAACTGATCCGAACAACTCTAATCACGAAGGATCCTGATACCACTAGACTAAGATCTCTCAGTTGATGAACCAACAAGTGACCGGCTGGCGTGTGGACGAGGGGTGGGGGTGGCGGAGCCTCGTGGAACATCGGATCTCATGTTCGTGAGTACCCCTTAGGGATGCCCCTACAGTATTTAGATCTACACTGAACACCCTCCTTCTAAAAAAATTGTATTTCATCAAAGTGGTGGCGGGTGAGATGGGGGACTAGGGGTGGCCCACAAGGAGGTACTGGTGAACCCAAAGTCCCAACGTCACACTAAACATATAAAAGTGAAAGCAATTTCCACCCATGTTGGAGAACGCTGGACGCACCTCGGAATGAACTTGGTGGACTGATCACCCGCCGGCGACTCCCCATCGCCGACCTTCCCAACATACCCCCTTCCTTGCGCACTCGGTAATTCGCTTACGGAATGTCTCGTCTTGCTTCAAGGGCTCTTGCTACATTTCTCTCGCTACGTTTGTAACTCATTTGTAACTGCAACCAAAGCCAGCTTCTTCCTATGCTACACACATCAGTGGCATAAGTAAACAATCTATTTGTTACCAATACGCATCTGTGCCTAATTCCACTCCACGCATCGAAGTAGCCACATAACGTTCTGGGTTCCTGGCATGGCCCCAGCACTCGCCCGCCATCACGAATACATCATCATCATCTGCCAAACCTTACTCATCACATGACTGTGAGTCACTATACATCACATACTCCCCATATACTACACTGACCTAAATTTCTGTTCATTGATTTCAAAGCATTTTTATATGTTTTATATATAAAACATGTTTTATATATAAAAACATGTTTTATATATCAAGTGTACATATTTTTTCACAGCCTGCTTGCCTTTGTTAACCATCTGAAGACCAAATCTCCTTCAGCCAAAAACATACATTGAAATCAAACACTTTTTTGTAATGTTAAGCAGGCAATATAACAATAGAAATATAAAAATAAATGACATAAGCTTTATCTAGTTGTATTTTAATCCAGATTCACACAGTTGGTTCAATAAAGGATATCAGCCCTAGCGTAGACTTGCCTCTCATATCATTCCTGGATCACCACGGCTATACCATCACTCTAAAACGACTACTACATTAAATAAAACTTTTAATAAAGTGGTTATTTTACTTTCTTTTTTTTCCTATGATAAATTTCACTCCCAGTAACTCCATTAAAGGGACAGTGCCAAACTAAAGTGAAGCATATGTATATGTGTTTGTGTATGTATATATATCTGTATGTATATGTATATGTAGACACACATTTATATACTAACGATGTTATTTAGTAACGTACTTGAGTCACATTGCAATTTTTTGTGATTCTTGCAACATTGTTTTTTCTACTATTCAAATGTTTTTTCTATTTTGTTACTTT
>JAGPOW010000261.1:161992796-162063906 GCA_030014935.1 Caiman crocodilus | reverse complement strand
CCGAGGAGGCCCCTTAGGTCTGCGGACTAAGGGAAGCTTTCCTGATAAGCCCCTGACTTGGGGAAGGGCCCCAAGGGCTGGTATTGGGTCTAGGACCCATTGGACGACCAGACCTGTGTTCTCCAAGGTGCACAGAGCCAGAAGTAAGTCCAGAGCCTTGGATGGTGGCAGCGGAAACCCCAGGCTAGCGGGTGTGCTCAGGGAAGGGGTCGGCCAGACACGAGGCACCCCAAGGGAGGCACTCGGAGCCTGGAAGGTGGGCGGGTGCAGGGAGGTGGGCGGCTCAACGCGGCAGCGCCCCCTACTGGCCCGCCACAGTCAAAACCATTTGCTTCCCAGCTGTCAGTGACTCAGAAGTAGGCAATGCCATTTCTGACAGTGCCATTCCCCCTCCTCTTTTGCCCATTCAGTCCTTCTTAAATGAATTATAGGCACTGATTTTTTTAAACATTCCTATCATGTGAAACGTTTAGTAGATTTCAGTAATATAAACTGGATCAAATATTTGCTCATAAATGAGCAATCCCAGTTCCTCCTGGTTATTATCTAGGCTGCTAACAATGTTGTGTAGCAAAAACAGAATTTATTTTCCACAAGTTTTAATATCTTAATTAATTTATTCACAACATCATAATTGTGTGCTGAAAAAGTCCCCATCTGCTCCTTTTTTCGTCCTCCTCTTCTGTTGTTGGTCACATCAATTAACACCATTTTCCCAAAAGGAAGAAGGCACCAGAGAGGTACTGGGACTCTGAGATATCTCTTTGAATCACTAAGCCTACAAGGGCCTCTCCTGGGAGGGGGCAGCTAACAGACTTATCCCCTGTCAGGAGTTATGCCTGATGTCACAATCTAGACCTCTGAAAATGAGATATAAATGATAGTTCCAGAGTGCAGCAATGAGGATTTGTGGTTTTAGGGTGGCCAGTCCATATGTAGCTTTTCAACAGAGCTTCTCCCTCCCCAGGAAAGCCAAAGAACAGAATCCCTTATGTTCAGAGTGTGGGGTATACTCCAGATATACTCCCCTCCTGGGAACAACTTATCTAAGAGAAGGTGGAAAGTATGTGAGGCCATGAATATGCAAATTATGCATGCTGACTACATTGTATGGTGCACTTCAAGAGTTTTTCAGACTGGGCCACCACAGCACAGGGGGTAAAAAGAAGGTACCGGGTAATGTCGGGCCTCTGCAAGACACACTAGGAAATCTGGTCATCACACCAGATGACAAAGCTAACCTATTTAACAATTTCTTTGCCTCCATTTTCCTGAGCAGGGACCGGATCATCCCCCCCCACAACCAGGACCCCCATAGGCCCCAGGGGAGGCACACCTAGACCTACAGTCAGTGAGGATCTAGTCAGGGAACTTCTGGAGGGACTGGACGGATTTCAATCACTTGGGCGTGACGACCCCCCACCCCAGAGCGCTGAGGGAATTAGCAGAGGTCATTGCGAGACCCCTGGCATGGCTTTACAAGCACTCGTGGTGCTCTGGTGTGGCGCCAGACGATTGAAAAAGGGCCAATGTGGTTTCCATTTTCAAAAAGGGGAGGAAGGAGGACCCAGGAAACTATAGGCCAGTCAATCTTACCTCGATCTTGGGTAAGCTTTTTGAGAGAATTATCCTGGCACATGTCCACGAGGGGCCAGCAGGGGAGGTTCTGCTTAGGGGCAACCAACACAGGTTCATTAGAGGCAGGTCCTGTCAGACCAACTTGGTGGCCTTCTATGACCAGGTCACAACATCCTTAGGCACAGGGGTAGCAGTGGACATAGTCTTTCTGGACTTTAGGAAGGCCTTCGACACTTTCTCTCACCCCATTGTCATTAAAAAACCAGGGGACTGTGGCGTCAACACATACAGTAAAATGGGTCACTAACTAGCTGGAGGGCCACACTCAGCGTGGTGGTGGACAGATAATTTTTGACCTGGAGGTATGAGGGCAGTGGGGTCCCCCAGGGCTCGGTCCTTGGACCCACACTATTCAACATCTTCATCAGCGACTTGGACAAAAGGGTTATCTTTTCCCCATCATTAAGGGCAGGTTCACTTCACAGGCAGGCTGCAGGGTGGTTCCTCTCCAAGCTCTGTGGTTCTGGGGCTCCTTCCTGTCTCTGAGCCTGGCAGAGTCCCCAAGGCTGAGTTCTTTCTCCTCTCCTGCCTCAGGAAACAATCAAAAACATGCATATGCTCTTGAAAACAACAACTTTCTGTAAACTTTCCCACTCTGCATTTGCAGGGATCGTGAGCCGCACTGCAAATCCAGCAGCAGCTGTTACAAGTATAAAGTTATCAGAACCTTTACTCATACTATTGGCACTATCCGTACTACCAGACTAGCTCACAGCGGGATAGGGCAGGGTCAAACTCAAATTCAAAGTGCACTTCTGTTCCATGTTGCACTCACATTGAAGTGCTGTAGCTGTGAAGGTCCAGAACCAAAGGCATTTCTCACATACATTCCCTGGACCATCACAGCTACAACAATCTTCAAAATAGAAGATTATCAAAATTTGCCATTTGTAATGGAAAATCAACAACGTGAAGAAAAAGGAAGCCAGGCTGTACAGTGATGTCTACTTACCTTGTACAAGTAAGATAACAAATGCAAATAATATAACAAAATCCCAGGGGACTACCCATCTATGACCCGTTGCCTAACACTGTAACACACACAACTTCAAGTATGCATAACGGACACGTTGTGTCCAAAAGCTTGCTTAACATCCGTCCCAACTATACAGTTGGCTGGGTAAAAGATATCACTGAGTAACCTATGACTTCATTATCCCATCCTTTTTAGACATCAGAAGCACTGACATCAAACCTGTATCATTGCCCACAGAAGATCAACTGCATTTGCTGCCACACACCTTGCAATCCACTATAAGGTGGATAAACAACTGGCTTGTTAGCCACAAGCAAAGGGAAACTATAAATGGAGCCATCAGAATAGCAGATTTCAAGTGGAGTCCCACAAAGGTCTATCCTGTACCCAGTGCTGTTCAATGTGTTTATTAATTATTTGGATGCTGGAATAAAGAGTTTCTTGAGCAAATCTGCAGGCAACATGAAACTGGGAAAGACTGCAAACATGCTGGAGGGCAGAAGCACAAATCAGAAAAATCTTCACAGATCAGAAGGCTGGGTTGGAGCTAATGGGATGAAGTTCAATGCTGACAAATGCAAGGTGCTACCTTGGGAAAAATAATCAAAAGCACAAATACAAAATGGCTGACACCTGTCTGGATGGCATCACTAGGGAGAAGGATATGGGAACCTTGGTGGATCACAGACTTAATATGAATCTGCAGTGGGATGTAGCTACACAAAAGGCAAACAGGTTTTTGGGTTGCATCAATACAAACATTAGGTGCAAGACACAAGATGTGATAATGCCTCTTTACTCAACACTGGTTAGGCCTCATCTAGAATAGTGTGTGCAGTTTTGGGCTCCACATTTTTCAAAGGATGTGGGGACGTTAGAGAGGGTCCACAAGTGGGAGACAAAAATGATAAATGGCTTGGAAGGCAAGTCACATGAAGAGAGGTCAAAGTAAATAGGTCATGTAAGAGGAGACGTAACAAAAATCTTCAAAGATCTGAAGGGCTGCATAAAGAAGGGAAACACCTTTTCTCTCTTGCTGCAGAGAGCAGAACATGGATCAATGGCTTGAAGTTTCCACAGAGTAGGTTTAGATTGGCTATCAGGAAAAAATCATCACTGTTCAAACAGTGAGGCAATGAAATTGACTGCCTAGGAAAGTTGTGGAATCTCCATCATTGGAGGTATTCAAGAAGAGGATGGACAATAATTGGTTGGGGATGATCTAGAAATAGCTATGCCTATGTTTTACTATGAGTGTTTCCCCTGCTTCTGGGCTTCACTGATTGCCACATAGGGTCAGGAAATATTTTCCCCCCCTTCCCACTGTTACACATATCAAGGGTGGGAGGATGCCTCCTCAGAAGATATGGGTGTTGGCTGCAGTCAAAGCTGAGGATTTTGACTGGGATATGCCAGTGCTCCTGCTGAGACTGAAAGCTGCAGGTTCTTGGCTAGAGGGTCTTGCTTCTCCACTCAGGGTCAGACCCATTGCCATATTTGGGGTCAGGAAGGAATTTTATCTCAGGGTCTGACTGGTATACACTATGAGGAATTTTGCTTTTCTCTGTAGCAGGGGTAATGGCCCTCTTCCTTTCATCTCTCAATAGTATTTTAACAACTCTGGTAGTGGGAGGACAATGGCCACCGCTGTCTCTCTACCTTACTTGTGGCAGGTTAGGGTATTATGCCTTGTGGTTGTATCAGGGTTGACTGTAGTTTTACTAATAGGTGAGGCAGTGAATTGGTATAGGATGGCTTGGATAGGGATGATACTGCCTCTGGCAGGGGGGGTTGGCACAGATGACCTCTGAAAGTTCCTTCCAACCCTATATTTCTATGATTCTATTACAAGAGAGTGAGTGAGACAGTGGAAAAGGGTACTGTAGCCTTTAAGATGGACCGCTGAGAGACAAGAAGAGGTGATTTCTGGTGCTATATAAAATTCAGCTCCTGGAAGGACCAGTCAGTCAGGCCTTGGCAGTGCCAGAGGAAGGATCTTCCTGTACAGAGCTGTAGATGCAATACTGGAGGACAGGCGATTATGAATAGGCCTAGGAGAGTCAGAGCTGAGAGAAGCCTCATCTGAACTGAGTACAACCTGAAAGAAGGCCTAAGGAAAAACACCTCAGAGGGATTTGTACTTGATTTGTTACTTTGCAAGATAGATTCTTATCTGTATGAGCTGAGGCCATCAGGCATTTGGCAGCTAGAAAGTGAGATGGGGGCACCGCTGAAGGCACTCTAAAGGAACGCACAGGCTGTTTATGGATTGTTTTGGGTTAGTGACCCAGGGAAAACCATTGACTGAGCCAGAGAGGCCCTGTAGACTGCTGACTGCAGTGGGGGAGCCCTAAACACTGGGGTCAACATTGATGAATCTGAAGGGCTTGGCTCATCTGGAAGTTCTGCTTCCACTGCTCCCAGATATCCAGAATGATATGCTCCCAGAAGTTGCTGCTCATCTCCCTGGCCCAGAAGCACCAGGTGATCCTACATAGCCTGGGATCCATGGTGTCTTGCAAGGCATCCTCCTATCATCACTGTCAAGCACTGTAATGGCAAGGATGGAGTTAAAGAGTTGCTGGGCTGGGTTGGGCCTGCTCCCATATGCTTGCATCCACTGCCAGGCCTGCAGGAGTGACATAAAAGAGGAGAATCAGGCTCAAACAGAAGACTCTCAGTGCTGACTAACCCTGGCTATTGGTCAGACATCCCCTTAGAACCAAGTGATGTATATTCCCAGGTCAGCTTGGGTGCCTGGGTGGACTGGAGCATAGGAACAGGGAGCTGCCCCGGTGCCCCATTATAGGCATGTTGACATTTCTGGTACAGAGATAGAAGCAGATTTTGAGGAGGTGCTTTTGCAGGACATCAGTCATATCAGCTTGTGTTTGCATGCTGCTGTACATCTGCTGTTTCGTGAACTGGAAGAACAAAGTGAGAAAACACAGGCAGGTCTTGACTCTCCACCTTGAGCAGTACAACAGCACAGGACCTCCCAACACTGCTCAAATACAGGCTACAAGGTGAGAAGTCAGTAGGGATCCATTCTGGGCAACATGGGCTGACAGCATAACTGAGAAGACTTCCCAAGATAAAAATGACCATTCACTTAGTTGCACTTCAATCTGGGGAGCAGTGGCAGGGCGGGATGTGAGCTGTGTGGACAGCCAGTGACTACACAGAATAGAGGTTCCTGGGAACCTTCAAAAGCTGGAGGATAAAAAGTTTGCTGGGGGTCTTTTATACCCATCCCCTGGATGCAAAGCACCACCATTACGTAAGAACCTAAGAATATAAAAAAATGCCATACAGGCAACTCCCATTTAGCGCTCTTAATTGGTTCTGGAAAAACTGAGCGCTAAGTGAAACAGTGTTAAGTGAAACCCAGTTCCACATAGGATTTAAGGTGAATAAAGCAATTGGTTCCGCACAACAGGCCGGCCCAGACCCCACACAGCGGGGCTCTGGCTGGCATGTGAGAACCAGCACCCACGTCCTGCTCCACCCAGCAGGGGCAACCTGCTGGAACTATCTGCCACCACTGGATTGCTGCAGGCTCAGAACGTTTTCATACCCTGTGGGTGAGTGTGTGACTGGAACAGGGCATGGGCTGCAGCCTGGGGATTGAGGGGGGCTCCGCAGGCTTGGCTTCACTGTGGTCTACAGTGAGAGACAATATGCACATTTCCTACCACCCCAGCCACCCCCCAACCTTCTTGTTTTCTCACCGCTGCTGTTTCTCCCTGCCGGCTCCAGCACCACATGCAGAGGAGCAAATCCCACTTTCCCGCTACCCCACCCTGGGTCCCTGCTGGCTGTCACTCACCTCTGACCTTGCTGCTGCTGCTCCTTCTTCCCAGCCCTGTGCTGAGCATTATAACAAAATGCTCTGAGCAGTAAATGAAACTGGGTACGTATTTTAAATGAGCACTATAGCAAAGCCATGGTAAGCAAAACTGTGTTAAGCAAGGGGTTGCCTGTACTAGGTCAGACCAACGGCCCATCTAGTCCCATATCTTGTCTCCAACACTGGGCACCCCTTCTGGACATGGAGCAGGGCTGGGGAGAGCAATGGTCTCAAGTCACAGCAAGAGAAGTTTAGGTTAGGTATCAGGAAAAACTCTCTCACCAGAAGGCTAGTGAAGCACTGGAACAGGTTACCCAGAGAGGTTGTAGAATCTCCATCCTCGGAGGTTTTTAACACCCAACTAAACAAAGCCCTGGCTGGAATGGTCTAGTTGGGGATGGTCCTGCCTTGAGCAGAGGGGTGGACTATGTGACCTTTTGAGGTCCCTGCCAACCCTAACTTTCTATGATTCTCCCTGGAAGCAGCAGGGCCAGACCGCTTCAGGCTGTATTCTTCTTGCTGGCACTCAGGAGCTGCAGTCCTCCTGCTGAGATGATGTTCCTTCAGTAGCATCTAAGATCTTACTGCCAGCTCCACTCCCTCCTGGGTTTATGTTCAGTTTAAGGCCGGCCCACTCCCTAGTCTTGTGGCCCTGGTTGCCTCTGGCCACACCTGCCGCCTGCTCCTCTTCACCTGCCGGCCCTTAAAGCAGCAGGAACACCAAGCTTTCTGCTACACATCCCCATATGGGATTCCATGCTCTTTCTGTGTGTTGGCTTTCTCCCACTTTTTAATATAAAAAACTACTCTACAATATTTTAAATTTTTACTGCCAGCAGTCTGGCACTATTATATACCTCTATGGACATTCTGAAGTGATCTGGAGAGGAAGGTAAGGGGGTATATATGTTCATGCAATATTGAAGTGCTGCAAATCTGAAACACTTCATATTGGAGTGGGATTGGAGAATTCAAAAGATTACTTGCCCATATTCTGGGACTGCCAGGTTAAACGTGCTTATAGAAATATAAGGTTGTGTTATCTCCCTCCAACTTCTGCAACAGACCTACCTGGAGGTCTGTATAAGCGAAAAAACAAACAAACAAGATTTTGACCTTTGTGAAAAAGGATAATAAGGATTTTGACATTTGTATGTTTATACAACTCCACCTGTGTGAAAACCATGGGTAACCATTCTGCCTCATATGGGTAAAGAACAGATGGCAATTACTAAAAAGCACACACTGTATATCAATGTATTAATTACTAAATGCTACCTGCCAGATGTTCATCACAAGCTACTCTAGCTACTAAATTTCAGAGGGATTGGGCATTCCAAAGAAATGTATTTTAATATTAATTAACTTTAGATAAGAAATTGTTACTGATCTGAATCTGAAGTGCAAGCTTGAAATAACTGAACACTATTACCATCTGATAACAGTTTGATGGTCTACATTAGTAGCTAATAACCGTTAACTGTTTGATGGCCTGCATTGGTGATTTTAGATATGTTCATTGTGAAAAGCTGACTTGTGCCATAAAATCAACATCACAACTGGCACTCATTGACATCTTTATTGGCAGAGAAGTTACGGACTGGCAGCTGTGGTATCAGATAAACAATATTTTCAAGAACAAGCCTCACTAGCTAAGTCTTTTTAGTAAGAAGTGAAATATGAGATCGCTAATAAGATTTTTTAACCTGCTTGTAGTTCCTGAATTAATATCTTCAAACAGGTAAGAATTGTAAAGTAGAGCTAGCAGGGACCTCAAGACATCATCTAGTCCAACCTCCTGCCTGAAGCATCTTATGTAGGGATAGAACTTGCAACCTTGACATTATTAGTATTGTACTCGAACCAACTCAGCTAAAATGCCACTCAAATGGCTTCAGCAGTTCAATATCCACAAGCGATCTATGGCATAGGTTTCCAAGCATCGTTCTACTATGACTGAAAACAATGAACGGAAGGTTCATACTACTGATGTAAGCAGGATTAGTAACTTTACTGAAACTGTTTATGAATACCATGTTTTTAGAGCAAAGGAAACTGGAAGCTGCTTGTTCAAAATGTCATAGGGCAAACTAGTTAAGTGTGGCACCACTGATAAAAGGAGGTAATATGCTTATCATTTTCTGTCAGGCATACTACAAAATGCTACAACTCCTGCTTTTTTTCTAAAATCTAACCTCTTGGTGACCATAAATATGACTTGGCAAATGGTCCAGAGGTTGTGTTACGTGAACTTTGGCTTCTTTGTGATTCATGACAATTCAGGGGAACGCTGTCTGAAATAATCCAGTATTTAAGTCTTTTTTATTAGTGTTAAGTCTGTTCTTTTTGCTTGAATGTGTTTCAGCTGACAATGTTCTGAGGCAGGTGACTATTCGGTGTAAAGTCAAGTTACACAATAATTAAGAAGTTTGTACTGTGTATGACAGCTATAACACAGCAATCTGAGTCAACTAGGTTCATAGTAATTGTATAACAGAATTTAGATTCACTACTATTGCTCTGTTGTTCAAGTTCAAAAATCTGATGTAAACAAGGATCTCCTGAACAGCAGGAGCTACATGCACATGTCTACTCTGCAATTATCACAGTCATATACACAATCACACTACTGCTTGCATTAAAGACTTGTTAGATATGTAACCAGTATTTATCATAACAATCTGAATGCTTATTAAGAATTACAGATTTGGTTCCCATCAAGCTTTGTACCTACCCTGTATAGTTTTGCCCCCGCAGGGGTAGGCTATAGATTCTCCTTGATGGCTGTGATATTCTTGCAAACAGACTGGTGGTTTGTGACTCTGGTGTGATTGAACTGGCCATTACCATGGGTCTGCCCATTTAAACCTCCCCCTTTGCTATTTTCATTTTGTTTATTTTGCTTCCACAACCATACAATGGAAGCTCTTTCTTTCCTCTTACGATTATAATCTCCACTTCTGTCTTATTCTGCCCCTATCATTTTAGTATCTGACAATGCCTGTAGATGTGCAGGATGCTTGCTCTGACGTGCTGTAATTACAGCATGTCAGAGCAGACTTGACTGAGTTTGCTGGAGCGTGGTAATTACCATGCTCCAGCAGCTTCAGTATCTTGTGTATTCAGCATCCCCATATTTCAAAATGGTGATGGGGTGCTTCAACTAATGTCTGTCAAATGAGCTTTAGTTAAAATGCCCCTGCTGCCATTTTAAAGTGCAGGATGCTGAATACATGAGATGCTGTGGGCGCTTTAGAGTGGCTCTTGAGAGCTGCTCTAATGAAAGCGTCCCCTTCACCCCTGGAGCATGCGTAAAGATGTCCTGAGTGCTTCATTAGCTTGGAAGAGATGTAAAGTGTACCTTTCTTCACTGAACCAGAGATAAAAACAGCAAGGGCACATCCAGACTAGTGCAGACATGTGGTATGTGGCACTGCAGACCCATCTGCGGTACCACAGGCTGCATACACAGACACTCCCTGTGCTGCTACTTTGCAATGTGTTGGGGGGCGGGGGGGTGGGCGGTTAACCCTGGGAGATCCCAAGGTTACAAAAACCTACACCAAAAAACAGTGGGGCAGTGCACATGGCACCAGCATGTGCCGCCTAAAACACAAGCCTGGTCAGCTGAAGCTGAAGCCACACTGGTAACAAATGCAGCTCCCGGAGGCCCCCAGGTAAAGCCGTTGGAGCCTCCCCTACCTGTAGCATGGGCGCTCCCTAGAGACAAGCAGCAGCGGCACAAGTGCCACTGCTATTTGTCCCCAGGGAAATGCATGTTCCTGCCCATGGGAATGTGCCTTCGGTGCTTTGTTTTCTTTTTTCAGGCCTGGTGGTAACGACACACCTGGAAACTTTGTAGCTGGTTTCCAGTTCATCCTCCAATAAATGTTTTTATTTATTTTGCATAAATAATTAAAAGACAGGATCTTACACTTAGGGCACTCTTACAGAACTTGGCAGATAGGAATTCAAGTTACCTCAAGCAGAGGTAACAAACTGAAGCTGAGTGCTCCATATTCTGTGAGAATGCTGTAGTCAAAAGACTGATGATTAAAGGGAGAAAATACAAGCAACATTACATTCTTCTGTCATGTTTTTTAATCTATCTTTTACTTTATTTGCTTTTTATTGTCTAAAAAAGGAAGTATTCCACTTTGGATTGAATGCTGCATTGCTCAACACAAAACAAGTGTTTGTTTTTTAAGGAATGATTTTACTGCTGTGCCTCATGGGAAACTACCGGCCAAACAGGGAAAGATGGGATCAATGCTACAATTAAGAGTTGGTTCGGCAGTTTAGACTAAAAGGTGACTTATCTAACTAGAGGATGAGTTAACTACCCTGTTTAACATTTTTAGCAGTGGCTTCAGTACTGGAACTAGATGTAAACAAGGATCTCCTGAACAGCAGGAGCGACATGCACATGCCTACTCTGCATTTATCACAGTCACATACACAGCTGAGATCTGCAACCTACATGGTCCATCAGGGATGTGCAGGCAGTGGATCATGGCTCTGCCCCGGCTCCTTGCAGCAGTGACAGCATGGTCCAGAGTCAGGGCAGAAACGCAAATCATTTCCTGCATGTTTCTGTCCAGAGCGCACAGGCTGCAGATCACAGCTCTTCCCTGACTCTGGATCATGCTGTCACTGCCGCAAGATCCCAGCCCAGCTCCAGAGCAGTTTCCTCCCCTGCCATGCACCCTGCCAGAAGGGACGGAACTGGAGGCAGGGGAGGAGTGGGGACTCGGGAGGGTTATAGCCACCAAATTACCTGTAACCATCCCTCCCAGTGGTGCTGCTGCTGCTACCACCACTACGCATCCTGCACAGGCGGCAGCAGCTGAGCCCACCCTCAGCACAGCCTTTCCACCAGGAATTGGCTGGCATGCTGCTGCCTGGCAGTGCTGCTAGAGCTGGTGGCCATGGACACCCCAGCCCCACACTATCACAGCTGAAACTGGCCTCAGTCACATGGGCAGGGACTGCTGGGAAATGGAGTCCACTGCTGGCTGGATCTGGCCTGCAAGCCAGACTTTGCCCACCCCTGAGATAAGGGATACTGCCATTGTGGAAACAGGAAAATTGACATAATCTTGTAGAATGGACTACTAGGAATTAAATGAAGTTGAAAAGTACAAAATGCTAAGATGGGGTGCTCAGCCCCATGCCCATGGGACATATCCAGCCCACAGAACTGTGTCACCTAGTTCACGAGGCTCCCCAGAAATTTGGGGGCAGGGGAGTGGTGGCAGTGTTAATTGCTGGTCCCCTGATGGCAAACTTTAGGACCCATGGGGAGTCCTGCAAGCCAGAGACCATGCCCCTGCACACCAGATTACCAGCAAGGGACTGAGTCAACACATGACCAGATCTGGACTTGTGGGATTGGGCTTGTGCATGGTCAGTTTCAGCCATGCAGTGTCAGGTCAGTGCACGGGGTTGGGCTGGCATGTGACTGGACCTGGATGTATGGGATAAGGCTGGCCTGCTGGACTGCATCAGGGACTGATCAAGCAGGCCTGGCTAAGCCAAGTGCCTACATTACCACACCTGCCCCTGACCCCTGGCTAAGGAGAATACCTCAGTTCTCTGCAAATACATTGGCTGCTCTAAGCACCACTCAGCCCTTTTAAACATATTTGCAGACTGAGGCTGCAGACATCTTGGCACAGCCTCAGTCTGTGCCAGGCAAGCCTTGTGTACACTGCTGTTCATGGTCCTCCTGACTTCTGAACCAATTTTGGCTTTTCCTGAGCCTGGTCTCGGATCTCCCCTAAAACTTGGCTCTGCTCTCTGGTTTTCCTGGCATCCTGGCTTGCTTTGGCTTCCTTGACCCTGATCTTGGATCCTCCCTGGAACTTGGCACTTGTTCCATGACCCCTGGCTCCTGACTTTGGCTTGCATCTCAGACTACATTTTTCAGATCTCCCCTCTCAGCTCTGTTGACCCAGCCCTGACCCGATGCTCCAGTAACCTGTGTCCCTGCCCTGGTGACACTCCACTTGCCCCTTGGGGCCTATCCTTAGGCCCAGCTGCCTACATCCCTGTTGAATAATAAGTTTCTTGCAGTATGGAAGTCATCTGGCAGTCCTATGATTCAGGGCTTTTTCTGATCAATGGTTGAGGCCAGCAATTAACCCCAACTCCTGCCCATGAATGCTACCAATTTCCATCACATTATTTTAGAGTTTTTGGGTTGTTGTTGTTGATTTGTTTGTTTGTTTTTCTGGGAAAGGGCTTTCTTCTGAGGCTTTGGAACTTTGGCCACTATTAAGGCCAGGGATTTGGACTGGTATGCACTGACAGCCCTGCTAATATTTAGAAACCCTGAAGTTCCTGGCTAGAGGGTCTTGCTCTTCTATTCAGGGTCAGACCAACTGGCAGATTTGGAACTAGGAAGGAATTTTTCCTATATGGCAGATTGGCAGAGTATAGGGGTTTTTCCTTCCACTGTAGTGTGGAACACATTCTTTTTTCTTATAATCTTCTGAGTTTATATTAACTAGCTACTTTGCCACCGCAGTGGCAGGAAACTGGCAATGCCTTCATTTTCCCTGCTTTTACCAAAGGCATATCAAAAGGGTGGTGCTGATGTTTTGCAACTGTACCTGGTAGCTGTGTGTGAGGGTTTGAAGTGGCCTTTTTGGGGATTGCTTAAGCAAGCGATTGCCTGTGACTATAGGAAACTGGAATTAATATCCCAGGAGGTCCCTTATATTTGTTTCAGTCAGCAGGCAGAGCATTACTGTGGTTAATATTCATAACAAGAGACTGTATTTCTTTCTGCAAAAACACCTAACATAACTTTTGCCTTTAACTCGTTCCAAACTCTGCTCAAGGTTTTGATGGTTTGTCTTATCAACTATTTTGCTATCCCTGTTTCTCACCTGTCTTATGACTCTGTGACTCCAAGTCATTCATCTGTCCTTCACGTCAAGTTGCACTAAGACACCTGGGACTGGTACCTCGCTTATGCTAAGATTCTCCCTAATATTGATGTCTCCGTCTGTAGCTTTGCTGCTTCTATTTTACTCTGACCCTAAGCTATGGGAAACTGGGTAACAAATCACCGATGGAAGTTATGCAGCAGCTAAACTAGAAAAGTACTTGTTTCCTCAGTACTGCTCTGAGAGGAAGATGGCAGGAAGGAGAGAAGGAAGTATAGGTGACAAAGATCAACAACATGTAATGGTCTCTGCATTTCACACATAATACTCATAATTTTTTAAAATTCATATGTAATGGCTGCTTTGGATAAAGTTTTTATCTTGTTTTTTTACATGTAAACATTCTGTCTTGTTTCCAAATAAGCATGTGTTCTTGGTGCTGTCCCTTCTTTTTCTAGCACAAACTGGTACTCTTTTTCAGTTTCACCAAAGACTGAATATAATTTGGATTTAGCTACCTTATTATTCCCAAAACAGGGTTGAGACATTGCTTTAGCTTGCATAATCACCAACTGTACGATGTAAGTTCTGTGATTATAGAGTTGTAAACCACATGTGTATTTAAAAATTAATTTAAAAGTAATATCAAACAACATACGTAAAACATACCATAGTCTTTTAAAAATATATTCATGATATGACAAAGGACAAATTAAAATGTAATAAATATGATATTTAGGAAAAGAACATTTGTCAAACTAAATGGCTTATAATATTTATTCCAAGTATATACATCTATCAGGAGTTACTTTATAACATTTTAAGAAAAATAGTTTTGTAGAAATTTAAATATCCTGCATTACTGGGAACGACCAGATGCTACCCTGAAAGGGTGAGAACTAGAAACTGAAAGGGCATGTCTACACATGCATTAACATTTTTTAGTTAATGCGCATTAAATCTAGTACCTCCTGGCACCTATACATGACCACAGAGGCTGCTTCAACACACTGCAATTCTATTGTGTTATAGTAGATGCAATCTAGTCTGCTGGAGCATGGCAATTACCACACAGTAATTACCAGCAACCTTCAGTGTCTCATGTATCAGTGTCCCCATACTTAAAAATGGTAGGGAGGGCATTTGAACTAAAGCTTGTCAAACAAGCTTCAGTTCAAGGGTCCCTGCCACCATTTTTAACTGCGGGGATACTGATACAGAACACATGGCAGTGCTTTAATTAGAGCAGCTATCAGAGCTGCTTTAATTAAAGTGACACACAACCACCCCAGAACACATGTAAAACTGTCCTCCTTTGTGAAGTACAGTAAAAGTTCTGTTGACCGGCATCTTACAAGCCCGCAAACTATACTAACCAGCATGCCGGCTTGTAAGATAAAGTGAAACCAGAAGTGCCTACTGTGGCACATCTGGTTTCTCCGAGCCCCCAAGGCCTGGGGCAAAGCAGCCTGCATTGCCGAGCCCCCACAGCCTGGGGGCTATAACAGGCTGTGCAGGGTCCACCTCCCTGTCCAATGGAGCCAGTGGTGATACGGCAGGAGAGGCAAAGGGATGCCCCAGACGCAGTGGGGGAAGCAGTGGCTGGGGCTGCTCAATCAACTGCCATATTTTGTTATTCAGCATTCCCTATTCCCAGGGGATGCCAGATAACTAAGCTTTTACTGTACTAGGAAAATGTGCATTAGTCTGTTTTAATGCTCATTAACTAAAGAGCACAGGGCATTTATACATAACACGGCAGAATTTAATTCTTCCTAAATTGAAGCGGTGTTTTTTTAAAAACATCATTTAAATTTAGGGTGAAGTAAACCCCTGTGTCGTGTATATCCATGTCTGCCCTACCCTTACCTGTCTCTCCAGCGATGGGGAGAGGAGAGCGAGCTGCTGGCAGACAGAGCGGTCTCTGAGCTGCGGGGTGGAGGGGAGGGCTGGTGCTTCCCTCCATGGCAGCAGTGGCCCCCTCCCCCCTGCCAGGTGGCACCTGCCCACAGGCACCCAGTTCAGGCAGTCCCAGGGGGCTGTGCAGCTGTGGAGGGAAGCACTGGGCCTCTATGCAGTTCAGGCAGGCAGGCAGGCTTGGGAGGGGGGAAGGGAAGAAAAAGATCAGGCTCGTTGCTTTTTTTTTCCTTTTGTGGAGTCTGCCTTCCCAGGCTGCTGCTGGGCTGCCTGTACAGTCCCTAAACCGCACTGAGCCTGGTGCTTTCCTACCCTACAGCTGTGGAAGGAACTAAAACTCCTCAGGTGTGTTAGTCTGTAGTGCTCCAAAGTCATTTGCTGCATCTCAAAGTCATTTAAGGTGCATTACACTGCCAAATATGCTACAGCAGCTGGAATGAATGCACTATACACTGCCGAATGTGCAAACAGTAATGCCATTAAAGTGGTGGAAAAGGCATGTAACCTACTTTCAACTTGCTTTAAAGTGTTGCCTGCAAACGCCCACAGTTTTCAAGTGACATTCAATATGCATTAGTCTATTTAATGCTCATTAACTCAATAGTACTTTTTGTGATGCTTTAATGCACATTAGAACAGGATAATGCACATTAAAGCACATGTGTAGATGCACCCAAATTAACTAAGCCAAATCCCACATCCAAGGTAGCTAAAATGCAAACTGCAAACTAGTTATAGAAAATCAAAGCTTGGAAAAAATGCCTTCATTTACTGTTCATCCTATGTTAGAATATTAAAACTAAAATTGTTAAGAACTATCTAGTTTTCATCATTTGCAGGAAAGAGTGTCCTTTTAACTATCAGAGACCCACAAGCATGCAATTAAAATAAAACAAAATGTTAGTGCAACTAGGACTAAGTACTCACCCCCTTCTCCTGATCCAGAACCATTATCTGAAAGGGAAATAAAAGCAAAAATAAAAACATTGTTACCAGAATACCTGTCTGTTTAATAGTTTTCTCATTTTGAAAACATGAGGAGCCAAATATACAAGCAAGGTCTCCCACCACATCAAACATTACTAATAGAATTTGTCCAGTCTTATCATCTACTATTTTCCTTATCTGCCAGGGTAAATTTCTCTAAAATCAATAGCTTAAAGGATAAGCACTCCCAAGTTTTTAAACTAAAAAAAAAATGCAAGCTTTCCAGCCTGATTTTTATACCTTTTACTTCTGAGAAACAGTTTTACTTTAGTTAAGGGTGCTGCACATATTGCATGGCTCTGGGGGCATGTTTCCAGTGGGTTCTTGGCAAGACCTGGGAGGAATGCTCCCAAGCATGACCCAACTGCATGCTCCGAAATCAAAAGCAGGCTGGTGGAGCTAATCTGACAGTTGTTTCCTCACTGCTGCTCCCAAGACTCTGGGCTCCAGTGTGCTTGAGAGTCACTTCTGGGGACAACCATATGCCAGCTTCAGGTTTGACATGTCTGAGCCGGAGTGGCCAAATCATACTCAAGAATGTCCTTCCTGGGACACACCAGGAGCACAGTACAGACATACCAGAAGTAGCCCAAGGAGGTAATGTTGCTGAGGATAGGTTCTTTACTGAAGAGCTGATTCAGGCCATCGACACAAGAAGAAGGCCATTCAAGCTGCATAATTACTAAACTTGCAACCACAGTGCCGGGATTACCAAGTGATGAGTTATACTCACATCAGCTGCTACCTTTAGTTGTCCCTCATTGCATTACTAGCCCAAGTGTCAACAGTATTTGATCTTCAAATTATGCAACAGGCCAACTTGCTCAACTTTAAGGATCACCTAATTCAAGTTATGGATTTTTGTATATGGACAAAAACAGGTTAGAGGCAACACTATGCTTCCAACTAACACTATAATTACAAGTCCTCGGGCACACAAATGCTCCTATATTCTTGCTCCTGTAGGGGCAGAAGAGAAGAGTAATTTATTACAGAGTCTGTTCCATCAGTAAATTGACATTTAGATGGTCTATGCCAACAGTAAATTAAATGGATTTCTGTTCCTGGACCTTTCTTCTGGAAGTATTGTGTAGGTTTCCATTGAGGACAAGGACTGCAAGGTCAGAGATGAAGTAGTTATTCTGTGAGAAGTATTCTACTGGTGATCAGGCGTTTGTCCCTTATTATTTTTCTATGACAGTTCTTTCTAATAATGGGCAGGATTCACCAACATGATTTCCATGAGGATATTTTGGGCAGATTCACATTTCATTTTAGATATCCAAATGGCACTTACTGTGAAGAGGGACTGGATAAAAATACAATACTTAATGGAGGGAAGGAGCTTGAGCGGGGAGAAGGCTAGTTAAGGAGCAGTTCCTTTAAGATAGAAAAACCCTGGTATGGCGAGCAGAGAGAACGAGGAGTGATAAATGGCTCGAGAGAGGGGAAAAAAAAGACTGCTGAGGCAGGAGAATCCTGGGATCCGGTCCTGCATGCTGGAGAAGACAGGACCCAAGGTAAGCGAACTGGGAGTCACCAGTGAACTACGTTGATTCTTAGGATACTCAGAAAAGAAAGGAACGTCATCAGAAACAACGAGAAGGAGGGAACAGCAGCTGTTTGTTTGGTCACAAAAAGGTTGAGTTTATCATTGTTTTTTTTCCCTTTACTTTCTTTCTTTTATTGGACATTAAGTGGGGGCAATCATGCTCCAGGGATATTTGAGGGGAAAAGAAGCCTGAGTCACAGCTAATTTCCTACCCTTAAAGAAAAGAAGCAGAAATGCCGAGACGGGGTAAACTAAGATCCTGACAGGAGATAAAAGATTTAAAAAAAAAGGGGGACAGAGAAAAGTAAAGTTCCCAGTCATGTTTAAATGGTTCAGTTATTTTTATACTAAATGGTATATTGCTTAAGACTATATTTAATAAAGGATTGCAGAAGGGAAAACCAAAACTTATATGAAACTGTAAATTAACCACACTTACCTAGCCACAAAATTGCCATATTTGGCACTTTTCACACCATTTGTGATGTCACTGCATGTACAGTATGGATGTGTAAGCAGGTACACAGGGCACTATGTTCTGTGCCCATGTGCAGCTTAAGCATCCACACAACATGTAGAGTAGGATCCCAAATCATGCAGAAGTGCCAAAACTGGCATTTATGTGGGTAGGTGCCATTTGGGTGTCCAAAGTGAAATAGAATTCTGTCCTTGGCTCACTAGATAAGTATATCATGTTTTGTAGTAGGCAGCACAGGAGCCACAGATTCTATTGGTTTTGTTGTGGGGAGCACCAATTATGGTGATAGTGGAGATGTGTTGGAAGGTTTTGTATTTGTTGCTTAGGGAGAACATGACCCTGCTTGGTGTTTATTGATCAGAGAACCATTTGATGATGAGTTTGGCAAGGTTGTGCGGAGGTAGAAAGAGTTGGCTGCTGTGACTGCAGAGCTGCTGGCCATTAACCTTCAAAACTCATGGTGACTGGGGAGGTCCCGGATGATTGAAAAGGGGCAAATATAGTGCCCATCTTTAAGAAACAGAAGGAGGAACTACAGACCAATCAGCCTCACCTCAGTACCTGGAAAAATCATGGAGCAGGTCCTCAGGGAATCTATTTCTAAGCACTTGGAGAAGGTGATTAGGAACAGTCAGCATGGATTCACGAAGAGCGACGTATGCCTGACCAATCTGATTGCCTTCTATGATGAAATGACTGGCTCTGTAGATGTGGGAAGAGTAGTGGATGTGATATGCCTTGACTTTAGCAAAGCTTTTGATAAGGCCTCCCACAACTTTCTTACAAGCAAGCTAAGGAAGTACAGGCTGGATAAATGGATTGTAAAATGGATAAAAAAACCTAGCAGGATTGTTAGGCTCAGAAGTTAGTAATCAATGGCTCGATGTCTAGATAGCAGCTGGTATCGAGTGGAGTGCCCCAGCGGTCAGCCCTGGAGCCAGTTTTGTTCAATATCTTTATCAATGACCTGGAAGATGAGATGGAGTGCACCCTCTATGATTTTGCAGATGACAACAAACTAGGGGGAGTAGTAGATGCACTGGAGGGCAGGGCTAGGATTCAGAGAGACTTTGACAAATTAGAGGACTGCACTAAAAGAAATCTCATGAGGTTCAATAAGGACAAGTGCAAAGTCCTGCACTTAAGAAGGAACAATCCCATGTACCACTACAGGCTGGGGACTGACTGGCTAAGCAGCAGCTCTGCAGAAAAAGAGTTGGGGGTTACAGTGGACAATAAGCTGGATAGGAGCCAACAGCGTGCCCTTGTTGCCAAGAAGGTGAACAGCACACTGGGCTGCATTAATAGGAGCTTAGCCAGCAGATTCCCCTCTGTTCTACACTGATGAAGCCATATCTGGAGTCCTGTGTCCAGTTTTGGGCCTCCCATTACAGAAAGGATGTGGATAAGTTTGAGAGAGTCCAGTGGAGGGCAACCAAAATGGTGAGCGGGCTGGGACACATGACATATGAACAGGGACCTAACGCAAGGTTTTATTGATATAGTTACAATTTACAAGTAATTTGGAAGCCTATCAGTGCCTTAATCACTATAATAAAATAAATTCTAAAAGCCTAGACATTTTTCATTCCATTTTTTTCATTCTTTTTATCATGGAAAATCAGAGCTCCCCTTGCCCCCTTAGCTCACAGAATCCAGGTTCAAGCCCCTCACTCCCAAGCCACCCAGCCCTGATGGTGCTTCTCACGCCCCTCCACCAACCCACTGGCTCTGCTGGTGCCCCTCCCACACCAAATCCCACACACAGTTCCCTGCCTCTCCCCTAGCCCTGCCAAAGGGGGCTCCCAGCTGCCAGGGCTATGAGGCCAAGGATCTGGGTCTGCAGCCCCATGTCCCCTGCAGCAGCAGCTGAGCCCGAGATGCTGCCTGCAGGAGGCAGTGGCTGCTGCAGTGGAACCAAGCCTGGCTCTCTACCACTCTCCCACCCCACATGGGCAGCACAGCTGGACCAGAGCCCACGGGTAGGGTGGGTGTGGGCTGCCTATTGCGGGTTTGGGTGTGGTGGGGACCCAGCTCTTCACCTCTGCACACAGTTCTGGGGGCCAGAGGGACCTGTGCTCCCCAGATCTATGAATGGGGTGGAAGCAGTTGCAGGCTGCCTGCTGAGGGCTTGGGCTCCCTGCCCTGCTGCCTTCACAGCCCAGTGGCCAGGCCCCAGTGCAACAGGGCAGAATGGGGTGCCCATGCTGCTACAGGGTGGGCAGGGAACACATCAACAGGGCAACACAGGGATTGCAGCAGCAAGGAGCTTCCCTGCCCAGTCCCACTTTGTCCTGCTGTGCCAGGTCCTGCCTGCTGGACTGCAGGGGCCCCTAGGAAGGCAGCAGGGAAGGGAGCCCAAGCCTGCAAGAGGCAACCCACACCTGCTACTGCCCTCTCATAGATCTGTGGGTCATGGGTTCCCCCTGCCCTCGCCAGCTCTACTCCCTCACCGCTTGAACAAGCCGTCCACAACCCCAACCCACTCCCTATTGGGGCCCTATGGTCATGCATTCCAGCCCTGGTCCCCAAGCCCAATGTACCGCCTGGCTAGGCAGCAGCCACCGCCACAGCCCTGCCCAACTCACTCCCTCTCTCCCTATGGGGGCCTCAATTCCCTTCCCTCCCCTCTCCCCACAGCCAGACCTACATGCAGGAGCTGCTCTCCAGGCTGCCTGGCAGCCATGTGCATATACATGCACATAGCACCCCCTGCCTGCTTGCCCTCCTCCAGCCACCTCCCAGCCACCTGCAAGCTGGAACTCCGCCAGCAAGCTCTTTGCAAAAGTGCAAAAGCTGATTGTTTCTCCATTACCTGAGAAAAACACAGATTTCTCATTTTAAAAGGTGAAATCTGCATTTTGCTTCATTTTTCTACAGGAAACAGAAAACCTGGATCCCTGCTTATGAGACAAGGCTGAGGGTACTGTGCTTATTTAGTCTGGAGAAGAGAAGACTGAGAGGGGATTTAATAGCAGCCTTCAAAAACCTGAAGGGGGGGTTCCAAAGAGGATGGAGCTAGACTGTTCTCAGTGGTAGCAGATGACAGAACAAGGAGCAATGGTATCAAGTTGCAGCACAGGAGGTTTAGGTTAGATATTAGGAAAAACTTTCTTACCAGGAGGGTAGTAAATTACTGGAACAGGTTACCCATAGTGGGTGTGGAATCTTCATCCTTGGACGTTTTTAAGACCCTAGACAAAGCCTTGGCTGGAATGATCTAGTTGGGGATGGTCCTGCTTTGAGCAGGGCGTTGAGGTGACCTCCTAAGGTCCCTTCCAATCCTAATTTTCTGATTCTATGAGCAGAAGCATGTGGGACAAGTAGATGTGTTCCGCACACCTCTGTTTCTGGAAGATGCCATGCAGGGCTGGGCCATGAAGAGTTAAAACACAAGTGGGCACTCCTGCTTGCTTTAGTTTTATCATATAACTGTAATGGAGGCAACAACATGTGCCACATCCTTTCCTAACCTGGCTGTGCATGAGGAATGCAGGACATTTATCTGGCTATAGCAGCAGTGCCTGCATGACAGCAACCTTGAGAGGGGTTTCGTACCACTCCACCCTAGTTGAGAACCAGTGGCATAAATACTCTTTCCTTTGGCATCTGCTCTGTACCATTGTAAGGTAGAGGACATGGGACTAGATGGAACTGCGGTTGACTCACTATATAGCATCTCCTTCTGTTCAAGTACTGTCTTCATATTTGTATTCTGATTCTGCTTAACGTTCCTACAGAGATGCAATGGACACCTTACAAACTGAATACCTCCCATGGTATTTTCAGGGAAGTGTCACAGTTTTCCTCTTTTCTACGTTTGGTCTCAGCATGGATGGGTTTTGGAAACTGCTACAAACTATTCACTGGATTCTGCATCTCAATCTTAGGATCCCTTTATTTAGGACTCTGAGAGGACAGTGGGGTGGATCCATTTCTTGTTATCTCAGCTCTCAGGACTCAGAAGACTACTAGCTGTAGCTATACAATGTTTTATATCAGGTGTGCCACTTCACTAGAATCTCTGTCAGGATTGGGAATAATACCAGAACTGTTTTATCAGGGCAACCAAATGAAAGCAAATATTCTTGTTGTTTCTGAATTTGGGCTAAGTTTTCTACAAGAAAAGACTCCTTGGACATCTCAATATGCATAGCAACTAATTAGTATCTCAGAGACCAGTCCTTTTCAAGACAGTTCTCAGGTGATCTCCATCTAACAATAATAAACAGAAGAACCCTACTGCCAAAAGGAAAACCGCTCAAATGAAGAGTGAGGCAGCAAAAATATCTCTGTTTTGAATCTGAAAATTCAAGTTTTTTAACAGTGACTCTGACTAAACTGTCTGTCTGAACCACTTCTCCCTGGGGCTTCATAAACACATCAAAATGGGCTTGCATATACACAACAGGGCAGACTTCTTTTGCAAGTCATATTTTTGCATAAAAATCAATAGATGACATACAAGACCCATGTGAGAAGCAAGGATATAAACCAAGGATTACCATCCCAGGCAAGTAGCTTAACTGCTAGGCCACAGGGTCATCCTCCCTCTTGGGTTCTCTTTCCAGCCCAATGTGCCTTGAATTCTTTTTCTGCACAAGGATCAGTTTCAAAAGGAAAGATGAAAGTCTCCCTTATAGATTGGTCTCTAATTCATTATCTTGAATAATGCAAGCCAACCATGCTCTGTTCCTGTTCCAGGCTCTTTTAGCCTGATTTTTTCTTAAGTATAAAAAAACTCCAGTTGAGTCAAAATGAAAAAATCCTCCAACCTTCTTACCCCAAGGAAGGGGGAGGGATGGGAAGGAGGACATGTTGGAGAGGAATCAATATGGTTTTGTCAGTGGGAGATCAAGCCTCCCCAGTCTACTAGAGTTCTTTAAGGATGTCAATAAGGTGATCCAGTTGACGCAGTATATCAATTCGGCCAAATCTGAATCTGAAGATTTAATTCTGATTCACAGAATCAGTGATTCGGCCATAGACACAGCTTTATATATTTTTTCTACATACCTTGAGGTACCAAAAGCAACCTGTAAGTGCTGCAATGGTGGGATGGATGGCGTATCCCACAGGAACACAGGGGAGCACCAGCGTGCTCAGTGGCAGACCCAGAAATGAACTAGAAGTACTTCTGTTCACTTCCAGGTCTGCTGCTGGGTGTGCTGGGGTACACACCGCTCTCATGGGATGCTCCATCTGCCCCACCATCTCAGCGTTCATAAGCCACTCTCAGTACCTTGAGGTATGTAGAAAAAAACATATAAATGTAGGTCTATGGCTGAATCATCGAATCTGTCTAGAATCCAACTAGATTCGGAGAGATTAATGGACCACCTGATTCAATTCAGAGTCAGAGATTCAGCTGCTGAATTGGGCCAAATCTCCCCTGAATTGAATCAGTCACCCAAGTTTCACACAACCTGACTAGTCAGTTTAGAAAAAAGGTGCTTGAGGGAGGGACATAATAAGGTTTTACAAAATACTAAATAGCAAAGAAAAGCAAAAAGTGATTTATTATTTACTATCTCTCATAAAACAAGAACTGAGGTCATCAAATGAAACTAGTAGGATGTAAAATTAAAATTAACAAAAAGGAGTTATTTTTCGCACAACATGTAGTTAAAGTGTGGAACCCATTGCCACAAGATGCTGTGCCAGTCTCAAAAAGGGACTGGACACATTCTTTGAGGAAAGGTGCATCAGTAATTACTGAGCATGGCAGTTCAGGGTACAGTTTCTGAATCAGAACTTCCAAGACCCTAAATGCTAGAGGCTGCAAGTGGGAGAGGAACAGTGGAAAAAAACCCGTGATCATACTCTTGTTCACTTTCTCTTTCAGCATCCACTCTCTGCCACTATTATATAGGATACTAAGCAAGATGGACCCATGTTCTGACCCACTAAGTGGCAGTTTTTATGTATATTAAACATCTAAGGCCTGGATTATTCCTTCAGGATACAGCCAGGATTCTTCTTCGCAGCTGGTACTTGTGAGGCAGAAATCAGCTGTTACAAAGGAACCTTCCATAAAATGGTCAACATTAGTAAAGATGTGTGCAGAGTGGAACTGAAATTCCTGGAACTGTTTTTGACATTTCTCTACATTAAGGTTTTAATATCAGATATAAGGATCCTGCTCCATAAATGGAAGGGGAAACTTCCCCTGAATCACTTGCAAATTGTTCCACTCATCACAAAATCCAGTGAGGGCTTTTAACTTTAGCTCTTACACAATGCAGATTAATTCCTTCTCTTCCCCATGCAGGTGGCATGGTTCCACTGCAATACTAAATACAGATGAGCACGGGATCTAGTAGTTTAAGAAGAATAAGGAAAAAGCACAATTCAGTTCAGTCCTCCAGCCAATGTGCAAACCAAAACAGCAAACCTTGATTACCTGCCGTTCATGCAGCAGTGAGGTTAGCAATACAGAAGGACGTCTGTTAAGAAGCGTGCCAATTTAGCTCCCAGGAACTCCCAGCAGCAACAGCTTAATCCTCTTCCAGCTGGGTTTATAGCCCCACCCACGAAGAGCACCCGGGCTTACTGGCAATTACCCTTGATTTTCATATGCTTCAGGAGCTTCCTGGGAGGAATGCTGACAAGTCTAATTGCCAGCAGCTGTAGGGGATCCAGTTGCTGCTGACAAGGGTTTAACCTTTGGCTTGCCAGCCAACATATCCAGAACATCCCTTCTGTTACACATCTGTAAAAGACTTTTGAAATCATTTGATCCAAAAGTGTGTAATACAGTAGCATTTATTTTGCTAAATTATAGCTTCTGACAAGAAGTACAGATGGTTAGAAGATTAACGCCAACATACATTCACAAGGCATATTTTTGTAAGCCTGTTTCTTACCCTCAAGTAAATTACTTCTTAATAATAACAAGCAGACAATGCATTTAGCAAATCCTCCTCTTAGCCTGGCTAAAATAACTCATTCCCCTTTCTAGGGGTTGGCGGGGGGGAGGGGGAGGCTCTCTAATAACAACATAGCAAGCAAAATTTTGGTCAGTTATCAGAAAAAGGAAATAAACTTTCCAGAATATATTGATGGTTTAGTGAGGAGAAACATGTAACAAGAGTTCTTTTCATATTTTAAACTATTTGCTTGAATCCAAAGTAAATTCTCCCCCTCCCCGCCCATTCAACATGGGGAAAAAAGCCCTTCATCTTGGGTTTCAGTTCAAGGCAAGGAAGCAGCTGACTGTTGTGGTTCCAGCTCCAGCCCTGACCAGGATTTAGGGTAAGAGTTAGGGCTGCGTGAAACTTTGGTCCCTGATTCAATTCAGCGGAGATTTGGCCCAATTCAGTGGCCGAATATCCAAATCCAAATTGAATCAGAGGACCTTTTAATGTCTCCAAATCAAATCAGAATCCTCCAAATCGATTCAGAAAGATTTGGACACAGACACAGCTTTAATGTTTTTTCTACATACCTCTAGGTAGCAAGTGGCTTGTGAATGCTGCGATGCTAGGGCACATGGAGTGTGCCACAGAAGTGTGGGGGGCTCCCCAACATGCTCAGCAGCAGACCTGGAAGTGGACCAGAAACACTTCCAGTTCACTTCTGGGTCCACCGGGGAGCGTGTGGGTGCCCCCCCCACCCCAGCTTGGCAACTGGTGCCTTCTGGGTCTGGGGGGACAGAAGGGGGCACCCGGGCTCCCCCTGTGACTGATCACTGAGCCAGGGGCATGCAGGGGGGCCCCCTGTGCGCTTCTAGGTAGACCTGGAAGTAGTTCTGGTCCACTTCTGGGTTTACCACTAAGCACATGGAGGCCCCCCCCCGTGGGATGCTCCATGCACCCCAGCACTGCAGTGATCACAAGCCACACTAGTACATTGAGATATGTAGAAAAAAACTTTAAAAACTGGGTCTGTTTGAATCTCCGAATCAGCATCGAATCTTCAGATTTGGATTTGGTCAAATTGAATCAGGACAGTGATCTGAATCAACAAATCGAATCAGTGTCCCTGATTCACTCCAAATCCAAATCAAATAGGGCCCGTTTTACACACCCCTAGTAAAAGTCAGAGCCTTAGCCACTGCCCCCTGTGCCACCTGCCCCTCAGAGTCTCTGCCCTGCCTATATCCTGCCGCCCCCGCACCTCTAGTTTACCCTCAGTCCTGGCTCTGACTGAGCCTCTGACTCAGCTCTGACCTGAGGCATGCAGGATACAGTGGCTCTGGCTACCACTCAGCCTGGCATCAGTGGTAGTAGCAGCTCTGGTCCCTGCTCTGGCTCTCATCCTCGGGCCAGGACCACCACCACTGCAACCAGGCCCAGGGCAAAGTGGGGCCAGAGCTGAAGCTGTGACTGAGGGTAAATGGTGGCTAGGGAGGGCTGGCAGGGGGACAGATTTAAGACTACCCTTCAATAATTAGCTTCTATATGTGGAACTTTATAACATTTATACATTTTCCATGTTAGAAGCTAATTATTAGGTGTCATCTTAAATTCAAAGTCATCTTGGATTCAGGTAATTATGGTACTAGTCCAGAAATGAGCTTCCCAGAATTTCCTCCTTAAAGCTAAGAATGGATTAAATTAAGCTGCTCATTATATTTCTTTTCAGCACAATATGTTCTACTAATTATGCTTCCATGTGAATCTCCTACAGGAACAACCACATACTGTAAAAACCTGTGCATTCAGGTTTCATAATAAGAGTTTGATTACTTCAAACTGCGGAATACCAGTTTAAATTAAAAGAAGTCTTGGGAGACTCTTTGTTCACTACAGTGAATTGTGTCATGCAGGGAAAAACCAGAAACTAAAAAAGGTACATCTAACAGAAAAATATTATTTGCTTTTAATTATGAATATAGGATGTTGTTTTCAGTTTAGTTGTCCCAATAAAAGGAACAATAGACTGTTCCCTCCAATAAATGTTATAATCTGAAAAACTCAAATTAAAAATGTACCAAAATATCAAAAATATCAGCAATCAAGTGACTGTGTGTGATTTTTTTTGTGTGCAAACAGTACAAATCTGAGAGAAGTCCAAATCGTGACAAAATATGTGATATACCAGTGAACATGAACATATATACAAGTTAAAATAAATAAAAATGAAATCTCTCATTTTTCATCTTCAGGACTCCAAAATGCAAACTGGAAAAACGACTACTACCCATAAAGACAGAAAACAAATATAAAATTGATGAGCATACTCTGAAACATTTCAAACATCAGAAGGAAATCTGTCTCTTTGTTCCAAATGCTCTGTTTTAGAGGCACTTGAGCTGATCTAGACAATTCAAGAATACCCTTGCTGCAGGGTAATTCACAGGTGGCGTTGAGAAAGTTTAAACAGTGCATATGACCTTGCGTCAGCACATTTGAGAGATGTTCAATATTTCTAAACTGATCACAGATTTAGGGAAGTATTTATTTGTCTACGACCAGCCACAGATCTGACCGATTCCTTTGTGGATTTTAAAAAAACATCACTTTCATTAGCCATGAGAGATAAGTTTATAAAAACTTATTTATTATGTCCTTCATTCTTAATCTTATACTGAAGTTTTATGGAAGAGGTACACTGAACTGGATTTTACACACTTCTTTAATTTGCTTCAAATTTTCAAACATGGGTTCTTACATGTAATGCATGAATTTCATTAGATGTTTATCATCCATAATTATTCCCACTATTTCAATAAGAGCTATGAATGCTGAACATCTCTATAGACATGGATGTTTGTAAATATTGCTTTTACATTACAATTTGCTCTCAATATTAGGATGTGCTGCTTCACATACAGTCATCCATAGCCTCATAGCTACAATTAACATTATATTCCCTAATACACAATTTTGAATCTGAAGTCCTGCAAAAGCATTCCAAGATTTGCTATTTTCTGATTCTGTTTACTTTAAGATCTGACAATTTAAAGAACACATGTATATTAGAATGTTGGTTTACCATTTATCCTTGCAAAACAAGGAAAATATAAATGTGTTGCTAAGTAAATCCATGCCTTTACAGATCTGGTTTGATCTATTAATTAAAATCTTATCTAACAAGACATAGGTATTAAAAGCCTGACAAAAACTTATTATGTGTCTTTACCAATTCTGTGGTATAGGCCTGAACAGTTAAGTTCACAATAGAAAGCAATGGTCATATTCCAGTGAAGTTAGTAAAAACCAGTGTGATGCCAGAATCATGTATATATGTAATCAAAATAAGGATGTATTCTCAGTACCTTCTGGTCCATGGTCATGCCTTGAATTACTACTGTGCAAGCAGTTATGAAGTGATCCTGCATTTATTTCCTGAATTGTCTGCTTTATGTAGGTTTTTAAGAAATGGAAATGGATGTAAGGAATCCTCTCAGATTATTAACCAGTATTAACCAGTGAATCATACCTTAAATTGTGATGCAGTAGTAATCAGTTAATCATGTCTTAAGTTGTGGCACAGCCACATGTTCAATCAATTAATGGCGTGATAAAACAAGCAATAAACCACAAAGTTATTCTACTAAAAATGTGTAATAACTTTGTGGCTTGTTTGTCTCATGCCATTAATTGAATATGTGGCTAGGTGCTCCCCTGTGGCTGGCAGCAACATCAACTGAGGGGCTCCCAGCCACAAGAGCACATCACCTGCTGCCAGTCCCACATCTGATAAGGCTCTCAACAGCAGCAGCATTCCTTGCATGCAGATGAGGCTGTTCACAGGGAGGTAGCAGTCCTTGTGTTGTCTCCACTGCGAGCCCCACAGCTGACAGGGCTCACAGGAGGGCAGCATGAATAACGTAGCCACCACTGTGGGCCTTATCATCAGCTCTGGGCTTGCAGGGGTGGGGGGCAGCATGGGGAATGCTATAAGCCCCATCAGCTGCAGGGCACTCAGCAGTGGGAACCTGGGATCAGTCTTGGGCTCCCCCTCCAGTGGCAATAAGATGTGATAAGATTGGATGCTGGCTCCCACAATCATGCCTCTTGTCATGCATCTGTGGCATGGCAGGTGGTGTGATTGTATGGATCTCACATCAGATTCTATTAGGATTTCTGCAAAATGTGACTGTGGCAATCCTGATCAAACTATGGACCACATAACAACACTCTGCACTTTATATAAATATTATGGTGATATTGCAGAGATACATTCCCTTTCCTCAACAGTATTAGACTGGTTAACTAACCTTAAACTGGACTTATAATTGTTGCTTTAAGTCAGCCATACAAAAGATAATCAGATCCTAACATGCCTTTACCTGAACATCTAGAGGAGCCCTTGTACACAGAAATCTAAGGTTGTGCATGCCTTGAAATGAACCCGATATAACTTGGTGCTTCTAATTCCTACATACTTTACTAAGGCTGTTTCAGTGCTCCAAGTCTTCTTTTCTCATCTCTGCCTTTCACTCTCAGATGCTCACTATCAGCAAAGACTGTAGGGTGTTGGGAGAAAGAATTTACATTTGTCAGAGTTAAGTACCTTTCTCTTGAGTGAGATAAGGGCAACACTGATGACTGCTTCTCAGTTAAGGCTGCAAAAATGAAAGGCACTGGACTGTGGAAGGACCTTTTCACAGCCTGTTGTTATTATGGCCAAAGGGTCCTTGGCTGCCATCAGGAGTGGAGCCAGAGAAGCTGCAGTGGCATGGGTGCGCCTTCCCTTTCCAACCAGGCCACTGAACAGCAGCCAGGGACTTAAGTCTTGAAGAAGGTAAATATTCCTCCCTTCCCTTCCCCTCTGTGGTTAAAGGATGTCTTCTCCCCTCCCTTCCCTTCCTCTCCCCGCCTCTTCCCTCTCCTGCAGGGGCTGTACTGAGCCTGGGACTGTCAGGCCAGCTTCCCAGGATGTTCCTGACCAGCCTTAGAGCAGGCACAGAGGGTAGGAATGTGCCCCACTACCATTGCTGCAGTCCCAGGTGAGCACAGCCCACACTCAGGTGGCCATTAGTCCTGTTTTATACTGGACTGTCCTTTTTTAAATGCTTTGTCTTCTATATATTTCTGAATTAGGAATGGATTGCAAAAAGTCTTGTTTTTCAGTTCATTGGTGGAAATACATGTTAATCATTTGACCTTGTGATTCTATTGGCTGTGCCTAGAGTTAGGGCAGTGCACAGCCAGGCGGAGCAGGGTTTCAAGCCAACCAGTGAGGGGTGGGGTGGCCCCACACCTTGCTGCTGATTGGCAAAGGGGACTTGTGGCCCCACCCTCACTGCTGATCAGCCACGGAGGCAGCAGCCCCATCCCTCACTACTGACTGGCCAAGGGAGAACGCCCCTAACCAAAGGGATGTCTTGTATTCTGGGGATGTGTCAGTGACCATCTTAGCTCTTGTGCAGTCCAGGTGGAAGGCACATGAGCTTCCCTCACTCCAGGAGGGCACAGAAACTGACAGCAGCGGCCAGGAGAGAGCAGGGGAATAGGAAGGGGTAGAGTGGGGAGGAAAGAGGCAGGGACATACCGCTGAGCACTGGGCGGGGGGGGAGGAGAAGGGAAATGGGGAATACTTACCTTCCCTGGGGATTAAGTCAGGGGTAGGCAAAATGCAGTCTACAGGCCAGATGCAGCCCACCAGGCATTCTGTCTGGCCTGTGGGGCCCCTAAAAAATTTAGAAAATTTAATATTCATCTGCCCCTGCCTGCCTGTCATGAGGACCTTGATGGCTTGCCAAAACTCAGTAAGTGGCCCTTTGCCCAAAATAATTGCCCACCCCTGGCTTAAGTCCTTGCCTGCTCCTCCTGCAGTGTTGTCTGCAGGGAAGGAAGCTGGGAGTGAGGGATGCAATCACCCCTGCAACAATGGTCCCTGCGACTGCATCCTCCTTTCTAAAATCCTGGATCTGTTTCTAGCTGCCATGTAAGCTTTCACTTGCTTGGTTGTATTCAGAAGTGAAGCTTTAGTAGAACTCTGTGTCAAGCCCTCACACATAGAAACAATGTGAGGACATTTTACACAGGCTGCTCCCCTGAAGAGTATGACAAAGGCACCGGATGACAACACAACCAAGATTCTCAAAGAAAAGTTTCCACCCAGGACTTAGATTCTCCTGTCAGCAGAAACTGTAAAACTGCAGAACTGAAGATCTGAATGAGGTATTTGACTGAAATGTTCTCGGCTATGGGACTTCGATTGTTTGTAATCTGCAAAGCATTGAAAATGGAGTTTACTTGTTTATTTAGATATAGGTGCCTCTGTTCCATTTAGTAATTTTGAATTATTTGAATTAAAATTATGGCCAAGTGATTTTTGGGGGGCAAACAATTTATTCATCAAAATATGCAATATCTGGCCAACTGGAACAATTCATGAATCAAGGCTAAATTAGATAAATAGTTTAGACTGAATAAAATGAAGAAAATTGTCAACAAAGTTCAAATGTTTCTTCTGAGCATGTACTAACTAACTAGCTCCCTGACATTGCACCACTTCTTCCCTCACTGTGGGGCCCTCTATCTGCCCCCTGATGCCTCTTTCCCCACACAGACTTACTGGCAGGGTGCTGCTCTCCAAGCTGCCCAGCTGTATTCTCCTGGCCAGGTGCATGCATACAGCTATGCACATGCATGCAGCACTTATCGGTGACATTATCGGCTATACCAGCCAAAAAAAGGCCAATAGCTGATAATGTTAATTTTCCTTGTATTGATGTTGATCCAATATGCAACTGATATATCAGGGTATCTCTATTAAAAATAGGTAAAAATAACCTTACAACTAAGCAAAGCTTTTCTTTTGAACCAGCTAATGTTTCTTTAATCCAAAACCAAAAAAAGAAATGTTTCATTTATTTTTTGTTTGACGCCAAACAAAATTTCTGTTTTATATTGACCTAAAATCAGTTTTTTCCTATTTTGCTGCTGAAACCAAAACTCAATTATTCCTATAGATCCAGTTTAAGCCTATCTACTTATATGATGCTTATTATTGCGCTATATGAATGCATCACCATTCTTAACACATTTCCTTTGTCAACACCTCTCAGAGCTAGGGAAGTATTAACCCTTTTATACTGATGAGGAATTCATATCAGTGTAGAATAAGTGAAGTGCCCAAAGTACAGAGAGAACCTGTGGCTGAGCTAGGCATTGAACCCACATCTCTCCAGACTCTGGAGAGTTTTGGAGTCTTAGTGACCCACATTTCAGAATATCCTTACACTACAGTTGATGGTCTGACTGTGGCTTGTGGAAACATTCCTGAGCTAGCTTTGAATTACCTGCCCTGGATATGGTTAGCAGTGTGGCCGTGGCAACAGTGCTCAGCCTGGGCAACCGCTTAAGTATTCACACAGCTCCTCAGGTGGTTTTACAAGCTATGCTGGACTCCATCCTGCTGCAGCTACAGTGTTATCAGTACCTAACCTAGCTACTGTATAGTTAGCTCATGTATGTCAGCATGAGCTTCAGCCATACAGTGAAGGCAGACATCCCATGAGTTTGTAAAAGGACAGTAAAGCAAACCTTTAGTTCAGAAGTCAACAACCTATGGCCCACAGGCTGAATCCAGCTAGAACCAAAAGCTTCCTGGGTCATGAAGCCATTGGCTTTCACAGCATTCAGCAGCAGAAGGTCCTCCCTACATTGCATGGCACTAAACCACCTAGGGCTCTGGTGAAGGGGCAGCTCCACCCAAGCCGCATCTATTCTGACGGGGTGGGGCTGTTGTTGTGCCATAGCACAGATGAATTTCACAGAGAAGTGGCAGTAGTCAATGGGTCCCAGTGCCTATCCACCTGTGACCCAAGCTGGGCCATTCTGCCTCCCTTTTTCCCTCCTTTCCCTCTCCCACTGGAAAACATTGATGACCCCTGCTCCACCTCATTAAAAACCCAAATATGTCTTTCAGGAATGTATAGGCATCACATTATTTATCTGCTGATGTCTTAGAATGCAGCTGCTGCTATTACTTTCTGAATCATCCAGTTCTGAGGAAGCCAGCCACCTGCCTCTTAGTCAGCTGGCTCCATAATCCTTGAAACATGTACATAGATTCAGGAGAGTTCTAACAATGTGTCCAAGACCTCTGACTGGCAATCTGTTATATGGGTTGTCTGTCTGTCTATCTTTTTTAATCATTCTGATAACATTTAGGACCAGAAAATAAAACTATAAGTTTAATATGCAACAGTCATTTAGACTGGGTGCATATGAGTAATATAAAATTAATGTTGTTGTTCATGCTATTGTGACATGGAGGAGTCCCAGTCATAGATCAGGGTACCACACTCCTACGTGTTGTACAAATGCAGAAAAAAAAGGCAGCCTCTGTCCCAAATATTTTATAGTCTAAGACAAGAGATACCAAATGGATACAGAAAGAAGGGATAGTACCAAGAAATAATGAGACATTCATCAGCATGATAGGCAGAAGTCTCAGCACTTCAGTAGAGTAGCCACTGTCAAGTGTTTTGTAGGTATCATAGGGACAGACAGTTTTAAGGAGGGATTTTACGGAGGACAATAAAGCGATTTTGTGGCTAGTTATGGGGAGTTCCTATCAAGCAAGAGAGAAGCATGAAAGAAAGCATGGTGATGTGTATTTGAAAATCTAACAAACCAGTGCTTTAGGGCTGACTGGAAGTAAGAATCAACCTCTCCATACTGGAGAGATATTGGAAGATAAGTGTGACGGGAACAGGGTGCAAAGAGCCTTAAAAAGTGCAGACAGGCAGCTTATTTTCGATGTGTAGAGTCATTGATCAGATGCCCACAAAATAATGGTATCAAAGCACAAGGCTAGGAAAACAATTTTAGCATTGTTTTCTAAACAGATATGGGCAGAGCAAGCCTGCCTTTATCAGAGTAAAAAAAAATGTTGGAATAATCAAGATGTGAGATGGGGAAAGCCTGGACAAGAGTTTTACCTGTGCAGATGGATAGAAAAAGCCCTCTTAAAGATGCTATGAAGAAAAAAGATAGTAAGATCAGTGTCAAAGATGACACACACCAAGGTCACAGGCCTGAATTACAGGCAGAATGATGGACAGCTGTCCAGAATAATTAGAAAAGAAGTTAGCTAGCCCATAGTACATACATTTGCCTTCTCACTAATGTTGCTAAATCAAAAGCAATTTTCTTGAAGGGAGATTTCTCTGTCTAAAAGAACCATCCAAAATGATTAGGCCACTTGGCAGTGTGTTCCAAAAAAGGAGTAAGGAGAAAAAAGGAAACTACAAGACATGCTCAGGAGAGCATCAGACTCATTAAGCATGTCCCGAAACTGTATTAACATTGAATAAAAATCAGGTCAGAAAAGCTGTCACCTATAATAGACAGGAAATCTACACAGCAGGCAAATTGCCTGCCTAGATAACAAGATCAAAGCTTTCAGTTTGTTGCTTCTATTTATTTGCCAGAAGCAGGTTATATTAGCTACTGACTTCCCAACATATATTTGGTTGTTTGCAAATGTATAAGTCAAGATCTTACCAATGGGGTGCACCTATGAAAACTCTTGTAATCCACTACATTCAGTAGGACTCCATATATATATAAGAATGGTGGGTAAACCATTTGCTGGATATAGCCCAATTCTGTACACCCAAAATATGACTCATAGAAAACAGACTCCACATGGAGTCTGTGCAATTTGGTCTTAAGCCTTTTAAGACATAAAGCTTCTCTGATGAGTAAGACTCATTCACCAGTTGTTTCCCCAGCCAGAATATGTTTTCCTTTTAAATATTTTTGATTGGTTAATACATATACAAAAAGGCCTGTACTTCTTATTACTATACTTCAAAAGTAAAAGTAATCTGTGCTCTCCATATTTTTGCAACTTAATTCTAGAAAATGCATTAAAACAATGGGAAACCATAATATTATTTACTAACAAAGCATAATCATGTCTTACATACCAGAATAGCAAGGTCCTCTTGCTACCACTGTTATCTCTTTCTGATGCTTGCAAGCAGCTCTCCTGAGGAAGCATTCATTTTGGTAAGTGTCTCCATTTGATCCACAAACAGGAATATAATTTGTGTGACACTGAAAAAGACAGTATAAAGTCAATAACCCCATGTGAATAATTATAAATGTAAGTTAATATGTATGTAAACAATAATATTTTCAAGTGTCAGTTACTTAAGAGTAAATCATTGTTTTGTTCAGTTAAGAATGACTTAAAATAGATTAGTATCTCAGAACAACTGTGTATCTTTCTTTCATCCACTATCAAAATTATATTCTACTGCTTTATGGGTTGAAAGATTACTTTAGCAGGAAAGATTAAAATAACTCAGAAAGTATAACTAGACTTGATAAGTGCAAAAGAGAATATGATATTCATCTATACAAATTTGAAGGGTAAAAATATAAAACCCCTAAAAAACAAGAAAGAAAAGTTCTATAAAGCATAGTAACAATATATAATAGGAAGTGATGAGATGAAAATAAGACAAGGAAAATTTAAAGTGAACATCAGTAAAGATTTCCTGGCCACAAAATCTTCTAACTTGTAGAACAGTCTTCCAAAGCGAATGGAAAAAATCCATATTTTTCAATCCTATTGATTGTAAATGAGACTCACCACGTCATGATATATTTATATTTTTGTCATGTATAATGAGATACCAGAATGGGTCCATTAAAAAAAATAAAGAAAGAACAATACATTAAATAACTCAATGCTAATTATGAGCAGCTTTGGTATAGACACCCAGTATTTTACACAGAGCCATTCTAGCCTAAAAAAGACAGGTAAATGTTTCCTGTAGGTACAGCATATATACAAATATTATCCAGGAAACATAATGTAACCCCAGTCTGTCAAATAGCCAGGAATGATGTGCTAGGCCAGGTCTATAATCAGTTTGTCATCCCCACCATTTTTGACATATGAGCAACTAAATTGTTTCACTGTTTTAAGTTAATTGTAAAGAAAATTATTCTTGCTGCCTATCAAAGACCAGCTGCAAATGAAATACACCTGCACAAACAGTACCAATTCATTTTGCCAGTTCTGAAAAATGCTCATAATATGTTTGTGATATCCTGCAGGTATTCTAGCCCAGCCTGTTATCTTGTAGGAGTTCATGCTAAACACAGTCAGGGCTAGTGAACTCTTGGAAGGGAGAATTTTTTTAAAGAACTATATTGTGCAATATTCCTGATGTTTAATCTAAAAGATGGTGTGTACTCTTTAAAAGTTGCCAGTTTCCACTCCAGGAATGCAAACAGATGCAGATACACAACATGTTTACACTGAAGAAATTTATACCAGTATATGTGCCAGAGTAAATTTACCCTTGAGATGCAGTGAACATGCAACCAGGACCTAGCTAGTTACACTGGAGTGAACCCCATAGCATTTATGGCTATTATGATGCCCTGCCACTAGGCATTGGTAAGCCATTGAGTATAATCTGCAACTGGGTCTATCCAGTGGCTTCTGGGAGTGTTCTCTGGGAATCCAGTCTGAATCCAGTGGATCTTAGGATCTGTGATGAGAATATCAATCAGATCATTTCACTGTTCCCTTCACACAGTCTTCAGTGCTGCATGCTTTTCTGTGTTCAAGGGTTAGTTGCATTGACTGTTTCACTACCTCTTCTCAGTCACTCTTTTTCTTGGCCTGCTGTGCAAAATGGTTTTCTATGGCCAGGAGAGGCAGACAGTGATGACTTCATTCTTGAGAAGGATGACACTATTCTGAAAACCAACATGGATAATATTGCTTGGGTACAAATGTCCTTTCTGCCCTGCAGTTACTGAACAAGGTAAGTGAACTTGGATTGGTGGAAAGAATATGGCTGCAGATCCAGGGTGATCATCACTGGCATCACAACTACAGCATGACCAGGGGTACATTTCTGGAGATCTGCGTATATCTGTTCCTGTAGCTGTAAAGGTAGACCACCAAGCCTACCTTTAGATGAGTCCTTTTTACTGTGGTAATAAAGACGAAAGCTGGCAAACTGTCTCCGGCCCATAGTCTGGCACTGTCAGATCAGTTGCCAAGAAAGCCATGAAGGTGGTGTGCACAGGTATGGAGATGTCCCATAAATCTTAAAAGAATATTCCCATATGGTTTGCATTAACTGCACCAGAGCAGATGGGGGTGGAGAGGAATGTGCATGCCCCCATTCTGAGCCCTGCTCAAAATACACCATTCACTAGAATACATAAATAGCTAGGGATTCTTCTCCAGTGTTTTGCAGGGTATGGTGAACCTCAATTAAAGTGTCACAGGTGTCACAGCTATCACACCGGCATTGAAATAAATGGTGCCACCATCCTTCGCCTTATTCCTGATCCCCCTGCTTATATGCTCCTGATGGAATTTTGGTTGATGAAACCTTACAGAACATTTCTGGCCCACAGAAATGAACTCTTTTATTAAATCTTCAGCAGCTGCCACATGGTTGTGTAATGCGCTTTTGGAAGACTCAAGAAGTGACAGGCCATGATGAAGGGCTAGAATAGGGGTGGATAAAATACGGCCCACCTCCTGATTGTATTTTGTCCATGGGTGAGCAGCCACAAAGTCATGGGGTCCAGCCCATGGGGAGCTGGCAGCTCCAGCTGCTGCGTTGTGCTGGTGCATGGGCATGTCCTGGCCCAGTCTGTACCTCATACCAGCTTCCAGCTCCTGCCCCACACACTGGAAGCAGTGCTGGATGGATGCTGGCATCAGCAGTGGATGCCCTGATCCCCAGTGGGTATCTGCCAGCAGCATCCACAGCTGATACTGGTGCCAGCAAATGGGGTGGGAAGTGGTGTAAGCTTTGGACAGGGCCAAGCCATTGTGGATTGTGGCATGCCATAGCTTTAGGATGGTTGTAGTGGGGAGGGGGTAAAGAGAAAGAGAGAGAGAGAGAGAGAGAGAGAGATGTGGCCTGGCCCGTGATAAGGTGAGAAGAAGCTACTGCTGGGCACCAAGAAAAAACAGGACCTGGCAGTAGGCATGGCCACCTCCTGCTTGCCACTGCCAGAAGCCTTCTCACTGTGGCTGCCTACAAGCCTGTGCCAGGGCTGCCCTGCAGCTCCTCCCTGTTGCTGCCACCAGCAGCTCCTCCATGCTGCCCTGGGCCCCTGCGCCCACTGGGGTGGTGGCAGTGGCAGCAGCTCAGACTAAAGGCGGCTGCAATGAGAAGGGCCCTGGCAGCAGCAAGTGCCTGCTGCCAGGTCTAACTTTTTCCCAGTGCCCAGCAGCTTCTGCCTGGACACTGGTTCCTCCGCACCCTGGCCACTGACACCGAAACTCGGCAACAGCTCCAGTCCTTCCTCAGGGTAGAAAGATGGCCTAGAGGTGACATTGGTAGTGGCAGGGGCTCTGGCTGAGCTGCCCCTGTTGAAGCTGCTACCTACCCATGCCCAATCCAGCTCCCTGCCTGCCCAGGGCCCAGTCCCACATAGGGAGGTTTGGTGAGCTGTTGCATGGGGATTGGGGGTGGGGGGTACTGAGCGTTGACCTAGCCTGTATCAGTTCTCTAAAATTCCCTATATGACCCACAGGCCCAAATAATTGCCTACCTCTGGGCTAGATGCTTATGAACACTACTTGCCCATCACAGTGATGGATGCTTCCAGCTTATATAGGATGTGTGTGGCCTGAGAAGACAGCATGGAGAAAGGTCAGGTGACTGTGCAAGGGCATTCTGGGGCATCTTGCTTGAGGGTTTCATTTGCTCATGCATACATTCACTCATAACAGACAATACAGGTTCCAAAACTTGAATTTTTTTTTAATGAACAAGCAGAAATTACTTAAATTCCAACCTGGTGAAACTCAGTGGTTTACAAAAATTGGGTCTATGATAAGTACAGATAGAAATTTTTCAAGTGCTTTTTTTCTATCTTTAGAGGAACTTCCTCCTCAGCCCCAGTGTGTTAGGTTGCATCATTAGGTCTGCTGGAGGGTTGAGTTGCTCATGGAAGGGAGAATCTCAGGCAGCACCAATCTCTCCTGAATAAGATAACACCTGGCTTTTCAGGGCATTGCTGTGGAACTGTAGCTACTCAAAGAAGTTTTCCGTGGGTGCTGATAGCTCTTGATCCATGAGGCACACTAACTGGTCCTTAGAGGGGTAGGGTGGGTCCCCTTAATGAAACACTGACAGCAAGCTAGAGTATGCAATGGGTTATTGGAATATGGATAACTGTTGGTGAAAACTTTGGTCTACATGAGGAAAGGACTTTGTCTTTGAACACTTGGGGCCATATGGTGGAGCCTGGCATCAGTGAGTGAAGAGGATGGGTAGGCTGTGTTGCTGTGCAACTGTAGGAAGGGGAGTGGCTGCTGGTCATAGTAGAAGGTTCCCACTGTGGACATCCTAGAGGCAGCCTCCAGGACTGCTGTCTGGCAGTTCGTCATCACTGTCAAGAGATCCATAACTCTCCCTCTCCTCCATGAGACCCTCCCGGATGGTGTCCACTACCTATATAACTATCTCCTCTGCAAGCCTGGAGACCTGTTCAATTCTCCTGATTACAGACTTGGATGTCCCAGGTGTCTCTCTGATCCCCTATCAACCAGGGCAGTGCTTTGATCGTGGTAGTAATGTTGAGGTTCCTGATATTGCTCTGTTGCTTCAGCCCACCTCTCAAAGGATGTGCACAGCTTGGCCACTGGTTCCTTCTTCAACAGCTGTCACCTGCTCCTCCTTGTTGCTGACTACTCAAAGCTGGAGCAGGGTCTCATCCTTAAATGGTAGGTCTTCCCAGGTCTCTGGTCTGTAAGGAAATTATTTTAATAATTAGTTGTTGCTTCAACCTCTGCTGCAGAAATAGGTTTTGATACATTTTTCATTTATATCATGCCACTGCCAGTGTCTGTCTCCATTTTGGGTAGACTCTTTCAATGGTGAGTAGTACTTCCCCGTAGCTACTCAGTGACTGTTGTTGGAGTCCCTGTGAGTCCTAGCTTCTGTAGTGAGTGGGATGAGAAACGGCGATTTTTGTTTTTTATTTCTTGCCATTTACAGAGTTATCTGTTTGCTCTGGCTCATGCGAGAAAGGAGAGAGAGTGCTCTCCAATAGGGTTGGGTTTGCAATCACTGTCACTTCCAGACTCTAGTTAGTCACTTTTCAATGTTTTTAGCCTGCCTGCATCACAGGCAAACATTCCTGATCTGGTTGAGCAAGCATCAGAAAGGTACCATCTGCAAAAGGCCTGGAGAGACCCCTGTCAATATGCTGTGCTGCCTACAAACCAACTGGTCTGATAGGAGGTTCTATAGCAATACATGGGTTTTGTCTGCCATGCTGGAAACAACATGAAGCTAGTTCTGCCCATAATTTTGGGCAGAAAATTACTAATGTACTTAAGTACTGCTTTTTCCCATATAACATCAGATTACAGACACATTTGGCTAATCATATATACTTTGCTGTCATGCAGTGTCCATATTGAAAAGGCTTCTCTGGGATGTTTTAACCTTATAGAGCAGGGGTTGGCAACGTTTTGGGTGAAATGTCAAAAACACCCCAACCTAGACTTGTAAGATGTTGATGTGCTGAGGGTTGATGGCAGGGAAGGTACGAGAGGCCCGATCTTTGTTCTGGCAGTGCAGCCTTGGCCCCTTCCCCGCTGTGCACCCTGAGGTGCGTGCGCAGCTGCTACCGGCCACTGAGCTGGGCTGGGGCTTAAGACCCTGCTGCAGCTATTTACAGCCTGCCCACCACCTGCTGCACGTAGCCCAGGCTCCATGGCTGGCGGTGGCTGGACACAAACCTCAGGGTGCACAGTGGGGAAGGGGTCAGGGTTGAACTGCTCCTGCCCTTTCTCCACCACACTTGAGATACGCATGCAGCTGCTGATGGCCACAGAGCCAAGCTGGGACTCTAGACCCCAAGGCATCAGTTGCAGGCCAGCTGCCTGCCATAGCCAGCCTGGGCTCTGGGCAGGGCCCTGCTGCCTGCCACATAGCCTGGGCTACTCGCAGCAGGGCTTGCAGCCTTCCTGCTGCCTACTGTGAGCAGCCCAGGCTCTGTGGCCAGCAGCAGCTGCTCAGAGCCTTGCTCAGCTGTGTCATACCAAGCAAAATGGCTTCACATGCCATGTTCTTGGCACGTGTGCCAGGGGCTGCCAACCCCTCTTGCAGAGTGAAAAAGTTTAATGTTAATTTCTATTTGTCCCTTTCTCTGCCTTTTCATGCTTCATTGATTCATCCCTGTTCCCTCTATGTCCCAGTGCCCCTCAATCTTTTTAAATAAAACCTTTGTGTCACAGCAGTTTCCATTGCCTGAGGGGTGAGAGAAAGAAGGTTTTCTTAATCATGTGTAGATGGTGGGAACTAAGTCTGATATGGCAGAGAGAGAGACAAGTAAGCCATTTATTTCAAAAGCCAAGAGCATGGATATTAATTTCCATTCTACTTTAATCTGCCTATTCCTGTTTTAATCAATCAACTTTCTCACTTCTGTTCTGGCTGATGCTGCAATCTTTTTCCTTTGAAAAAATGGTTTTTGCTTTAAAGCATCTGCATTGGTTAGAGTCATGTTCCAAGGACAGGAGCTGATGACAAGTAGTTTTTTTAAGGACAACAAGAGGACACCTCCAAATCAGTGGTGCCTATATTGTTTCCTTTGGTTAGCAGCCCAATTGACCCACTTGGAGGGCTGAGTGGCTTTGTCTGGTAGATAATAATGCTCTCACCTAAAGATTAAAAAAAATCACCCTGTGATGTTAACACTTAAGTACTTAGCACTTTTTAACAGCACTTGGTGCCTAAGTCAGGGCAGTAGTCATTCTTCTCCCTGCCAAACAGAAAGCTCCACCTCCGAATGTCCCAAAACTTAATGGACACAGGACACTCAATTAACCTTCACTTTTTTCTGTTATTGGCTACTTGGTTCTGTCAGCATGACCTGAAAACCTTTGAAAAGAGACTTAAGAGGATCATGAATATCAAGGTCAGGTAGGGGGTGTTATGCAGGACACACGGACGCAGCACCACTAAGGTGGCCATGTTTTGTTATAAGGATGTCATTGTCAGGGTAGGCAGCCTGTGTTGGGGCTGATCTGTGGGTAGTTCTCTAGGGAAGGGGAAATGTGAAGCACTGGAGTATGGCCATGCTGATTCCTGCCACAAGGAACTCTGTAGGGTTAGTCATTTAACAGTTCATGGAGAATCTTTCCCTGAAGAGCCAGCAGCTTGTTGCTGTGTCATCCTCATGCTGCAGAGAGACAAAAAGGAGTGGAGAGGGCCCTGGTCATCCAGAAGAGTAGGTGATGACTGGACTGGGCAGAGTAGTGTGCCAATGTTGGGGCCCTCCAGAGGTATACTATTTCCTGATCTCAAAGAAGTCACAGAGTCATTGTCATGCACAATGACCTGGGGGAGGGACGATGGTTTTACATTTTTCATCACACTTCATCAAGTTAATGGATCCATATGAAAGGGAAATTAGAGCAATGGCGGTGGGTAGGATTTTTTAATTTAGCAAATGTCCGAAGTCCCAGGGAAACTTCTGTCCCCATCTCCACAGGTGGCAGAAAGGGGAGGTGGGGATGGAGAAATGGTGCACCATAGCAAAATTCCAGTCTGGGGTAGGGAGGTATGGCTTAGGTGAGATGCGTCCCCACTCAGAATGTGTGGGGAAGAGTGGGAATTGTAGTATATTTCCCTGAGCTGTGGGAAGACCAAGGAACCTAGGTTAGACTTCCCAATCATGAGGCCAGGGAGAAAAGACTATATTTAAAAAAAATACCTTTTTCACTTTGGGGCAAGGGAAGTTAATTGTTCACACAAGCTATAGAGGGGCCACACAGAGCAGATATTTTGAAAGGATACACATACATTTATTGGTATAGAATGACTGGCACTCCCTGACTGAGCAGTGAAATTCTTTGATCTAGCACTGCCTCAGCTGAAAGACGCACAGTCTTTGGAAGCAGTAGAAGCCTACTGTACATATATTGGGTAGGGGGTTGTTGAGGCCACACTCACCTTCATCCTTAGTGACAGGGACTGCAGGGAAGTCAGGCAGCTGCCTGTGATGCACAAGACTATCTCTGGAACAGTTCTAACAGTTGACGCTGGTTCAGCAATGCTGGTGCCATCACAGATGTCCTTCACTGTTTAGGGCACCAGCTTTTCCTTCTGGATATCACAGAAGTGAAGGCTTTCTGTAGTCACATCTCTCCACCCTTGCCAAAGTCCTCCTCCATATGCCTCCCTCCTCCAATGTTTTGGGCCAGAAGATGAGTTGAGTTAGAAATTGTGGCTAAGTGATGTTTTCTCCTGACAGGATCTTGAGCTGCTTTTTGTAAAATGAGCACACTGCCCTCTCATAATACTCAGTTTGTATCTCACACCATCTTCAGGTCCTTTGTATGCCATCTTGAGTTCCTTGATTCTCTGCCGGTATTGGTTGGCTTCCCATTCATACCCTCCTAATGGTGTTTGCATCATTATTCTTGTGCAGACAACTTTGCTGAGATGGTTTCCAAAGTGCCTGCTCCACATCCAGCACAACTCAGAGGATCAGGAGAGTCAAGGATCAACTTGCACCTCCAAATCTATGACCAGTGCATACAATGCATCTCAGTTCTTTGGTGGGTTTTCATTATGTACTTTGGTGGACTTCCAGTATGCATTTTGTTTGCCAAACTGTGAAGGACAATGATCCAGCACAACTGAGGTGCTGTCACCCCTTCACATTTCCTTTGCATAAGGAAGGGTCATATGGTTTGTTCACTCCTCAAGAGCAGTTAAGAGTTGACAGGTGGAAAGAGGGGGCTGTGGTGGTGAAATGCAAAGCACAGTGCAATTATTTCTGGCTAGCCTTTCTACTACTCCAGACAATGGTAGTGGATGCACAACACATACACTGGTATTAATTTCTCCAGGGTAAATGTACTTCTTCTATCTTTGTAAATTGTAACTTTATATTAGAGTTACTCTTCCTACTCTTAATTTAAAGAGTTGGTGCTTAAAGAAGCATATAACTTGGTATCAGGACATTTTCTTTAATCCTAGTGAACTGAACAGAATACTACAGACTCTTCCAATTTGCCTATCTACCTAAAATACACAAAAACCTTGTACCAGATGATATTTAAGAGTTTTAGAATTGTTGTTAATTTTTCCTTATGTTTTTCATTACTAAAACTTACTTCTTCCAGAAAGGCTGAAGAGTATTACCTTATTTAAGAGAATTCCACCAAGAACTGATGCCTTTCCAAAACACCCTTTGAAATGTCCCTTTGCTCTATGGGAACTGAAGGTACAAAGCTTCACCACCTGTCTTCAAATGAGGCTTATTAGAATAATGTTGTGCCTCACCTAGAAAGCTAGTTCTGAAGTACCAGGATCTAATACAACTGCAAAAGCACACACTGGGGTTTCTTTAAATTTCTAATCCTTTAGACACAAAATGCTAGATATTAAAAAAAAAACTAAATGAAGGCCACCTTATGCTTATTTTTCAGTGTTGTTAAATTTCACAATATTATCATAAGTTGCATGATAGTTGGTAGTTTCCTCAAAACCCAGAGTTCCTGAAGATTTATGATGATACATAAGAACACAGCACTTGAAAGGGCCTGCACTGTGCCATCAGGTTTGGTCCCTTTTATTCATAGGCAACCATTAACCCAAAGGATCCCCAGAATGGCCATTTTAAACCCTTAAACACAAATACAAAGCACAGTACTTAAAACATCACATAACATATCATTGGTAAAAGAAGGAGAAATGTAGACACCACCAATATCCTGCTATTACAGTGACATGAAAGTAATGGATTAATATATGCTTAGAAGTTTCTAGGAACAAAAGATCATGCCACATGTTACAGAGCAGTGAGAGTGAACCTTTTCGGCAGGCATGCCACAAATTACCTCTCTACACTCCCCTAGTGTCACTCCAATCCCCTTCCTCTGTCTGATTTGCTGCTCAGCTTCATGCTCCCTGCCCTGTGCTCCCTGTCTTATCTGCCGCTTTGCTTTCTGCTTCCTTCCCTTTGCTCTCTGTCCAATTTGTTGCTCTGCTTTCTTCTTCCTGCTCTACCTGCCACTGTGCATCCTGTCCACTCACCATTTTGTTGTGTGCCACAGAAGACTGCCCATGCTACTTGTGGCACCCCCACTGTAAGTTGGCTACTCCTGCTACACAGAAACAAAATCCTTCCCCCTTTCCCACCAACACACACGCAAACGTGCCAATCTGACCTAAGTAGACAAATAAAACCCTGTAGCCAGGAACCTCTGAGCTTTCTAAGTACTGGCAGGAGCATCAGCACACCCCAGTAAAGCCCTTCAGCCTTGTGGGCAATGTTCCTAAGGGACCTAAGTGTAGTATGTGGCTTACAACCGGACACCATGGTTATATTGTCATACTCAAAGCCCATATTGGGGCCTCACCATGAGGCCCAGCACACAAGGTGCTCAGTCAGGCTAATATCCAGGTGAATGCATCTGGTTGGTGCATGGAACAGGGAGGTGGATCCCCAGGAACATCCACTGACAACACCTCCCATCAAGTCCTAACATGGAGTGAACCTCCCACTCTTAAATAGAACAGCTAGATGTGGCAAATATCATGGGGCTTCCATGGGGAGGAGATATACAATCTGCGAAAGTGCCCAAAGAGAAACCAGAGGCAGAATAAGAGTAATTGATTCTGAGCCACTCGGGAAAGGCTACATGAAGACTGACGGGTACAGTTTTTAACAGATTTCCGGCATGCGTTCATTCTTGTGCACAGTTGTTTGATCTTACAGCTGAACCTCCAGAAATGTAATATATCTTATCCAATAAACCAGATGCCCTGATGGAAAATATGTAGGAAAGACCAAACAACTGTACACCAGAATGAACACACACTGAGAATCTATTAAAGACAAGAATACCCAATTATCTGTGGGGACACATTTCTCACAAGAAAACCACTCTCTCTCCAGTCTCTCAGTCCTAATCCTCAAAAGGAATTTACAAAACACTTTTCACAGACGAGCCTACGAACTTCACTTCATCAACCTCTTGGATACAAAAAATCATGGGCTAAATATAGACACTGGATTTGTGACACATTTTAACCTGCCTGACATCTGATTCCCCAGGTACCTCTCCACTATTTACCTACTACATTCATGCCTCCCCCCAGCACCCATCAGCCTGTCTCTCACCCACTGACTCCTCAATTTACACCTTTACAGACTGGCTGTCTTCCATACATACCAGCCTCTGGGTTTTTTTCTATTAATTCCATCCAGGAAGAGCACACATCAACTGCAGATGGTTCGTCAGCCTGATAAAGGGTTTTTAAACCCAAAAGCTTGCTAAGAAATTTTTTTCCAACTATTTAGTTGGTGTAATAAAAGATATCAGATTTACCTTAAAGAAACTTGACTGCAATATATATCTAAATATTTTATAATAAATTAGATTCACCCTACACAATTCAGTCAGCAGGGTGGCATAATACATCAATGTTAAGTCTGGCTCAAAATTCCTTTCTTTTTCCTTTCTTGATCCTGGGAAAAAGTATCACAGGTCCTAAGGTGAGAAGGCAGAGAACAGGGGCCAGGCATTCAATATTTCCCCATTCCTACAGGCATCTACATCAGGGACGGGCAATTATTTTGGGTGTAGGGCCACTTAGTGAATTTTGGCAAGCCATCAAGGGCTGCATGACAGGCAGCCCAGGGCAGATAAATATTAATTTTCTAAATTTTTTAGGGGCCCCACGGGCCCAATAGAATGGCTTAGCAGGCTGCATCTGGCCCATGGGCCACATTTTGCCCACCCCTGATCTACATGCTCATAAAAGGTGGATGAAGTACCACTGTGTAGTGCCTATAACCTGCCTTTGAACCCATGATGCAGGATCTTCCTACAAGGCTGAGCAGGGCAGTGGGGTTGGCTTTTTTTTGCCCTAACTCTCCATGCACAGCCATGTTGCAGTGACTCACAGTCTGTCTGAATAAATGTATTTAGAATCTAAAGAACATAACTGACAAAAATCACATAAATATTTTAGAGAAATGAAATTTTAAAACTACTGGATTCTACAGTTCTTATGAATGTCTGGATGTTTCAGACTGAGGCAGAAACAAAAGTATAAAATCCTTACCTGAAATTGACATGCGCATTTCAAGCCATCACCTTCTTCTTTACATATTCCTCCATATTTACATGATGATTCATCACACACTCGTGCATCAGACTCCCTTACATTTAATTCTGTAAAAAATAGATAATATGCACTATGACTATTTTTGTTATAATCATACAAACTTTAACTTTAATAATTTTTCCAAGCAGAAATTAATGTAAAAATAGCTATTGTTCTCCATCTGCAGTGCGGCAATTGGTTACCAATCTATTTTAGGTGCTAACTTCATTTCTTAGGCATATAAGTATGGCTAAATTCTACCTTTCAGACAAAAGTCTCCAGAACAGGCACACCTGTAAGCCACCAGAGGAGTTAACACACTCCCTATTATCAAGGACACAAGTTCCTTTGGCTAAGATTATACCTGGTAGAGCATACACATCCAAAAATATGTTGCTTATCTCTTATCCTCTATGGCCCTTCCACTTTCCCTATCACACAATACTTGAAGAGGAGCTGTGCTGTGTGTACCAGGCAGGCTAGGTGTTCTTCAGAAAATGTGTGACCTGAATTCCTGCCTAGTGTGTAAGCCATGCTGATCATTCAGACTGAAAACAAAAAAGGGGGAGGATCTCAGGTGGCTCTATCTATGGACGTGGCAGAAGGATTTGCAACTTACAACCCATGAGCCAGACTGTAGACCCTTTTGATTTGACTTGTGGACATGGGGCTCCAGTGACATTGGGCAGTGTGGGGCTTTAGCAGCAGTCACTTTCCTTATACTGGCAGAGAGAAAAGTGGTGACTGCAGGAAGAAGTGGCAGTGGTGAACATTTGTGCAGCAGATGAACCAAGCTTTTGAGTGTTTCCTAACAGACCAATGGCATGAAATAGCTGCACTGTGGTGAGAAAGCTCCATAATACCTGCTGGGAGGAGGACTCTTTACTTATCAGCAGGCATACAGGTTTTCTGTTTTCCATGGAAAAACAAAGAAAACCACGGATTCCCTGTTTTTATCGGGAAAAAAGCAAATTTCTCTTTTTAGCAGAGAAATCTGTGGATTCTCCACTTCTGCAAAAAGCTCTTGCAGGCTGGCACAGCTCCAGCCTGCAGGAGCCAATTGCAAATAGGGTGGGACACCCCAGCCCTGGCCAGAGGGGGAGGGCAGGGCCTAAGCCTCTGAGGCAGCCAAGACCAGGCTCAGGCTCAGACTCACCTCCATGCTCCGGGGCGAAGGGCAAGTGGAGCTGTGGGGTAGGGCTGGGAAAGATGGTTAGGAGCTGAGGGAGTGGCAGGTGCTACTGGCCCCAGGAGGCACATCGCAGCTAGAAACAGGGCCAGGGGGTGAGGGCAGGGGTGCCCCTCCATGGAGGGGCTTCATGGGAAAGTGTGGTGGTGCCCGGGCACATGCTCAGTGGAGGGAGAGAGGGCGGCTGGCATGCAGCCGAAACACAGCCTTGTGGCCGGCTCTGCAGCCATGGCGAGGGATGGGGGCGCAGGGTGCTTAGGTTTGTACACAGCACTGCTGCTTACCTGGAGGGCTGTGACAGCGTTGATGGCCGCTGCCTTCAAAATCTCCCGCTGCCGCCGCAGACCTCTGCTCAGAGCTGTGCAGCCAGCCGCTAGGCAGTGGTGTGGTGGTGGCCATGCAGCAGGCAGCCATCCCCACCACCCACCCCATGCACTGCTTCACTGCCACTGGCCATACAGCTCCAAGCATGGCTCTGTGGCAGCAGCGGGAGGTTTTGTACACAGCAGCAGTCACCGTTGGCACAGATGGCCCCACAGGTAAGTAACAGCGGCAGCCCATGACGGTGGTGACTGCTGCTGCATACAAAACCTCCCGCTGCTGCCACAGAACTATGCTTAGAACTGTATGACCAGTGGCAGCGACGCAGCGTGTGGGGTGGTGGTGGTGGGGATGCTGTCCAGCCACCACCACGCTGCCACCAGCGGCTGGCCACACAGCTCCATGGTGGCTTTGGGAGGTTTTGTAGGCAGCAGCTGTCACCACTGTCACGGCCCTCCCGGTAAGTGGCAGCACCTCGTGTAAGCCCAAGCACCACCCCCATCCCTCGCTGTGGCTGCAGAGTCAGCCACGGAGCTATGCTCCGGCCACATGCCAGCTTCCCTCTCCCACTCCCCTGGGGAGGTGGCTGGTCACCAGGTGTGTGGCCTGCACATGGCGGGCACTACCATACTGCTCCCCTCATTGTTTTCCCTCAAAGACTCCCTGCAGAGGGGTACCCTGCCCTCACCCCCTGGTCCTGCTCCCAGCTGTGATGTCCCGCCTGGGGCAGCACCCCTCATTCCCTCAGCCCCCAACCATCTTCCCCGTCCTACCCCACAGCCCCCAAGCCCCACTTACCTCTAGGATCCAGGGGTGAAGGGCATGGCTCTGCAGTGGCAGTGCTTGCCCGCAAAGCCCCCCCATCTTGCATGCAGCCGCCACCACCCCACAAAGCCACACAGCTGGCAGCCCCCATTTCACCTCCCGGCTGGGCGGCACATATGTGGCACACACATGGTTGTTGCCACCACACTGCTGCTGCCGTGCCCTGTGCCACTCTCCTACAAAGCCATGCACATAGCCATTGGACAGTAGTGCAGGATGCAGTGGCAGAGTTGCGGTGGTGGCCTCTGTGTGTGAACCCCTTGTCAGGCCAGCTGGCATGAGTGGCCCACAGACTGGCACCCCTGCCCTCACCCCCGACCTTACTTCGTGGGAGTGGGCACAGGGGCACACTCCCCTCCTTCTTGATCTATGCTCCCAGCACTTTCCCCTTCCCCTGCCCTGCCCCGTCCCTTCTCCCCCACCCCACACACTTACATGCTGGGGTAGGTGTCAGTGTCTGTGTCTGCATGTCTGTAGGTCTGGGGGGCTGTTGCGAGGGGAATCAGGAGGGCTGTTGAGACTGGGGGGGGAGGGAGTGTGGGGCACCTGCAGTTCTGGGAGGGGCTGTGGGGTGCCTTTACTTTTTATCAAGGATTTGGGATTTTTAATCAGAGAATTTGCAATTGTTAATCAGAGAAAACCAAGATCCCTGTTCATCAGTCTTTTACAGATAGAGAGATTGCTGCCTCTTGTCGTCTAAGATGTGCAACCACTACCAGGAGTACCTTCATGAAATTGTTTGGGACTGCTGTGAGGCTGAACAGCAGGCTATTGTACAGCAGAGGTATTTCTTGTGAAAAGGTCTGATTATTATATGAAAATATGCATCTCAAGAGACAAGAGCTGTGAACTAATCCCCTCCTGCAGAAATGAGGTAATGGTGGTTAATGTGTCCATCTGGAAATTGATTTAAAAAAAAGCAAGTGTTGAAATTTCTTAGGTCCAAGATGGGATTGTTCCAATTTCTTCTTTGGGATAAGAAAATAACCATCGTAGAACACATCTTTGCTACTGAAGTATGGAGGACTTTACCGGGACTAGGGATATCTGTGTGTTAGTTCGCCTATGAGCAGTCTTACTGATTTCCTCTAGTGATATCTGAAGGAGCTGAAAACCCCATAAGTTATCTATATGGTGAGCTGATGGAGGGGTGAGAACCTCTTTTGCTAAGGCAGAGAAGAATGCATTAATCTATGGGAAAACATCCATTTCAAACCCTGATTTAGAGTATCCTCTCCATCTTGAGATGACATCAACAATTGACTGGGTGGAATCTGTAGGATCAAAGCCAAGGGGAAGGAAGTTGAAAATCCAACATATTCCCAATAAGAGGGAAAGGCTGATGCCCCCTGGCCAAAAGGTACCTACAAAAGTCAGTGATAAGCCCTACAGCCATTGTGTCTGAACCCAGGAGGACCATCAGGACACTTTACAGGACCTGGACTATCATCAGAGTTGGCATAAAGTTGGCTCTAATGTGTCAGCCACTATAGACAGTATTGTGGAAGCTGGATCCAAGGCTGGACCCATGGCTACAAGTTGGAATCCTGACAGAACTTTAGCCAATAGAGTCAATGTTACTGGTTTCGAAGGCAGCTGAAATTTGCTTGACACTAAAACAGATCTGGAGTCTAGCTGATGAGATACCAGTGCTGAGTTGTAGAACACAGGGTGTCCCAGACTGTGACTCACCCCACCTGAGGAAGCTAGGATCAGGGATCTCAACAACAGAGTGAAACTCAGAGGAAGACACCTGACTAGGATCTCTAGAAGCTTCAATTTTATCATTATGAGGCCTTGAAATCTTTGAACTCGCTGAGTGGGTTGAAAATGAAGCAGGCCTCCTCTTCCAGGTACAAAATTGGAACCTCCTTCAGGAACCTGTCTTACAGTTTTGGCCCAATGAAGGACAGTGTTATAATGAATCAGTGCTAAGCACACATGGAATAGAGCCACATCTTGAAACCCAAGATGGGAGATGAATCCAATGGATTTGACTTTGAGATAAAGCAACATCCTGGTCCTAGGTTCCTTTCTAACCTCAGATATTAAGGGACCTGCATATGCTTCCTAAGAACACAGGACTCTCCAAGGGAATATGGGGACTAAAAATGTCCATCAGAAGTGGGTTTGGCAGTGTTGCAAGACAAGCAAATTTTGAATCATGGTGTTTCCTCTCTCTCTCTCTCTCTCTTTTTACCAAAGGAAAAGAGGATGTTGACAAAAAATAAAGGTAAAGGCAAATTAGGAGTTCAAATATTTCAAAAGTGTTTCAACCAGAGTTTAGGCCTCAAATGACAGAGTGCTTTGTTTGCAGTCAACTGCAATTAATAGGAACTAAAGAATGGGAACCACACACTATCCTTTATCTCCTTGGCACTGAGCATGAAGAAAGGTAAGCTATGAAGGAGGAGGGGCACACTGTATGGGTACTTCTAAGGCCAAAAATCTCTGAGCTCAAGTACTATGATGGAAGCATATCCACATGTATGATATACTTGGGTCAATCACTTACGGAGGAAATTCCTTTAAAAGAAACTTTTGTGCTTGGGTTTTGGTTTCTGTTATGGCTTTCCAGAGATTTATAGTATTACAAATCAACAAGACTTCATTTTACAGCTCTATGTTTCAGAATTTTCTTTACCACTTTTAATATATCTGTCGAAAGCAAACTGTACTTAGATGACTGGACTAAATAACATAAAATTGCAAAGGACAGATATATTTTTTGACATTCAGAAGCTGCTGTGAACTGTATACTAACACTGAAACTATTATAAATAATCATTTACAAGCCCAAAGCTAGTGATAACCTTCTTACAAAAAAAGTGATGCTAGCTTATAGGAACTTAGGACTGGAAAGGGCTTCTGTGACCAACAAGTTAGTCAAATATTTGCCCTGAATGATTTGTCCACAAAATCCTTTGCTGCTCATACATAACATCCACAAAGTAGGGGTAAAAAAAAAACCTTACAGTGTACCACAACTAAGAGGAAAGGAAGATTAGGGCAGAGACATAATATTTTTCCTGGGGATAAGCCAAGAATACAAGTTTGTGTATGTTCACACACACAGTATTTACTCAAATATAAGGTTCCCCGCCCCCCCAGTCAGGATGGGAGAAAACACTGGGAGAGTGTGTTAAAATGTATTTGATGGTGACCAGTTCATAGCCATTTGACATCAGCCTCCATTTGGCTAAGCTTAATGGGTAAACCAATTGTTTAAAATCTCCTTTCAAACAATAGGTTTTCCATTCCCCTAACCATCCTATCAGTTCTTTTTTTTACCTGTCACAACATCAATTATTTTTCTAGCACAAGTGACTAAAACTGTTCACAGTATTTTATTAATTTATTTGATTCACATGTCATCCTTGCCAAGAAGACTCAGGACAGCTTATAGTAAAAGCAAAATAATTTATAAAAGCAGATAAAATATTTAATAAGATATATGCTATGTAACAGAAACTCCAAAAATAATCCCTCAAATTAACATTGCTTGCTAAACATTCACCTAAATAAAAAGGGGTCTTACCAATGTCTGGTACAGTTGTGCTAATATTTCCCTGTCCCTACTGAAAATACCTTGCCTAATACATCCTAGAATGGAATGACCCATTTTCACAGCTGCATCACACTGGAAACTCACTGTCTTTCTAAAATGGACCAGTATACCACGAGTCATTTCTCGTTTCATTGCTTTCTGACATTCTCCCCACCCCCTGTTACTGAATTTTTGCTTTTAGTCCGTAAGTATGTGACTTAACACTTTATCTTATTAAGCTACATATCATTTCTATTGCTATACTTCCTAAGGACCATAGACTGTCAGAGTCAGAAGGGACATCAGGAGTCATCTAATTCAGTCCCCTCCATGAATGCAGGACATGCTATTATGATGTTGTTCCAGACAGGTGCTTAATCAGCTTCTTCAAGACCTCCATAGAAAGAAATTGCACCACTTCCCCTGGCAGATTTTTCCACTGTCTACTTTACTTGCCATTAGAAAGTTTTTTCTTAGATTTAATCAAAATTTACTTTGCTATGGTTTAAATGTATTTTCTTGTGTCCTCCCTTCTACAGCAAGGGAGAACACCTGTTCTGTTCTGCAGCAGACTCTCCAGTACTTCAAAATAGTTGTCATCCCCCCCACCCCACTGCTTAATTTTATTTTCTCCAAACTAAGCATCTCTAATTTCTCTCAACACTTCATTGTAAGTGTTGAATTCCTCCAAACCCTTTATTATCTTTGTTGTTCACCTCTGAAGCCTCACTTCTTAAAATGCAGAGCCCAGAATTTTCTGCTTTCTATCATCCATAACAGTCATAAGCATATATCTAGTTTTTGCACCAAGGTTGCTACAGGAAATGTAACACAAGATAAGTCCCGTGATGAATCCCTGAAGAATGGCATTAGTAAGATTTCTACAGTTGGGCAAATCTACTTTCAATAGAGTCCCACTGTGGTCTCCCAATGCCAACATCTTGCTCACTTTACTATCTGAGCATTAATCCACATTTTCTGCAGCTTAGCTAATTATTTCCCATGAGACACAACAAAAAAGTTCCAAGAATAGAAAATCTGTAGGTCTGGATGATATACCAGTAGAATTTAATCAAGCTGGATAGAAAAGCAACAACTGACATGATTCATTTTTTCTGTACAGACTAGGGTTGGCAAGCTGGTCAACTTGACCTGGCAAATAATGTCAATTGACTTGACCGCCTATTATTTGATTACAGTAAGAAACTGCCAAATATTCTGTGAAGCCAAGAATGCTCTTGTGTAGGTGTCAGGCTACCTTTCTTATTATATTATAGTACATAGTGTCATCCATTATCAAGGGCTGGAGGGCTGTGCACACATGCTCACACTCACTTTCTCTCTCTCTCAACTGAGGAGCAGGCACTTCCTTTGTTACTTCTCTCTTCTGAACTCTTTTAGCTTCCTTTCCCTTCATCCATTGAGCCAGGTGAGGCTGCAAGAGCTACTCGGGGAGTGTGTCTACACATACAATTAATGTGCAGAAATAAACTCTGGTGCATATTGCACCGGAGTATGTTGCTCCCGGGCACTGCAGCATATTGAGCCAGGTTGGAACAGCCCCAGTGGGCCAGGGGCCCAGAGGTTCAGCCTTCCAGCCAACAGCTGCTTTGACCTAGCTCAATGTGCTGCGGAAGGGCTGGCTGGGGCACAAGCGTGCTCCAGTGCAAGACTAGCTGGCAGGCAGCCCGTTCACAGAAGCATCATTGTGCCCCAGCCAGCCAGGTCAGCATTTATACATTGCTGCGCACTTAAGAACTCTACCATATTTACAAGAACTATCCTACAGTGGAGTTAATTAATTAACTGTGGCCTAACAGGGCCATATGTGTAGATGTTTAGACATTTACTGCGTAACTAATTAATCATTTGCAGAGTAACTGCCTCATGTAGGTGTATAGTAAGGAAAGAACCAAAACCAGACAAGAAAAGCTTCTACTGGCCATTGCTGTGATTGCAGGCATCACCAACTACGAACAGCAAAATACTTGAAGAGCTGGCTTGCTGCTTACTTAACATAACTGCATTTTTAAAAGTGACTTTTCCCTTTTATAGTGGCTGGATGGATTTTATTTCTGTTTAATTTTTTTCTTTTTTTTTTGTGACTGTTGAGGCTGACTTTTTAGGGTTTGAAGATAAAAGCCAAAGAAAAGAACTGCTCAGTCTTGAGTATCATTTAAAATCAACTAATTTGTTTTTTTTTAATTAGCACAAATTTCTAACATAGTGAAGATTAAAGTTGCTCTCTTCACTGTTCTAATCAATTAATACTTAAAATAATTTACCATTATTTCACAACAGTTAAACTGGCCATATATTTTTTCAGTGGAAAAGAGCAACATGCATTACAGTTCCAAAAAAAAGACAATCAAAAGGAGCATACAATTACAAGAAAATGTATTTACTATCACTTGAGAATAAGGTCTCATTGACAATCATTTTGGAGAGGTTTCAAAGAAAAACAGAATAAAACAAGTGGGGTGGAGACCTACAAGGAGCGTAAAAGATCAATTTGAGGATCATACTCAGCAAGGCCCAAGAATCTGGGCAAGTATTATATCTCTGCTTTTTTACTTCACTGAAGTATTTGATTCAATGGAACGTGGTAAGTTATGGATGATGATGCTCTAAACAGGATTCCCTCCACAGCTGCTTGAAATACTGTGAAAGCTCTATTGCATCTAGAAGCCCACTGTTTAACCGTCAGACATTACCAAAATTATCTTTGATCTCCACCCCAGCTTCAATGCATTGATGCTGCACTTCGTCCATCCCAACTCTCCTTTTGTTTTTCTGACTGATGAACCCTTTGCAGCTTCTTTTACTTTTTGTTCCAAGTTCCAACTCAGCTACACTTTTGGCCCTTCTCACTATTTTCTGCACATTCTAACCTCTGAAAGTAGGTCTGCAAGCCTTCCCTATCACTTTTTTCCTCTGGGATGCAGGCTCCAAAGACTGCACTTTTGACTTAGTACCTTCATAGCTCTACTACATTTAAAGTCTTGAGCTCTCAAATACAGTAGCTTCCCTAACTAATGTCCCTAAGTCTATAAAAGTTTTCCCCTCCAATTTCCAAATCCTTCATTGTAGAGCAATTCCTGTCAATCCTCCAATTTAGACCAAAATAAATCATGACACATTAATTCCACCCACGAACAGTTCCTCCAACCAGTTTTTTCTATAGAATTCTCACTACTTACTAATATCAAATCTAAAATAGTATTGCTTATCATTGGCTCAGTGACCACGTGATTGATAAATCTACTGGCTATCCAATATGATAGCCACCAGATGAAACAGATTAACATTTTTATGATGGCAGTTTATCTAATCCCTACATCCACTTAGAAGTACGTTTAAGTAAAAAGTAAAATCAAATATCTGACATGTACTATTAAACTTTAATGAATCACAAGTACCAGAAGAATGAGCGTTACTCATACTGATGCTTTCACCTACACATTTTTATTTAAAAACCAATAAGATTCAGTGGGCACGTCCACATGAGATACCCACTCCATAGTTGTTACTGTGCAGTCATTTAGTACTTGCATAACCAAGTACTAAACGACTGCACAGTAACTGGCATTACTGCGCAGTAGTATCCCAGCATGTTTTCCTGGTATCCCTTACTGTGCAGTAGCTCATTACTATTGCAGAGTAGCTCATTACTACTGTGCAGTAGCATCACATCAAGGTTCATGCCTGGCGATGCTACTGCACAGTAATGAGCTATTGCACACTAAGCATCTTATCTAGCTACACCCAGTGTTAATGGTAATTTAAAGGCTAACAAAAGATATCTACCATGTCTAAAATATATTCGATCTTGAATAAATTCTCAATAGAAAAACTAATTAAAAAGGTTTTATGCAATTTTGTTTATATACAAGAACAGATAATAGTAAAAACATGTAGCAAGTAATTTAAAATAATGTCTTCCATGTTTATTTAAGGTCTTCCACCACTCATTTCCAAAGCTTTTAATAGGAGTAAATAAACTTACGCTTCAATATAAATGATTAGGTAGAGAATGGGGATGGTAAGTAATAATTCATCATGTCCCAGAGGAAACTCTAATTAGTGCAATTAAATAAGGCTTCCAAATGTATAGTAAATTAGTGACCAAGGTCCTGAAAAGAGGTATTAACAATGACTTGTTAATAGTATGTGTCCCTCCCTGTGGGAGCCCTGATGGAGCACATGTTGACTTATACAGATTACCTGACAGGGACTTGGAAAACCCAAAAATTCAAGGGTAATATATTTTCTTTCCCCTCTCAGAAAAAAATCCAGTTGTGATTATCTGATGAGTAAAACGTAATAAAAATGGAGTAAAGACATTTTGGCTCTAATCAGGCAACTCAAGACATAATCACATACAAATAATCAGCGTTTTACTTTTGTTCTGATGATCATCAAGATATATTGATGAGTGCTAAGCACCTTTACATCAAGATAATAAATTACATGCCTGTGACTTTGATGTAAACAAGCCCTAAGTCTATATTCAAACTAGTACATAAGGCCTTCACCAGAATATCCATAGGAAAAGGTAGGAATGAAGCCAGTAACTCCATAAGCAAATTGTTTCTCAAGTGAGGTGGCATGTTTACTAGTAGTATTGTAGAATATCATGGTTTCATTCTGAATTGCACCCCCCTGCAGCCAATCTCACCATAGGATGGAAAATGCCAGCTCTCTTGCAAATTCCAGCTGTGCCTGGGCACACCCTCCTCCAGCTGTCTTTACTTCTCCACCTCCTGTGAAAGAGCAGAGCTCTCCTACCCGCTTCCCCTTCCCTGTGCTGCAGTAACTGAAAAATCATTCCAATAAAGAATGGATTAGAGGGAGCAGCTGACACAAAAGGGGCTGTGTAGCACACAGATTGTCCAGCATCTCAGGCTGCCTTCTCTCTTTTCTCCTATGAAAAATGGGTTGGCTCCTCTTAACACTCATCTCTCCCCACCCTCTCCATCCCTGCAACATCTGACCTAGAAAAAAACTTTAAAGCTGCCCTTCCACACACTGCTAGGAAGAGGGAGGAGAGGACTGCTGCAACTGTTGCCCCAGGCATAGACAAGGAGATGAGGAATCCTTGGAGGGTATGGAAGGAACAGAAATGGGACTTGGGACAGGAAACCTTTGGAGCTAGTGCAGCAGAACTGATGTGGAGCTGAGGAGCACCTATGGAACTGCTGGGCCTGGAAACGGGCAAGTGTGGGTACAGGACTGGCTATCACAGAATTAATCAGCATCCAAGGTCTGGTAGTAGCTAGATGCTCTAGACCAACAGGGACCAACCCTTTTGGCAAGTATGTCACAAGGTAAGCTCCTCTCCTCAGTGGGTGCATCTACATGAGATATTTTACTTGAGATTAGAGCAATTACTGCACAGCAAGCATCATCATCTACATGTGCAGATGCTTACTTTGTGGTCATTAGCTCTAACTGTGTATAAATTTTTAGCTGTAAGTACAAGTAGCAAATTTGCTCCCAATTACTTACTGCACAGTATGGCACATGTAGATGGCTGACCAGAAGCAAACATGCTTCCGGTCAGCCAAGGAACAGGAGGCGGAACAGGATTGCTCCCTGCCCCTGGGAGCTGCCTGCTATTAGGGCAGGCTCCGCCACTGGAGCCCAGGCAGGGACAATGTCCCCCTGCTCCAGCAGAAAGGAGCATCCAACCCCTGCTTCGTGATCAGGGAGAAGGGGCTGGGAGATTCTTGTGTCCCAGCCCTAGCTCCCCAGTCACAGGGCCAAGATAAGAATCTCCCAGCCCAAGGCCGCAACTGTGGAGCTAGGGTGGTGAGATAATCTCCCAGCAGCTAGCCCGGCAACTATAGATCCAGGGTTGGAAGATAAGAACCTCCTGGCCCCAGCCCCACAACCGCAGAGCTAGGGCTGAGAAATAAGAATCTCTCAGCCTGGGCCCCATGACTGTGGGGCTAGGAGATATGAATCTCCCATCCGCGGCCCTGTGATCATGGAATGGGGGCAAGGGGACATTGTCCCACCCCAGGCTCTGGGGGTGGAGCCTGCCCTGGCAGCAAGCAGCTCCTGGAGGCAGGGAGCAATGTCCCAGCCCCTGCCAGGAGACAGCTGTCTCCTAGCCTTGTGCTCTCTGCCAGCCTCTGGGCTAGCCCCAGGGGGAGCCTAGAGCTCCCCCTGGCAGCTGCAGAGGGCTGGGCTGGTGCAAAGCTGGCAGGGGCAGGACCAGATGACTGCCACAAGCAGCAAATCCATTCCCACGTCTCTGCACATGTAGACGCCTGCCTGGGGTGAGTTTACTTTATAGTAAATTACTCTAGAGTAAACCCACCCAGAAGTGTTTGCATGTGTAGATGTGCCCACTGTCCCCCAATGTCACTCCAATCCCCTTCCCTTGCCTACTCTGTGGCTCTGCTTTCTGTTCTCTGCCATATCTGCCACTCTGTTCCCTGTTCCCTCCTTGATCTGCCACCATGCCATACATAGAAGCCTCCTGTGTCACTTCTGGCATGCATGTCATGGATTGGCCATCCCTGCTGTATACTACCAGGCAACTAAGAAGGCCCTTTTGCCATGGGGGACAGATGCACAATACCCTATACACTACAATACATTAGGAACTTTGTAGCTGTCACAGGTTTGTTGAGGGTCAGCTACTGAATGTAGCATGTACCTAAAGCAATAGGAAGAGTGTGTACTTCTGTATAAAAATGCACTGCTTCTTTGAGAAAACTGACATACATAAAAATTGACTTCCCTTCCATACATTTACTGGTCTTATGACATGCAGTGGCCAAATCTAAAACCCCACAGTTGCCTTTGTTTTCTTCTCACTCTGTATTTGAAAAATTATTTTTTACTTTTGTCTGCATTATAACTTCCTTGGAGAATCCACTACTCAGAGATTACTCATTCATATATAAAACTGTTTCAGACATTGACATCTCAAGTCTTAGCTGAGAAGGCATTCACTTCTCTTTTCTAAGCTTGTTTAGTTTTCTTTATATAATCACTTAACTGAAAACAGCATAAGGGTGTAAAAATCAATAAGGACTCTCCTGCATTATTGTAAGCCACAAGCTTCACAAAGCTGCATGAGGATGCCCAATCCTCCAATTTGTCTAGGTCACTCTGAATCCTATCCCTACGCTCCCGCATATCTACTACTTCCCCCAGCTTGGTGTATCTGCAAACTGCTGAGGGTGCACTCTATACCATTTTCCAGGTCGTTGACGAAGACATTGAACAAAACTGGCCACAGGAATGACCCCTGGGGCACTCCACTTGATACTGACTGCCAACTGAACATGGAGCCATTGATCACTCACTACTCTCTAAGCCTGATGATCCAGCCAATTTTCTATCCCCCTTACAGTCCATTCATCCAGCTCATACTTCCTTAGCTTGCCTGCAAGAATGTTGTGGGAGACCGTATCAAAAGCCTTGTAAAACCAAGGTATATCGCATCCACCCCTCTCCCTGTATTCACAGAGCCAGGTTTCTCATCATAGAAGTCAATCAGGTTGGTCAGAAATGACTTGCTCCTGGTGATTCCATGCTGACTGTTCCTAATCACCTTCCTCTCCTTCAACTGCTTAGATATGGATTCTTGAGGATCTGCTCCATGATTTTTCCATGGACTGAGATGAGGTTGACTGGTCTGTAGTTCCCTGGATCCTCCTTTTTCCCTTTCTTAATTATGAATGCTTTGTTTGCCCTTTTCCTATTATTCGGGACCTCTTCTGATTGCCACGAGCTTTCAAAGATGATGGCTGATGGCTTTGCAATCACATCAGCCAACCAACTCCCTCAGCACCCTTGGGTGCATCCCATCCAGCCCCATGGATGTATACATGTCTAGCTTTTCTAAGTAGTCCCAAACCTGTTCTTTCACCGCTGAGGACTGCTTACCTCCTCCCCAAACTGTGCAGCCTGGTGCAGTAGTCTGGGAGCTGACCTTGCCTACGAAGACTGAGGCAAAAAAAGGCACTGAGCACTTTAGCCTTTTCTGCATGCCCTGTCACAAGACTGCCTCTCACATTCTGTAAAGGACCCACACTTTCCCTGATCCACCTCTTGCTACCGATATACTTGTAGAAACCCTTCTTGTTACCCTTCATATTCATTGCTAGCTGCAACTCCAGTTGTGCTTTGGCCTTCCAGACTTCATCCCTGCATGCCCAAGCAATGCTCTTAAATTCTTCTCTTGTTATTTGTCCAAGTTTCCACTTCTTATAAGCTTCCTTTCTGTGATTTAGTTTACTGAAGAATTCCCTGCTAAGTCAAGCTGATCTTCTGGCAATTTTGACTCAGAGCATCTCTGGGTACGCTCCACAAGCAGGGAAACCTGGAGTATCCCCATATGAATAGGTGCTCTCTGACATTTGTCCCACAGGATCAGGACCCTGAAGTCATGGGAGTAGCAGCTGCCTGACCCTCTGGGACAACAGGAGATGTTTGTTTCATGCAGTGAAGTAGATCAGCTGTGCAGGGACACCCTGGAATATACATTCCAGCAAAGCTGATTCACTTCATTTGGCAACATCTGTTTATAGCTTAAGATCTGCCTTTTGGTCCTCTTGTCCAGTACTAGTTCTCAACAACAACATGGAGCAGAAGAAAGTAAGTGCCAATAATATAATATTTTGTGAGTGAACATGAGATCATGTTGTTCTTATTAGCGGATCTGTAACAACCTTTGCCTACCGTCATGCCATTCTAATATAGTCAGTTAAAATGTTATTTTATCTAAAATGTTATTAAAAAGTGTTGTTTAAGCTTTAATACCTTCTGATATTGACAAATAGCTCATTATGAAAATATGAGAAACATATGATAAAAATAGACTTTATGTTCCACACTTAATTTTTGTTTTCCAAGTGTCTACTTGTATTTTAAAGTAAAATCAATAGGTAGATACACACCCACATCTGCATTAAGATATACAGATTTGTAAGAACGCATTGCAACTAAAGCTACACCCATAAAATGGTGTCTACACAAAACTGCACAGCATTTTCCTTCTCATCTCCATCCACTTTGGTTTGGATGGTCAACTCAAAATTGCTTGCTAATATTCCCTTCCATTGCCCTCTCTTCCATTGACCAAGCTTTCTTTATAACTCAGCTGCTATTTCTTCACCAGCAGCTTAATAGCACTAGAACTGCTTTCAAGATATTGTTTCCATTTAAAATAAAAGCTTGAGGGGAAAAAAACCTGCTCTGATCTTTTGAAGAGCTGAAAGCAAGAATCGGGCCTTGGTGGACTCTGAAAAGCAACTCTCCCTTTGTAGGCAGTGTGTAACCACAGCACATTCTATGAATAACTAAGAATAGTTCTTTCCTAGTGCCAGTTACGTCTTTTAGGATAGTGAAATCATGTGTTAAAGCAGCTCTCATTTAGCTTTTGTAGTAGAAATTAAAAGTTGAAAAGGCTCAAACAGGCAAAGAAATTTTCTGAAAAGAAATTGAAGAAAGATACTCAACATACTGAAAATGTGTAGAAACAAGCCTAGAAATACAGGTTGGTTGGTTTGTTTTCCTTCCTCTTTTCTATTAGCTTCAGTGTGCCACATCATCATTGGCCCTTCCTTGATGGCACTGCCACTTGTTTGTTCTCTTTCTGCTACAAAATGTAAATTATGAGCAAAAGGTTCCAAATTTAGTTTATTTCAAAAATATAAATTAAATGATAAAAATCGACCTGGGAAGCATTGTTCACTTCGGTGGCTGCATGCCACTAGAGATGGTTTAGTTCAAAATAGCAAACAGAGACAGTGGCATCAGCTGTCGTCCCTCAGTACAAAGAAGACAGTCTTCCAGTAAATAAGAAAGTCATCCATGAGTTTGTAAATGACTGAGGAGGTTGATTCGAGATCCACGTGTTTGACTGCAGACATGGCAAATCATTCTAGAAGGGAAGAACAGATCCTGGTGATGTTGAGTGACAGCTCTTTCTCTGTCCCTCCCTTGTCTATCCACCTCTATAGTAAAGAAACTTTGCTCAAAATGATTAAGACCTTGTTGTACATCATGGTGCCACTGGGTACAATTCAGTGCTTCAGCCTCCTAGGCATTGAAGTTAATATTGCATTTCTTCAGACAGGCCTTCAGGGTGTCCTTGAATCTCTTCTTTTGCCTGCTTCCAGAGTGGTAACCATCAGTGAGTTAGGAGTATAGGACTTGTTCTGGAAGCCGGTTGTCAGGCAACCTTATGATACACATGCAATGGGTATATTCACACAGTCACAGAACTTGGAGGAAAGGTATCTCTGACACATTTGCTCCAGATGCCATTAGTATATTTAAAAATAATTATAGAGAAAATATTAGTATTTTCTCCTACATTTCCTGTACATATTACTTATATTATGAATATCTATATATTATGCAGTTTAGATTACATAATGAAAAAGCTGACGATGATCTGTATTTTTTGTGCAGGATTCTTGGTCTCCATCCCATATCCATTAACTCTATGGCACAATTGATGTTTCTTATTTCAGCACTCAACATTCAAAAAGATTAAATCAATGCACCCTGAAACCACTATTTAGCAGAACAAAATGCATTATTAAATTTTGTTCAATGTATTATTGAATTAAAATGCAGTTCATGAGGTAAATAATAAATACACTGGTATTAAATCAGAATAGTTAAGAGTGTGAACTGTGCACAGTTATTCCAATAGGTGTTGATTATGAAGCTTAATGATGACAGTTTATATTGCTAAGTATATCTCTGCTTAACATTTTGACAGAAACACCCAGACACCCTGGTAATGTGGGAAGTGGTTGCACTACTGTCACTCTCAGACAAACTCAACATTTGCTACTTCTAATGAATAATACAGATTTTTTGTCAGTAAACTATTGCCAAAGGTTACAGAGAGAGATAACCAGATTTTTTTTTCACCCAGCCTCTCTTTAAGGGTCAGGCTGGCTAGACATACTGCATTGTACCACAGTAATTATTCTTCTTGAGGTCCCATGGCACATCGTGGAAGATGTGGTCTAACGAAATGACAGCAGGGAGAGACTAATGGTAGAGTGGGCTAAACTAAAACTTCTGCGACACACTATGGCGCCATTTCCAAATGCATTTATTTTTCCATTTGTGGCCAAAATTCTTCATTTCCTGGTGTTTGCTTGTTGACAAAGAGAAAAAACTTTCCCCTAACCAGATACACTTTTCATAAAGAATTTCATTTAGTCAAAAACTAAAATTGTCAAAACAGTCCCACTTATAGCATTTTTTGGTCAAGTGCACAGATCCCATTTTTTTGCCAACGCACACAGATAAATTTTCATTTACTTTATTCAATAGCAATAATTGCAAAGAAAATAGTGTCTTTTAAGTGTAATATTTCTGAAGAAGCTGGATTAACAGTTTACTGAAAATTAACTTTAATACAGCTACCTGAAAAATCACTGCTTCCAACCAGGGTATGTAGTGCAGGAGGTGTATACTTCTGAAGCTGGCCATTCACTATTGCCAGTACCTCTAAAGGAACTAAAATTAACATGGAAATATCACTTCAACTATATATTATGCAGGAAATGAAGAAGACAGAAAGGAGAAAGAGAAAGTAAGAAACAGATGGAGAAACAGCTGGCATGAAAGAAAGCCCAGCCAGGGAGAGAAGAATGAAGAAAATTAAATGAGAAATTAAAATACAAGTCAACTGCAAAACAAACAGGAACCTTAAATATTTGAAAATTGATTTTAAAGGATTTTTCTGGGTTTTTTATCCTTCTTCTCCAAAAATAATTCACAGGAAGAAGACATGCTAAAGAAACAAAAAGCAAATTTGTTACACTATTTTTGCCTAAACATTGAGAACTGTAGTCTAATATAATTAAGATACTCCAGGGCATTTTTATTCGTCAATTAAAGTATTTTAGGCAGCTGAAGGACTTAACTACTTCTGAAAGAATCTTGTTATGTAACACAAGAACATAAAACTAGTTTTATTATGTCTTGATGCAATATTTAAGGCTTAATCAAGCTGGCAAAAACTGTAGTCTTGAAAATGATAACTGGTTGGAGTAAATAAACTTTGAATATATTTCTAAAAATACATCTATAAGGCTACATTAACATTTGATTGCATAAATGCACTCCAATTTACTGAGTCAATTGTAGTTTTATATTTCAAATCATCATATTCTTCTTTAAAAACGGAGAAAAACAGAACATTAATGTACTGCTAAAATAATTACAATTCCTGCACACAACAGGATAATATAGGGATTTTTTAACAACTAAAGCTTATAAAATGTAAAAAGACTATCTTTAAACTTCAGAGTTTCCTATACGGCAGTTGCACACATCAGCAGTATGCCCTAGGTACACTGTAGTTGATATGAACAAGTGATAAAGTGTTATGGTGATGGTCATGTGGGTGACAGCTCTGTCAAAATATATCATGCACTTTATGTTGCACTTCTGTTTCTTCACACAAAAATGTATCTTTATTGATATTCAGGCACTTTTTTGTTATACTAGTATCTTTGGAAATATTTAAATAGCGTTATTCTGCAGACAAAGAAAGAGCTATTAGTTGTATAATATTTGTATACTGGAAAAGAATAGTGTGATCTTTAAAGGGATTTCTCTTGCACATACATTTGGGCTTGTATCCATTGTATATGAACAGTAACTGGACTGCCAGAACCTACATTTCAAGTGTTTTTCTCTCAGCAATTATACAAAATGTTATTTTCAAAACTTTTAAACAAAGCACAACCTGTCTGAATATAAAAAATAGTTTTAAATAATTCTTGGACAATATAAATAAGTTGAACGGGAACATCCTATTAAAATTTTATGAACTAGATCCAACGTTGGCTATTAGGCATCTAAGTGGCAGAGTTTATGCATCTAATTCTTTGAATACAAGGAATTAACCATCTTCAATAGCAAGGAAAATCCTGGTCTGAGCAGGGGGTTGGACTAGAAGATCTCCTTAAGACCCCTTCCAGTCCTACTTTTTTATAATTCCAGGATTTTACGGAGGAAAATAAATGCAAACGTAGCTTGATTCTGTAACAAAGGGAGAAAGATGGAGCGCTAGGGTCTATTCCCTAGTCTCAATGCTGTTTATGCATTTTACCAAAAGACTATGTCATGCAAAATGCATAAACAGCATTGGGAACAAATATGGCAGTATCCTCTTTGCAGAACTACAGAGCCATGTTCCAACTGGCATGCTGTCCTTTTGGCTACATGCACTCTTCCACCCTTTCTGCCAGTGACCCAATATCAGCAAAAGGACCATAAGTCTTGCCTAGCCTCCAGCCTGGTAGTTATGACACTTTCCTGAAAACTGAAAGATGTGTTTTCAAACTACAGGTGCACCAATATGTTGGTCGCATACTGGATTGGCACCAATAACAGGAAAATTAATATTATCAGCAATCAGCTTTTTTTGGCTGATAATGTAATTGATAAATGCTGAGTACGTGTGCAGCTGCAGCATGCAAGTGGCCTGAAATGCAGAACGGCATCCTGTTGGTAAGTCTGTGGGGGAGGGAGGCAGGGAAGGGGCACAGGAGAGGGAAAAGGTGTTGTGGGGGGCATAGATCAAGACCTCCATGGTGAGAAAGGGAGTGGGACAGGGGCAGGCACTGCCCAGCCAGGGTGGTGAATGTGACCCTGGGGCTGGGAGCAGGAGGGACCTATGGGAAGCTCATCCCAGTGATGCAGGGGTTGGGCAACTCCGTGCCACTGCACACACCCCCAGTGGAGGTATAGGGGGAATGGGTCCCCTGCATTTGTGTGCAGGATAAGGGCAGGCTGCCTGCTGTGGGCTCAGGGCCAGAGGCTACACCGGGCTCTTCCCAGTCCTGCTTGGGGCACCAGGGCTCCCGGGGAAAAGGCAGAAGGGGCACTCTAGGAGGGTTAGGGGGATTCAAGCCACCCTAAAATTCCATATAGCCCCCCCCCCCCCCTTCTAGCACCGCTGCCACATGCCCTGCACAGCTGAGCCTACCCTGCTCCCATCCTCTCTGAGCGCAGCCCAGCCCCCCCGCCACGAAGAGGCCAAAGCAGCCCCTGGCCCCAACCCCGCAGCAGGCAGCCCGCCTTCAGTCCATGAAGAAATGTAGGGGCAAATGCTCCCCATGCCTCCTCAGAGGGTATGCACAGCGGTGGGGAGCTGCCCCACCATGGGGCACCTGCCCCGTGCCCTCGGACGACCCATCTGTGGGTCCGTCCCTGGGTAGTGCCTGCCCGTCTCTGCCCCACTCACTCCCTCACCATGGGGGCCTTGTTCTGGCCCCCCAAGCCTCTTCCCTCCACCACACTACTTCCCCCCAACAGTAAGGTGCACCAATACATCAGTCTGATATTGGATCAGCACTGATATAGAGAACATTTTCTGTATTGGAAATTGGCCCATTGCAGCCAATAATTTTTCAGACAAATGCCCGTGCATGCACACAGCTGCAGCGCAGCATGTAGGCAGTGAGGAGCAAAGCCAGCAACCTGAAGTGCTGCATGCAGCTGGTAAGTCTGGTGTGGTGGAAAGGAAGAGGGGTGAAGTGTGGCGGGCATCAAAGCCTCTGGTGAGGGAGGGTGTGGGGCTGGGGCAGGGGCTGCTTAGCCAGGGCCAGGGCAGGTGTGGGACAGAAGTGCGGCTCGTCCGGGGGCAGGCATGAGAAGCGGGGGCAGCTGCTGCCACTACTCCCGCTGCTTGTCCAGGAGGGAATGGGGAGGTCGTATACCCCCAGATCTGCAAGGGGTAGAGCAGGGCAGGGCAGGCTGGGGCTCAGCTGGGCAGATTGGGGGACACATGCCCCCCCAGACGAGTGGCAGCAGCAGCGGCAACAGGTGCCAGACAAGCACTGATTGAGCTATGTGCAGCAGTGGAAGGCACCCTCCACCCTTCCCGCAGCCCCCTCCACCCCCCAACGATGAGCCACACTTCTGTCCCATGTCTGCCCTGATCTCAGCTGTAGCCCACTCTGCACTGCACAGATCCGGCGTCACATGCCCTCCCCGACCCCCAGATCAGCTGCTTGCAGCTCTACTCCCTGCCCATCCCTGCCTTGGCTGGTCAGCACCTGCCCTAGCCCCAGTCCCGTTCCCTCCCTCACCACAGGGGCCTTGATCTTTCCCCCCACACTTCTTCCCTTCCACCACACCAGACTTACCAGGTGGATGCAGTTCTTCAAGCTGAACAGCTGCATGTCGGAAATCAGATTGGTATTGGTCAACATGCCTCCTTAAAAATCAGCTACTGGTATCAGCCCCTAAAATCTCTATTGGTATGCTAGCCAACAGACTTACCGGCAGAAGGCTGCTCTCCTAGCTTCTGGGCTGCATTCCTGTAAATCAGCTATCGGATCATTATTAGCCAATATGGATGGTTAATAATCAGCCGTCAGTATCAGTCAAGAAAACCTGTATGTGCGCACCCCTAATTCAAACCCCTTTAGGTTCAGGTGGGTCTAGTCCCCAGTCTCCTATCTCCTGGGCAAGTGCTCTAAACCAGCAGGTTGTTGCTATCCCCTCTAAGCACCTGGCCTCTTGAGATGATGGATGGGCATGATGTGCTGCTGTAATGCAGGCACCTGAGAGAAAGAAGATTGCGCAAAATCCTGGACCTAGCATGTCCTATTGACAGCCTCTAGGTGACTCCTGGCTCACTGTTTACCTCCTTTGGAAGCATAAATGTCTGCCTACTGAAACCTTGGAAAGATCTATTCGTCTTCCCAGGCAAAATGAGATCACTTTCCAAAGCAACAGGTGTATTTTTGGGAAAAATTGAAACACGAAAACTTCCCTTAAATAAAAATTCAGTAAACAGGATTTTCCTGTAAAACTGCATATTTGGTTTCTAAACTTATTAAATAAAAAAAAGCATTTGGAAAAGTTTACAAGTGGGGCAAAGTAGGAAGCAATTCTATTACCAACATCATGCCAACCAACACAGATTTTCTTTTCCTTAATTTTCAGATGGTTTCAAATGGAGATGTGGAAACAGCAAGTATGCCTAGTCTTTCCAGGGTTCTAGAGGCAAGTGTATTAGGGGTTGTGAAGTTGCCTCTGGGTTTGTCATATGCTACACTGATGTCTCCTTTGTCTCTCTGGGTATCTTTTTTAACATATTTTAATGCTAAAAAAATCCACTTGTGAATTTAGATCTATGAAATCTGTTCTCAAGCCAGTCCTCAAGAGAGCACTACAAAAATAATGTAAGGTAAATACATATTTTTTCAAGGACCTGGAAGAATGAACTCGTATGTAATCCCTGAAGAAAATAACATAAGATAAAGCACACCCATATACCACACCCTGCCTGTTGTGCAGGACACTACATATTAGGTATGAAATAACATATGTTTTTCTTGAAAAAAAAATCTTTTCTATTTATTTATTCAAGAGTTCAACTTTTTCTGATTTTTGATAAAAAATGATAACCAAAAACACTTCAGTTTCTAAATTAATTTTTTTTCAGTATTCAGCATTTGCTTTCCCACCTTATTATTTCCTTCTCTTACCACATTGGTGGAAAAATCTGGACTTAGCTGGACTATTTCGACTACTAGGCATCTAAGTGGACCGAAGCACCAAGTATGATTCTATTCCCCCTCTTTGTTGTCATACACGAGTCCCCGGAATGCATGCTCGCTGCATTCATGAATTTGTCGACTTGTCACGTTATGTTACCTGTAACCACGCAATCACTTCTCACCTGCACCAGTGTCATCAGAGGCGTAAGTAAAAATCTCTTTGCAACCAATACACTGTCTCAGCCTCTCCATCCACTTGCCTGCCTGACAATCTCATTTCATTTACCAGATCGCTGTTCTGGACCAGCTTGACTGGCTCACAGAACATGGTGTCACGAACAGGATCAAAAGGCAACGTGGTGGAGGTGAATTTAATTACGCGTTGTTCCTGGCGCAATGGGGGACGCCGTGTAAGGGGCGCAAATGAACTTTGGGCCCATACAGCCTTCCACCAGGCGGCAGGTGGGGAAGGAAGGAGCGTAGATGGCTACTTCTCAGTGAGAGGGGAGGAGGCCATCATAAAGGAGTGGAGGGCCAAGCTCAACCCTGAGGTTGTATGCTGAACAACGACGGGGTTTATTACCGGCCCCCTGATGAAATAGCGACTTTGTCCCGGGAGGGGGAGGGGGCGGGGTGAAGGCGAAGAACGTGGAAAGTCCGACCCCTGCTCAGGAGTTTGCCCAGTGCGTGCGGTACCTGCAGGAAGGAGGGGAACCCACCCTGCCGGACCAGTTTAATTGTCTGGCACTAGTGCCCGGGTCACGGGGATATGAACTCCTCAGCCAGCTACAGGAAGGGCTAGAGACAGAGGGTCGCCACGTGGTAAAATGGTCAGGACCCAAATGGAATAAAGGGAAAATGATAAATGTGTTGTTTTGTGCGGTGGTGGGCCTCTTACGAGAAAACGTGAATTTAGAAACCCAGCTGCGTACAGCGGGCAAGGAATCGTTGGAGAAGGCGGCGAAAAGCACTGAACCACCGCCTGAAAACGGCGCCAGTGAAGGGGAAAATGAAAAGGGCGCGAAAGTTCCCTGGGGAGGCGGGTCGGCTGCGTCAAGTCCTTTGGCTCAGCCCCCTAAAGTGGCGCCAAAAGAAAATCTGCCCCCTGAAGTGGCGCCACGAGAAAGCCCACCTCCCTATGAGGGAGGGAAATTATATCCAGCACTCCCAGCTTACGTGGAAAAATCCCCACTGACTGCAGCTCACCCGATAGCATTACTAAAACATGTCACAGATGCGCAAGGCACCATCCGCACTATCACCACCTATCGCACACGTACCCAACCAGAGTTACAAGAGCTATGTCGGGAATCAAAAGTGAAACCTGAAGAAACCCTGGCCATGTGGCTGGGATGTCTGATTGTAGAATTCGGGTCTGACAT
>JAGPOW010000261.1:161982560-161992696 GCA_030014935.1 Caiman crocodilus | reverse complement strand
TTACAAGAGCTATGTCGGGAATCAAAAGTGAAACCTGAAGAAACCCTGGCCATGTGGCTGGGATGTCTGATTGTAGAATTCGGGTCTGACATACTAGACTTGGAAGAAGCAAGTGCCTTGACCCGACAAGCGGCGTGGAGTGGAGGACACGCCACCAATCTAAACGTGATCATGGAGAACGTTCATTGGCCCATTCCACTCCCGGCGCTTGTGGTGGGACAAGTGACCCACAAATCCCACGCCTGGCATGAGGGTCACATGCAGAAGGCCAATGTGGAACAACTTCTATTGGCCATAATTGGAGTGTTGTACCTTTTGTGGAACCCAAGGGTACACCAATTGGGACTGACGTCAGCCCAACGCAGTGGAAGATGGGCTCATCGCCACCTGCGAAACCCCGGGGCAATTCTAGCGACTCTGGAGGCCATAGAAGCCTGTGTAGAGGTATACAGAAGGACAGATGCTATCACACTCTGACTCTTTTTTAACCCAATGGTGAGTCATCCAGCAGGGAACGTCTTAAGTCACCTCCCCCGACTGCAGGCACTCATGAAACGAAGTGAGGAAACCCCTACCAACGTGAAAGACTGACCTTCGGCGTACCCAGTCAAGACTCCAAAGCCGAAATGTCTGGAACTTAACTCTCAACGAGAATCACGCCAGCTGCTGCTGAGAACGCCTGAGGAGAGAGCCATGTTTGGGTTCTTACTTAACCACACAAAACTCATGAAGCAACAGCTGCGTATCCTTGGGGGGTGAAGGCTAATGCCATCTAGCCGACGCAATGGCATTCAAGTTCAAGGACAAGCCAAAAAACAAGTAACGGCCGTCAGCTCTGCCGGCGGCCCCCTCCATCTGGATTCAGCCAACCCCCATCCCTACGCCAAATTCATAGTGCAACATCCAAGGAACCCGAATGATCGGAGACAAGCATCTTTTCTTTTAGACCCCGGGTCACAGGTCAACATCGTTACCAGTACCACCCCACACATGCTGATGTCAAAAACGATCCAAGCCCAAGGACTCAACGCCGTGGCCACGACTCCCAAAGTTCAAATTATGATTCAAGGCAATATAATGGAGGCAGCAGTGGGAAATATCAACATTCTAGGTATCCCAGGAATAAGAGCACTGGATCTCAAGAGATGTGTACTGCAGGCACTTCTGACTGCTGTATCTGAGTCTGACCGGCATAAACCCAAGCTCCGTAACACCTCTGTCTGGCAATACCGCCTGATCCCAACAAAGAGTTCCCTTAAGGGATCTCTTATCAGCCTCCTGCAATGACTCAAGGAACAGGGTTGTATTGCATGAGTAATGGCCAGCACTTATCTGTCTCCAGGGTGGGGAGTGGCCAAGCCTGGCATGCCCAATGAAGCCCGCTTGATCATAGACTATCGTGAAGTTAACAAGCAATGCCAACCACTTGCACAGCCCACTCAGTTGACTCTACCACAATATATGCTAGAGATGGCACGGTACGAAGCATACCTGTGGGCCAGAGTTACGCTGAACCTAAAGAACATGTTCTTCTCTATCCCGCTCACTGACCCCAATGGGGTGTTGAACATGTGTTGAGGGGATAATGTATAAATGGATCGTTTGCCCTCAAGGGTATTGAAACTCTCCGTCACTAGCCACCGGCACCATGAATCGCATATTAGAGACATTTGCGGCAACAAATGATAACCCAAAGAATGATGAGTATAGGATTTGGAACTATGTTGACAATATTGCCATCATGGGTGGAACTAACTTGGTCGTCAGAAAGGCTGCTACTTGTCTCGTCAACCACCTTCAAAACGATGGATGGACCGTCAACTTGGAAAAGTAGTGTTTACATCCCACCGCGAACATCACATTTTTAGGTACAACCTTCAACGGCACCACCAGATGCAGCGCTACTCATGGGGCCTCAGACTTTGAGCCCTTAACACACCCTCTACCAACAGACAGAAGATCACTCCAACGACTCCTGGGCCACCTCAACTGGTACTGGCATTACATCCCTCCTCTGCACCTGCCCATCGTTGCAAAGTTACAGTGTCAAATCCATGAGAAGACCCAAAAATCCACACCATGGACGACAAGGGATGATGGCCATCTCTGATGCCTCTTAACAGCTATTAAAAACACCTCACTTACTGCTATTTATTTGAGTGAACCTTTAGTCGTCACCCTCGGATGTACCGCCACCCACGTATAGGCCATGGCACATAGTGGTCATGACAAAGTCACCTTCACCGCGCGTAAAACCCTGCGAGCTGCCCAAAATTGTTACGGGCAATTAGCAAAGACCCTTCTTGCAGGCCAGCTTGCCGAATCACTGTCATTGGGTCACGGGACTCTTCGGGCTCCTCTTGCAACCTTGATAGCTTCAGTGGACCCAGAAAGGGTTGATCCACATTTCCAAGGGGAGCCCAAAACGTGGACCATGTTAGTTCTTAACAATCATTATCACTGGCATTGTTGGAAACACGAAGACGCGACGCTCACCCCTGATCCAACCGACAACCACGCATCTGTCTTATATGGAACCACGGCCCCTGCGTGGATTGGGTCAGACGGAACATCTCGAGAAGGAGGGGGCTATGGATACTATTGTAAGCCATGCCATAACGCAGAAATATTCAACCCGATCCCAGAAGAAAACTCGCCTCAACTTTGTGAGCTTCTGGGGTTTAAGGCGGCCATGCAACACTACCTTGATCATCACGATGGCACGCTCCCTGTTCCAGTCATAGCGATTGACTCCTTTTACATTTATAAGATTGTGACGTGCACAGCAACAGAGATAGAAAATTGATCCATTTGGAAGGATATTAGGGAAGCGATTTCCACCTTTGCGACCCCTCCGCTCGTAAAACACACGCGCTTGCACAGGCCCGACACCGACCCAGTACATGCAAGTATCGATAAGTTACTAGAAGACCCTTTGTGACGTGACGTGGTACTGGCAGCCTCAACTCAAGAATCGTCTCCCGAAGTGGATCTGTTCTTAATACGGCTCCACGAACAATGGGGGCACCCCAGGCCCCAAGCCAGCTATCGGAGATGGAAGCTCAAAACTCAAACACCGGGTCCATATGCCTCCTAAGCCAACTGGAAGTGAATTGCCAAGAGTTGCAAGGCCTGCACGAAGGAAAAATGCCATCGCACTAATCACCTTGTTGGTGCACTAAACCCAGAACACTTCCCTCCCAGAAAGGCGTGGCGAGTAGATCTATAGGACCACTACTAGGGGCAAAACCGCCAAATAAGGGACTAGTCATCGTTGAATTGGGAACCCGCCAATTACAAGTCATCCCTTTGTGAAAAAGCAATGCTACCACCATCATCACTGCGTTGACAACTGCATTTGTGGCCTGGAAAACCCCTCACAAAATCCAATCAGACGGGGGACCCCCGTTCAATTCTAACACACTAGACAAATTCGCCTGCCTCCATGACATCACATGGCACCTCCATTTGCCATACCACCCGCAATCTAATGGTGTCGTGGAAAGGTATATTGGCTTATATAAAGAGCAACTTCATCTCAGGGGAGGAGGGATGTACAAAAACTGAACTGGACTCAGCGCAATCACGACGTCCTTATTTCACTAAACACTACAAAGCCTCTATGGGATAGGAAAACACCCAGAAAACCCTTACCCTGGAAACCTAAGTTCCAACCCGACGAGTTAGTGTGGGTCTTAATACCACACCCTTCCCAATCCTGTCCAATAGTCCATAAAGGAACGGTTCGTCGGTCCGAGCCGTATCCAAACATTTATTCTGTTTTATTAGAGGAAAAGCCCAACCGTCCCCTCATTATAGCACACCATAATTGGGTAACCCGGCGCGCCTCACTAACGAATGTTCAAGATAACTAAATACTATTATAAGTTTTATCTCCTACAGGTCCCTAGGTGAGGGAATCGACAACAGCGAGAAGGGGAAGGAATTATTCCAGCCTTGCAAAACATCCGCCCGCGTACACAATCGACCCTGTACTCCGAGAAAATGAGAAAAGACAAGAAACCTCCTTTTAGAGAAATACAGGCAGTACTCAGAGTAATCTTCCTCTAACACATTACACTTGGCTCAGCCCAAGACTCGAACACTGTGTTAACTATGCTGTCAGTGTGCACTGAGGCGACCATCTCCGAGGATGGATTAACTGCATGTATACATTTACCCATTTCAGTGACCAGCCCAGTGTTAAACCCCTATGTATATGCCTATAATGTTAGCGATTGGTTTGTAGCCAGGAATTGGGACAACCCCCGCAATGTGGTTGTGGATACCAGGATACACCAGCAATCACTCGTAGAGCACAATTACACATGGGCTCAAAATCTAACGGTTGGAAGTATGGTGACTACAAGTTGAACAAAAAGTGTTGCAAGCCTCCTGGGTGACCCAGTAGAGGACTCCCCAGTTCCAATTCACTGTTCTGAAGTACTGTGGGGAATCAACCCCAAGGGAGTCCACTGGGCCAGGCCCGATAATTCCCTAGTATGGGACCCAACAAAGTCCAACCCACCATGGTTCCTAAAGCTTACGCCCAGGCCACTAACAAGTGCTACTAAAAACCCCGTTGTCAGCACTGCCCTTAACTACCGCACCTAGCTAGTTATGTGGGACACCACCCTAGCCATTAATATTTCCGACCCATTAAAATGGTCCTCCTTCTTTTACCCCGTGCAGAGGGCAGCTACCCTTAGCCAGTGGTGTCATGGATACAACCGACCGCCCAACACCACTAAATTACCCAACGAGCTAGCTCCTGACAGGTGGAGGAAGCAAAGTTGCGCCGACATCAACACCCCCACCCCAGTTGGCCTGCTATGGGCCTTTTCAGACAGGCACCTGTATACTACCCTTCCAGCCGTGCTAACAAATGTAAACTGTTTCTTAGCTAGCGCATTACTTTGCCCTACCTTAAGCATTAATACATCTCACCCAGGTAGCCCGACAGTACTTCGTCACCCTAGGCGCCCTGACCCTGTTTGGAGTTCCCTCTCCAGTACTGAGTGTGGCTTACAGACTCTCCAGTGGGTATTAGAGGGCTCTTTTGCCTGTAGAGGACTAAGTATAGGCAAGATACGAGTAGCTGTTGCGCAGTTGGCTGAACAAATTGAACGACTAGCCAACAACACCGCCAAAGGATTTTCCTTAATAAACCAACAATTGCAAGCCATGTCACACATGGTGATACAAAACCGACTAGCCCTAGACGCCATACTAATACTACAAGGTGGGCTATGCCAATACCTTAATTTATCCACAACACATTGTTGTATCAGTATCCCGAACATCTCCGTGCCATTAGAACAACAAATGGAAACAATAAAAAAGATCGCAGAGGATATGAATAAAATCTCTGGATTGGGAAAAGGATGATTAGCTAACTTCTTTAATTGGATGGGATGGGATACATCTTCCTGGCTCATACATTTGTTAACCTCCCTTACCACTGTGTTATTACCGTTTATAATGATTGCATTAGTTATTTGTATGGGATGTTGTGTTATACAATTAATCAAAAACCGTTTGGTGAAGTTATCTGCTTCTGTGTATACTCGTTTATCAGAACTCCCTGAAGCTGACAAGTTAGTGGACAAAGCAGCCGTCTAAACAAACCCGTGCATCTATTGTGCCATGAGCAAAGGGGCATGTCATACACAAGTCCCCGGAATAGTTAAATCCCCATGTCACAACAGATTGAGCAAGCAACAAAACCCCACCCCGAGCAACTCTCATTGCCACCAAATATGGGCATAACCCATGTCAACAATCCGGTACCGTACCTGGTGGTTCGTCATTGGCCAGCCTGCCTTATAAAAGCCTGTTTAACTTCCGTCCAAGTCAGAGATCTCTGAGAAACACCTCAGAGGCAACTGGCGGCTTGATCACCCTCCAACATCTCCCCATCAACAACGGGCATGATGTACCCCTCCCCTTGCATGCTTGCTGCGTTCATGAATTTGTCCACTCGTCACGATACGTTACCTGTAACCACACAATCACTTCTCACCTGCACCGTCATCAGAGGCGTAAGTAAAAATCTCTTTGCAACCAATATGCTGTCTCGGCCTCTCCATCCACTCGTCTGCCTGATGATTACCAGACCACTCTTCTGGACCGGCTTGACCAGCTCACAGAACATTTGTTTCTCTGAAAATCCATCAGTGCAATGACTTTTATAAGATAGCAGGGGTGCCTACACATGCCCCTGACTGTGCAGTTGTTACTGTTCAGTCATTTAGTACTTGCTACAGCCCCTCCTGTCTGCACAGTAATGACTGCTATTGTGCAGTCCCGGCGGCACATGGATCATTTCTCACCCTTCTGAGCAGTAGTAATAAACTACTGCCGCAGTAGCTTGTTGCTACTGTGGCAGTAGCACCACCATCATAGTTCATGCCCGCAAATGTTACAGCGCCATAGTGACGAGCTATGGCAATGTAGCTCATCGCTACAATGACATACCATCTTATGTAGATGCAAACCACTGTCATTTTACCCTAAAGATTGAATCAAAACAAACAGTGAGAAGAAGGTGGAGGAAGAGGCACTTATATTTTGTCCTAATTTTTCTTGGGTCAAATGTAGGTCCCTAAGCTCGCTTACACACTTGGTAGATGGAACAGAATATGACCCAGTATATCTACCCACAGACACTACAAGTTCACTCCCCCTATATCAAACCCACGAAGCCATTTCCTATGGGCCATGGGGCTCCTGGAGGGCCCAGGAATTCAAGGGCAGAGTGAGTGAGGGAGAGGGCCTGCTACAAAATTCAGGGCTATGGGGTAACCTTCAGTGGCAGCAGCAGAACGGCAGGCAATAGCTATGTCAATACACTGCTACTCACTCTGCCGCCACAGAGCTATCCTGTGAGGACCCCTGCAGTCTACATCCAGTCTGGGAGAGGCAGGGTAAGTATACCCTGCCTTATACTGTAGTTTGCAGTTGAAAACGAGTTTGAGATAATTTACAACTCTCAATACAGCTATAAAAAAAGATAAATCAAACAATATTGGTAGGCATTAAAAAGTAAATGAAAAAACTCATTATCGTACCAGATGTCAGTTTAGGACATGCTTGAATGACTTGAGTGATAAGTAATTCTGCCATAACAGTCACCTCAAACCATGATCTTCAGCTGATAGGACAAAAATGGAGGGTCACTGAAGATACCACCTTAATGCAAGAGCTTGCTAAAATGACAACAAAGATTCTTCAATATGACCAGCTGACACTAGTTGACTTTTATGATGCCTGGTTAAAATGCCAAATGGAAACATCAAACTCTTAACGAAAAACTGAGAAAAAAATATCTCCTTGAAAATGTCAGATTTCTCCCATGTATATATTGTGATCTCAGATATCAATTTGCATTGGCAGAGTAGACAAACTTCTATTTAACCAAAATGTGGATGAAAAAATGGATAAGCTTCAGTTGAAGTAAAATATAATGATGTCCACTGTCAGATGTCTGAGCTTCAGAGATGAGATGACAGGTTGGAACTTTTTTTAAAGCACATAGAATCAATAAAAAGAAAAAGATATTTGGACACGAGAAAATGTAAAACAGGTTTAGGCTAACTATTCATTTGCAGGGAAGCCATTTCTCAGTAAGAAAGAAAACATATTGAACTATTGTTGACTATTTTCTGTCGTTTAGGCTATTAGTATTAACCAAAGGTATTTGACAGTTGGTTAAGGTAAACACCTTTTCAAAATGCAAATGGGGACACATGCCACTTAAAAAAAAATTGGGGGAAATTCCGTACCACTGGCACCGGCTGAAGGAAATCTACAAGAAGAAGTGAGCATGGCAGGTGGGGGATGTAGGGCACCAGCAGGGGGCAGTTGGAGGAGTGGGGGAGGGGTAAGGACAGTCAGCCTCTCCACCTTTTCCAGTCCTGTGTATGCACACATAACAAGAAGGGGCGAGCCCTTCTTTCCCCTGGGGGGGTGGGGGTCATTCTAAGGGTGGGTTTGCCCTTCTGAAGCACCGGGGGGGCGGAGCATGGTCCTTGTGATGTCTCTTGTGACTTCGTAACATGTGCAGCCAGAGGGACAAAGCCCTGGGGTCACTAGGCTGCCTCTCGCATTCAGTACAAGACCCACAGTTGCCCTGACCTTCCTCAATATATTCCTAATATATTATCATATCCTAACCTCTTGTACAGCTACTGTTATGACTATGATTTAAATATTGATCATTTACTCCAAGCCCTTCATTTACAAGTTTTCGGTCCTGTTGCTCCCTATTTGCATTATAACCATGTTATTTCCTATAGTTGCCAGCTACAATACTGAGACGTCATAAAAGTGTCATGCCCAAGCTATATTAAAAATTTACCAATAGTCCCAACAATACAAGTAAGGATAGAAATTGATCCTTTTAATATAGAGATCCACATGATAGAGAAAATGTTAGAAGATGTTACTTCAGTTTACTCAATTTCCTTTTTGTTTTGTTTTTTTTTTAAGATAACCCTGTTTATCTGATGACAGCGAAATACTAGGAAAACTCATGTAAGGCAACAGTTAAAAACAAACAAATGATCAAAAACCAATCGTTTCAATTTTAAGTAACAATTCCATTTGTAATTTTCTTCCACTAAGATCAAATCTTTGGCCCCAATTCTGTAAACACCTAAGCACATACATGTAATCCTAGTGCGTTCAGTGGGACTACTGATAAGTAACATTCAGAATGTATACATGTGTTTGCATCAATTTACTTGATGACCCATTTTTTGTGTGGACAGTAACCAGTGAGTACCTACATTTCTGTCACGTGCTAATTAGCATGCATTGGAATGTACTAATTAGCACACTTCAGCAGCCTCAACCTCACATGTAATCAACTTCCCTGTGCTTCAAAATGGCGGCAAGGGCACTTTAACTAAAGCTCGTTGAACAAGTTTTAATTAAAGCACGCTTGCCACCATCTTGAAGAGTGGGATCTTGAATACATGAGACACTGCAGGCGCTGTAGAAAGGCTCCCGAGAGCCACTCTCATTAAAGTGCCCTCCTCTCCTGCCTGCCCAGAGCACGTATAAAAATGCGCAGTGTGACAAAGGCCTCAGGTTACTGTAAACAAGGTTATAGCATTACAGTTTTCTGCGTTTTTTTAATAATCTTGTAAGAAATCATTTGTTCTTCATATTTGAAAGCTTCCATTAAATGCAGCAAAGAATGTATCAAAGTTATCAGATGAGATGTTTATACAGACTTACATCTATTTTTATATCTATAAAATTATAGATAGATGTATACATCTTTTGATATATAGATACTATAGATACCAGCAATTTGCTTGGAAATGGAATACTTGAGCAAGAATTATAATATATAATTATGATATATATCATAATTATTACTCAAGTATTCCACTTCCAAGCAGATTGCTGGTATTTGAAAGATGACCTGATGGAAGAAAGCTAAGGTTTGATTTCTAAATGGTTTATTTGTTGAACAACTGAATTTTATTTCCGCCAATATTGTTATGGTATCCAGAGACTCCAGACAAATTTAGGGCCACATTATGCTAGGAAAAGAGGCACAGAAGAGATGAAGTGACTTATTATCACAAGTTACAGACTCAGAGCCAGAATTCAGACCCAAACTTCCCATATCTCTCACAGTCTCATATAACGTCAAAGAAAATTATTGTGATCATCAAAAACATTTAGCATGAAAAGGAAGGACTCATGAAACATGCAGTTATCACTTAAAAAAGGGAGATAATTCATGTTAGTGTGCTAATACTAATACTACCTTTCCAAAGAGGTAATTGATATATTAATACAATCTGTTCAATTTATAGTTTATGTTCAAATAGCTGATAGTCACTGCTTAGAATTCAAACTGTTCAGCTGTGAGGGAACTTAAAGGAAATAATGGTATGCAACCAAAAGGGCATTTTTAGTTCTATTAGAAATAACCTCTTTTTTATTCAAAAAATTGAAAAACAGGACCATAGGGAGTGACTGTCAAGCTAAACTCACATAAAACCTCAAAGTTTAAGTGCATGCTCGTCATATTAATTGCGAGTAGGAGTAGGAGTAGGAGAAACAAAAGGAACTACAAGCCGGAATCAGTCAAGGCAGAGAGATCATTTTCAGGGAGT
>JAGPOW010000261.1:161921137-161982162 GCA_030014935.1 Caiman crocodilus | reverse complement strand
TAAGTTGTCACTAGGGAGAAGAACGGAGGTTCTGGGAATATTTACAGCATTAGAGTTAACTGTGAGAATGTGGGAGGATTTCCTGTTCACAGCTCATTCCTGAGGTGCAGATTTTTTATATCTCTGCAACTTTAATCATTTCAGCTATCTGGACAGCAGCAAACCCTCCCAAAAATAAATAATAGGGAACTCCCCTCTATTAATCACCTTCAAACATTTGGTTAGGGCAAGGTTGAGTGATTATGCAGAGGTAACTCCAAGATGTGGTGTATTCAACTGACCTTTTCCTTTCATGTTGTGCAAGTTACTCTATACAGGTCACTTCCACAAGTAATATACCCATAAACAGTGTCTAAAGTCATTTGAAACTTTAGCGCATTTAAACATCTAAGGAATAATAAATACTTCATTTTTAATTTGTAAAAACAGAAGACCCTGTCAAACTTTTACAAAAAATGTCTTACAAGAACTAAATAGCCAGAGCTATTGAAATAGGAGATTGGAGGCTTCCAAACTATTTCTGTCCCATTAAACATGCAAACATGACAAGATGATACAAGAATTAGGAATGGGATATGGAGTTTTTCACCTTCAGATAAGCTAATTCGAGTCAGTAGTCATATATAACAGAAAGAGCTAAGTTTTTTTATTTATGAAGTGTAGACTTTAAGAACAACGCCAAAAATTATGAGGTGGCAACACTGCAACTCCATTTTATAACTACAGAATCATACTGGTAGGGTCCCCCATAAGTAAAGACCCACTCAATCTGCAATTTTGCAGAAATCATGAAATTGGGCAACGTCCATGAAATCCATGAAGAAAAAAAATTTACTAAAAATAAAATGCTGGCTCCCCATTAGGAACAAGCAATCTTCATGGCTACTGTGGCCCAGATGGGCAGCCTGCAGGTTGGGGAGTGGGGCTGCTGGTGCAAAGAGAATCAGCCAGGATGGCAGCTGCCCCCTCTCCTTGCCACCGATTGCCTGAAAGAGCTGCCTGTCATCTGGCTGCCCCTTTCTGTCAATCAGTGACGAGAGATGGGCCTACACAATAGATAGCACTGTGGGTGCATCCAGCAGGCTCTGGAGGCCCAGTGCAGAACCTGCCAGCATTGTCACAGCTGATGCCTCTGCCCGCCTAGCACTGTGGCAGTAGCTCCTACCTGGGTCCACAGCTGATGCCACCAGTAGGTTCCGGGTTTGGGTTCCAGGCAGGAGCTTCCACTGCGCCAGGAGGATGGCAGCTTCCACTCTGGCTGCTACTGGCATCTTTTGCATTCAGGCTCATGAAACTATCAGCAGCATCCACAGCTGATGCTACCACCCACCCACTGTGGTGAAAGCTCTGCTTGGGTCCACAGCTGATGCCTGAAGCTTCTGGGCAGGAGCAGTCCCACCTGCCCATCCAGCACCATGCAGTAGCCAGAGCTGCCAGCTACCCATGAGCCAGATCCAATTATTTAGCAGCCGGATTGAATCTGCCACATCTGGCCCACTGACCGTATTTTGCCCACCCCTGCTCTAGCCCTACTCAGTTCAGTTCTCTCCCTCTAGCATCCATTTCTGCCCAACCCATGGGGCTCCCCATGGGACCACTCCCCTGCTGCCAGATTTCCAGACTTGTGGAGAGTTCTGGGCCCTAAATGCTAGATTGTGCACCTAATCCCAGCCATGGGGCAAGGCAGGAATGGTGCAGGCCACCAGGGTGCAATCCCAACACACTCTGGTGATGCCAAACCCCAGGGTCCAATAACGACATGTGGGAATGGTACCAGTCCCAGGACTCGATCCTGGCATGTGGGAACCAGTTGAGACCCTGTGGGACCCTATCCAAGAGTGCAGGCCATCCCTATGCCACTCATCTGGACTGTGGGGCCAAAAGCTTGAGCACCACTGCTCTATAGTGCTCAAGCTTATGATGGCACGGAGGCTTTACCCAGAGGCAGCCAAGCAGCAGGGAGAACCAGTGGCAGCAACACTGCAGGGGACAATGCCGAGTGCAGTGGTGGCGACAGAGGCTGGGTTGAAAGGCCTGTGCTCAGAGCGAAGCTCTGTGAAAGCAGCCCTGGTCCACAACTTTGCTGACCCTTAATTTAGCCACTTACTGATCCAGAAGTGAACCCTGCGGCTAGTGTCATGATATCCAATTAGTAGCCCTTGATGCAGGACTTCATAGATTTCATAGACATCGGGGCTGGAAGGGATCTTGAAAGATTGGGTCTAGCTCCTGCCCAAGGGGCAGGAAGCTGATCAGCTAGGCTCAAAGGATCCCAGCAAGATAAGTGTCCAGACATTTCTTTAAAAAGAGTCGAGTAGATGCTTGCACACCTCTGGGAAAAGTCTATTCCAGGTCTTGGGAGCTATAAAGAAGTTTTTCCTTATGTCCAGCCTAAAATGGTCTTGGAGGAGTTTGTGACCACTGGACCTTGTCCTCCCTTGGGGTGCTCTGGTGAACAGGTGCACCCCCAGACCCTTATATGGCTGCCACCAAGTCACCCCTGAGCCTTTACTTCTCTAGGCCGAATAGTCTCATGGCTCGCAGCCTCTCTTCATAAGGCCTGTTCTCGTTCCCTCTGCTCATGCGCATGGCTCTCCTCTGAACTCTTTCAAGCTTCTCCATGTCCTTGCTAAATTGTGGAGCCCAGAACTAGATGCACTACTCCAGCTGCAGCCTCACAAAGGCCTAGTACAAGGGGAGGATGATATCCCAGGACTTGTTTAAGCAGCATCAGTGGATGCAAGCCAGAGTTTTGTTTGGCATGAGCACTGGTGGCTCATGTTTATCTTGTGGTCAGTCATGACCCCCAAGTCTCTTTTGGTCATGGTGCTAGCAAGTGTGGCACTGTCAAGCCTATAAGTGTGATGCGGCTTTTTTTCCCTGAGGTGGAGCACCTTGCATTTCTCCATGTTGAATGTCATCAGGTTTTCATCCACCCACCTTACAAGCCTATTGAGGTCGGCCTGGATCACCAGCCTATCCTGAAGTGTGGATGCTCTTCCCCAAGGTTTGGTGTTATCTGTGAACTTAACCAGTCCGCTTCTGACACCAGAGTCCACATTGTTTATAAAGATGTTAAAGAGCACAGGTCCAAGAATGGAGCCTTGTGGGACACCACTAGTCACTGAGTGCCATGTTGATTCAGTTCCATCAGCTACAACTCTCTGGATTCGACCTCAGAGCCAGTTCCTCAGCCATCAGACTGCAGTGTAGCCAGGGCCGCAGTTGGCCAATTTTTCCAATTTTTTTTTTTTTACTTTGTCAAAAGATTTTTGAAAGTCCAGACAATGTATCAACCAGATCATCTTGATCCAAAATTAGACAATTTTAACAGACTGGTAAAACCTGGCTTCGGCTTACAAAAGCCATGTTGCCTCTTCCCCATAAAGTTTTGTTCACCCATCGGGATGTGAATAATGAAGACTTTCTATAATTACTCTTTACATTGAAATATAAAGCTTTTCTATTTTAAATTCAGTACTGGGATTATTATCAGAAAGGCTAGCAGAAATGTATTTTCAGAGGGATATGCAAGACAGGACTGATAAAATACACAAGCTTTATAGTCACACAGCCTGATTATTTTAAACTGCCTTCAACTAACCTTACATACTTTTATATTTTTCTCCCACTGGAAACTGCCCCAGGGTTTTGCTAACTTCATGCCTTTCTTGTGCACAGGCTTTTGAAAAGCTATGAACTAACTGTTTAATATGCAAAATAAATATTTTTTGCATAATGTCATCATAGGATACTTACTGACAGGTTTAAGTAAAAACTTACTGCAGATTATCAAGGTTGTCTAACTGTGCAGGTCTGTGTTGTGGTTTCATAATGAGTACAGTGAGTGGATCATAGGCTACACACGTGAACTAACACTACCCCCCTGGGGTTTTTCTTCCATACACTGGGACAAGTGAGCAGTGGAGCAAATTTTGCCACTTTTAACTGGTTTGAAAAGCACAAAGTCCAGAAAAAAGAAGAAAGAGATAGAATTCAAATGCATAAGGAATCAAATTCTTCTCTCTCACCATAGTTTTAACCTCTGCCTCCACGTATTGCTCAGCTGGATAGCAATCTTCTAAAAAAGAAAAGGGCTCTTAGAGTGCACGACTGAAACAGCTGGTAGCTTGGATTAGAGTTTAGTCTTTCTGATTTGGATATCTCCCACCACTCTAGATGGATACATACATTCTTTCCTTCTGGCAAAAATTAAAATGACCCTGATAAATTCCCAATTTCCTACATAATACAAAACTGACTGAATGCAAATAAAGCAAGGGAAGTACGCATTAAAATTGCAAAAAAATGCACAATACATGCAGAATGGATAAAAGTGTTCCTAACTTGGAAGTATGACATGCATACATAAGAAATTTGAAAGATGTCCTTATTGGTCTATTTGTGAGAGTGACATCAAGGAACAAAAAAAGTCCACGTTGACTTTCCACTTCAGTCAGTGGAGCTGATGCTGTATGCAAGAGCAATACCAGTTTAATCCAAGGGTACTCAACCTCTAGCCCATGGACCAAATGCAGCTCGCAGTGCCATAGGTATAAAAAGTCCATGGGCTCTCCAGGGATCAGGAAATTTGGCAGCAGGGGAGCAGTGGCAATAAATGTGGCCACCCTTCCTTCCTGCTGAATTCCCAAACCTTGAACTCTGCACAGCAGATTGGGGCTAAGTCATGCCTCCTCCCTGCACTCTTGCAGATGGATGAGACCTGGCCATGTCCCTCCCACAGGGCTGGATGGGGCTGGGCCATGCCCCCACCTGCTGTGGGGTAAGGTTGGGGCTGGGCTATTGCCCCCTCCTTTCTCCCCTGAGGCCCAGGCTGGAGCTGGGATGCCCCTGCCCCACTCTACACAGCGGATGGGGCCTTGCAGCAACCACCTCATGCTGGATAGGGACCACCAGTCAGAGTCAGCCCACAGACGGCCTGGGCACTGTCCATCTGACCCACCAGCCAAAAAAGTTGAGCACCACTGGTTTAATGCATTCTCTTTCTACCCTTTGTCTTTCTTCTCTATTACTCTCTATGTTTGTCATCTCTTGTTATTGTTTTCAAGCTAAAGGTAGGATTCAGTTTCAGCAAGGCAGTTACTCTTGTATCTAATTTTAAACTTGTCTGTAGTTCAAATGAAAATGTAAACTCTTTGGAGTAAAGGGTCAGGGCTATATCCTAATTCCTATTATGTTTCTAAATAGCAAACATGCAGTTCGGAGCACTTCAGCTTTGTAATTCAGCTCTGAGCAAACATACTTGCAAGACCTCGCTGAGAATGATTGGTTGAGTAGGTACACTCAGGGGCGGATCCCAGTGGAGGTGCACTGGTTCATTTGCATCCCACTTTGACTCCTGATCCAGCCAAAGTTTCGAATCAACTGTCTAGCAGTTTCATAGATTTCACAGACATTAGGGCTGGAAGGGACCTCGGAAGATCATTGAGTCCAGCCCCCTGCTCCAGAGGCAGGAAGTCAGCTGGGGTCACAGGATCCCAGCAAGATAAGGTATTCAATGTAGGTGCTTGAACCACCTCTGGAGGCAGGCTGTTCCAGAACTTGTGGGCTCGGACAATAAAGAAATTCTTCCTTATGTCCAGCCTGAAATGGTCTTGTAGTAGTTGCAGCAGCATTTCTAGTCAGGAAGCGCTGAAATGGTCAATTGACTTAATGGCTCCTTATAATCTCCTGATCCCATCTAAACTCTTTATTCCATAGGTGTTAATGACCCTCTCTTTTTTCTAATGATCTTGATGCTTAACCAATCAAGTCATCCTTCATTCTGCAATTCTGCTGTCTGTTAGCTGCTCCTAGTAATGGAGCTTCTACTTCACATCCCTGCAGATTGTTTTGGACTCACTCCAAGGAAGTTTTATTTGTTTTTGCTTCAATCTTAAACTGAATGATATAGCCCTAAGCACTTGCATGTTATTTTTAACAGGAGAAAAATTTATGTTGTGTTATATGTTATAATGGACCTCAACATCTGCATCCCCATTTTTAAAATTCAAGATCCACTGTAAAATAGAATTGTGTGTAAATCCTTTAAGTCCCAATAAGTAGCCCATGACTAGGGGGTCTTGTGTGCCAGAACAGGAGGAGAGCCTTTCCACCTTTTAGCTTAATGCCCTAACGGTTTGGGCACCTGGCCAAAAAGCAGGAGACCCAATTACTAAGCTCTTCTTGCCCACAGAGGATCTGAGCCCCTTATCTACAACTTCTCAGAAAAAAACACTATTCCTACCAAGCCACAGGCCAGGCATTACACACACCTTTCCCGCAGCCTTTCTCCTGCCATTGGGCAGCCAAGACAGGGAGATGTGTGGAACCTGAAGGAAGAAAACAAGCCAAAACAAACCCTAGTTTGTAGCCTGGGCTCCTGCTACCAAAGGAGCAGACATTTCTCTCCTTCCCTCTATCTGTTTTAATCCAATAAACCTTAAATACAAAATGTATTGGGTTACTTTCCAGAGGAGGGCTAAAATAGGGTTCAGATAATGCCTAACTTGGTGGTCAAAGTTCTTTGCTGGGAAGTAAGAGAGGAAATCCAAACTTATTGTGACAACCTGGATCTCCTGCTTCCCAGATAACTGTCTTAACTGAGTGGTTCTCAACCAGATTCCAGGAATCCCCTGAACAACTCGAGACACCACTCTAGACTCAAGGCACCCCTTAGAGCAATTCTTCCATTGCAAAGAACTCAGAAAGACTACGACAGGTCAGAATGTTTTTAACACTAGGCTTTCCTATCTCAAATCTCTGGGCTTGTTTTGTGAGTTGTGTTTGCACACCTAACAGTGTTAACGCTGTGTAACACTCTCTGGCATCCCTGAAAGGATCTCAAAACACCTTAGGGTGCTCCAGAACCCTGATTGAGAATCATTGCTTCACCCACTAAGCTATGAGACTAAAATGTAGAATGAACCTCCTTCGTTTTATTTCTAGCAGATACATGCAGAGGGCAATTCTGTTTTGCCTCCTGACAAATTAGAATCCCAAACTGAATGAGTTATAAAAATTGCATGTCAAGTGAAATAGCTTTTCATCTCTATCTGTATTGTAAAGCAAGCACTACACCTATAATGCTTGAAAACTAATAATAATATTATGACAAATAAAAAAATTGGTATAAATCTCAGGTTAACTGGTGCTGTAAATTCAGTGGAAGGCATATGTACAGTACTTTGGTTCTAGACTTTACCTCTGCTGGATGTAAGATAGTTCTAAATCAACTCTGTATCTAAACCTCATTGTAACCATAGTAAGGTAGCAAAGTAGAGAATAAGAATATATTAATAGAAAACTAAAAACAAACAAACAGAATATAATTATGCTAGCAACAGTTTGCTTAATAGATTAAATGACCTTAAGCTTAAAAGCAGGAACACACCAGCTGAGGAATATTTGGCAATATTAACTAGCTACAAAAAGTGAGTTCTATGTTCTCAACCAATTAATAAAATTGATGCTGGCATTAATAATAGCTGAATGGAAATTAAATACTGTAATTTCCCCCTCTGTGTTCAGCCCTTGGTATTATACCTAAAAATGGATTCTCTAATTCTAGCTCTTGAGAAATTTTTCTTCACTAGCTCTTTATATTACACATAGTTCATGTGTCTTTTCATTAAAGCAGTTACTAACAAAGAATCTAACTATGAATCCTATTCCTTTCAATCATAACTTATATTCTCCTACCTAATTCATTACAGGGTTCTGAATGTACAAATCTTTAAACAATAGCGTGCTACTGAAAAACTGCCTATATCATCAGGTGAATATTCTTTAACATCTTTGTGGATTTTTAAGGGTACACTTTGCATAAAATATGTGATTTTTCCCTCCTTTGCAATATGTACATTTGATGTTTCTTTTCTTTTTTTTTTTTTTTGCAATTTTGTTCAAATTGTTTTGTGGCAGCATTTGAGCAGGATATCCACTTGTTTTAAAAATGTTTGCTTATCACTTGAACTCCTCTACTATTCTACTTTATTATTTTTGTTAAGCTTACTATCCCAACTTAGTTTTGCCAAGAGATTTTCAACATTCTTCTACTGCAGTGCTAACATTTTTTGATAAAAATATTGTAAAAGGGAACACAGAAGTAAAAGACAGATATGGAGGCAAAAGAAAGGTAAGCAGGAAGATGGAGGAAGAAAAACAGATATATATCAAACTTGGTGTGCAACAAAAAGGAATGAAAGCTGAATAAGGGAACTAGGAAAATTAAGCAGCAAAAATATTCATTTTTTTTTTTACAGAAAAGAAGGGCACACATTTTGCATCTTTCTACTCTAGGTAATCATGTCACTACCTTTATTCTTCTCCTCTTTCTGTCCTTCCATGTGTGTTTTTGTTATACTTGTTGCTGTGTCTCATGTTAATGTAAATCAAAAACCCATTGGTACATGGACTCCTAGTGCAGACATCACAGCCCACTGGGCCTCTGATCTGTAAAGCATCTGGGAAATACCATAAGTCTTTTTTAATATTTAACTTATACACAAAAGCTTTGCTTATGTGACAAAACAATGTTTTTTTCTCATTGTGTTATCAAACTTCTCAATGGTTGAGGACTATATACTACATAAGTTGCATAATGCACAGGCGTGTGTCATCATCCCGTCCCCCTCGCACCACTTTGTGGTCAATGCAGGCTCCCCCCGCAGCCACATGGGCAGTGTGGACAGCGTGAAAATCTCCTACATGAGCTGCCCCACCCCCAGGGGCAGGCACGGGAAGCTGGAGGAGGAAGGGGAGCCCTTTAGTCCTCAGGAGTAGACGTTGCGGGAGTTATGCAGGCTGGATGTTCACCCCTTGCAAGCTGTGTGTAGCCTACGGACAGCATGTTTCTAATATATATATTTTTTTATATATATATATATATATATATAGAGAGAGAGAGAGAGAGAGAGAGAGAGAGTACTCTTTGTGTGCACAGGTATACATGTTGTATTTGATTCAAAGACAAAGCCATTAAGTCTCTCTGAAAATCAGGCTTTAGATGTCTCAAGCTGTGCACCCAAAATTGTGGACATCTTTTGGAAATGTTGGCAAAAATTACTTGTTCCACAGACCAAGACAGTTACAGATCATAGGTCTAAGGACAACATGGCGGGTACCCAGAAAAAATTTACAATATTTGAGTTTTAAAATAAAGCACCTGAGCCTCAAATTGAAGTATGTTCTTCAACATTAGAATTAAACTGTCCACCCATCTCTTTAAATATATTGGTATTAATGGACATTACTACCACAGTCTTTGGGCTTGGACTGATCCTTGTCTCCTAATCATTCACAATTGTCTTTGTCACTGGACTTTCAGTTCCATTTATTGATCTTTTTTCTGTTGGATTTTCACATATTCACCCACCTAAAATGTCTGTAGCCTGAACAAGCTGCTGTTCAGCAGGTGGTAGATTTTCCTTACTTCTTAGTTAAATACTCTCCCCAAAACTTGTAATTTTTTCATTGCGACAAACCAGATTAATTTACTTTTTTGAAAAGGTAACCAGTTACATGGATAAGGACACTGTCATAGATGTAATACGTTTTAACTTTTATAAGACTTTCACATAGTCCAACATGACCTTCTCATAAACTGGAGAAATGTGGGTTAGACAGAAATATTATCATATATTCATAGATTTCATTGACATTAGGGCTGGAAGGGACCTCGGAAGATCATCGAGTCCAGCCCCCTGCCCCAGAGGCAGGATGTCAGCTGGGGTCAAAGGATCCCAGCAAAATAGACGCCTAAATGGTTCTTAAAAGAGTCCAGAGTAGGTGCTTGCACCACTTCTGGAGGCAGACTATTCCAGGCCTTGAGAACTTGGATAATAAAGATTTTCCTTATGTCCTGCCTGAAAGCGTCTTGGAGGAGTTTGTGGCTGTTTGATCCTGTCATCCCTTGGGGTGCTCCGGTGAGCAGACGTTCCCCCAGATCCTGATGTACACTCAATATATACTTATAGGCAGCCACCAGGTTCTCCTTGAACCTGTGCTTTTCCAGGCTGAAGAGTTCCATGGCTCTCAGCCTCTCATAATAGGGCCTGTTCTCCTGCCCTCTGATCATATGCATGGCTCTCCTCTGGACTCTCTCATATATATATATTATACATATAATTGATTGAATAAGCAAAAGCAAACAGAAACTCTTGATGGATCAATATCAAAATGGCTTGACATCTCAAGTGGGGTTCAGCAGGAATCTGTGCTGAGTACAGTGTTTTCCAATACTTATATAAATGACCTGATGCAGGGATAAGTAATTAAATGTGTAGATGGCACAAAACTGGAAGAGGTTTCAAATACTTTGGAGGACAGAATTAAAATTGAAACTGCAGAACGGGTCTAACAAACAAGAAGAAATTCAACAAAGTCAAGTGCAGGATGTTTCACATAGCAAATGCACAGGAGAGATTGAAGGAATAAGGAAGGTTTCATTTAGTGAAATGGAAACTAAGGTAGGGGACATGTAGCAGTTTTCAAATACTGAAAAGGCGACCATAAAGAATAAGTAGTACTACTGTTCTCCTTTACCATACAGGGAAGACTACATGGCACTGTGGTAAATGGCAACAAAACAAATCTAGACCAACTCTTATGATAAATTTCCTATTTGCAAGAGCAGTATGACAATGGGGGAATCTCCTTCCTTGGAGAAGTTGGAGAGACATGTGTCTATGCAGAATGACAGCACAAAAAGAGGGACTTTCCTTTGGAGGGGGCAGATGGCATCTGCAGGCAACAATGCCGCTGCTATTCAAAGCTGGAAGGTACATACTACAGATTACAGGGGCAAGCATACAAACAGTTAACTTGACATCCAGCCATCATCTATTTAGGACATAAGCCCTGTCAGAACTACAAGTTTAAAAGAAAGCCAGAGAAGTAGCCAGGGCCTCATTTGGCTGAACACCAGTAGGTAGATGCTGACCATTTCCATCATCAAAAAGATCAGGGTGACACAGACAAGAAGACTGCTAGACAAAATTGATGATGTTGTAACATGGCCCAAGAAAACATGGGGCCTGTGTTAAAGAACTATATACTTAGTAAGGATTTTATAAATAAAGCTCCCAAGGAGCAGGTTTTAAAACCCCCAAGGGAGGAGTTCAAGTTTTCTGGCTTCTTTCTTCCCCACAAATTTTCCTCAGTATGTAAAAAACTTATACATGCCTGCTGCATTTAACTTTCCTCCATTCAGTGATGACTCCTGATGTGTACCAGTGTACAGTGATCTGAGGGCTGTGAGTGGAAAGCACTATGTAAGTGTCAAGTACTATTAGTATTATCTATCGCGTTGTGCAGAACAGGAAATGTTTCTGAGACTATTACCATAAGACTGCAAAAGTCTTAAGAGTTCTATGATGCATTCTAAATGTGACCTTCCAGGTAAAACTTTCTGAATTATCTTCTATCATTTGTGTCAGTATTTACTAAGCCAAAGTTTATCATAGTATCCTGTATACCTGCTTCATGAAAGCAAACAAAAAGCAGCAAAGTGTTGCTTGATTCTCCTGGTCCCCAAAATATTTCTTATTAACTTGCCTGCCATTAAACTATGCCTCTTAAACCACTCAATAAAGCTATAAGAGTTCTTCTGTACATACAAAATTATCTGTTTTGTCTATATTTGATGTAATGGAATCCTATCAAAGCCTATGTTCCCTCCTGGGCTGTAGCTGGCAGAATCATGGCTGTCTCCCACCAGGGGATCAAGACATTTAGGACTAAATTGTATTTTGCTTTATGCACCTAAATGGCACATGTACAGTGGCATAACACAGTTTTGGATTCTATTTCCACAGGGCTGCCTGTTAGTTCAAAGAGCATGAAATTATAATAGAGTTCAAGATTGTAAAGACAGGAAGGAAGGAGAGCAACAGAATAAAGGCACTGGATTTCAGAAAAGCAGACTCCTTAAACCCAGGGAACTGGTTGGCAAGACTGCCTGGAAGACAAGTCTGAAGGTTAAAGGAGTCAAGGAGAGCTAGCTGTACTTTAAGAAGACCTTTATAAGGGTTCAGAAGCAAACTACATGGATAGGATAGAAGAATGGGAAGTACTACAAGAGATTGGCCTAGCTAGACAGCAATTTCTTTAATGAGTTAAAACGCAAAAAAGTAATCCTATAAAAAGTAGAAACTTGGTCATGGTACTAGAAAAAAATATATGAGTATCACAGAAGCGTGCAGAGATAAAATTAGAAAAGCCAAGCCACGATTTGAGATGCAACTGGCAAGAGACATAAAAGGCAATAAAGAGGTATTCTACATCAGAAGCAAGAGGAAGACCAAGGAAAATACAAGTCCATTACTGAGTGCAAAAGAAAACCTAGGTTTTCAGAGAAGGCTGAAGTATTAACACCTTTTTTACCTTAGTCTTCATAAATAAGATCAGCTACTAGATCATGAATGCAGTTGATAGCAAAAGCTGCCTATACATGTGCTTCAAGGTGAGGGTAGGAGGGAGTTAATTAGAGAAGTTCCTGGACAGCTGCTCTAATTAAAATAGCTCACCTTCATGTGTATTAAGTTTATGTATTTGCACCCCATGTTGCAAAATGGCTGCGGGGGCACTTTAACTAACGCTCATTGGAAAAGATTTAGTTAATCACCCCAGCAGCCATTTTGAAACACAAAGGGACAGTGAGGCAATGTTGGAGTGTTCTAATTAGAAGGTGGAACAGACTCAATTAATTAATTGTGATCTAGTTAGACTGTGAATGAGCACCTCTATAGGCAGTCAAAGACAGGAAAGGATGCAAACAGACTAGACTAATGGAAGACAAAGTTAGGAATTACTCAGCAATGCCAGCTGTTTTCAAGTCAACAGCCTGGATGGGATATACCCTAGGGCAGTAGTTCTCAACCTTTTTGGCTTCAAAAATTGCTTCTGTAACTTTTTAGAATTTACTGGCACCCTGGTTGAGATCTGTGGAGCTAGAATTTACCTGGTGCCGTGTCAGGGTGATGGAAGCAGAACCTCACCCCACTGTGCCCTGCTTTTTCAACTGTCTGCCCCCTCCCCATCCCTAGTCTGCACCTGAGGGGGGCAAGCACATGCAACTCACAACTCAGTGATCTGCAGGCTCACCTGTCAGCACAGGGAGCATAGGAGGAAAAAAGGAATAAGCTGGACTGAAAAGTGAAGAGTGAACTACTGGGAGTACAGAAGCTCAAGGGATGCGGGGGACAGGGAGCAGCCCTGGATACCACTGTCTATGGGACACTGGGGTATCTGATAGATGGAGGAGTGATCCCTTACTGCCTGACACAAGCCAGGCACCATGGCACCTATGAAAGGATTTTGTGTCACCATTATGAATCACTGCCCTAAAGTACTCAAGAAAGTAGCTGAGGTAATTTCGGCATCACTGGCTCTCCTCTGGGAGAACCCACGGAGGCCAGGGGAGATTGCAGATGATTTTAAAAAAAGGCAAATATAGTGTTTATCTTTCAGAAAGGTAAAATGTAGGATCTAGGAATTACAGAATAGTCAGTCTGACCTCGAAGCCTGGAAAGATCATGAAGCAGGTCCTCAAGAAATCTATTTTGAAGTACCTGGAGGAGAACAAGGTGATCAGGAACAATCAGTATGGATTCACCAAGAGCAAGTCATACCTGACCAACTCGATTTCCTTCTATAATAAAGTGACAGTCTCTGTGGCTGCAGGGAGAGCAGTGGATGTGATGTTCTTGATTTATTAAGGCTTTTGACACTGTCTTCCATGATATTCTCTGTAACAAGCTAAGGAAATACAGAAAGCACTGTAAGGTGACTAAGTAACTGGTTGGATCATTATGGCCAATGAATGATAATCAATGGCTCAATGTCTAGTAGGGAGGAGGTATCAAGTAGGGTTCCCCAGGGGTCTGTCATGGTTCCACTGCTGTTCAACATCTTCATTAATGATAAGGAAGATGGGATTCTGTGCATTCATGGCCAACTAGATGGAGCTGCCATCACTCTGGCGGACAGGACTAGGATCCACAATGACCTGGATGTTCTGAATTTGAGATTGCATGAACATATATAGACTGGGGAATGATTGGGTAGGCTGCAGTACTGCAAAAAAGAACATGGGGGTTAGAGTAGACCATAAGCTGAACAGGAACTAACAGTGTGCTTGTTTCCAAAAAAAAGCCAAAAGCATACTGGGTTGTATAAACAGAAGTGTCAGTTGCAAATCAAGAGGGCCAATTCTTCCATTCTGTTCAGCATTGATGAGGCTTCATCTGGAGTGCTGTGTCCAGTTTTGGGCCCTGTATTTCAAGAAAGATGTGGATGGATTAGAAAGAGTCCAAAGTAGAGCAAGAAACATTAGGGGCCTGGGAAGCAAGGCTTATGAGGAATAGTTGAAAATACTAGGGCTATTTAGCTTAATGAAGAGAAGATTGAGGAGGTATTTGACACCAGTCTTCAAATACCTGCAGAGTGATTGTAAAAAGAATTGAGACAGACTCTCCTCTGTGACTCTAGGGGACAGGCTTAAGAGCAATGGCTTCAAACTGCAGCAAAAGAAATTTAGATTGGAAGTTTAAAATAAATTTCTGACTATGAGGGTGATCAAGCTTTGGAACATGCTATATAGAAAAGCTATTGAATCTCTAGCCCTGGAAATTTTCCAAGAACAAGTTGGACAGACACTTGGCTGGGATGGTTTAGTTAGGGATGATCCTGTCCTAATCAGGAGGCTGGACTGAATGCCCTCAGGAGGTCCCTTCCAGCACTGTTTTCCTATGAACCTAAGATCCAAAGCCATCACTCATTTATATAAGAAACACTGAAGCTCAACACTTGACAGCTATCCATCCCCAAGCCAAGCTTCTCCTTAGCCTGTCCACCCCCTGCACCACGTTCAGTACTTACTCAAGAACACAGGGAGTTAGCCACTAGCTCTTCTGCTCCCCATTTACTGTCTCTGCTGTCCATAATTAGAGACAAACTTGGGACAAATAGTGGACACGACTCCTAGATGGGCTGTTTGAATTTTCTGTTCCTGGTTTTTTAGAAAGTCATCTTTCTACTCCTTGTCTCTCCTCCTTTCTACCTGCTGCTGAAACATGGTGATATAGACAGGAATGGGCAGCTAAGGTCAATCTTCAACTTACCCCAAAACAGAGGTATAGACATATTCTATATCCCTTCATGAATTTTACAGGGAACACAGATATCAGTGGTAGATAAAGGTGACCAAACGCCAGCAAACTGTGCTCGCTGCATGGGGGAGCAGCAGGTGCAGCCCAATTAGCTGCACGAAGCATGCATGCAGCAAAATCCCCAGCTCATGCAGTTTAAAAAGCGCGTGAAAGAAAGACCCAATCTAATTGGCTGTTGGGGCAGTATAAAAACAAAGCCTGGGAAAAGGAAAGCCGGGACCCACGTGACATCGGCGAGGCCTGATCACCCTCACCGGAGGTCCTGCACCCATGGCTCCCTTTCCCCCCAGACGCCCTCATCAGATAATTGCATCAGATAGATGCCTGAAGAGCTCTCGAGTTCCCTACAGTTTTGGTTGTTGGAGATTATTGTAAGGGGAACTGCCGGCGCGGACATACATATGAAGCATTTAAGTGCTTCACGGTGAAACATTACAGAGCGTGCCTACACTGTGTTCCAGTTTGTAAGTAAAGCATTTGTTTCTTATATTGTCCTCGGACTCTTTTTGGACAGGAAAATAGAAGCAGGGTAAATAGCGTTCCAGAACACTTTTGTTCCCGGCCTGCTCGGATCCAAGGGTTAATTCCCCCCCCCCAATTCCTTCCCACAATATCCAAGTCAAACCTGTCAGTTTCTTTGGGCACTGAGGCATATGACTTTGTGATGTTGTAATATTTTTGTGGCTCTAACACCAAATGATATTGAAAGCTATGTATATTATTCATGGGGACATAAAACTGATTAACTTAATGTGACTGAAATGCTATTAATACAACTTTACAACTACATTGAAAAAAACCCCGTGGTTCATGGTTTTATTAAGTTTTATTACTCACTGTTTATATGAGATGGCAAAATGAATATACTTATGATGTATGAGTGTATGATATATAACTTTTGAACAGCTTTTAAAGTAGTAACAATTAATTTTTATTTTAGTCTATTTTAAACAGAGCTGCTCTTTAGAACAGATGTGAAAGAGTATTTGAGGGTACAGATTTGTGCATTTACACACAGAAAAGCTGCTGGAAGTCCCTGAAGTGCATGGTGGAATTGGGGGTGGGCGAGGGAAGGTGCGGAAAGAGAGGGCCTATGCATTTAATGTTTGTAACATGAGTCTGACTGGCAGCAATTACAGCTGAAGACTTCTATTTAGCTACAGAATGGGCAAGTGGCAATCCCACCAAGATGCCTCAAGCTTGACATGGAATGAGGAGCACTGACTGTGTTTGTTGGGGACAGTCTGTCCTGTGACTGCTAAAACTGGCCTTACTGTTAAGGACTCATTGGGTGTATCTACATGAGACACTTTCTGCACATTAGCCTGATAACACTGTGCAATAGCATGGTGGTTAAAAACCATGCTAATAGACTACAGTGCAGTGTTAGTAGGCTAATGCACAGTGACACAAAATAACCATGTGCCACCCTTACTGCACAGTAACTCTAATTACTGCGCATTTAGCTAGTACTTCACTAAGCAAGTACAAAACTAAATACACAGTAAGTACTGTGCATTAATGAATGTATAGATGCACCCACTAAAACCAGTTTTGATGTTGAGGGGTTTCTTGTTGTTTATTTTAACGTAGACAATTATCCAGAAGGGTTTATACAGCAACAACCACAATATGGCCTGAATGGTTGTTAGATATCAAGTCTATGCTCTAGTCCAGGGATGTTCAAACCCAGCCCGCAGGCCAGATTTGGAGTTACGCTACCTGGCCTGCAGGAGTTCCCACAGGTCTGAAAATATGGTGGTGATAAAGGGGTGTCAGCAATTTCCCCGCCTCTGCTGCCAAATTTCAAAACCTGTGGAGCTGGATAGAATGCTATATTGGCATGTCCAGGGTGCAATCTGGGCAATAAGAATCTGGCTGGAGGTGAAGTGGGCCTTGATCCTCCAACTCAAGACTCCAGGAGACAGTGCAGAGTTCCAGGAGGCAGTGCAGAGCTAAAGGAGGCAACATCAAGCCCCAGGAGGTAGTGCAGGGTTAAGGCAAGTGCATGGAGCAGGGGAGGCAGCATGGAGTCTGCTCCTCACTCACAAGCCCCAATCTGGCCCACAGACTGGCCCCAAGACTCATCTAGCCCAAGCCAGAAAAAGGTTAAGCACTACTGGTCTAGTCTAATTCATGCATACTGTTAAGAAATCATGGAAGGAGGCAGAATGACTAGCCCACAGCTGGTCCTGATGACCTGGGTGGGCCTAGCTGCTAAGTACCTATAGCTGCGTGAATGACTGGTGCCCCCCATGACTGGGGGGGCACCATAGCAGCGAGCGAGGACTGTCTGCAGCCGCCACCTGCAGTGTTGGCGGTGGTGTCAGCAGTGGGGGGGAGGAGGATGGTGAGTAGGTCCACCTGCAGCCACCACTGGCTGCATCAGCAGCGACAGGGGGCGGGGGCGGGCATCAATGACCCACACAAGCTGGTGACAGCTTCACTGGTGGCCAATCTAAGGGGAGCATGTGACTCCCCGTAGGCCTCCTACGTGTCAACTATGTCTATCACAGGAGTGGGCAAAATGCGGCCCCAGGGCCAGATGCGGCCCGCCAGGCTATTCTATCTGGTCCATGGGGCCCCTAAAAAATTTAGAAAATTAATAGTTATCTGCCCTGAGTTGCCTGTCATGCAGCCCTTGATGGCTTGCCAAAACTCAGTAAGCAGCCCTCTGCCCAAAATAATTCCCCACCTGGTCTATCTGGTTCCCATTTACCTGCACTGGTATAGATGCCTGCATATAAGCAGTCACCTTCTCACCATTCTTTGGCTACATAACATCACAGACAGCTTCCCTGGTAGCCCCTCTGTGCTCAGTCCTACCCCCATCTAAAACCTTGCCCAGTTCAGAGTCCTTATTCCCTGGCTCATGGTCCCTGGCTTGTGACTTTGGTTCTAACCCCTGGATCCTGACCTTGACTCTCTTCTGTCAAGTCTTGACTGCTCATACCCCAACTTCCTTTCAGTACGGTAGCAGATCTGGTCAGAAAATGTTTGTGTGGGGAGGCGGAGGGGTTGGTAAGAAAATGTTGACAAAAGTTAAAAACTGGAAACTCAAAAAGTGAGAAGTTTTCAGCAGAAAACTGCTGAAAACTTGTACATTTTGGTCAAAACTCAAAATACTTCAGTTTTCAGTGTGGTGAAAAATGATTTGGGTTTTCTGATTTTGTTTTTCTGAGGAAAGCATTTCCTTTCTGTGCAGAATATTATGTAGTCAAAAGCAGTTTTTTGACAAGAAAAGATTTAAAGAAAAATATAGTTTTAATTTCTCTCTTCCTAAAACAATATCCTTATTTTTTCTCTGTTGCTTGACTGAATTCATCTCTCTATTGCAAACAAAGACATTTAATTCCAGGAGCTTTAGTGACAAGAAATTCAACAGTCGTGCCCCTGCAGGGTAAACTGAGGGGATTACTAAAGGCTCTTCCCATTCTATTCATAAACTTGATTTATAAAGAACAATCTGATTATAAGCTGCCTTTATACCTTTGCTTTTGGATTAAATCCACTTCACCTGTAAAAGGCTGTACCAAGGAACTAGGATTTATGGAGTCAGATCACAGAGTTGTTAATCCCCCTCAGCTGGAATACAAAGCAGAACACTACTAAAGAAGCTCTTTGCAGCATATTGTACAAACTCTTGCAGCAATGGGACACTAGCTGCCACTGTTCCCCTGCTTCACCTATGGCAGGTTAGAGTGCTATGCCTTGTGACTGTATGACAGGGTTGATTGTGTAGTTTTAGTAATAGGTTAGACAAGGATTTTTAAGATGGTTTGGATAGGGGTGATCCTGTCTCAGGCAGGGGTTGAACTAGATGGCCTTCAGAGGTCCCTCCCAGCCTTACTTCTCTATATGTTTCTAATTATGCTAAACCAGGGGTATCAAATATCTAGCCCACAGACTTTTGTCCCACCTCTTCCTTTCCCCACAGCAAGAGACGGCTCTCAGGCTGTGGCAGCAGAGCTTCCACCTGTGGTGCTACTGGGGCTGCCCATGCCCTGGTGAAAAGCTGGGGGCACTGGCTGTCCCTGCAGGAAGCTCAATCAAAGGCTGGAGCCAGGTCTCTGGCTATCCTGGTAAGGCTTCTGCCCATGGTGTTGCTGGGGATAACTCTTGCCCCAGATCTTGCCACAGTGACAGGGTTTCCCCACAGAGGTCAGCTCTTGCCAGGGCACTGGCTGCTACCACAAAGTTGGGGCTCTGGCAGCAATGGCTGCAATTCTGCCTGCAGTGCCACAAGGGCTGCCAGCACAAGAGCAGGGCTGTGGCCCATAAGCATGTAAAACGAAGAGGAGGCCTTCCAACCAATCTCAGTTTAACATGCTAGTGATAGACTTGAGCCAAATGGCAGGGGTAACAGTCACAAGCCTCCAAACCTCTCACCATTACTACCAGTTAGTACCAACCTTGTGGTTCTTCTATCAGACCTTGTTACATGTTACAATGTGAGCTGCACAACGTTGATCAGCGTTAATGTTAACTCAAGTTTGGAGCAGTCACACTTTCGGCCAAAAGGTAAAAATCCCTCCCCACCCACATTAGACTTCTTCCCTGCACCCTGGGGCCCTGCAGCTCTTTCCCTCCCCACCCCACCCCAGCCCCCAGGGTTCCTCCCTGCCTCTCTCTGCTCCTAGATCATTACTCCCTTGTGGCTGCCTACACTGTCTGTCCCAGGGGAGTAGGCAGGGAGGGTTCAACCTGCCTGCCCAGCTGCCACTGGGCTGCTGCTCTTCCGGCCCAGAAAGCAGCGGTGGCAGCTGGGAAGGCAGTTTGACAGCGGGCAGGGGAGTGGTGAGCCAGGATCTGGGGTGAGAGCCTGATCCAGGCCAGTGAGGGAGTAGGGAGGGAGTGTTTACACTAAGGTGTACCTTAGTGCAACATGAGCTGGTTAACATGGTTTGGAGATAATCCTGTTCTGGAGTGGCATAACCTTGAGCCACATAGTGAATGCTTAAAATCAGTTTCAGATGTTAATGGGCAGACCATTGAGTGGTTAAGAGCTTCATAAGCCACCCAAAATTACTGTGTAACAAAGCCCTCACTGTCTCCCAGCACAACAGAAATGCTATCCCAATGCCAGCCTATGTAGATCCAGTCTGCAGGATTAGCACTTACTCTCCAGTTTCACGTAAAAAATATTTACTTTTTATTTTTATTAAAATCATAAACTTAGTTTTGGGGGGGGGTACCTTCTTCTGAGGTGATTTGGGATTAAAGTGAAACAAAGAAACAAATTACTACAGCAAGGAAAGGAAGTATGGAAAGAAGAAACAAAAACGGGGGAAAGTAGAAAGACACTGGGGAGGAAGAGGATGCCAAGACATATTACAGATTGAGAGAGCTAGGGCAGCAGAAAGTCTGAACTAATTAGAGAGGGACAGACTAAAGTGAATAAGCATGTTGAATAAGCATCTGAACATGCATTTAAATAATTTTCCATGCTCCTGTGTGTGTGAAATGTGAAACTGGTGGCCTGGTAGGCCTAGCAGAAAAGCACAAGAGCTGTTATTAATTCTTCCAATATCAGTATAATGTAGGTGGTAGTAAAACATTTCTCCTTCCTCCACAAATGTTAAGAAATACAGAAGGGGTTCAGCTAGAATTTCTTCTAGCCATTCAAATTACCTCTTTTTAAGTGCTATACTTATGTACTTTGTGCAAGACTCAAGGCTTTAGGTTCCATTCTGAGTTGAACGTGATGTCTAATGATTGCACAAACACACCTGAAGGAGGAAGAAGATAGCTCTTTTGCAGTATGTCTAAAAGATGGTACTGAGTAGCAAAGTTTGGAAGTGAGTGGCAGATCCATGCTTCTCCGATATTCACAGACATTTAGATCTTAAATTTTTTTTCAGTTCTACCTGTAGTTTAGTCCTCAAAATTAGAACAGCTGCTACCATATTTCAGTGGGTGATGCACCATGTTGAAAAAACCTCATATGCATACATATCTGAAACTGCATGATGCTGATGCTGTGTGAATTAAGAAGGTATGAAACTGCATTACTTAACATATGCAATGCAAACTTCTATTGCTTATAAACAGTTCCAAATCATTTTTTTCAAAACATTCAAAAGCACTTGAGTGAGAGTTAAATACCCGAGCAATCAAAAAACAGTTCTTGAAAAGTGAGCTTTAAAATGACATGGGTATATAAAAAAAAAAATGCAGTAAAAAATTTGGCTTAACCCTTTAAATAAATACTATTATTGGGCATTTGGCTGAGTATAAATTTTAAGAAAAAAAGTTACTTTCCTAGTGCTTTTTTCCCTGTTAATACTATAGCTATAATATGATTTCCAGTGGGAGGACAGGAGGGTCACAGAGTAACGCATGGTGACAAAAAAGATTCCATGAAATTTTCTCTATATCAAAATGTTGCCTTAAATTAAGAAATCTGAGATCCCCTACTTCACAGGTTATTTTTGGGAGAGTTGTAAGCTTCTGAAAACAAAGAGTATATAATGAAAAAAAAACTTCATCAACCATGTCTCTAGCATTGCTAGAGGGATACTACAGTAAAATTCTATTACACTGTCAAAGAGAAAAATGCAATGATATCAATCCTTCTTTTTCTCCTACATTTTTCAATACTGGGCCTTCCCTCTGTGAAAGAAAAGTTGGTTAACTTTTGACTCATAGAACACATCTACCTAAATCCTTCAAAATAATGATCCTTTTAATTTTTCCTTCAGTGCTACTTCTAACCCTGTTCCTCCCTTCAAGGACTTTCTGAAATGTTTTTAGAGTGACTGTTTCTATTCATTGTTCACATCTCCACCCACCGGCATTCTCTACTTTCTCATTCCCACATCAAAGAGTCAGAATGACACTTTCCAGCGAAGAAATCTTGAGAGCTAGTTTTCCATAAAATATTCATGTAACCCTTGAAGCTGTGTATGAATGACAGGCTAATCCTTGAGATTTTAAAGTGCTGGTCCCTAACATTTTCAAAGACAAAAGAATATAACCTGATTTCAGTTATTCCAATACAAATCCTTTTGACTGCCACGTAAGTCAAGAATAAACCTGGATTTATATCAAGTAACTGGATTCAGAATTTGGTCATTAAAGTTTACTTCATGCATGGGTTAGGAATGGGTGATTTAGTAGGGTGTTGGTTGTACTTGTGTTCAAATACTGCTTTTATGCTCTTCCCCTTGGATATGCTGCATAAATGGCAGTTGTTAAAGTGCATAAACTATAAACAAAACTTCAAAACAAGCCCCCCATGATCACTCGCTGACATAGAAACGGGAGTTTGGCTAAGAGTACATTAAGATTTCAAATTTGTGTACAGAGGGTCTTCTGACCATCTTAACAGACTGAAAACTTTCAGCCTATTCAGAAACAAACATACATATCATTCTCCAATATCCCTACATACCTACAAACGGAGCCATATGGATACTCTATTGTAGACACTTTGCTGCCCTAAAAGGATATACTCCCCACATGGCAGCACCAATATAAAACTCATGAGTCATATATTCAAAGAAATTGACTGGATTTTCCCATGCTAACAGAAGGAAAATATATTGTTTCTTAACCAACTTTATTTTAATTATTTTTCTGTACCAGGATTGTAAACATATTTTCGCTGAACTAGAAAGGGTTCACTGGCTGTGTCACCAAGTCCAATCCTATTTGGAACTCAGAGAATGCATCCTATCAACATTCAGAAGCAGTGTTATATTCTCACTATGGACTTCTCCTGCTTCATAAGCCAGAGCTAAGAAAAAAAGAAAGCTCTGACATGGCCTCCAAACATTCCATAGAAAGTGATGCACACTGAGCCCCTCGTGAATTGTGTCCCAGTGGTACAATGGCAAATATCAGAATGACCCTGGCTCAATTTGCAGATTTTATACCTCAATCTTTTTTTCTTGACTTCACCCTTCAGATCATCTGTCCCTCTAGACCCAATATTTAAAAATCAGACCATCTCCTGGGCAGACTCCAGCACGTGTCCTCCAGATGCAAGTCCCATATAATGGAGTAAGCATCTGGCACATCTGACTCACTCAGCCTAACAAGGCCTATTGTAGAGATACCACTCTCTCCCACAACTTTTTAGTCCTGTCAGCCTCCTCTGAGCTTATCCCTAGCTGTTAATCTCAAGCCTTTGTTTTCCAAGCGAATCTGAGAGTGGTTGTGGGGGATAAATCCACAGCAGCCTCAAGGATGAATTTCCAGCTCTGGAACAGATCAGTAACTTTGAATGCATGAGACACAATTGATCCAAAGCCTCTGTAAAATGAATGGCAGAGAAATCACAGCATGGTGATAGAAGGTATAATTCAGAGATCCTCCCTATATAAGAGACTGTCATACAGTCACAGTAAATTAGGGTTGGAAGGGACCTCAGAAGATCATCTAGTCCAAGCCCCTACTCGAAGCAGGACCACCCCCAACTAGATCATTCCAGCCAAAGCTTCATCTAGCCAGGCCTTAAAAACCTCCAAGGATGGAGATTCCACAACCTCTCTAGATAACCTGTTCCACTATTTTACTACACTGTTAGTGAGAAAGATTTTTCTAATATCTAAACACTGAGTCTAGGTAATGTTGTAGTCTGGCCTGTATGCTGGCCTACCTACAAGTGAGAACAAGAATTCACATAGACCCCTGAATGCTCTCCCCAACCGCTAAAGACAAGGCATACAGTAGTAAACTGGCACACTGTGCAATTGCTCCCCTTTCTACCAAGACAGGGTAGAATTGTGGCAGCATCTACTAGAGTAACTGAACTGTGGTTAGTAACTCAGCATCAGATTACTGCCCCCCTCTAAACAAAAGGCGGTGGCACGGGAAGAAAATTCTCATTCTGAAGCATGATGTCCTCCATATAAGGTTAATGGGACATCACAGGTACATGACACCTGCTGCACATGTCAAACTCTAAACATGTATCCAAAGCCTTAGCATTTGTATTAAATGCCAAATCATGATAAGAAATGAGAGATGAAAACCCTGAGCTACATCTTGAGAGATGATGAGCTATCAACAACTTCCACTGAAGCAGCACTTAGGTTTCAACATGAATTTTCCTGCTTCACTCATTCTGTGCATTATCACATTCTTTTCATTTTTTTGTTTTTCTTTGTACAGAAATCAGGTGCAAACAGTTAAAAGTAAAAATCCTTGACTTTTGTGGGACTGTGTAGATGAGATTGAGCATTTGCTTTCTGTGCTCTTGTAAACAGTTCCCATTCAGTTCTTGAGTTCTCCACTTTTAGATACCTTTTAGAATAATAGAAAATTAGGGTTATCATAGAATATTAGGAGTGAAAGGGACCTTAGGAGATCACCTAGTCCAACCCCCTGCTCAAAGCAAGACCATCCCCAACTAGATCATCCCAGCCAACACTGTCTAGCCAGGTCTTAACACCTCCAAAAATGGAGATTCCACTACGTCTCTGGGTAACCTGTTCCAGTGTTTTACTATCCTCCACGTGAGAAAATTCTTCCCAATACCTAACCTAAACTTCCCTTGCTGCAACTTGAGATCGTTGCTCCTTGTTCTGTCATCGGCCACCACTGAGAACAGTCTAGCTCCATCCTCTTTTGAACTCCCCTTCAGATAGTTGAAGGTTGCTATTAAATCCCCCCCCCAGCCTTTTCTCATCCAGACTAAATATGCGCAGTTCCCTCAGCCTCTCCTCAGAAGTCATGTGCCCCAGCCCCCTGACCATTTTCATTGCCCTCTTTTGGACTCTCTCCAATTTGTCCACATCCTTTCTGTAGTGAGGGGCCCAAAACTGAACACAGTACTCCAGATGTGGCCTCACCAGTGCTGAACGAAGTGGAATAATAACTTCCCTCAATCTGCTGGCAATGCTCCTGCTAATTCAGCCCACTATGTTGTTAGCCTTCTTGGCAACAAGGGCACGCTGCAGCTCATATTTGGCTTATTTTCCACTGTAACTTCCAGGACCTTTTTTGCAGAGCTGCTGCTCAGCCAGCCTGCCCCCAGCCTTTACTGGTGCATAAGATTCTTCCATCTTAAGTGCAGGACTTTGCACTTGTCCTTGTTGAACCTCATGAGATTCCTTTTGGCCCAATCCTTCAATTTGTCTAGGTCACTCTGAATTCTAGCCGTACCCTCCAGTGTATCTACTACTCCCCCCAGATTGGTGTAATTTGTAGATTTGCTGAGGGCGCACTCTATGCCATCTTCCAGGTCATTGATGAAAACATTGAACAAAACCTGTCCCCAGATTGATGCGTGGGACACTCCACTTGATACTGGCTGCCAAGTAGACACCAAGCCATTGAGTACTTCTCTCTGAGCCCAATGCTCCAGCCAGTTTTCTATCCATCTCACAGTCCATTCATCCAGCTCATATGTCCTTAGCTTGCCTGTGAGAATATTGTGGGAGATGTATCAAAAGCCTTGCCTAAAATAAGTGTACATCATATTCACTAGTCTTCCTGCATCCCTGGAATCAGGCATCTCATCATAGAAGGCAGTGAGGTTAGTCAGGCATAACTTACCCTCTGTGAATCAATGCTGACTGTTCTTAATCAGCTTTTTCTCCTCCAATTGCTTACAAATGATTCCTTCAGGATCTGCTCCATGATTTTTCCAGGGACTGAGGTAAGGCTGACTGGCCTGTAGCTCACTGGATCCTCCTTTTTCCCTTTCTTAAATAGGAACACTATGCTTGTCCTTTTCCAATCATCCGGGCCCTCTCCTGATCACAAGTTTTCAGAGATGATGGCCAATGGGTTTGCAATCACCCAACTCCCTCAGCACCCTCAGGTGCATCCCATCCAGCCCCATGGACTTGTACATGTCCAGCTTCTCCAAAGAGTCTCTAACCTGTTCTTTTACTACTGAGGTTTGCTCACCTCCTTCCCAAATTGTGCTGCCCCATGCAGTAGTCTGGGAGCTTACCTTGCCTGTGAAGACTGAGGCAAAAAAGGCATTGAGCACTTCAGCCTTTTCTGCCTCCTCTGTCACAAGGCTGCCTCCTCCACTCATTAAAGGACCCACAGTTTCCCTGATCCTCCTCTTGCTACTGACATACTTGTAGAAACCTTTCTGGCTACCCTTCACATCCCTTGCTGGCTGCAACTCCAATTGCACATTGGCCTTCCTAATTTCATCCCTGCATGCCCAAGCAACGCTCTTATATTCTTTCCTAGTTATCTGTCTAAATGTTCACCTCTTATAAGCTTCCTTTTTGTATATAGTTTGCTGAAGAGTTCCCTGCTAAGCCAAACTGGTCTTCTGCCATACTTGCTAGTCTTCCTGAGCATCGGGATGGTTTGTTCCTGCAGGAAGCTGGGAATTGGGAGATGCTCCCCGAGTCAGGGAGTAGATAGGCAGTAGATGAGGGACGGGCAAAATATGGCCTGTGGGCCGCATCCGGGTCACGAGGCCATTCAATCCAGTTGGCAGGGGGCCCCTAAAAAAATGTAGAAAATTAATTATTTCTCTGCCCTTGGTTCCTGTTAAAAGTGAGGGCAGTAGGACCCAGGGGAAGCCTAGTGGGCTCCAACAACAGCAGAGCCTGCCCAGCCCTGCCCCCAGCCAGAAGCCCCAGCCCTTTTTGGGCTGGGAGCAGGTGGCTGCCCCAGCAGGAAGCTCAGGTAAGTGGGGGCAGGGGGATCCCAGGCAGGGAAGGAGTTGGAGGGGGGCAGGGAGCAGCCCCTCCCTGCCCCATGCCCAGTGCCCTGTGCTGCAGCTGCTTGCAGTCCACATGGGGCTGCCTGTGCCCACTCTGGACAGCCCCATGTGGGCTGTGAGCACCTACAGCGTGGGGCACCAGGCGTGAGGCAGGGAAGGGGCCACTTCCCCCCTGCAGTCAGCTTTTCCCTGGGCTCCTTCCCTATATGGAGAAAAGCAGCCCTGCGCTGCAGGCACTTGCAGTCCGTGCAGAGCTGTCTGGAGCAGGCACAGGCAGCCCTAGGCAGGTTGCAAGCACCTGCAGTGCAGGGCACTGGGCATGGGGTGTGGAGGGGCTGCTTTCCCCACCACACAGCACTTAGCACCACCTTGTAACCTGGCCCCACTGCCAGGCTGGTGCTGAGTGCAGGGAAAAGCGGCCCCTCACCCGCCTCATGGCTAGCACCCAATGCTGCAGCCACCTGCAGCCTGCCTGTGCTTACCCCAGACAGCCCCACGTGGGCTACAAGTGCCTGCAGCAGGGAGCAACGGCCATGGGGCAGGCGAGGGGCCACTTTTCCCCATGCTCAGCACCAGCTTCTTCCTTGCTGGTGAGCAGGGGTTTGGGCTGTGCGTTGCCCCCGCCTGTACCACGGGGCTGGAGGGCAGTGGGTGTGAGCAGATGGGGAGCCAGTGGGAGCACAGGGCCCACACTGGTGTCTCAGGGCCAGTGCTGCTGGGGCCCAGAGCACGGTGGCAGGAGCACGGGATTCCAGTTGGCAGGGACTCTATGGAGCCAGGCCAGCTCCCCCCCACTCCCTGCTGGTGCAGCCCAGCCCGGCTCCACAGACCCCTGCCAGCCGGTGCCCTGTTCTGGGCCCCACTGGTGCTGGCCCTGGGACATTGATCCCAAGAAATCGGGACATTGGTCCCAAGATGGTGGCTGGGGACGGGGCACCTGTCAAGGGGCGGGACACCTGTCAAGGGGCAGGGCTACCCAAGCAGCCCTGCCAAAACTGGGTAAGCAGCCCATCACCGAAAATAATTGCCCAACTCTGCAGTAGATACAGAGAGTCTAAACAGGCTTGCCTACTGCTCTTCAATAAAATTTGTTTAGGTTTTCTCATTCATGCATGACTATTTCTATTGAACCTGGTGATCACTACACGCAGGACATTATAACAGTAAGTCATAATGGAAATATTTGGACAATAAGTAAAATGCCAAAGTAAATAAGGCCTGGCCTGGCTTTTTGACTGAGGCAAACTGATTAGAGAGAGACTGTCTTTTTGTTATAATGTCATCTTCTCCTTTCTTTCGAGATCTTTTCTGTTCACTGGCAAAATATACCAGATTTATCAGATTTACTCAAATCTAAGAGGACCCTGAATTCAAGACTACCCCTAATAATTAGATTCTATACATGAAAAAATGCATAATCTGTTATAATTTTCCATGCATAGAATCTAATTATTGTTGGGCTATCTTTAATTCATCCCTCCTACCACTGTGGGGTGGGGATGGGAAATGGCAGGCAATGGAAAGGGGGCAGGTAGAGTGGGAAGATCAAGCAGCTTGCCCCCTGTGTGTACCTGTCCCCTGCCCCCTGCAACCTTAAGTCCCCTCTTCCCTCCAGCATCTGCTCCCCCCTGTCTCCCAGCCCCTACTCTGTGCTGACACACCCCATCCCCATTCTAGCCTGTGGCACTGAGCATGACCCCATCCCAGACCTGTCGCAACTATGAGGGTTGCACAACACTGCTTCTGAACCCAGCTGGGGCTGTGCCTAGTGCCCCAGCCTATAGTATGCAGGGAGCAAGAGTACGAGGGGAAAGGGAAAGGGGCATGTGAGAGAACAGAGCCTGAAGAGGGGAGGAAAAGATGGGGAGAAGAGGCTTCAAGGAAAAAGATGGTAGGGGGCAAAGGTGGTAAGGGACAGGCAGACAGCAGCTGCAGCCACGATTTTTAACTGGGGTAGGTGCTGGAGCCCAACCCACAGAAACCACTTGCCATCCCCTGCTCCCCTATCCTCATGCTCAATCCTAAAATAAGGGGTTTCTCCCCCATATTAAATGGGGGAAGGGGACATTGTTTTACAATCAAATACTTATAGTAGTTTTTATTTTGTGTTAGGTAGCTAAAATATGTAAGTTCAGCAGTTTAGGAACACACTTTTGGAAAAAAGTAATTTCCCAATAGAATCAAAAGTTTAACACAAGAAAGGAAAAATTAACAAACACAAGAAAAAATACCAATATTTACCCACATCTACATTACTTATTTTTCACCAAACTCCTCTATTCAAAATGACCTTGTACCCCTAAAATATTTTCTACCATTTATTTTACAGGAACCTTAGCGTACATTCCAGATATTTGCAATCTGCAAGTTATCACATACCGTACTCAGACATCAGAAAAATATCAAGACATAGAATTTCAGCAATGTCCATCAACATTCCTTTATGGATGTTTTTCTGTTATCATAAAACCTTTTACTGGTTTGGGTCATAGTCAGTAAAGGTAAATTTTTAAAAACATTCTTCAGTAGCCTACCTGTTCCCAAAGAATTCAGTGTTAAAAATTATATGGACATCAATGGGAGCAGAGTTTGGACAATGAGCACTTGTCCTGAGGCAAAGTCCTCTCTAGAACTTTGAGTCCTATTAACAGCCTACATAGTACTCAAACAGAGACTATCTTACATATATTAAAACAAGGTATTCTCCATAGAATTTGTATAAGGGTCCACACCATGAATATGTAGCATGGAAAGATGCATAATTTTTAGGATCCAGGATAAATTTCCTCAGATCCCACTGAGTGATTAAATTAATGTCTGCCATTGCCCTAGAGAAGGAGATAGGACAAAGAATAAAGTGGTCAATTTACAGATTTTAATGGACAGCTTTTCCCACATGTGAGAATTGACATGGAAAAAAAAGGAGCCAGTAGAGGCTGATATCAGGGGGAAGAGCAAAACAGGCACTGACTGTACATAATAGAATGGGGTTAAGCACAAGTAGCTTATTTTTAATTTATTGAAAGGACAGGAATCACAGGAGGGACTAAAAGATAGGAGACATTTGGAAGGGACTGGAGTGTCAGGGGGAGGTAATGAAAGCACTGACAAATTGGAGAAGATTGCACAAAAGTTTTTAGCCAGGTGGACAGAGAAAACCCAGATCTGGGAGATACTGTGCAAGGAAAAGCAAGATTGAGGCATCATCTGGAGGCATAGGTCAAAGTCAGTGATAAAGGCAAGATCATAGGTTTACGCAATAAGATGGATGGTGATACCATCTTTCATGACATAGAAAGGGGGACAAACAACAGGGCTTTACGGACAAAAGAAAAAAAATCAGAAGTTCTTAGAATTCAAGCAAAGAAACAAAACAAAACTATTTATCACATAGCTTGACCTCCTGGCCTAATCACAGGCCATTATATTTTACCCAGTTATCCCTGCACTGAGTCAGAAAAACCTGTTTAGTTAAATGTACCTTCCAGAAAGGCATCCAGTCCTGATTTAAAGTCTAACAGATGAAGAATCTGTCATTTCTCTTGGTAGTTTGTTCCGACAATGAATCACTCTTATTGTTAAATCTGTATGCTTTGTTTTTTCTTTGAATTTCCCTGGCTTCATCTTCCAGCTACTGGATCTTGTTTAACCTTTGTCTGCTAGACTGAAGACTCCTTTTGTACAAGATCTTCCCCAGTAAAGGTAATAAAACACTAATGAAGATAGCTCAATATCTTATCTCTGATAAACTAAATAAATGGAGTTCTTTAAGTCTCTCATTGTAAGACATTTTATCCAGGTCTCAAAATATTTTTGTGACTCTTCTGCAACCTCTGCAGCTTTTCAACAGCCTTTTTGAAAAGTGGACACCAAAACTGTAATATCTCATTATCTATCTCAACAATGCTTCATGCAGAGATAACGTCATCTGCCTATTTTATTTTTTGCTGTTCTATCTTTACATCTAGTGTCCCAACATGCATGAGTACTGTCAGCGAGGCCCCCTGCTTCCTCTGTAAATGTGCAGGGTGCAATTCTATTCCTTCCTGGTAATCTATGTGGCCATTTTTTGCTCATTTATATGGCATTTGTGGCACAGGTAAGAATTCTTTTCCTGAGCATGTAAGCTTCTACAAGTAGATGACAACACACATGTATAGAATGGGCATGCACAGCAGGCTACACACTGGCTATGTATGAACCCAGCTAAGTATGTATACCCCTTGTGGATTCATAGTAGCACCTAAGGCCTGAAATTGTTAAAAAGGACCATCCCGTATTTCAGTAGGTAACTGACTAGGAAGCCAGAAGACCTAGGTGCTAGACCCCCTCACCCACAAAGGCATTGAACCTGGGTATCTCCAATACCTTCCTAACACAATGCTCTCACTACCACACTACAGGTCATTATCCAAATACTTCTTCCTCTACCACTCCTTTTGAAGCCAGCCTCTTGAACAGCTACAAGAGGAAGGCATGTGGGAGATAAGTGGGGCCACAAGGAAGTGAGCAAGCCAGATCTCAGTGAGGTGGCTGCTTACCTGAAAAGGTGGAGCACCTGGGTTCTGGCCTTACTCCCAGTTAGGCACAAACTTTTCCCCTATGCTTCCCTCTACCCATTTTTATACAAGTATTAAATGAAAGGGGCAGAAGCTCAGTTTCAAAAGGAGCACCAGAGAAGGGCTTGGGTAATATCCAGCAGTCTGTGCATTGTGCTGGGAAGAAAAAAAATCAGAGAGAACTACACTGAAGCCACTTCTGGGCAAGGGGGAGCCTAAAACCCATGTAGAGTCAAAGCATGCATTTCCAAGCATAGTCCCTAACCACTCAGCTATTTGAATTAAAACATGGACACTTATATGTGCCTGGAGTCAGGCTATTGTAAGTGACAATACTACTCCGGATTGCATTTTAATTACAGGAGGCAGGATCTGCCCCAATGAAGCTGTATCAATGCAAGTGGGAAGAGACTCTGGCCTGCAAATAAACAGTACTATAACCAACACATCAGACTTTCTATTCCCCTCTCCAAACAATGGTGCCCTCCTTCCTCTTAAGGATTATGGGTTATGTCTTCAAAACAGACCTCCTTCCTACATCAAGTAATGAAGATTGCCCCAAAAGCCTTTCCAGATGGTACAGTCTGTGCCTCTCTTCCAGCCTCATGGGGAGAGTGTTTCAAGCAGGTGGAATACCACAGAAGCCTGCACTGTCACCAATGTTGTATATGCAGTTTCCCAGAGCCTCTGTAATGCAAAATGCACAAGCAACATTTGAAACAAGGCCTCATTCCCCCTTGCTAGTACAGCAACCCGTCCCAGAGTTAGGCTGCCTTTTGCTTATTCTCTTTCTATTCCCATCAGCTCACTGGGCAGCCAAGAGAGAAAACATAGTTTCAACAGGAAGGGGTTCATAGCACTGACTGGCCTGTGGTCTGCTGGATGCTGTTTTAAAATCTGATTTCCCATACTATACATTTTCTTGGGGGATTAGTCACAACCTATATCCCCAGACTTCTCTTCTCAGGATCCTGGCAAACCTTACAGTTATGGCACAACCAGTGTACAACATTCCAGAGTTGGCCAATTTATGGTCCTATAAAACATATCACTGACTGGCCTGTGGTCTACTGGATGCTGTCCATTTTATAGGACCATAAATTGGCTGACTCTGGAATGTTGTACACCGGTTGTGCCATAACTGTAATGTTTGCCAGGATCTTGAGGTGCACAGGGCAAAACTGTAACATTCTACAGTACCTTGCTCTGGTTGAGGTACACAGTTGTTGCTGTGACTTAGATTCCTGGAAACTTTGTGTCACTTGTGTCTTAGGGGAGAACTCTGTTTTACTCCTAAGTATATTACAACGATAGCTACCTTTATCAACCAAACCAGTATTTTCATCCAAGACTGCAATCAGGTTTGTGACACAACACCTATTTACCAAAAAACTATGTTGACCCATAAATTATTCCTATACTTGTTGACGCTTATAATAACTTTTTCATTTTTTGGTCCACAATTTGTGATATCCACATTTGCATCCCATTTGCAGTTTATTATTCTTGGTACAACACTAGTAGTCTTTCAGCCATCTGGCATTTCTCAGCATTTCAAGATATACTAAGAATTAAAAACTCCAAGCCAGAGACTTCTTTAGCCCACTCTTTTAGGATGCTAGGGGTATGTCCAGATAAGTGTGCCCGTACATTTCCCCAGGGAAAAATGGCAGTGTGGGGTTTTTAGTGTGGGGTTCTTTTTACACTGGGATCTCCTGGTGTCAAAAAAACCAGCCACACTAAATTAGCAGTGGCAAATGCCTGCATGTGCGGTGTGTGGTTTGCGATGCCACAGATGGGCCTGGAGCACCACAAACTGCATGTGTGCACTCGTGTGGATGTGCCCTAGGTTATTAATTATATAGGATTGCTGATTTAAAAATATTTATCCCTACTACTTATTGTCTAGTATCCTTATCATAAAGTTCCTAAAGCACTGAAAAATACTTCGTCTTTCTTAAGTGGTACAAGTATTACATTCTTGATTCTTTCCAAATAAAAAATGAAAGTTTCCCTTGAAGACATCTGTTTTTCTACATTAACAATTCGACCATCCCTTTGTAATGATAGCTTTTTATGATGACTATACGATTGAGAGGTTTACTATAGTTATTATTCTTGTTATTGTTACTTGTACATTTAAACTTTTTTACTATATTTAGTCCTACTGTTAGCTTTCTTCAGCAATTTCTACACTTAGGGCACATCTACATGTACACTTAAGCATGACTAAATTTAATGCGCATTAAGCTAATGTGCATTAAGAGATTTTTGGCAGGTGTCTACACTTGCAGGGGCTTGGCACTAAAGTTAGTGCCAAGTCCCTATAGCCCTGCTATGTACCCTAATGGCTGGGCAGACCCAGCACTAAAGTTAATGCCAAGTCATGTCTACATGTGGATTAATACGTTTTAACTAATCACATCTAAATTTTATTTGCATTTGCAAGTATCAAATTTAGGTGTGATTAGACTAATTTCATTATTTTTAATGTGTGTTAAGGGCATGCACATGTAGACATGTGCCTGTAATTCGCTTTAAATTAGGCTAATGCTCATTAACACATCTCATGTAGCTGTGCACTTCATGGCTTTAATTAATACTGATTAACTTCTATTTCCCCTTTTTCTGATTTCTTATATATTACTTTTTCACTTCTAATTGCTATCTCCACTTTGCTACTGAAGCAGGTCTAGATAATAGGTAAAGATGCACTTTTTATTACAGTTCTAGGAAATTCCAAAAACACTTTATTAGGTGTGCAAGACCTCCAATATACTTTGTAAGCAGATGTCATCCACAACAACATAAAATTTTCTTTCTGCACATTACTGAAAGTTGCTTACAGAGTAACACATCCTGTTCTTTTGTCTGAGTTGCTAGTCTATGACAGACCTCTTGGGTTACTTAGCACATTGAGTACCCACTGAATACCCTGAGGTTCTGAGTTATCACCAGAAACACTAAAACAGATAATGGTGTCTATACTACAGAGCACTATCTGCAAACAAACTTCTTTTAACATCTCTGTTCTTAGTAAATAGGTTTTAACTAGAAATTTTAATATTGCAATTATGCCAAATACATTGCGCTTCTTTGCATCAACAGAACATCTAAATTCTCTTGCTGTAAACCCAACCTTGTTTCCTTCTGTCATCAAGTAATGAACTGTTTAGATGTGTGAAATGCAGTTGATTCCATATATTTGGATTTTTTAAGACCTTTAATATAGTCTCCCATGAAGCTCTTATAAGTCAGGTGGGCTGGGAACTGGCTAAGGAGTTGGATGGAGTACAGCCAAGCGTGCTGAGACAATTGGTTGGAGTCATTGTGGGACTGTTGGCAAAGGTATTTGAAGGCTCATACTTGGGAGAAGTTTTAGAAGACTGGAAAAGGGACAAAGTGGTGTCAGTTTTTAAGAAGGGGAGGAAGGAGGATCCAGGAAACTATAGGCCTGTCAGTTTGACCTTGCTATCAGGTAAAATTTTGGAAAAATTTATCAAGAAGTCCATTTGTGAAGGACTGGAAGAAGGCATGATGCTGAAGGATAGCCAACATGGTTGGCTCCTGATTCCAAGGGGGGGGGGGGAGGAGAGAGAGAGAGAGAGAGAGAGAGAGAGAGAGAGAGAGAGAGAGAGAGAGAGCGCGCGCGCACAATGTTATGGTTGAGAACTTAAACTCAAATTGTCAGGCAGCTGATAGTTACTGCAATTTTCACTGGCATAGACTCCCAGTATAGAATAGGGAAAGAGAATAAAACAAACTGATGCGTTACAGGCTACTTTCATGCCTTCTTTAAAATATATAAGACACCATCAGTAATACCTATGTTATTCCATGATTAAGGGGTTGTAAGGGAAATTCAGTATCCTATTCTAATTATTCATTACAAAAGAAAATTAAATTTAAAATAATACCAGTGTGTTGGCTACATCTGGAGTGAGACAGCTTGCAAGTGCTTCTATCAGCAAAGGATTATAAAGCAAGTTCTAGGAATTCCCACTGAGAATAAAAGGTAGGTCAGCCAAAAATTGTAAATAAAATATGAAGCAATAAGAGGGGAAAAAACCTCTGCCTCTTGAAGGACACAGCATGGTTTTACTCACTCCAATAGCGATATTAGGCTAATCAAATACTGTTCTTGTATTCGATTAATTACATAAAATATATTGTGTTGATTGGAAGAAACCAGAACAGTCCTTTTGTGTAAATTAAAAGAGGTGATTTTACACATGACCTAATACTTCTCCCACTTCTAGTCTAAGAATTTTGCCTTTTTTTTTTTTGCAATAGGAGCAGAAGCAGCCCCGTAACTCCCCAAGCTTTTAGAGTTAAATCCACAATTAAGGATGGATAGACTGCAAACAAAATAAGGATTACTAGAAGTCAAAACTGTTCACAACCTAATAGACTACAGAAAGACAGAAAATGACTAAGAAAAAAAGGAAATGACTGAACAAAGGTGAAAATGCCCTCTCTTTTTGACTCACTACTATATAGAGATTACACATAAACATTGTTTTTTTACACACTGGAACATTTCGAAGTAATGTGCTTCTAAATACAAACAAAGCAAAATAGAAACACACAAAGCAAAATATTACGTATTTATATACAGGCACGATTTAAAAAAATAAAATTTGTGGGAACACAAAGCTCTCACATAAGGGACTAGCCTATCGTTCTTTGTTTAATTTTTTTAATGTACTTTTACTAATAATAAATCACTCCTTTATTCACGTGATTTTATGTAGTCCCACTGCATTTGGAAATTCATTACAGATGAGCTTCAAGCCATGTTCCCTATCTTATGAAATATTTGTGAATGCTGTTCCTGGTATTCTGCTACATACAGAAATAGTGAAAGCTACTAAATTGATAAAAAAGGCACCAACTGCATCTTGTTGCTTTGTGAATATAGTAACTGAAGCCATTGAAAAAAATCTATCTCCATACAAATTGCCTTGTCAAAAACACTATCTCTTCCCTGTATCGGAAGGTATAATTCACAACATGCATTTAAAGTGTGACTTTTCATTTTTGTTCTCATTAACCTGATTTATCTACCAGCTTTACTGATGAATAACCATTTTCCTTCAATATTACAGAGCTAGTAATTTGGCTTGATTTTGGTTTTCTGTTTCTAAAGTAATCCAAAACAGGATCAAACTGTCTCCTCAGCTCTGTATATAAAATAACAAGTCAGTCCTTGGAAAAAGATGTACTCTTATGTGAAGGTACAATTTAACTAGTCAGAAATATCTTTCACAGAAAAGCACATCTGGAAAGCATTGTAATTCTATTAGCTTTTTATATTAATTGGTTTAAGGTATTACAAGAGTCCATCATTTTACTTCAATAATTATCTTTGCTGCAATCATAGGGCAGGAAAATTAATCTTTATCATTTGCAGATTCCTTACAGATATTACAGAATAGTAAAACTGATGACTGTTGGCTCTGGATTTAGGACCTAGAGGCCTTGTTTCAGACCATCCACAACCTTTCCATTCAATATATAACTATAAGTCAATTCCCCCAAAAAACAATCCTTTAAATACCATTTTCTAAGTCAACAATGATCACTTTAAATTACTTGAGCAAAGTCCAAAATATAATATTTTCCACAATCCATCTGATCTAGCTTCAGATTACAACCTGACTAATAGTCATGTTTTATATACAAATGTCAGTTTACTTTTGAGACAAATTTTAATGCAAGAAAAAAATATCAATTTTTAGAATCATTACCCCACAGTGAAAGTAATGAAAAAATGTGTAGATTATAAACAAAACATATTTTGATAGATTATTACTGTGCAATTACTGAGGATTAGCAAATGCAACTAGAATTTTATTCAGATCATGTTTGCATTGTTCAGGACTGCTTTTGACAGGGCATTTTCCCATTTGTCTATAAACCACTGAAATGCTTCTTGGTATAAAGCAGTTATATGTTTCCCCTCAATTTATAAATGAGATATCATTTTATGGCATTTTATATGATGATTAGAAGGTGTTCTATATTAATCAATTTATACTAAGAGATTGAGACTTTAAATCAAATATTCATATTCTGTGGCTTGAACCTGTGAGGTACTAAGCATTCTGTCTCTAATTCAACAGATCACTTCAGCGCACACTTAACCTACACTAAGTGAAGAGGGACGTCAATGCAAATGATTACCCTATTTATTTACATAACACACAGATCTCCTCTCAAAAATTAGCCATCTAAAACTAGGATGCATATTAGAAATTATTGAACTGATTTGCAAGCTGGAATGGCAGCAGCAAGCTATGCTCAGCACCAACTGTCCCAGGGCTGAATGCTCTAGCTACATAGGTAGACCCTTTAGGTACATAGGTTTGACCCTCTCACAGCCATTGCTAAATTAAGGCTTTGAAGGGTCAACAGCAGTGGCTCTCAGAGGGTTAAACCAATAGCTGTCAGCAAAACAGCAAGAGAAGCGGTGATGATAATAAAAGGATTCTGCCCTACTCCATGCAAGGAGAGCAGTCCACCTATGGGTGAGCTAGTGCTTTGGTAGACAGGGGCACTCTTACATGTGCTCCAGGGCTGGGGGTGGGGGCAGTACTTTAATTAGAATGGCTCCCAAAGCCACTCTAATTAAAGTACAACAGCATCTGTGAATCAGTATCCCTGCACTTCAAAATGGTAGCAGAGGTACTTGAACTAAAGTTTGCTTTAGTTCAAGTGCCCCCAGCTACCATTTTGAAGCATGGGAATGCTGGTACACAAGATGCGGAAGGCTGCTGGAGCGCAGTAATTACCACTCCAAAAGACTTGATTAATCGAGTGCGGTAAATACAGTGCGGAGCAGCCTCCATGCCCATGTACAGGCATCCTATGACTCTGGGACAAGGTTCTTTTTTGTAGATTCTACCTTCCTATAAGATGATGCACATGGTATGCAGATAAATGCAATACATGCTTGAGGTTGATGACATGCACCTTGATTTTGTAGTATTGTGGAAGCTAAGCAGCCCTGTCTCTACCTAGTGCCTGAACAGGAGGCCACTGTGGAATCCCAGGTGCTGAAAATGAACAAGCCAAGGAGTTTTGGTTACACATTTGGCAAATACATTATGGAAAACACATGTATAGTAAGATATCATTAAGCCTTATTGGCAAAACTCAGGAAATGGGAAAGAACCTAGTTCTTCACCATTTAAAAAATAAGGACACATAACCATGTAAGAATTTAAAGTATAATGGAATGAAACAGAAAACATTAACAGCAGATTTGTTCTTCACAGGTTTACTGTACAGTACATCCAAGTCTGGAGTTGTGGGCCCCAAATGCCAGAGCCAGAGCCTTGCAGAGCTGACTAGGGACAGGAACCCGAACAGCATGTAGAGCCTCAGAAAGCAGAGCCAGCAGTGGACTTGGAGGCTCTGGGAGTGGAGAAGGGAAAGGAGCCAGAGCTGGATTTGGAGGTTCTCGGAATGGATTCGGATTTCATAGATTTCATAGGGCTGGAAGAAACCTAATAAGATTGGGTCTAGCCCCCTGCCTGAGGGGCAGGAAGTCAGCTAGGGTCAAAGGATCAGCAAGATAAATACCTAAAGTTTCTTGGAAGTGTCCAGAGTAGGTACTTACATCACCTCTGAGGAGGAGTTTGTTCCAGGCCTTGGGGGTTTGGACAGTAAAGAAGTTTTTCCTTATGTCCAAACTAAAATGGTCTTGCAGGAGTTTGTGACTATTAGACCTTGTCGCCCCCTGGTGTGCTCTGGTGAACAGGTGTTCCCCCAGATCCTAATGCACACCCCTTATACTTGTATATCACCCTGTATTTATAGGCTGCCACCAAGTCGCCCCTGAGCCTGCACTTCTCCAGGCTGAAGAGTCCCATAGCTTGCAGACTCTCTTCATAAGGCCTATTTCTCATGCCCTCTGATCGTGCACATGGCTCTCCTCTGGACTCTTTCAAGCTTCTTCACGTCCTTGCTAAACTGTGGAGCCCAGAACTGGGTGCAGTACTCCGGCTGCAATCTCACAAAGGCCGAGTACAGTGAGAGGATGACATCCTGGGTCTTGCTTGAAAAGCATCGGTAGATGCAAGCAGAGTTTGCTTTGCCAGCTGCAGTATTGCATTGGAGGCTCATGTTCATTTTGCGGTCAATCATGATCCCCAAGTCTCTTTCAGTCATGGTGCTAGCAAGTGCAGCATTGCTGAGCCTACAAAAGTGTGATGCGAGTTTTTATTCCTGAGGTGGAGCACCTTGCATTTCTCTCTATTGAATGCCATCAGATTTCATCCACCCACCTTGCAAGCCTATCAAGGTTGGCCTGGATCACCAGCCTATCCTCAAGTGTGGAGACTCTTCCCCAAAGTTTGGTGTCGTCAGCAACTTTGGCCAGTCTGCTTAAGACACTAGTGTCTAGATAGTTTAAGATGACATTGAAGAGTATAGGTCCAGGAACAGAGTTTTTGGGGTCACCACTAGTCACCAAGTGCCATGTTGATTTGGTTCCATTGGTTCCATCAACTACCACTCTGGGTCTGACTCTGGAGCCAGTTTCCCAGCCATCACATTGCAGAGTAGTTGAGGCTGAGTTGCCCAATTTTTCCAGGAAGACATCATGGGACACCAGGTTAGAGGCTCTTTTTTTTTTTTTCTTTTTATAGAGTCCAAATATATGACATCAACCTCTTCCCTTTTGTCAAGGTGATAGCATCACCTGGTCATAGAAGGAAATGAGATTAGTCAAGCCAGACCTACCCACAAGCAACCCATGCTAGCTATCCCTCAGAATGTTGCCTGTCAAGAATGGTTTCTTTGATATTTTTTCCAAAATCTTCCCAGAGGTTGAGGTCGAACTGATTGGCCTGTAGTTTCCCAGGTCTTCTTTCCTCCCTTTCTTGAAGATGGGCACCACATTGGCTCTCTTCTGATCTTTAGGTAGCTCCCCCGAGCACCACGAGCTCTTGAATATTCTCGCCAGTGGCTGCACTATGATGTCTGCCAGCTCCTACAGCACTCTTGAGTGCAACTTATCCGGACCAGCTGATTTATGGAGGTCCAACCTCTCAAGATGCTCCCTCATAAGATCCACACCAATGGTGGGCTTATAGTCATCTTTACCCCAGTCATCTGACATCATGTTCAGCAGAGTGGTCCCCTTTGGGCTGGTGAAAACCCAATGCAAAGTAATCATTAAGCAGATTAGGAACCTCCAACCCAGAAAAAAGCCAGAATTGCCTGAGCTGATTCAAGTGCTGGTGTTGAGGACTGGGCTCAGTCTCAACCAGGTCAATGGCTGGGGCTGGAAGGATTCTTCCAAGCTAAATTATAACGGCACAGGTAGTCAGAGCTCTTGAGGACAGGGGAAGCCAGGTGGATGTCTGTGTCCCACAGCTCAGGGGAGGTCTAGGCTATCACTGCCACTGGCTTCAAGAGCCCAGCTTGCCTGCACTCTCAACCCAGCCTAGGGAGGTGTGACCTTTCCAGCCATCAGCACAGTCCAAAATATCCTCAGTTCTTTAACACTAATACTGAAGCCAGCTCGGGCAGCTCCAGCTGCCTCCAGCACAGCTGCAAGCTGGAGATCAGTAGGCTCTAGCAGCAGAGAAGCCAGTGCTGGGACCAGATTTGGAGGCTCTAAGAGCAAAACAGCTAGAGCCAGACTTCAGTGCTGGAGCCAGGACGTGTTTTGTATATTTCAGGAAAAGAGCCAGAACCAGAGTTAGTGCTGGAGTCAGGGTGGGCTTTGAGAACAGAACAGAAACGGGCTGGAGCAGCAACAGTCTTTGGGCCCTCTAGAAGCAGGGTTGGGGGCCCTGGCTCAGCCCTTTCATAGCTATCTTGTATGGTCTCATCCAGAAGGGGTCAAGCACCTGGCTATGGCTTGGATAAATTCATTTGAGTTGTTCAGGAGGAAACATAACACCTCCAGCAAAGAACAAGCCCAATTCAGGGCATAACAAGAAAGGAAGGTGAAAGTTATGCTCATCTTTACCTTAGAGGGGTAGGTCTGGAGGCATATGGAAAATAGGTGGCAGCACTGATTGAGAAACTCCTCAAGCTTCCCAGGCTGCCATCAAAGCACTCAGGGAGAGGTGCATCAAATCTTATGGGAGAACTTGAATGGCTGCTTCTGAGAGGATAGCATGAGCAGCAACGTGGGCCCTCAGAGCTCTTTCTGAAAGGCCTTTATCTGCATTTGCAGTACACTGATTTCATGGAATCATAGAAAATTAGGGATGGGAGGGACCTCAGCAGGTCATCTAGTCCACCCCTGCTCAAAACAGGACTATCCCCAACTATATCATCCCAGCCAGGGTTTTTCCTACCCAGATTTTAAAAACCTCCAAGGATGGAGTTTCCACAATCTCTCTGAGTAACCTGCTCCAGTGCTTTACTACCCTCCTTGTGAGAAATTTTTTCCTAATATATAATCTAAATTTCCCTTACTACAGCTTGAGACCATTGTTCTTTGCTCTGCTTTAACCCTGTACTGCATCTAGGTCTATCTGCAAAGCTCTGCAGGCAGCCACAAAATCTCCTACAGAAAGCTCAGTGGTTAAGCAGCCCATTACAGGGAATGGGGATTGTACTGCAACAGATGCTAAAAGTCTGGGGGAGTGAAGCCAACCAAGCTGTAAGGACCAGGTCATAGGTAACCTGACTAGTCGTTAATCCACCAAAGGTGCGATGGCACCAGAGGCAGAGTCCAAGTCAGGGTTTTAGATCAGAGACCAAATTATCAAAGTAAAGCAGAGTTCCCAGAAGCCGCCCCAGACTGAGATCAACTGTCAAAGGCTCCATGATTGACCAGTCGGTTGTGATCAACTGGTTGGTAACCACTGCTTTAGACTATTCATATTTATTTTAAGAATGAGAAAAACTATGTAGTCAAGCTCTGCATGGAGCTGACATCATAGTTGTAGAGGCAGACCACCATCATGCAGGTTTCTTTGACTGTACAGAAACAGATGGCTATAGCTGGCTGAGGTCATCTGACCCCAGCACTCCTTCCTGCCTAGGCAGGGGGTCAGACTCAATGACCTGTTGAGGTCCCTTCTGACCCTAGCATCTATGAATCTATGAGCTGTTTGGAAACTAGCAAGCACTGATTGTCACTTGTCTACAGTCAAACAGCATGGCCTGGGTAAATCAACTGCAACAGAGATTGTGGGGGTGGTTTGCCCAGTTATCAAGTTGCTAGCCCTGCCTTATATCCGGATCAGGAGTTTTCCCCTCTAAATACTTCCAGGGATGGAGTGTTGTTGTAGCTGAGGTGGTCCAGGAAATGCAAGAGGCGAGGTTTTTTCATGATCTCTTTTATTAGACCAACTGTGTATTTGGGAGGGAAGTTTGATAAGCTTTCAGGTACACACTGTCCTTTCTTAGGTATCGGAGAGAAGCAGACATAGCTTGAGCTAAATAGCACACAGAACAAAAGCATGTATATTACTCCATATGTAAATGAAAACAGCCTGCTTAAAGCAAAGATCTCTCAAGCAGGATGCCTTGAGATCTTTTCAAAGGTGCTACAGTGTGCCATGCACAATGTTAGCACTGTTAGGTGTGCAGACATAATTCACAAAATAAACCCAGAGATTTCAAATAGGAATTCACAATATTAAAAATATTTTGACCTGTTTTGGGCTGTCTGGGTGCTTTGCAGCAGAAGAAACAACAGAATTGTTCTACTATGTTAGCATAGCCAAAAACCAAGTGAAAATTAAGCTGGCATTTTCCAAGGGTTGCCTTGAGCCTAAAAACATTGAGAACCACAGGTTTAAAGGAACGGAGGAAAGCTGTAAAGTAAACACAAAGAGATATTGTCAGGAGCATCTACAAAAGAAGTGCAGTAGAAAAGATAACCAATAGGTACAGGTAACCAACTTGTTCTACTGACTGCACTTCTTATTTTGCAGCCATTCCTGATAACATTTCTTTGCTCCTAATGTACAGTCCTCCTCCATTTCTTTAAGCAAATTGAGGAGGTTCCTCTGACGTAAGTTCACCAAAGTGTCAAGAGTGGTCCAGTATAAAAGTGTCTCTGTGACCTCTTTTCTCTATTGAAAGGATCACATTTTGCTTACAGCCTCAGACCAGTTGAGAATTGGGAGACTAGAGCAGTTGCCTATCAAAAAACCAGGGCAGCAGACTAGCTAAATTGTTACTGAATGGACCTAGCTGCCTGTAGCCTAAGTACTCCTTGCAACCCATTACCTACATACAGATGGCTGCCTGCTTCTAAGCAGCATTTTTTCAGAGCCCAGCAGGCCACTTCAGAGGGCAGGTATTTCTCTGTTTAGCCTTGGGTCTCTGGCTCCTTAGTTCATAACTTTGATTCTTAGTTTCCCAATCTCAGAGTCCTGCTTTTTGGCTCCCTAGCTTCATCCTTATTCCTTGCTTCTGTCTATTGATTCCTGGTTCCTGCCTGGTGATTCCTTTTTCCAAACCTCAGCCTTCTCCCCTGTGCTCCAGGCTGCCTTGCCGGCCCCTTGACCCGTGTTCCAGATTCTAGTCCAGGCCCATATCCTCTGAGAGTCAACTCCTGATTCATGGCTTAGCTGGGAGACTGCCCACATCCTAACCTTGTCTTGTCTTCCCTGGACTGTGACCCTGTATGGTCAAGCCCTGGCCACGTATGTCCTGTTTATACTCCTATAACCACCTCATGGTAGAGGCACAAAGCACAGTGAGATTACTGCAGAATAAACATTCTACTACTCTGGCATTGGGCAACAGACACACAGCATATATGCTGGGATAATTTACACCAGTTTACTCCTATTCATTCTTGTGTTCCTGGGTACATCTACACGAGACATTTACTGTAGAGTAGCCAAATTAGCTCTGCAGTAAACATCTCACACCTACATGTGCGGCCCCACTAGGCCACAGGAAACTAATCAACTCCACAGTAGGGTAGTACTTGTACATACAGGCACTATCCTGCTGCAGAGCTTTTTATTCTGCAGCACTGCACACGTAGATGCCAACACAGCAGGCTGGGACCCAAAAGTACTTCAGTATGGGGGCTGCCTGCCAGCTAGCCCCACACTGGAGCACCCTCGTGCCCCAGTCAGCCCCTCAGCAGTGCACTGAGCTCAAAATAGCCTCAGGCTGACCCCCCAGGCTCCCTGCCAGCCAGAACTGCTCCATCCTGGCTCAGTGTGCTGTAGTTACATGTTCAAATGGCACACTCAGGAGCAATAAATTATGGTGTGATATGCTCTGGAGTTACTTGCTGTATGCTAATACCATGTGTAGACATGCTCCCTGAGCAGTAACTTTACCTCAGAGTAGGGCTGCTGGTCTTGCGTCTGCTCCACTTTTACAAAGAAGTAAATTCAAAATGTTCAGGAGTATGTGTTTTTTGTGTCCACACCTAAAGTAGAGAAAACCTTTGCTGCTACTTGATTATGTTATTGCGAGAGAGGAGGCAGGAGCCCCCTTCAGCGTGGCCAAGACCCTGATCAGCGCACCCCGACACTTATTGCAGGAAATAGAGATGGGCAGCAGCTGGGAAGAGACCAGAACCCCAATGCTGACACAGGCAGAGGCTCAGCTGTTTCATGGCTACCTGAGCCTGCGTATCAGTGAGAGCTGGGGGGTGGCTCCCAAGCAGCACAGGCTGCTCAAAAGGCAGCTAGAGAAACAGCTGGTGGCAAGCCGGGGAGAGAGCAGGAAGACATCAGCTGGGAGATGCCGGCTCCAGAGTTGGAAGGCTCCAGCTCTAGCCCCAGCTACCCAGGAAAGGAGCCAGCTGTCCACTGGGGGACCCTGGCCGGTGAGGCTGGAGGCAGGCTCGGTGATCAGCAAGGGCAAAGGAGCCCCGCTGAGGGGCAGCAGACAGGAGGGACCCCGCTGGGGAGTGGCATGGGACTGGGAGCCCGGGTACTGCAGTTGAGGGCGGATCCTCAAGCCCACAGCCATTCTCAGATAGCCTTGGAGGAGGCAAAGCACGGAGGACTGCGAGGCCCCTGAAGGGAGAGAGGGGTTACACCAGCAGGAAGGACCAGGAAGATGGGACCTCAGGTCAGCTGGGCTCCAGTGCGGGGACGCCAGAAGAACTGGTAGGAAAGGGGGGCAGGGTCATTCCCAGGATCCCCAGCTGTGAGAGGGCAGGGGATGAATAAGCGCCCTGAAGGGAAAAAAAAGGAACCCCGAGAGAGACAAAGAGAGAGGGAGACGATTTTGGGAGCTTCACCAGCAGATGCCAGGATTTTCAGTTAAGTTACAGTTGACCCCAGCTGCGACAAGCTTATTTTCTAGAAGAGGGGAAGCCAGACCAAAGACAAGGGGTGGACCCCCAAAGGTTAATGGCTAGGAAGACTTTCAAGGCAGGCAGTGTGGGGAAGACCTGCGGGGAGCAGCGTCTTCGCAGGCCAAGGACATGGTAAGGATGGGGTAAAAGGGAGGTTTGGAGCCCCACAAAAAGACACCTACAAGGTTGAGACCCCTCCGGGCCCCCAACAAGGAATTGCCTCCCCAACAATAACACCGAAGATATGGCAAGCAAGAAAAGGGGCAGCACCCAGACCATCTAGGGGGCACCGGAATAAGGTTTCACCCTGACGTCGCTGGGGGGGGGGGGGGAGGTGCCAACGAAGAGGTCCCCAAAGCCTTACAACAACTACCAGCAACAGTTATAACCAATAATTTGCTTTAAAATAAAAGTGAAAGTCACTATAACCACAGCTAAGAAAATCCAAATTAGGGTACATATTTTTTCTTTCAAAAAAACTTGCTTTGATTCATCTTCTTCCTTTTTCTTTGTCTTCCTTGGCACTGCAAGACGTTTTCTTATGATCAGACATGTATATAATCTTTCTCTCTCATAATTTCTTATTTCTAACTTTCTACTTTCTGTGCTGCTTTCTATCATTTCTTTGCCTTTACTAGTTGCTTTGTTCAGACTTTCATGTGTAACATAGAGGAAGCATCAGCTAATGCAGCTTACACAGCTAGCTAGAAGATAACAATACTTAGCAGAGGACAGAACTGGCTTTCACAAAAATGCTTAAGGAGAACTATGGAAAGAAAAAAAGCACTTCCAGGCAGTAGGCTAGCATTTAGAATGTTGTTTCTAGTGCTTAATGTGAATTTTCTGCATCAAGAAAGCAATTCTGTATCATGAAGTATAGCTAGCTTCATGGCTATGGAACAGTAGATGTACAAATGCTCTGATAACACATTCAAAAAAACCCAGAGCTCCAGAACCTCCACCATGGAAAGGGAGAGAAAATGTGTTCCTTTATTCCCTAAAAGAGTTGCCAGAAACAGCCCTCTCTTTTTTTTTTAATTAAATGCTTTTGATCTTGCTTTGTAAAATCTGAACTTAATTTACATTATATATTTATTTGTTTGGCTACAATGGATATGTAGCCAACCATCTTATATGGTTTTCAGCTATCACACAATCCTCTTGGGGAAAAAAAGAAATAGAAGAGAAATGGGATAAAGGGTAGGGATGAAAAACCTCAAACCAAAAACTATCAATTTTTTTTTTTTAAGTCTTCCATTGAAAATGTTCATTTGGACAAAGGAATGTTTTTCAGTTGCAAAGCCATTTTCAGTGAAAAAAATTGTTCAGCTCAACTATACTATAAATACAGATGTGTTTTCCTAATAATAAATTATCAAGCTTTTTCGATATAGCTGAAAAGGTGTTTGCCAATTTAGTAATATTCGTATGAGCTCATACATTCTGAAAGACATAGCTCATGTTAACTAATTAATTAATATTTATATTTATGCTGCCCTAGGAAAGGTTAGCTTGATTAGTGAAACGAAGATTATTAAAAAGGAAAGATGATTGTTAACACCTGTACAGCGAAGGACAACGAATAATCCCAAAACTGCTACACTGTAGAGCAAAAATCAAACCATGATGCTTCCAACCCCAGAAAGAAAATCAGCTTCCCCAATTATTATATGCACCCCAGTTTTGAGGGGCTGACTTTTAGGGGAAAGGTACATACTGTATGGGAGAAAATAAGGTAGTTAAGAAGAGACACAAAGGATAATGACATTCTATGACTATGACTACATGGAGCAAAGCAGCACCATGCAGATACCAGGGCAGCTAGCTTTGTGCACACTAGCTTAGGAACTAGAAGCAGTATAGTTGTGCTTGGGACTCTGCCAAACCTAATAAATTGTACACTCGGAGAAACTAGTTAACTAAGCAGACCGCTGTCTTAATACTATTTTCTGTTTTAAAGCTAGCAAGTGCAGACATAGGTTATGTATCTCTTCCCAGTGCTCCCTTGAGCAATGTACATAAAGTACACATAGTATCCTGGGTTATAAGTGCTTAGCATTACATGGGCCACATAGATTTATCTTTTAAATACATCAGTAGCAATAAAAAGACCAAGGAAAGAGTTGGTCCACTATCCTTAAGTGATAGAAATAAAACAAGATACCAAGAAGGCTGAAGTGCTTACAGCCTTTTTTGCATCAGTCTTCTCCCAAAATATTTGCTATGTTTAGACATTTAGTACAATTTGAATCGACAACAATGAAGTCAAAACTCAGGCTAGGGAAAGGAAGATTAGAGAGAGATTATTAAGGCATTTGATGTTGTTAAATCAGCTGGAAAAAAATTCAGGAAATAGTTCTTATGGACCTGACTGAAACTCAAGAGCTCTTAGCAACATGGGACCTGGCCCTAGCTAAAGCCACATGCCACACAGGTCCAGTCCAGTGCAGTTCAGTGGTGGGTGGACAGGGAGGCACCAAGGACCAGATTATGGGACTCTGTGAACCAGATCCGGCTTGTAGGCTGTATGTTTGAGAATCCAGGTTTAAATGAAAAGAAACAACTGGTTAGAAACCATACTGAGAAAGTACTTATCAATGGCTCACAGTCACTCCAGAAACATGCATCAAGTGATGTTTTGTTATGTGTCCAGCACATTCAATATTTTCATTAAGGAACAGGGACAGCAAACAGGGCTAGCAGTTTGCTTTTGCAAGCAATTTGCAAGTCATTTCACAGGTCAGTTTGCCAGCCCCCTCTTTGAAGGGAAGCCTTTAAGGCAAGCTCTTTTTTTCATTAAGAGTAGCTAACCTACATATATTTAGTGTTAGTTAAAACTCAGCAGTTTGACCAATAGTTAGTTCCTGACTTAACTAGAGACCCAAGTGAGGGGCAGTTTGCTAGGGAGTTTGCCTCTAAACTCTCTCATATTCCTTCACTATAAGCTTGGTGAGAAGAAGCACGGAAACAGAAACCTTTCAGGACCAAGGAGCAGTGAACAGGCTAGCTTACAGGAGAGTTTGCTAGGGAAGGTCTGCTTGGAAAGACAATCAACAAGAGAGAGGCAGTGGATTAAAAGACCCAGAGAAATGGCTGGAGGATGCTGCAATACCAGAGCTACTGCCACTGCCAGTCCTTCCTCTTTTTGCACCTGTGAGGTGTCTGTCCAGGCAGGACTGCTCACTGTTGAGGCTTCCACCCAGGTCCTGGTTTGGCACTGTGGAGACTGTGGCTTGCAGGTTCCTTCCAGTGACAGCCAAGTGGGGTTCTGCCTGCAATAGGAGTGGTGCCTCCTAGTGGTGTCCCTCAGGGGGCAGGGAACAGAGCTACAGGAGGAGGTGGCAAGGCTCCAAAGCATCCTCCATCATAAGGACTTCATTGATTCAGTTCTGGAGGAGACCTCTAGGACTGTAGAGGAAGGACTGCCAGAGAAAGCAATAAAGAAGGGAATGGACAGGGACTCCCAGGATGGTGGAAGCTAGAAGCTTGTGACCTCTCACAGTGAGCAGAAATCTTCATCTTCACCTGCAACAGTTTGCCTAGAGAACAGATATGGAGCCCCAGCAACAGTGGAGGAGATGTACATTCTATTGGTGGAAGTGGCAAGGCCAGGCTTCCCAAGTTTGGAAGGATCAAGATCACTGCCACCAAGAAGAAGTGACAGCTGGTGGTGGTTGGAGACTCCCTTCTATGGGGGGCAGAGGCATCCATTTGTTGGCCTGATCTGCTGTCTTGGGAGGTCTGCCACTTGCCAGAAGCCCAGATCTGAGATGTCAGGGAGGGATTACCAAGGCTTATCCAACCCTTTGACTACTACCCCATGCTGCTCACCCATATGGGCACTGCCAAGGCAGACCCTGAGCAAATCAAAAAGGACTACAGGGCTCTGGGTGCAAGGATGAAAGGGAAAGGGGTTCAGATGGTGTTCTCTATCCTTCCAGTCAAAGAGAATAGCCTAGGCAGGTACAGCCACATCCTGCAAATCAATGCATGGCTGTGCAGATGTCACCAGCAGGGCTTCAACCATTGTATTGTTCCAAGAAGAAGGATTGCTAGGAAGAAATGGGATCCACCTGATTAAGAGAATCTTTGCAGATAGGCTCGCTAACCTAGTCAGGAGGGCTTTAAACTACACTCACCGGGGGATGGAGACCAAAGCCCTTACAGAAATGGGGAAGTGGATGACCTGGAAGATGCACAGGCAGGAAAGGGAAACAGGGGAGGCATTCTCATTCTTCCTGAAAAAATAGGGTGATCGCCTAACTACCTCACGTGTATACACAATGCACAGAGTCTGAGAAACAGAAAAAATTGGAAGTCCTTGCACAGTCAAGGAACTATGAAGTAACTGGAATAACAGAGACTTGGTGGGATAGCTCAGATAACTGTTGCAGGTGAAGCACTGTCATGGATGGGTATATACTGTTCAGGAAAGACAGACAGGGGAGAAGAGGAGGAGGAGTTGCGTTTAATGTAAAAAAAAGCTGTATGACTGCTCAGAGATCCAGTATGAAACTGGATATAGAACTGTTCAAAGTCTCTGGGATAGGGTCAGAGGGGAAAGTAACAAGGGTGATGTTATAGTGGGGTCTGCTATAGACCACCTGACCAGGACGATGTGGTAGATGAGGTTTTTTTCAAACACCTAACAGAAGTTTTGTGATCACAGGCCCCGGTTCTCATGGGGGACTTCAATCACCCTGACATCTGATGGGAGAGCAATACAGCAATGCACAGAGAATCCAGGAAGTTTTTAAAGAGTGTCCTGGACAACTTCCTGGTGCAAATGCTGGACAAAGTTGGGGCTGGTTTTCTTGATCTGCTGCTCACAAACTGGAAAAAATTTGTAGGGAATGTAGTAATGGATGGCAACTTGCGCAGCAGCGATTGTGTGATGATTGAGTTCAGGATCCTGAGGAAAGGAAGGAAGGAGAGCAGCAGAGTAAAGACCCCGGAACTTCAGAAAAGCAGACTTTGACTCAGAGAACTAATAGACAGGACCCCCTGGGAGTTCAGGATAGGCAGGATCCCCTGGGAGGCTACTCTGAGGGGGAAAGGAAACCAGAAGACCTGGCAGTATTTTAAAGAAACCTTACTTAGGAAGCAGGACCAAACCATCCTGATGTGCAGGAAGAATAGCAAATATGGCTGGCAACCAGCTTGGCTTAGCAGAGAACAAACACTTCAGTGATCTTAAACAGAAAAAGAAGCTTACAAGAACTGGAAGCTTGGACAGATGCCTAGAGAAGAGTATAAGAATATTGCTCAGACATTCAGGGATGAAGTCAGGAAGGCCCAAGCACAATTGGAATTGCAGCTAGCAAGGGACATGAAGGGGAACAAGAAGGGTTTCTACAATTATGCGAGCAACAAGAGGAAGATCAGGAAAAGCGTGGGTCCCTTACTAAATGGGTTACTGAAAGCAACCTAGTGACAGAGGGTGTGGAACAGGCTGAAGTACTTAATGTCTTTTTCACCTCAGTTTTCACAGGTATGGTCAGCTCCCAGACCACTGCACCTAGCAGCACAGTTTGGGGAGGAGATGAGCAGCCAACAATGGTGAAAGAACACGTAAGGGACTATTTAGAAAAGCTGGATGTGTACAAGTCCATAGTACCAAATGCAATACACCCAAGGATGCTGGGTTGGCTGATCTGATTGCAGATCCACTGGCCATCATTAAGAAATCATGGTGGATGGGAGAGGTCCCAGGCAATTGGAAAAAGGCAAATACAGTGCCCATCTTTAATAAAGGGAAGGAGTATCTAGGGAACTACAGACTGGTCAGTTTCACCTTAGTCCCTGGAAAAATCATGGAGGAGATCCTCAAGGAATTCATTTCTAAGCACTTGGAGGAAAAGTTGCAATTAGGAAGTCAGCATGGATTCACTAAAGGCAAGTCATGCCTAACAAACCTGATTGCCTTCTATGATTAGATGACTGGCTCAGTGGATGTGGGTAGACAGGTGGATGTGATATACCTTGACTTTAGCAAGGCTTTTGATAAATTCTCCCACAACATTCTCACAAGCAATCTAAGGAAGTCCAGGTTAGATGAATGGTCTGTAAGGTGGATAGAAAACTGGCTGGATCATTGGGCTCACAGGGTAGTAGTCAATGTCTCTCTGTTTACTTGGCAGCCAGTATCAAGTGGAGTGCTCCAGGGGTCAGTCTCAAGGCCAGTTTTTGTTCAATATCTTCATTAACAATTTGGAAGATGGGATGGAATGCACTGTCACTAAGTTTGCAAGACAACACCAAGCTGGGTGGGGAGGAGGAGGGGAGCAGTATATATGCTGGAGGGTAGGGCTAAGATTCAGAGAGATGAGGACAAGTTGGAGGACTGGACCAAAAGAAATCTCATGAGATTCAGTAAGGACAAGTGCAAAATCCTGCACTTAATATGGAACAATCCCATGCACTGCTACAAGCTGAGGACCGACTGACTAAGCAGCAGCTATGAAGAAAAGGACCTAGGGGTTACAGTGGACAATAAGCTGAATATAAACTAACAGTGTGCTCTTGTTATGAAGAAGGCTAACCACATACTGTGCTGCAGTAGTAAAAGTGCTGCCAGCACATTGAGGGAAGTAGTAATTGTTCTCCATTCAACACTCGTGAGGCCACATCTGGAGTACTGTGTCCAGTTTTGGGCCCCCCACTACAGTGAGCATGTGTACAAATTGGTGAGAACAGAATGGAGGGCAACAAAAATGGTTAGGTGTGTGGGGCACATGCCTTATCAGGAGAGGCTGAGAGAACTGGGCTCATTTAGTCTGGAGAAGAGAAGGATTAGAGTGGATTTAATAGCAGTTTTCAACTACCTGACGGTGGGTTCCAAAGAGGATGGAGCTTGACTGTTCTCAGCGATGGTAGATGACAGAACAAGAAACAACAGTCTCACATTGCAGCGGAGAAATGTTCTTGCTAGGAGGGTAGTAAACCATTGGAACAGGTTACCCAGAGTGGTTGTGGACTTTCTATCCTTGGAGTTTTTTAAGACCTGGCTAGACAAAGCCTTGACTGAGATAATCTAGTTGGGGATGGTCATGCTTTGAGCATGGGGTTGGACTAGATGACCTCCTGAGGTCCCTTTCAACCCTATTTTTCTATGACTTAGATGAGTGCAGGACAATCTTTTTGGTAGGCATGCCACAAAGTAGCACTATATCCTCACCAAATACCTCTCTGATCCCTTTCCCTTAACCCAAGCTGCTGCTCAGCTTTCTGCTCCCTACCCTATGATCCCTGACCATGCTGATGCTCTGTTTTCTGCCTGTGATCCTTGGTTAATCTAATGCTCTCCTTTTTTCTACGCACCCTATCTGCTACTATGCTGCCTGTCCATGACCTAATCTGCTGCGTGCCACAAAACCTGCCATGCCACTTGGGGCACCTGTGTTGCAGGCCACCCCTGACTTAGATTATGACTACAGTATTCACTCATTACAATTCCAGATACGAACACATTAGGAAAGGATGCAAATGCTGTGAAGGATAGGATTCAAGTGCAAAATTATCTTGAAAGATTCAAAATAGGGTCTCAAACAGGATGCAATTTAGTAATAACAAGCACAAAGTTCTACACTTAGGTAGAAATAATTAACCTGTCAAACATAAAATGAGAAATGACTAAATAGGCAACAGTTCTGCAGAAAAGGATCTGAGGATTGAAGGGGATCACAAAATGAACATGAGTCAACAATGCCATAATGATCCCCAAAAAAGTCATACTATTGTCTATGGATGGGGGTCATACACCGCACATGAATTAAACCCTCTGTTCTACTCAGCACTGGTAGTCCTTTAGATGGATTACTCTGACTAGTTTGGGGCACCATTCATCAAGAAAACAACAAAAAGAAACGGAAGCAAGTCTACAGGAACAGCAAAAAAATAATTCTCAGGTTTAGTAAACAAGGCCTTTGAAGGAAGATAAAATAATTAGATTAATTAGTTTAGAAAGGAGAAGACCAAGAACAAACATGGTAACATCTTCAAGTATGTTATGTTTACTGCAGAACAGAAGATCCTACACTGCTTCCCATGACCGGTGGGAAATGATAGTAAGAAATGGTCTCAAATTATAGGAGACTTAAGGTTAAGTATTAGAAAAAATTTTCGAGCTCTAAAGATATTCAGGCACAGGAACAGAATACAAAGGAGGTGTAGAAACTCCACCATTGCATGATCTTAAGAACAGACTAACCAAGCATGTCAGAAATGATTTTAAGCACAGCTGAGTCTGCCTTGGGGTGGCAAGGTGGACTAGATGAAGTTCTGATGTTCGTCTAGCCCTGTGTTGTGTGATTCTATACATTTTTGCTTGTGAATCTCACTCTTCTTATACTATTGCTTTGTTATTAGTAACCTGGTTATTGCAAATAAGTCATTTTGAGATCCAGCTTGTAAAACAGACACAATTTTAAATACAGCATATCACCTAAACTATTGTGCAGAAGTCCATTCTTTGAAAAGAAGCTGTAGGGTCAAGGGAGCAAGACAGCTGTATTGTGTCCTGGAACTTTTATTTACTAACAGAGAATAATTGCCTGTATAATAAAAGGAAAGCCTTCGGCTTCAGTTTTTCAAAGAAAAAAGACAGACTCATAGAGTGCGCTATATTTGATATAAAGCAAGAAAATTTGTGGAAATTATTTTATATTAATTAGTTAATTTTTGCAAGGCACTTTGAAGATGAAAAGCAATTTTCAAGTGATAAGTATCATTATTAGTCAGTATGATGAAATGGGTATTAAAATCCATGGGTGTGAATAAAGGCTAGAAAATTCTAAATGGAAACCATAACTAAGAAGCAACACAGAAAAATTTCAAAGCAAAAGGGAAGGCAAGTAACTAATATGGCTTCAGGAGGTACTGTTCAAAGATTTGAGAGCAGAGGACAAAAAGAGAAGGAGGAAAAATGAAAGAAGACTATATAGTCAGTTAAACCTTGCAGAGAAAAGATAAGGGCAGCAGAAAAGGAGAATGATTTAATGCTAGCTAAAGCGATTAAAGAGAACAAAAAGGCTCTCATAAATATACCATGATGGTGGCAGGGAGGAGGGTGGGGAGGGAAGAGGTAGAGAGTGTGAAAGGGCAGAAGTACTAGAAAGAAATCATCACCATTAATAAATAAGGAGGAAGAGAAAATAAGAGACGATTCTACAACAGCTAAGCAAAAAACTATTTAAAAACCACTCATTACTAAAAATATACAGAAGAGAGATACAGACAGTTTCAAAATCCTGAAATTCTTGTAAATATATCTGGTCATAAACAAAAAACAAAAAAATAATGTGCTAATCAGCTGGATACATCGTATTTAGGCTAAGGTCCTATTATGATTTGGCTAATAAACTCATTTTAAAAGAGTGATTTTAATTGTGATGATTTGGACAAGTACAAGTGGGCTGGGAAAATAAGATAGTAATATTCTTTTTAAAAGGTAATTCTAGTTTACATCCTTTGTCAAACTAATGCTGAGTTCTTTTATAGTTGAAATGCCCTCTCTATGGAAGTCTATTCTTTAAGTCTTAAATCTGGACTGGACAGAAAAGTATTATACAGTTGAGATAAATCTACACTGTCTGGAGCAGGGAAGAGATGACCTTACAGCATAGATCTCTAAACTCTAATTTCTAAGCTGCTTCTACATTTGCTGTAAGAGAGAAATTCAAACTTAAAGCAAAAAGCTAAATTTGAAATCCAAGGTCCAAGGAAGTGCTATGCCTGCCACCTGGTAGTCAGACACTACAGCAGACTAAAACATTTAGCGAATTTCCCCATCCAGTGGCTACATATACCATCTGTGCATCCTGCATGTTACTGCAGCCAGCTCTCCTGCTGGGACCAGAGACAGCACCAGGTGTTCCAAAAGACAGCTTCCCCACCATAGGGCTAACAGCAGCTTTGTTAAGCTTGCTTCAGTAGAAGTGACATTTTCTACATTATACAAATAAGAACCAGAAAATACATTAGTGTACACTATATTCTTATAAAAAGTTTCAAAGAAATAGCCATCACAAAATGCACTCCAGATAGCTGCAAACAATGATGCAAGTTAAAGTAACAGCTGTGGGGTTTTAGGATGTTGAATTACAGAAATTTTCAAAACAAACCAAAAGCTGGAGGTGAAGAATATGGTTTTAGTGGCACCACAAATGCTGAGAAATTATTTCAAAACAGGTAAGAGATCAAATTCTGTTAGTATACCCAAAGGCAGTTCAACCAGAAAAAGGTGCATTAACAGGCAAAATCCTATTTCACCTTATGTGCTCAAAAGGCAGGTACTCAGCTCCATACCTGCCATTTTGTGCACTTACGCAGTTTCCAATCCTACTACATGTGAAGTAGGGCTATGAAAGCATGCACAATAGGCCGAAATAAGGCCAGAAATATATACAGCTCCATACAAGCATACCTGGGGACAAGTCCCAAAATTGTGGCTGAGCAAAAGCCAAGAAGAGGAGGGTTACTCTCCAATGTTTTAGCCAGGTAGCCTGGTAGTTTAGGCACTGGCCAAAGGAGACCTAGGTTTCTGGCCCCCAGCACCCAAAATCGGTTTGAACCTTTCATTTTATCTTTATTTCCCAGTAGAGTTGTAAACACCAGGCCACAGGTTAAACAGTACATATGAGCCTCCCCAGTCCTTCCCTTGAAAAGCATTTACCATTCATTAAAGAAAATGAATAGACAGAAGTTGGGAAATTTCTGCTCCACTGGAATCAAGGGTCCAGGCTGGAACCTAGGGCCTACTCCATTCTATAGAAAAAATCATCTCACTGAGCCACACACTCTCTGACTTGTTTTATGTCTCTTGGCCCCACACATCATCCCCCTCAACAGTCTAGGAAGGTGGCTTCAAAAGGCCTCAAGAGGCACCTGTGACATGGTGTTTGCATTGATCTCTTGCTTTGGCAAGGCTGCTTATGAGTTTCTATAACTTGAAGAAGTATGCTGCTGGAAGCTCTATTCCCAGCAAGCAACATATAGGCTAGAAAGGTTACATGGTAGAAGCATGCAAAAATTAGTCTCCTAGATCTCCAACTATGGCATCTGAGCTGAAGTAAACAACTTTACCCTGCAAAAATATTCTTCTCAGGGAAACAGAAGAAAAATCTCACCAATCTCAATCTCAGTTTATTGGATCAGTGATTAGTATTTGGGAATAATTTTGTCTCCTATGTGAAAACCTCAAACAAAAAACCGTAGGTCACATTAATAAACCAAGTGAAAGATGGATAAAATGAATCACTGGGCACATCTACATGAGACACTAAAAGCACAGTAGACGAATTCTACTGTACATTATTACATCACAGTGAAAGCCATACTAACATGCTAATGCTAACTAGAATTAATCTATTGTGCATTAGCATCATGTAAAAGATGTGCTGGCACTACTGAGCAGTACTGTTGATTACAGTGCATTAAGTTTAATACCTGTAATAATCATGCATTAATGCATGTGTAGACGTGCCCACTGACACCCTACCTAGAGTAAAATTTTCAGTTGTGTTGTAACATACCCTAATTCACTGCCTAGAGGTCAGCTAACTATAACCAGACACAAATGCTTATTTCTGTGACATGAAATAAGCATTTGTGATGTTTCTGCATTAACATTTACAATCCTATGGACAATTAAGATATATTAATTGGAAATCAATTAACATGAAAACTCAATGAAAACTTCATTTAGGTAAAACCAGTGAGGTTAAATGACTTGCCCAGGACCATACTGTAAGCTTATGGAAAACTGAGAACATAACACAAGTCCCAAAGGGTTTTGTCCTGCTCTAAGTCTTAAACAACTCTCCTCATTTTAAGGTACCTTGGTACCTGTGTAGTATTATTCTTTCACTTATCAGGATTGCTTTGACCCATTAAACGAATAGTTTTAGCTACCTTTACTAAAAGTTCCATAAAAGCAGTTGTTAGTTTAAAAGAAAAGTCTTCTCTCTCATTGTAACCAAACTGATTTTTTAAAAGTCAGGATGAATAGTTAGAGGGAAGGCAGGAGAACAAAACCTTCCAAACAATAATGTTCACTCTTTAAGGAGGATATTAAAATGCTAATTCAGACACGTCTTTCTTTTTAATGTTATTCCAATTATACAACACAAACTAAATTATAACTTTGTATACATGGGAGGCATTTATCATTAAATGATTCTCTTGACAGGTTTAATATCTATAACACCTAAATATACACTTAAGACTAATTTCAATGTATCATATGTTATACTGATATAAACTGATGCCGAACACTGCAGTCAGGATTCGGACAAGTTGAACAATCACCTTGTTATCACTTGGAACAGGGCAAAGTGTTAGGAGTGCACCAATAGATATTTTTGGGGCCAATACCGCTATCTGATTTGTAAGAAGTCCTATCAGCTGATACTAAACCAATTTCCCATACAGCATGGAGAGAGAGCTGCCTCCCTCTAGTATGTCCGTTGTGGTAGAAAGGGAAGGAGGAAGGAAAGGGAGATTTGGCGGGGGCAGCCAGGGACGGTTAGGGTTAGAATCCAATGCATGACAGGCAAACCCTCCAGCAAGTTCCACATACAAACTCGGTGGAACTTGCACTGGCATCCTTAGGGATTCAGTCATTGCTCATACAATTCACATCTAACGGAGGTGTCTTGGTCTCAGAAGCACATAAATACTTTGTATCTTGGCCCATTCCAGAACAGCAAAGTTGGAGATTTTGTCACACTGTTATGCTCAGGATACGGCAGAGACATCGAAGATAAAAACTTCACTTTTCTTTCTTCCTTAGCATAAGAAGTCCACATTTCACTACCATACAATGGAGAGCTAAGTAACCAAGTGCTGTAGATAGACATCTTTGTTTTTCCAAACCATTAAATATCCAACCACTATCTGGTAGTCAGCATGGCAGTTGTAGAGGATGCTTCTGAAAGTTCAGCTGAACAGAAAGGAATAGTGAATTGGACATACCTGAGGATGAATGTTCAGCCTGATTTGTGAGGACAGCAACTATGCTCAAAGTAAAATTTTAAATTGTGCAAAGGGAACAGACCAGCAATAAGCTGTTAATACCATGTTTTCTTGTTTATCATATGTCGTTGTCCTCCCACTCATTCTGGGAAGGTAAAACAACAACAAAAAAAGAGGTATTTTACAACATCATGATCAAAGCAGACTCAGCTACGTTTAACCCTCTCACAGATGCTGCCAAATTGGCACCAGCTTTTGGCTGGTCAGTCAAAAGCTACTAACAAGTCAACAGCACTTGTGAAAGTATTAAAACTAACTGCTGCTGCACAGTGCACTCTGTCCCTCCCTTTCTGAGGGCAGGGAGAGAAGCAGAGACTCAGCAGCATTTACAGCATCTCTCTGTGCTTCAATTCCAGCACAGAAATTAGCTTCCCCACTTATGACATGCACCCCTATTTTAGAGGGATGATTTTTCAGAAAAAGATGTATGTGGTATGCAAGTCAACATGATAATAAGAAAAGTTCACAAAAAAACTGCAACTTGCAAATGGACAAAAAAATGCTGAACCAAAGACAAGGGATGATGGATCCCAAACAAATCATCAGGGCAGTTTATTCCCTGAGACTGCAGGAAAACAAGCTCCACACCTCCATGTGCAGTTGAGATCAGTGACGTGGATCCAGCCAATCCTAAATGGGCAATCAGGGCAACCAAACCCCTGAGGATGAAGGCAACTGATCCCACCCACTCCAGCCATTAAAAGCTGGCCCAGCAATACACTGTCTAAACCAGGGGTGGGCCAAATGCAGCCTGCGGGTCAGATGCGGCCCGCCAGGCCATTTTATCTGGCCCACGGGGCCCCTAAAAATGTAGAAAATTAACTTTTATCTGCCCCTGACTGCTTGTCATGCGGCCCTCAATGGCTTGCCAAAACTCAGTAAGCAGCCCTCCACCCAAAATAATTGCCCGGCCCTGGTAGACAAAGATATTGGTGCTTCCTCCTGACCTCTCTGCAGTCCTTTGACTTGTTTATTGGAAACTCTGGCTCTGACTCCTGGCACACAACTTTGGCTTAGGCACCTGGTTTACCTGGAACTTTTGTCTGGATTCCTAGTTTACCTTGATTCCAGTTCCTGGACTTCACCAGATTGCCAGCTGACCTTCCCTGACCGCCCACGCCCCAGTCTCCAACAGGATGTGACCACAAGTTTTGGATTGGTTATGTGTGTATGCATGGATGTATGGTGCAAATGCATTTACAGAGGCAGTCAAGTGTTTTGGTTTAAAGCCATATCTACATGGTAATTACAAAATTAGCAAGTCAACTCCCTCAAACTAGAGACTGTGTAACCCATGAGTGGACAATTATTTAGGACTGTGGGCCACATAGGGAGTTTTGGAGAGCTGGGTTGGGCTGGGTCAGCAGGCCCACTGCATAACAGTTCACCAAAACTAACTTAGTGGCTCGCTCTGTGCTTGGCCAGGCAGCTAGGATGGAGCTGGGATGGTGTTTGGGTGCGGACAGGTAGAAGAGGCTGGGATCACAGGCCAGTGACAGTGTAGGGCCGGGGCAGAGCCATATCCTGTTGCATGCACAGCCCTGTGATGGGCATGGGTTCTGCAGGCAGGGGCATGCAGGCAGCAGATTGCAGCTCTGCCCTGGGTCCTAGCCCCATGCTGTCACCACCCCAAAATTCTGGACCCAGACCTGGACACAGCTCCCTGCCTGTCCCATTCTGTGTGCCTGGCCCTGCATATCTGGGGGCAGTGGGATCAGTTGCACACACTACAGCACAGGCTGCCCCTGCACCTGGGCTGAGCAGGGCCAAAGGACCTACTGCCAGCCAGATAAAATCCCTCAGCTGGCCAGATCCAGCCCATGGGCTGTATTTTGCCTGCTTCTGGTGTAACCGCATCCACAGGTCCTTCAGAAAGGCTAATCAGCATTCCAGAGTGACAGAAGGCGATTGGAGCGCAGGTGGTATTTTCTTCCATTCTGCCAGTGAGTCAACGGGGAAGGCGACATGAGGCATGTATTGCAGCCGTAAACCAGCGCCTTCGGGGTTGGTGTTATGATGTGGGCTTCAGATTCTTCAATCACAGCCCACATTTTTCTATGCAGAGCATGCTGACGGAGGATGGACTTCACCTGTCGCCTAAAGGTAAGCATTTCTTTTCTTCTAGGTTGGCTGATCTTGTGCGGCGGGCTTTAAACCAGCTTCGCCGGGGGACGGGCCTGCTGGGAGAGGAGAGGACGCTCTGCCGCTGAGCCAGGTAAGTCGGGCGAGAGTAGGCGGTTGTAGCTTGGGGGAAACACGTAGAGCAGGGGAGATGGCAGTGGGTAGCCTCAAATGCCTCTATACAAATGCTCGCAACATGGGAGGTAAGCAGGAGGAGCTGGCTCTCCTGGTGGCTGTGGAAGACCCAGATT